>OY829915.1:174053129-175253129 GCA_963691935.1 Nephrotoma guestfalica
ATTACAGGCATACCGGACTATGTTTTAACCCAATTTAAACGGATCTTATTCAAAATTAAATAACCATTCATAATTGGTACAATACTCTAGGAATTGGGACAATATTTTTTTTTGTATTTTTCGGGCGATAAAACAGCAAAGGGGTACCCCTTTGCAAATTTGTAAAAATAAATCGAAATTTTTTCTACCGAAATAGTCTGCATATAGTTTCATATATTCAGACTGTGAACCATATAAAGAAATTATATGCAAATTATGTATGGGAGGTGTGATATTTCATATTTGTATGAGAGAGTAGGAAATTTCATAAGGCGATTATGTGTAAAACTTCAATCGTCGATTACAGGCATACCGGACTATGTTTTAACCCAATTTAAACGGATCTTTATTCAAAATTAAATAACCATTCATAATTGGTACAATACTCCTAGGAATTGGGACAATATTTTTTTTGTATTTTTCGGGCGATAAAACAGCAAAGGGGTACCCCTTTGCAAATTTGTAAAAATAAATCGAAATTTTTTTCTACCCGAAATAGTCTGCATATAGTTTCATATATTCAGACTGTGAACCATATAAAGAAATTATATGCAAATTATGTATGGGAGGTGTGATATTTCATATTTTGTATGGAGAGTATGAAATTTCATAAGGCGATTATGTTAAAACTTCAATCGTCGATTACAGGCATACCGGACTATGTTTTAACCCAATTTAAACGGATCTTTATTCAAAATTAAATAACCATTCATAATTGGTACAATACTCCAGGAATTGGGACAATATTTTTTTTTGTATTTTTCGGGCGATAAAACAGCAAAGGGGTACCCCTTTGCAAATTTGTAAAAATAAATCGAAATTTTTTTCTACCCGAAATAGTCTGCATATAGTTTCATATATTCAGACTGTGAACCATATAAAGAAATTATATGCAAATTATGTATGGGAGGTGTGATATTTCATATTTTGTATGGAGAGTATGAAATTTCATAAGGCGATTATGTTAAAACTTCAATCGTCGATTACAGGCATACCGGACTATGTTTTAACCCAATTTAAACGGATCTTTATTCAAAATTAAATAACCATTCATAATTGGTACAATACTCCAGGAATTGGACAATATTTTTTTTTGTATTTTTCGGGCGATAAAACAGCAAAGGGGTACCCCTTTGCAAATTTGTAAAAATAAATCGAAATTTTTTTCTACCCGAAATAGTCTGCATATAGTTTCATATATTCAGACTGTGAACCATATAAAGAAATTATATGCAAATTATGTATGGGAGGTGTGATATTTCATATTTTGTATGGAGAGTATGAAATTTCATAAGGCGATTATGTTAAAACTTCAATCGTCGATTACAGGCATACCGGACTATGTTTTAACCCAATTTAAACGGATCTTTATTCAAAATTAAATAACCATTCATAATTGGTACAATACTCCAGGAATTGGGACAATATTTTTTTTTGTATTTTTCGGGCGATAAAACGCAAAGGGGTACCCCTTTGCAAATTTGTAAAAATAAATCGAAATTTTTTTCTACCCGAAATAGTCTGCATATAGTTTCATATATTCAGACTGTGAACCATATAAAGAAATTATATGCAAATTATGTATGGGAGGTGTGATATTTCATATTTTGTATGGAGAGTATGAAATTTCATAAGGCGATTATGTTAAAACTTCAATCGTCGATTACAGGCATACCGGACTATGTTTTAACCCAATTTAAACGGATCTTTATTCAAAATTAAATAACCATTCATGATTGGTACAATACTCCAGGAATTGGGACAATATTTTTTTTTGTATTTTTCGGGCGATAAAACAGCAAAGGGGTACCCCTTTGCAAATTTGTAAAAATAAATCGAATTTTTTTTCTACCCGAAATAGTCTGCATATAGTTTCATATATTCAGACTGTGAACCATATAAAGAAATTATATGCAAATTATGTATGGGAGGTGTGATATTTCATATTTTGTATGGAGAGTATGAAATTTCATAAGGCGATTATGTTAAAACTTCAATCGTCGATTACAGGCATACCGGACTATGTTTTAACCCAATTTAAACGGATCTTTATTCAAAATTAAATAACCATTCATAATTGGTACAATACTCCAGGAATTGGGACAATATTTTTTTTTGTATTTTTCGGGCGATAAAACAGCAAAGGGGTACCCCTTTGCAAATTTGTAAAAATAAATCGAAATTTTTTCTACCCGAAATAGTCTGCATATAGTTTCATATATTCAGACTGTGAACCATATAAAGAAATTATATGCAAATTATGTATGGGAGGTGTGATATTTCATATTTTGTATGGAGAGTATGAAATTTCATAAGGCGATTATGTTAAAACTTCAATCGTCGATTACAGGCATACCGGACTATGTTTTAACCCAATTTAAACGGATCTTTATTAAAAATTAAATAACCATTCATAATTGGTACAATACTCCAGGAATTGGGACAATATTTTTTTTTGTATTTTTCGGGCGATAAAACAGCAAAGGGGTACCCCTTTGCAAATTTGTAAAAATAAATCGAAATTTTTTTCTACCCGAAATAGTCTGCATATAGTTTCATATATTCAGACTGTGAACCATATAAAGAAATTATATGCAAATTATGTATGGGAGGTGTGATATTTCATATTTTGTATGGAGAGTATGAAATTTCATAAGGCGATTATGTTAAAACTTCAATCGTCGATTACAGGCATACCGGACTATGTTTTAACCCAATTTAAACGGATCTTTATTCAAAATTAAATAACCATTCATGATTGGTACAATACTCCAGGAATTGGGACAATATTTTTTTTTGTATTTTTCGGGCGATAAAACAGCAAAGGGGTACCCCTTTGCAAATTTGTAAAAATAAATCGAATTTTTTTCTACCCGAAATAGTCTGCATATAGTTTCATATATTCAGACTGTGAACCATATAAAGAAATTATATGCAAATTATGTATGGGAGGTGTGATATTTCATATTTTGTATGGAGAGTATGAAATTTCATAAGGCGATTATGTTAAAACTTCAATCGTCGATTACAGGCATACCGGACTATGTTTTAACCCAATTTAAACGGATCTTTATTAAAAATTAAATAACCATTCATAATTGGTACAATACTCCAGGAATTGGGACAATATTTTTTTTTGTATTTTTCGGGCGATAAAACAGCAAAGGGGTACCCCTTTGCAAATTTGTAAAAATAAATCGAAATTTTTTTCTACCCGAAATAGTCTGCATATAGTTTCATATATTCAGACTGTGAACCATATAAAGAAATTATATGCAAATTATGTATGGGAGGTGTGATATTTCATATTTTGTATGGAGAGTATGAAATTTCATAAGGCGATTATGTTAAAACTTCAATCGTCGATTACAGGCATACCGGACTATGTTTTAACCCAATTTAAACGGATCTTTATTAAAAATTAAATAACCATTCATAATTGGTACAATACTCCAGGAATTGGGACAATATTTTTTTTTGTATTTTTCGGGCGATAAAACAGCAAAGGGGTACCCCTTTGCAAATTTGTAAAAATAAATCGAAATTTTTTTCTACCCGAAATAGTCTGCATATAGTTTCATATATTCAGACTGTGAACCATATAAAGAAATTATATGCAAATTATGTATGGGAGGTGTGATATTTCATATTTTGTATGGAGAGTATGAAATTTCATAAGGCGATTATGTTAAAACTTCAATCGTCGATTACAGGCATACCGGACTATGTTTTAACCCAATTTAAACGGATCTTTATTAAAAATTAAATAACCATTCATAATTGGTACAATACTCCAGGAATTGGGACAATATTTTTTTTTGTATTTTTCGGGCGATAAAACAGCAAAGGGGTACCCCTTTGCAAATTTGTAAAAATAAATCGAAATTTTTTTCTACCCGAAATAGTCTGCATATAGTTTCATATATTCAGACTGTGAACCATATAAAGAAATTATATGCAAATTATGTATGGGAGGTGTGATATTTCATATTTTGTATGGAGAGTATGAAATTTCATAAGGCGATTATGTTAAAACTTCAATCGTCGATTACAGGCATACCGGACTATGTTTTAACCCAATTTAAACGGATCTTTATTCAAAATTAAATAACCATTCATAATTGGTACAATACTCCAGGAATTGGGACAATATTTTTTTTTGTATTTTTCGGGCGATAAAACAGCAAAGGGGTACCCCTTTGCAAATTTGTAAAAATAAATCGAAATTTTTTTCTACCCGAAATAGTCTGCATATAGTTTCATATATTCAGACTGTGAACCATATAAAGAAATTATATGCAAATTATGTATGGGAGGTGTGATATTTCATATTTTGTATGGAGAGTATGAAATTTCATAAGGCGATTATGTTAAAACTTCAATCGTCGATTACAGGCATACCGGACTATGTTTTAACCCAATTTAAACGGATCTTTATTCAAAATTAAATAACCATTCATGATTGGTACAATACTCCAGGAATTGGGACAATATTTTTTTTTGTATTTTTCGGGCGATAAAACAGCAAAGGGGTACCCCTTTGCAAATTTGTAAAAATAAATCGAAATTTTTTTCTACCCGAAATAGTCTGCATATAGTTTCATATATTCAGACTGTGAACCATATAAAGAAATTATATGCAAATTATGTATGGGAGGTGTGATATTTCATATTTTGTATGGAGAGTATGAAATTTCATAAGGCGATTATGTTAAAACTTCAATCGTCGATTACAGGCATACCGGACTATATTTTAACCCAATTTAAACGGATCTTTATTAAAAATTAAATAACCATTCATAATTGGTACAATACTCCAGGAATTGGGACAATATTTTTTTTTGTATTTTTCGGGCGATAAAACAGCAAAGGGGTACCCCTTTGCAAATTTGTAAAAATAAATCGAAATTTTTTTCTACCCGAAATAGTCTGCATATAGTTTCATATATTCAGACTGTGAACCATATAAAGAAATTATATGCAAATTATGTATGGGAGGTGTGATATTTCATATTTTGTATGGAGAGTATGAAATTTCATAAGGCGATTATGTTAAAACTTCAATCGTCGATTACAGGCATACCGGACTATGTTTTAACCCAATTTAAACGGATCTTTATTAAAAATTAAATAACCATTCATAATTGGTACAATACTCCAGGAATTGGGACAATATTTTTTTTTGTATTTTTCGGGCGATAAAACAGCAAAGGGGTACCCCTTTGCAAATTTGTAAAAATAAATCGAAATTTTTTTCTACCCGAAATAGTCTGCATATAGTTTCATATATTCAGACTGTGAACCATATAAAGAAATTATATGCAAATTATGTATGGGAGGTGTGATATTTCATATTTTGTATGGAGAGTATGAAATTTCATAAGGCGATTATGTTAAAACTTCAATCGTCGATTACAGGCATACCGGACTATGTTTTAACCCAATTTAAACGGATCTTTATTCAAAATTAAATAACCATTCATGATTGGTACAATACTCCAGGAATTGGGACAATATTTTTTTTTGTATTTTTCGGGCGATAAAACAGCAAAGGGGTACCCCTTTGCAAATTTGTAAAAATAAATCGAAATTTTTTTCTACCCGAAATAGTCTGCATATAGTTTCATATATTCAGACTGTGAACCATATAAGAAATTATATGCAAATTATGTATGGGAGGTGTGATATTTCATATTTTGTATGGAGAGTATGAAATTTCATAAGGCGATTATGTTAAAACTTCAATCGTCGATTACAGGCATACCGGACTATGTTTTAACCCAATTTAAACGGATCTTTATTCAAAATTAAATAACCATTCATAATTGGTACAATACTCCAGGAATTGGGACAATATTTTTTTTTGTATTTTTCGGGCGATAAAACAGCAAAGGGGTACCCCTTTGCAAATTTGTAAAAATAAATCGAAATTTTTTTCTACCCGAAATAGTCTGCATATAGTTTCATATATTCAGACTGTGAACCATATAAAGAAATTATATGCAAATTATGTATGGGAGGTGTGATATTTCATATTTTGTATGGAGAGTATGAAATTTCATAAGGCGATTATGTTAAAACTTCAATCGTCGATTACAGGCATACCGGACTATGTTTTAACCCAATTTAAACGGATCTTTATTCAAAATTAAATAACCATTCATAATTGGTACAATACTCCAGGAATTGGGACAATATTTTTTTTTGTATTTTTCGGGCGATAAAACAGCAAAGGGGTACCCCTTTGCAAATTTGTAAAAATAAATCGAAATTTTTTTCTACCGAAATAGTCTGCATATAGTTTCATATATTCAGACTGTGAACCATATAAAGAAATTATATGCAAATTATGTATGGGAGGTGTGATATTTCATATTTTGTATGGAGAGTATGAAATTTCATAAGGCGATTATGTTAAAACTTCAATCGTCGATTACAGGCATACCGGACTATGTTTTAACCCAATTTAAACGGATCTTTATTCAAAATTAAATAACCATTCATAATTGGTACAATACTCTAGGAATTGGGACAATATTTTTTTTTGTATTTTTCGGGCGATAAAACAGCAAAGGGGTACCCCTTTGCAAATTTGTAAAAATAAATCGAAATTTTTTTCTACCCGAAATAGTCTGCATATAGTTTCATATATTCAGACTGTGAACCATATAAAGAAATTATATGCAAATTATGTATGGGAGGTGTGATATTTCATATTTTGTATGGAGAGTATGAAATTTCATAAGGCGATTATGTTAAAACTTCAATCGTCGATTACAGGCATACCGGACTATGTTTTAACCCAATTTAAACGGATCTTTATTCAAAATTAAATAACCATTCATAATTGGTACAATACTCTAGGAATTGGGACAATATTTTTTTTTGTATTTTTCGGGCGATAAAACAGCAAAGGGGTACCCCTTTGCAAATTTGTAAAAATAAATCGAAATTTTTTTCTACCCGAAATAGTCTGCATATAGTTTCATATATTCAGACTGTGAACCATATAAAGAAATTATATGCAAATTATGTATGGGAGGTGTGATATTTCATATTTTGTATGGAGAGTATGAAATTTCATAAGGCGATTATGTTAAAACTTCAATCGTCGATTACAGGCATACCGGACTATGTTTTAACCCAATTTAAACGGATCTTTATTAAAAATTAAATAACCATTCATAATTGGTACAATACTCCAGGAATTGGGACAATATTTTTTTTTGTATTTTTCGGGCGATAAAACAGCAAAGGGGTACCCCTTTGCAAATTTGTAAAAATAAATCGAAATTTTTTTCTACCCGAAATAGTCTGCATATAGTTTCATATATTCAGACTGTGAACCATATAAAGAAATTATATGCAAATTATGTATGGGAGGTGTGATATTTCATATTTTGTATGGAGAGTATGAAATTTCATAAGGCGATTATGTTAAAACTTCAATCGTCGATTACAGGCATACCGGACTATGTTTTAACCCAATTTAAACGGATCTTTATTAAAAATTAAATAACCATTCATAATTGGTACAATACTCCAGGAATTGGGACAATATTTTTTTTTGTATTTTTCGGGCGATAAAACAGCAAAGGGGTACCCCTTTGCAAATTTGTAAAAATAAATCGAAATTTTTTTCTACCCGAAATAGTCTGCATATAGTTTCATATATTCAGACTGTGAACCATATAAAGAAATTATATGCAAATTATGTATGGGAGGTGTGATATTTCATATTTTGTATGGAGAGTATGAAATTTCATAAGGCGATTATGTTAAAACTTCAATCGTCGATTACAGGCATACCGGACTATGTTTTAACCCAATTTAAACGGATCTTTATTCAAAATTAAATAACCATTCATGATTGGTACAATACTCCAGGAATTGGGACAATATTTTTTTTTGTATTTTTCGGGCGATAAAACAGCAAAGGGGTACCCCTTTGCAAATTTGTAAAAATAAATCGAAATTTTTTTCTACCCGAAATAGTCTGCATATAGTTTCATATATTCAGACTGTGAACCATATAAAGAAATTATATGCAAATTATGTATGGGAGGTGTGATATTTCATATTTTGTATGGAGAGTATGAAATTTCATAAGGCGATTATGTTAAAACTTCAATCGTCGATTACAGGCATACCGGACTATGTTTTAACCCAATTTAAACGGATCTTTATTCAAAATTAAATAACCATTCATAATTGGTACAATACTCCAGGAATTGGGACAATATTTTTTTTTGTATTTTTCGGGCGATAAAACAGCAAAGGGGTACCCCTTTGCAAATTTGTAAAAATAAATCGAAATTTTTTTCTACCCGAAATAGTCTGCATATAGTTTCATATATTCAGACTGTGAACCATATAAAGAAATTATATGCAAATTATGTATGGGAGGTGTGATATTTCATATTTTGTATGGAGAGTATGAAATTTCATAAGGCGATTATGTTAAAACTTCAATCGTCGATTACAGGCATACCGGACTATGTTTTAACCCAATTTAAACGGATCTTTATTCAAAATTAAATAACCATTCATAATTGGTACAATACTCCAGGAATTGGGACAATATTTTTTTTTGTATTTTTCGGGCGATAAAACAGCAAAGGGGTACCCCTTTGCAAATTTGTAAAAATAAATCGAAATTTTTTTCTACCCGAAATAGTCTGCATATAGTTTCATATATTCAGACTGTGAACCATATAAAGAAATTATATGCAAATTATGTATGGGAGGTGTGATATTTCATATTTTGTATGGAGAGTATGAAATTTCATAAGGCGATTATGTTAAAACTTCAATCGTCGATTACAGGCATACCGGACTATGTTTTAACCCAATTTAAACGGATCTTTATTCAAAATTAAATAACCATTCATAATTGGTACAATACTCTAGGAATTGGGACAATATTTTTTTTTGTATTTTTCGGGCGATAAAACAGCAAAGGGGTACCCCTTTGCAAATTTGTAAAAATAAATCGAAATTTTTTTCTACCCGAAATAGTCTGCATATAGTTTCATATATTCAGACTGTGAACCATATAAAGAAATTATATGCAAATTATGTATGGGAGGTGTGATATTTCATATTTTGTATGGAGAGTATGAAATTTCATAAGGCGATTATGTTAAAACTTCAATCGTCGATTACAGGCATACCGGACTATGTTTTAACCCAATTTAAACGGATCTTTATTCAAAATTAAATAACCATTCATAATTGGTACAATACTCTAGGAATTGGGACAATATTTTTTTTTGTATTTTTCGGGCGATAAAACAGCAAAGGGGTACCCCTTTGCAAATTTGTAAAAATAAATCGAAATTTTTTTCTACCCGAAATAGTCTGCATATAGTTTCATATATTCAGACTGTGAACCATATAAAGAAATTATATGCAAATTATGTATGGGAGGTGTGATATTTCATATTTTGTATGGAGAGTATGAAATTTCATAAGGCGATTATGTTAAAACTTCAATCGTCGATTACAGGCATACCGGACTATGTTTTAACCCAATTTAAACGGATCTTTATTCAAAATTAAATAACCATTCATAATTGGTACAATACTCCAGGAATTGGGACAATATTTTTTTTTGTATTTTTCGGGCGATAAAACAGCAAAGGGGTACCCCTTTGCAAATTTGTAAAAATAAATCGAAATTTTTTTCTACCCGAAATAGTCTGCATATAGTTTCATATATTCAGACTGTGAACCATATAAAGAAATTATATGCAAATTATGTATGGGAGGTGTGATATTTCATATTTTGTATGGAGAGTATGAAATTTCATAAGGCGATTATGTTAAAACTTCAATCGTCGATTACAGGCATACCGGACTATGTTTTAACCCAATTTAAACGGATCTTTATTCAAAATTAAATAACCATTCATAATTGGTACAATACTCCAGGAATTGGGACAATATTTTTTTTTGTATTTTTCGGGCGATAAAACAGCAAAGGGGTACCCCTTTGCAAATTTGTAAAAATAAATCGAAATTTTTTTCTACCCGAAATAGTCTGCATATAGTTTCATATATTCAGACTGTGAACCATATAAAGAAATTATATGCAAATTATGTATGGGAGGTGTGATATTTCATATTTTGTATGGAGAGTATGAAATTTCATAAGGCGATTATGTTAAAACTTCAATCGTCGATTACAGGCATACCGGACTATGTTTTAACCCAATTTAAACGGATCTTTATTAAAAATTAAATAACCATTCATAATTGGTACAATACTCCAGGAATTGGGACAATATTTTTTTTTGTATTTTTCGGGCGATAAAACAGCAAAGGGGTACCCCTTTGCAAATTTGTAAAAATAAATCGAAATTTTTTTCTACCCGAAATAGTCTGCATATAGTTTCATATATTCAGACTGTGAACCATATAAAGAAATTATATGCAAATTATGTATGGGAGGTGTGATATTTCATATTTTGTATGGAGAGTATGAAATTTCATAAGGCGATTATGTTAAAACTTCAATCGTCGATTACAGGCATACCGGACTATGTTTTAACCCAATTTAAACGGATCTTTATTCAAAATTAAATAACCATTCATAATTGGTACAATACTCCAGGAATTGGGACAATATTTTTTTTTGTATTTTTCGGGCGATAAAACAGCAAAGGGGTACCCCTTTGCAAATTTGTAAAAATAAATCGAAATTTTTTTCTACCCGAAATAGTCTGCATATAGTTTCATATATTCAGACTGTGAACCATATAAAGAAATTATATGCAAATTATGTATGGGAGGTGTGATATTTCATATTTTGTATGGAGAGTATGAAATTTCATAAGGCGATTATGTTAAAACTTCAATCGTCGATTACAGGCATACCGGACTATGTTTTAACCCAATTTAAACGGATCTTTATTCAAAATTAAATAACCATTCATAATTGGTACAATACTCCAGGAATTGGGACAATATTTTTTTTTGTATTTTTCGGGCGATAAAACAGCAAAGGGGTACCCCTTTGCAAATTTGTAAAAATAAATCGAAATTTTTTTCTACCCGAAATAGTCTGCATATAGTTTCATATATTCAGACTGTGAACCATATAAAGAAATTATATGCAAATTATGTATGGGAGGTGTGATATTTCATATTTTGTATGGAGAGTATGAAATTTCATAAGGCGATTATGTTAAAACTTCAATCGTCGATTACAGGCATACCGGACTATGTTTTAACCCAATTTAAACGGATCTTTATTCAAAATTAAATAACCATTCATAATTGGTACAATACTCTAGGAATTGGGACAATATTTTTTTTTGTATTTTTCGGGCGATAAAACAGCAAAGGGGTACCCCTTTGCAAATTTGTAAAAATAAATCGAAATTTTTTTCTACCCGAAATAGTCTGCATATAGTTTCATATATTCAGACTGTGAACCATATAAAGAAATTATATGCAAATTATGTATGGGAGGTGTGATATTTCATATTTTGTATGGAGAGTATGAAATTTCATAAGGCGATTATGTTAAAACTTCAATCGTCGATTACAGGCATACCGGACTATGTTTTAACCCAATTTAAACGGATCTTTATTCAAAATTAAATAACCATTCATAATTGGTACAATACTCCAGGAATTGGGACAATATTTTTTTTTGTATTTTTCGGGCGATAAAACAGCAAAGGGGTACCCCTTTGCAAATTTGTAAAAATAAATCGAAATTTTTTTCTACCCGAAATAGTCTGCATATAGTTTCATATATTCAGACTGTGAACCATATAAAGAAATTATATGCAAATTATGTATGGGAGGTGTGATATTTCATATTTTGTATGGAGAGTATGAAATTTCATAAGGCGATTATGTTAAAACTTCAATCGTCGATTACAGGCATACCGGACTATGTTTTAACCCAATTTAAACGGATCTTTATTCAAAATTAAATAACCATTCATAATTGGTACAATACTCCAGGAATTGGGACAATATTTTTTTTTGTATTTTTCGGGCGATAAAACAGCAAAGGGGTACCCCTTTGCAAATTTGTAAAAATAAATCGAAATTTTTTTCTACCCGAAATAGTCTGCATATAGTTTCATATATTCAGACTGTGAACCATATAAAGAAATTATATGCAAATTATGTATGGGAGGTGTGATATTTCATATTTTGTATGGAGAGTATGAAATTTCATAAGGCGATTATGTTAAAACTTCAATCGTCGATTACAGGCATACCGGACTATGTTTTAACCCAATTTAAACGGATCTTTATTCAAAATTAAATAACCATTCATGATTGGTACAATACTCCAGGAATTGGGACAATATTTTTTTTTGTATTTTTCGGGCGATAAAACAGCAAAGGGGTACCCCTTTGCAAATTTGTAAAAATAAATCGAAATTTTTTTCTACCCGAAATAGTCTGCATATAGTTTCATATATTCAGACTGTGAACCATATAAAGAAATTATATGCAAATTATGTATGGGAGGTGTGATATTTCATATTTTGTATGGAGAGTATGAAATTTCATAAGGCGATTATGTTAAAACTTCAATCGTCGATTACAGGCATACCGGACTATGTTTTAACCCAATTTAAACGGATCTTTATTAAAAATTAAATAACCATTCATAATTGGTACAATACTCCAGGAATTGGGACAATATTTTTTTTTGTATTTTTCGGGCGATAAAACAGCAAAGGGGTACCCCTTTGCAAATTTGTAAAAATAAATCGAAATTTTTTTCTACCCGAAATAGTCTGCATATAGTTTCATATATTCAGACTGTGAACCATATAAAGAAATTATATGCAAATTATGTATGGGAGGTGTGATATTTCATATTTTGTATGGAGAGTATGAAATTTCATAAGGCGATTATGTTAAAACTTCAATCGTCGATTACAGGCATACCGGACTATGTTTTAACCCAATTTAAACGGATCTTTATTAAAAATTAAATAACCATTCATAATTGGTACAATACTCCAGGAATTGGGACAATATTTTTTTTTGTATTTTTCGGGCGATAAAACAGCAAAGGGGTACCCCTTTGCAAATTTGTAAAAATAAATCGAAATTTTTTTCTACCCGAAATAGTCTGCATATAGTTTCATATATTCAGACTGTGAACCATATAAAGAAATTATATGCAAATTATGTATGGGAGGTGTGATATTTCATATTTTGTATGGAGAGTATGAAATTTCATAAGGCGATTATGTTAAAACTTCAATCGTCGATTACAGGCATACCGGACTATGTTTTAACCCAATTTAAACGGATCCTTATTCAAAATTAAATAACCATTCATAATTGGTACAATACTCCAGGAATTGGGACAATATTTTTTTTTGTATTTTTCGGGCGATAAAACAGCAAAGGGGTACCCCTTTGCAAATTTGTAAAAATAAATCGAAATTTTTTTCTACCCGAAATAGTCTGCATATAGTTTCATATATTCAGACTGTGAACCATATAAAGAAATTATATGCAAATTATGTATGGGAGGTGTGATATTTCATATTTTGTATGGAGAGTATGAAATTTCATAAGGCGATTATGTTAAAACTTCAATCGTCGATTACAGGCATACCGGACTATGTTTTAACCAATTTAAACGGATCTTTATTCAAAATTAAATAACCATTCATAATTGGTACAATACTCCAGGAATTGGGACAATAATTTTTTTTTTGTATTTTTCGGGCGATAAAACAGCAAAGGGGTACCCCTTTGCAAATTTGTAAAAATAAATCGAATTTTTTCTACCCGAAATAGTCTGCATATAGTTTCATATATTCAGACTGTGAACCATATAAAGAAATTATATGCAAATTATGTATGGGAGGTGTGATATTTCATATTTTGTATGGAGAGTATGAAATTTCATAAGGCGATTATGTTAAAACTTCAATCGTCGATTACAGGCATACCGGACTATGTTTTAACCCAATTTAAACGGATCTTTATTAAAAATTAAATAACCATTCATAATTGGTACAATACTCCAGGAATTGGGACAATATTTTTTTTTGTATTTTTCGGGCGATAAAACAGCAAAGGGGTACTACCCTTTGCAAATTTGTATAAAATAAATCGAAATTTTTTTCTACCCGAAATAGTCTGCATATAGTTTCATATATTCAGACTGTGAACCATATAAAGAAATTATATGCAAATTATGTATGGGAGGTGTGATATTTCATATTTTGTATGGAGAGTATGAAATTTCATAAGGCGATTATGTTAAAACTTCAATCGTCGATTACAGGCATACCGGACTATGTTTTAACCCAATTTAAACGGATCTTTATTCAAAATTAAATAACCATTCATGATTGGTACAATACTCCAGGAATTGGGACAATATTTTTTTTTTGTATTTTTCGGGCGATAAAACAGCAAAGGGGTACCCCTTTGCAAATTTGTAAAAATAAATCGAAATTTTTTTTCTACCCGAAATAGTCTGCATATAGTTTCATATATTCAGACTGTGAACCATATAAAGAAATTATATGCAAATTATGTATGGGAGGTGTGATATTTCATATTTTGTATGGAGAGTATGAAATTTTCATAAGGCGATTATGTTAAAACTTCAATCGTCGATTACAGGCATACCGGACTATGTTTTAACCCAATTTAAACGGATCTTTATTAAAATTAAATACACCATTCATAATTGGTAACAATACTCCAGGAATTGGTGACAAATATTTTTTTTTTGTATTTTTCGGGCGATAAAACAGCAAAGGGGTACCCCTTTGCAAATTTGTAAAAATAAATCGAAATTTTTTCTACCCGAAATAGTCTGCATATAGTTTCATATATTCAGACTGTGAACATATAAAGAAATTATATGCAAATTATGTATGGGAGGTGTGATATTTCATATTTTGTATGGAGAGTATGAAATTTCATAAGGCGATTATGTTAAAACTTCAATCGTCGATTACAGGCATACCGGACTATGTTTTAACCCAATTTAAACGGATCTTTATTAAAAATTAAATAACCATTCATAATTGGTACAATACTCCAGGAATTGGGACAATATTTTTTTTTGTATTTTTCGGGCGATAAAACAGCAAAGGGGTACCCCTTTGCAAATTTGTAAAAATAAATCGAAATTTTTTTCTACCCGAAATAGTCTGCATATAGTTTCATATATTCAGACTGTGAACCATATAAAGAAATTATATGCAAATTATGTATGGGAGGTGTGATATTTCATATTTTGTATGGAGAGTATGAAATTTCATAAGGCGATTATGTTAAAACTTCAATCGTCGATTACAGGCATACCGGACTATGTTTTAACCCAATTTAAACGGATCTTTATTCAAAATTAAATAACCATTCATGATTGGTACAATACTCCAGGAATTGGGACAATATTTTTTTTTGTATTTTTCGGGCGATAAAACAGCAAAGGGGTACCCCTTTGCAAATTTGTAAAAATAAATCGAAATTTTTTTCTACCCGAAATAGTCTGCATATAGTTTCATATATTCAGACTGTGAACCATATAAAGAAATTATATGCAAATTATGTATGGGAGGTGTGATATTTCATATTTTGTATGGAGAGTATGAAATTTCATAAGGCGATTATGTTAAAACTTCAATCGTCGATTACAGGCATACCGGACTATGTTTTAACCCAATTTAAACGGATCTTTATTCAAAATTAAATAACCATTCATAATTGGTACAATACTCCAGGAATTGGGACAATATTTTTTTTTGTATTTTTCGGGCGATAAAACAGCAAAGGGGTACCCCTTTGCAAATTTGTAAAAATAAATCGAAATTTTTTTCTACCCGAAATAGTCTGCATATAGTTTCATATATTCAGACTGTGAACCATATAAAGAAATTATATGCAAATTATGTATGGGAGGTGTGATATTTCATATTTTGTATGGAGAGTATGAAATTTCATAAGGCGATTATGTTAAAACTTCAATCGTCGATTACAGGCATACCGGACTATGTTTTAACCCAATTTAAACGGATCTTTATTCAAAATTAAATAACCATTCATAATTGGTACAATACTCCAGGAATTGGGACAATATTTTTTTTTGTATTTTTCGGGCGATAAAACAGCAAAGGGGTACCCCTTTGCAAATTTGTAAAAATAAATCGAAATTTTTTTCTACCCGAAATAGTCTGCATATAGTTTCATATATTCAGACTGTGAACCATATAAAGAAATTATATGCAAATTATGTATGGGAGGTGTGATATTTCATATTTTGTATGGAGAGTATGAAATTTCATAAGGCGATTATGTTAAAACTTCAATCGTCGATTACAGGCATACCGGACTATGTTTTAACCCAATTTAAACGGATCTTTATTAAAAATTAAATAACCATTCATAATTGGTACAATACTCCAGGAATTGGGACAATATTTTTTTTTGTATTTTTCGGGCGATAAAACAGCAAAGGGGTACCCCTTTGCAAATTTGTAAAAATAAATCGAAATTTTTTTCTACCCGAAATAGTCTGCATATAGTTTCATATATTCAGACTGTGAACCATATAAAGAAATTATATGCAAATTATGTATGGGAGGTGTGATATTTCATATTTTGTATGGAGAGTATGAAATTTCATAAGGCGATTATGTTAAAACTTCAATCGTCGATTACAGGCATACCGGACTATGTTTTAACCCAATTTAAACGGATCTTTATTAAAAATTAAATAACCATTCATAATTGGTACAATACTCCAGGAATTGGGACAATATTTTTTTTTTGTATTTTTCGGGCGATAAAACAGCAAAGGGGTACCCCTTTGCAAATTTGTAAAAATAAATCGAAATTTTTTTCTACCCGAAATAGTCTGCATATAGTTTCATATATTCAGACTGTGAACCATATAAAGAAATTATATGCAAATTATGTATGGGAGGTGTGATATTTCATATTTTGTATGGAGAGTATGAAATTTCATAAGGCGATTATGTTAAAACTTCAATCGTCGATTACAGGCATACCGGACTATGTTTTAACCCAATTTAAACGGATCTTTATTCAAAATTAAATAACCATTCATAATTGGTACAATACTCCAGGAATTGGGACAATATTTTTTTTTGTATTTTTCGGGCGATAAAACAGCAAAGGGGTACCCCTTTGCAAATTTGTAAAAATAAATCGAAATTTTTTTCTACCCGAAATAGTCTGCATATAGTTTCATATATTCAGACTGTGAACCATATAAAGAAATTATATGCAAATTATGTATGGGAGGTGTGATATTTCATATTTTGTATGGAGAGTATGAAATTTCATAAGGCGATTATGTTAAAACTTCAATCGTCGATTACAGGCATACCGGACTATGTTTTAACCCAATTTAAACGGATCTTTATTCAAAATTAAATAACCATTCATAATTGGTACAATACTCCAGGAATTGGGACAATATTTTTTTTTGTATTTTTCGGGCGATAAAACAGCAAAGGGGTACCCCTTTGCAAATTTGTAAAAATAAATCGAAATTTTTTTCTACCCGAAATAGTCTGCATATAGTTTCATATATTCAGACTGTGAACCATATAAAGAAATTATATGCAAATTATGTATGGGAGGTGTGATATTTCATATTTTGTATGGAGAGTATGAAATTTCATAAGGCGATTATGTTAAAACTTCAATCGTCGATTACAGGCATACCGGACTATGTTTTAACCCAATTTAAACGGATCTTTATTAAAAATTAAATAACCATTCATAATTGGTACAATACTCCAGGAATTGGGACAATATTTTTTTTTGTATTTTTCGGGCGATAAAACAGCAAAGGGGTACCCCTTTGCAAATTTGTAAAAATAAATCGAAATTTTTTTCTACCCGAAATAGTCTGCATATAGTTTCATATATTCAGACTGTGAACCATATAAAGAAATTATATGCAAATTATGTATGGGAGGTGTGATATTTCATATTTTGTATGGAGAGTATGAAATTTCATAAGGCGATTATGTTAAAACTTCAATCGTCGATTACAGGCATACCGGACTATGTTTTAACCCAATTTAAACGGATCTTTATTAAAAATTAAATAACCATTCATAATTGGTACAATACTCCAGGAATTGGGACAATATTTTTTTTTGTATTTTTCGGGCGATAAAACAGCAAAGGGGTACCCCTTTGCAAATTTGTAAAAATAAATCGAAATTTTTTTCTACCCGAAATAGTCTGCATATAGTTTCATATATTCAGACTGTGAACCATATAAAGAAATTATATGCAAATTATGTATGGGAGGTGTGATATTTCATATTTTGTATGGAGAGTATGAAATTTCATAAGGCGATTATGTTAAAACTTCAATCGTCGATTACAGGCATACCGGACTATGTTTTAACCCAATTTAAACGGATCTTTATTCAAAATTAAATAACCATTCATAATTGGTACAATACTCCAGGAATTGGGACAATATTTTTTTTTGTATTTTTCGGGCGATAAAACAGCAAAGGGGTACCCCTTTGCAAATTTGTAAAAATAAATCGAAATTTTTTTCTACCCGAAATAGTCTGCATATAGTTTCATATATTCAGACTGTGAACCATATAAAGAAATTATATGCAAATTATGTATGGGAGGTGTGATATTTCATATTTTGTATGGAGAGTATGAAATTTCATAAGGCGATTATGTTAAAACTTCAATCGTCGATTACAGGCATACCGGACTATGTTTTAACCCAATTTAAACGGATCTTTATTAAAAATTAAATAACCATTCATAATTGGTACAATACTCCAGGAATTGGGACAATATTTTTTTTTGTATTTTTCGGGCGATAAAACAGCAAAGGGGTACCCCTTTGCAAATTTGTAAAAATAAATCGAAATTTTTTTCTACCCGAAATAGTCTGCATATAGTTTCATATATTCAGACTGTGAACCATATAAAGAAATTATATGCAAATTATGTATGGGAGGTGTGATATTTCATATTTTGTATGGAGAGTATGAAATTTCATAAGGCGATTATGTTAAAACTTCAATCGTCGATTACAGGCATACCGGACTATGTTTTAACCCAATTTAAACGGATCTTTATTCAAAATTAAATAACCATTCATGATTGGTACAATACTCCAGGAATTGGGACAATATTTTTTTTTGTATTTTTCGGGCGATAAAACAGCAAAGGGGTACCCCTTTGCAAATTTGTAAAAATAAATCGAAATTTTTTTCTACCCGAAATAGTCTGCATATAGTTTCATATATTCAGACTGTGAACCATATAAAGAAATTATATGCAAATTATGTATGGGAGGTGTGATATTTCATATTTTGTATGGAGAGTATGAAATTTCATAAGGCGATTATGTTAAAACTTCAATCGTCGATTACAGGCATACCGGACTATGTTTTAACCCAATTTAAACGGATCTTTATTCAAAATTAAATAACCATTCATAATTGGTACAATACTCCAGGAATTGGGACAATATTTTTTTTTGTATTTTTCGGGCGATAAAACAGCAAAGGGGTACCCCTTTGCAAATTTGTAAAAATAAATCGAAATTTTTTTCTACCCGAAATAGTCTGCATATAGTTTCATATATTCAGACTGTGAACCATATAAAGAAATTATATGCAAATTATGTATGGGAGGTGTGATATTTCATATTTTGTATGGAGAGTATGAAATTTCATAAGGCGATTATGTTAAAACTTCAATCGTCGATTACAGGCATACCGGACTATGTTTTAACCCAATTTAAACGGATCTTTATTCAAAATTAAATAACCATTCATAATTGGTACAATACTCCAGGAATTGGGACAATATTTTTTTTTGTATTTTTCGGGCGATAAAACAGCAAAGGGGTACCCCTTTGCAAATTTGTAAAAATAAATCGAAATTTTTTTCTACCCGAAATAGTCTGCATATAGTTTCATATATTCAGACTGTGAACCATATAAAGAAATTATATGCAAATTATGTATGGGAGGTGTGATATTTCATATTTTGTATGGAGAGTATGAAATTTCATAAGGCGATTATGTTAAAACTTCAATCGTCGATTACAGGCATACCGGACTATGTTTTAACCCAATTTAAACGGATCTTTATTCAAAATTAAATAACCATTCATAATTGGTACAATACTCTAGGAATTGGGACAATATTTTTTTTTGTATTTTTCGGGCGATAAAACAGCAAAGGGGTACCCCTTTGCAAATTTGTAAAAATAAATCGAAATTTTTTTCTACCCGAAATAGTCTGCATATAGTTTCATATATTCAGACTGTGAACCATATAAAGAAATTATATGCAAATTATGTATGGGAGGTGTGATATTTCATATTTTGTATGGAGAGTATGAAATTTCATAAGGCGATTATGTTAAAACTTCAATCGTCGATTACAGGCATACCGGACTATGTTTTAACCCAATTTAAACGGATCTTTATTCAAAATTAAATAACCATTCATAATTGGTACAATACTCCAGGAATTGGGACAATATTTTTTTTTGTATTTTTCGGGCGATAAAACAGCAAAGGGGTACCCCTTTGCAAATTTGTAAAAATAAATCGAAAATTTTTTCTACCCGAAATAGTCTGCATATAGTTTCATATATTCAGACTGTGAACCATATAAAGAAATTATATGCAAATTATGTATGGGAGGTGTGATATTTCATATTTTGTATGGAGAGTATGAAATTTCATAAGGCGATTATGTTAAAACTTCAATCGTCGATTACAGGCATACCGGACTATGTTTTAACCCAATTTAAACGGATCTTTATTCAAAATTAAATAACCATTCATAATTGGTACAATACTCCAGGAATTGGGACAATATTTTTTTTTGTATTTTTCGGGCGATAAAACAGCAAAGGGGTACCCCTTTGCAAATTTGTAAAAATAAATCGAAATTTTTTTCTACCCGAAATAGTCTGCATATAGTTTCATATATTCAGACTGTGAACCATATAAAGAAATTATATGCAAATTATGTATGGGAGGTGTGATATTTCATATTTTGTATGGAGAGTATGAAATTTCATAAGGCGATTATGTTAAAACTTCAATCGTCGATTACAGGCATACCGGACTATGTTTTAACCCAATTTAAACGGATCTTTATTCAAAATTAAATAACCATTCATGATTGGTACAATTCTCCAGGAATTGGGACAATATTTTTTTTTGTATTTTTCGGGCGATAAAACAGCAAAGGGGTACCCCTTTGCAAATTTGTAAAAATAAATCGAAATTTTTTTCTACCCGAAATAGTCTGCATATAGTTTCATATATTCAGACTGTGAACCATATAAAGAAATTATATGCAAATTATGTATGGGAGGTGTGATATTTCATATTTTGTATGGAGAGTATGAAATTTCATAAGGCGATTATGTTAAAACTTCAATCGTCGATTACAGGCATACCGGACTATGTTTTAACCCAATTTAAACGGATCTTTATTCAAAATTAAATAACCATTCATGATTGGTACAATACTCCAGGAATTGGGACAATATTTTTTTTTGTATTTTTCGGGCGATGAAACAGCAAAGGGGTGGGGTACCCCTTTGCAAATTTGTAAAAATAAATCGAAATTTTTTTCTACCCGAAATAGTCTGCATATAGTTTCATATATTCAGACTGTGAACCATATAAAGAAATTATATGCAAATTATGTATGGGAGGTGCTTTTGATCATTTTGATCATTACACACTCTTCATAGATAAATTTGCGAAGGGGTCTGGTGTTTTTTTATTAATGTTAAAATGACAAAAATTTATATTGCGCAATTCGTGGAGTTTTTGTTCAATTGTGGAATGTTAGTTTGGTTAGATTTAACGATCGTTATCATATTTTTTCACCTCAAATCCAAAGTCCAGTTTTATGAATAAAACAAAATAATACCCTGGACACAACAATTAGTTTTAGTACAACTGGTTCGAGGCGATGGTTACTCTCCAAAAGTGTCTCAGTTAACTCTCAAAAATATTTGTTTTGGAATATTTTTCCAGTAAAACTAAATTAAAACACAAAACAATTTTTTAATTAATTAATTGTTTATTTTTTGTTTGATTTTAGAGTTTTATTTTTTGATTTGTTTGTATCTATTGATTTTGATCTTCAAAATGTTTTGTTGCATGTGTGCGTGTGGATCTTTAACATTTTTGTATTTAATTATTATTATTATTTTTTAAATAAAAAAATGTAATTTTAACTATACATATTAAATTAATGTAATTTGATTAATTATACAAAAAAAAATCATAAAAATGTAATAATAAACAAATCGGATGGATTTTAATTTAATACAATTTGTGGTTGTTGTTGTTGTTTTTAAATAATAATAATAATAATAATGTAATAAAATATTTAATTTAATTATTTTTTGCTTTGTTTTCATTTAAATAGGAACAAATAATATATAGAATTATAGTAGGTAGTATTTTTTTATATTTTAATTTACGATACGTATTTTTATTAAATTAAATTAATTATTATTATTTATTTATATATAGCATACATAATATATATATATTTATTTAATTTAAATTAATTTTATATTTTATAGTATATATATTTAGGAGAGATCACAAAATTAAAATAAAAAATTCAATAAAAAAATAATAATAATTAATCATTAATTAATTTACCATGTTTATTTATTTTAATAAAATATTTTTTTATCATCATCGTCGTGGTTTTTGTGTATGTAATATTATGTATGTATTTTCATTTCATTTTGTTCTTTGGTAAAAAAAATTAATTATTTATTTTAATTAATTGATTTATATTTATATATCCGTATGTGTGTGGCATAAGTGTTTTAATATGGAATTAAGCAATTTATTATTTATTTATTTGTATGTATTTTATCGATTTTCATATATTTTTTTTTTGAAAGCCAGAAATTTGATATCTTTTTGTTTTAAAAAAAATTTATTCATTTATTTTATTTCGTTTATTTATTGGAATGACTTAAATATTTAATTAAGTAATAATAAATATATTTTAAAAAAATTTTAAGTTTCTGTTGGCTATTTTTTAAGTTTTTTATTTATTTATTTATTATTTTCTTGTATAAAATAAATATGCGTGTAATAATAATTAATAATAATAATTTCTATAATATTAATCCTTAAAAATTATAATAGTAATATTAATTAATTATATTAATTTATATATAATATATATAATACATATGCGAACGTTTTTAAATTTACAAAATAAATTAAATAAAAAATTAATTAATAATTATAAATTAATAATACTCATTTTTTTGTTTTGTTTTTAATCGTTAAAAAATTAAAATTAATTAAAATTAATAATTAATATTAAATTATTTACAATTTCTATATAATAATTTATATTAAGATAAAAGAAGACAGAGAGAGAGAGAGAGATAGGGAAGAGAGATTGATATTTAAGTAGATGGGAGAGAGATTTAATTTAACTAACTGGTGGTGAACATTTTAACTAAAACAACCGTAATTCTGAATTTGCCGAGATTCGAGAACCGAATATAAATATTATAAATAGAGAGAAAGAGGTTTATAAATTAAAAATAAATCAAATACTGTTAAAAATTAACGTCAAAATGGCGTCCATTTACCACGTGTTTTTAAATATTTATTGCTAATATTTTTTATTTTGTTTAGTTATAGTTTCAGCGGTGGGGGCGTTCGAAAACCCAATTTATTATTAGTATTTTGATATAAAAATGTATTTGGTATATTATGACTAAATTTATGATTACTATTATTGTTGTTATGATTATGATGGTGACTATTCAATTTTCGCGTTCGATTACGATGTCGATTTTTGTGATTATTTAATTTTGTTAAATTATTACTATTTACAATAATACCAGTATTACTATTATAATTTATACTATTACTATTATAGTTGTGATTATTGTTATTATTATTATTATTACTATTGCTACTATGACTTAAATACCGTAACAAACAATTCGTTTCTTTGCGCCAATTCGATAAGGGCACACCCAACCGTTGACATTCGCGAGCATATGCCGCAAAACTTTCACAGTAGCATCGTCCCGTCGGGCACTCGCACATATCTTTTTGGCACGATTGATAATAGTTTTGTGGATTTAGAAGACTGCTGCACGTGTCGAACACGTCCGACTCTTTTAGCGGACGACACAGCACAATATTTTTCTTATTGCGGCATATCCGATTATTTTTTAGTAAATTTTCTTGTTTGCGTCCGCACGATTTAACGCCACCGACGCGCCATGAATTCGCAAACTTCCACACATCATCGTCACTCATGTTGATACCCTGGCGCGATATTAAATCATCACGCCACACATTATTATAGTTTCCGCATAGTCCGCACAGTTTGTTTTTATATTTGACCGGCGCCTGCACCTGCAGATAATTACTACCGTCCCACAAGACTTTTACACCAATTTCACTGTCCAGCAGTATCAAACCGTCGGTGTGTCGTTTAATGCTTAACTTTTTGCCGTGTTTAAAAGGCATCGCGACTCGTTTTCCGTTCACCTTTATTCGTAATTTCTGGCCCAAATTCACTTTGACCGAGCCAATTTTTATCGTCACTGTTTTCGTCCAAGCCGCATATTTTGTATCTCGCCCATCGTTCGTCACCCGTATGGAAAACGTATTATTCACACAATCCGATGTTAGTTGGTATTTACAGGTGCCCTGAAAACTATAAAATTTCCCGTCGAACGTTTTGTAGTGCGGATCACCGAATACGGTACATATACCCTCGGTCTCAACACATTTCGAACAGCACTGTCCGGCTGGCGTCACTAATGTTTCATTCGGCCGACACTTCGGTATAACACATTTTGTTTCCGCGCATCGTATCTCACCCGAATGACATTTACAGGAACGGCACGGATTTAAATTCCATGTCTCGTTATGCTGATACTGTTTACCGTCGTGATGGCAAGTCGAACGAAATTCCGCTATTTCGGGACACGTCGGGCAGCAATCCGATGGATTCTGTTTTTGATATTCAGGTGCACACTCTAATACTGGGCAAGTATTTCGTTGGCATACTGACGTCCCGTTCAGACAAATGCACGACGAACAGTGATCTGGTTTAAAAAGATCGCGATGCACATGAAATCCTTTGCCGAGGATACATTTACCGGGCACGGTCATAACTTCACGCTTTTCACTACATCGCGGACAGCATTCGCCTGGGGCTTTAATCTGTTTCGACACCGGACAATGCAGCACCGGGCAAGCCTTTTTAATACACATTAGTCGCTTGTTGGAACACTGACATTTTACGCAGGGGTCTTCGCTTAATGTCACCTCACGCCCGTTTAACACATTTTGCCCATTGAAGAAGCATCCTGGAAAAAACAAAACATAAAAATAATTATTATTTTATAAAAATTGCCGAAAGGAAAAAATTCCGCGCGCACACACACACACACATTTCTCAATTTAATAAAATTGATAAAACGCAAGCATAATAATATATCCAATTTTGTATATATCGTTAAAACAAAAAATCGATTCCGCGGTGGTCCAACCGTCTAACAATTTTTATATTTTAAAGTACACAATGCACAAAAGACGATAAAATAAATAATATTTATCTTTAAGACTTTTAGAGGTTTTTTATTATTAATTTGTAGAGCGCAGCATAATTTAGGATGATGATTCATCGAAAAAAAAGAAAAACAACACACCACGCCTGCACCGAACAAAAGAAACAAGGATTAAGATAAGTTTGTTAAGAAAAAGCAATAAAAACAAACACACAGAGTAAATAGACTTAAGTCGATAAGTGGCTGTCGATTGACTAAATGATTAAGACGTATACCTTTTTTACTTTATATTTTTTAAGTTAATTAAAGTGAAACCCAATGCGCGCGGCTTGATTAGAACTACAAACTAATCTCAAAAAGTTGTAGAGAGAAAAAATAAAAATCCGGTCGAAATTTTTCATTTTGATTGACGTGTACAATGAAGATAATATTGGAACTTTAAGATATATTGCATCGTTAGTAAGTGAATTTCGGGTGGCTCGCAATTATATTGGGCGTTGACTCATTCAAAGGCGTATATTGTTAATTTGGAAACGCACACTTACTTAACTAAGCTAGATGGTTTACTTGCTGTATTAAACCGCAATATACTAATCGTAATGGAGACCTACATAAGAGACGCCAACAATTGTAAGCATGCTTAAGTGGAACGAACGCTTATCCAAATATTTGTGGTTAATTATTGAAATGCTGCAAAATAAACATAAAACACCCAAATCATGATGGTTTGTGGTGGTGTTCTTGTTTTGTGCAAAACATAAGTGTTACATATTTTATTGAATGCCTTCATCGTGTTATTGCCATCAAATGTGGCTGAGTTGAAATTTAATTTTTTATTCCTTAATATCAACTTTGGTGTATAATTTTTTTTAAGTTTAGAACAAAAAAATTATTTTGACACCCAGTCATAGACAAAATAAACATTTCATTTCGCTCTAAATAAAAAGTGAGCACAATTGATCGTAATTTAGATCATGACCACGAAGTACGATACTACTTGATTGCCATACTGCTCATACGATTACAGGTTAAAATCGGTTACAAAAATATCTCTCCGCCACTGTACTTAGTAAAAATTGAGATAATTTAAAATGATGATTCACCCAAAAAACAATTCATCGAAAACGACAATTCACCGAAAACGACAATTTTTCAAACGTTTCGCGAATTATTAAACGGTTGGTGTTAATTTACTGAAAATTAAAATACTGAAATAAAAAATCCGGAAAAAATACTGAAAAAAAAATCCCGACATTTTGAAATTCTGAAATTAAAAATCTTAGGCTGCGTGCTAAACTTAAGGTAAAAATCAATTTTAAGTAAATTTTCCGGTAAATTCAATTATTTTTAAAAAATTCTATGGCAAACTGATCGAAAAATTTGTCCTAAAACCGGTTTTTACCGTAGTAAACGATTTACCTTAAGTTTGGCACACAGCCTTAATACAAAATTTTTAAAAAATTCGAAAAACTCAAAAATATTGTTAACGATATTACAATTGAAACCGTTTATCTATCGACTAAGGCTAAAAATATCGTTCAATACAACCAGAAGAAATTGGAGGGGCTCCGTTAAATTAATTAAAATTTCAGGAATTTCAGTATTTTAAATTTCGAGAATTTTTTTTCAGCATTTTTACCATTTTCCATCTAGATTTCTAGTTTTCTTCGTTTCCTCGATTTAAAGTTTTTCAGTATGATCTCATTATTAAAGCGAAAATTATTTTTCCTGCTTGCATTTATTATTTTAAATCAGTTAAATTTCGCCTTTTAAAGCACTTATAAAGCACCAATCGGAAGGCTGAATAAGGGAAAAGTCGTTTCCACTGAATTATCATTTTCGATGAATTGTCGTTTTCGGTGAATTGTCGCTTTCGGCTAATTGCTGTATTTACCGCGGTAAAACACTATCTACTTGGCTTGAGGGGGAAATACAATGGCGGCTGTGCAAAAACTTGGCAGTAGGTGGAAAAGGCCAAGGGAAGGAACCCGGAATACCTAAATATTCAATAAAGTCAATCATGAAAAATAACGTTACCATGTAGGGATTCAGATGCCCAGTACCGGCGGCTCTCCGGAGTGAGCACCGCAGTGATGAAGTAATGCAACGCTCGGTTACTACACCACATATAGCTATCGCGACAAAACAGGAGAAGTTGCAACGAATTCAAATGAAATTGAAGGAAAATGGCAAACGGTCAATAAGACAAAAACAAAACGAATAATTATCTCAGCTAGAGATAATGATTCCAGCCTGTCGACTAACGAGATAATCAAGAAAATCAAGGAAATCATACGTTCTAGTGAATCAAACGCTGGCCCAAATGGTATTGCGGTTACAGTTGACTCTTCCTCGGATTTGAATGTGTTCACGGAAAACGTAGAGTTGGAAGGCATGGGTCTAGTAACCACCGCACCAGTCTTTGATGCTCTGAGCTTGATGGTGACATGGTCACAAACTGCCTAATTAATCAAAACTACTTGGATCGAAAGAATTTTAAGGTTCTATATAGAACTAGTGCGAGAAATTAAGAGACCGCTCACGGGGTGGTAAAAGTAGAACCGGGAACCAAAAACATGTTGCTAAAGTGTAGAAGACTGCACTTGGACTAGGTACAATGCTATGTGAGAGAATTTGTTACTATCACACTCTCTCTGGTCTTATTGCAAAGAATTGTAAAGAATTGTCATGGATATAAGGGATATCCAAATAAAGACAAACCTGCCAGTTGCGCAAGCTGCGAGGAAATGTATAAACCACATGACCACCAAGTAGGTCGCGTTTCATGTAACGCATACAAAAGTGCTGTGCAACGCCTGAGATTAAACACTAAGCATGATTATTAGTCATAATACCAGATATTGAAATAGCAACCTACATATCGCCCACCTCAACATGCAGGGAGCTAAAATGGTTGGATCAGAGATAAGTGAACGCATCTCCACGACATAGATATATTATGTATGCAAAAACTACACCCGGTGCCAAATCAGCGACATGCTATAGCCAGATTAGCAACTGGATGCTCTGAGAATCCTAAGACTGAAATTAGTATTCATAGTGTTGGCATGAACATGGTGAAGCTAAGTCAGTTCTGTCATAGCCACTGCACATGTGTTGAAATATCATCGGACGTTGGTTCATGCTACCTATTTTCAATATATGCCCAACAAGTGAACCGATCGAGTACCATCTGGGCAAAATCGAAACGATCCTAGGCTCTTTATCGGGTCAACATAAAAAGATAAAGATCACCGGAGACTTCTATGCTAGAAGTAAAATGTGGCATGACCTGGAGTGACCTTTTCATAATGAACGAGCAGGGAAACCCAACGACGTTCTCGTGTAATGGGAACTCCAACATTGACTTAACAATGATCAACGGAGCCTTGCTGGTCTCGATAGTTGTGTGGTGTGTAAGACAAAGTTGGAGATCTAGTGACCATTGAGTCATTACGTTCGAATTATCAAATGCGCCACAGAATAGTCCGCTTGCAAGTAGCAAAACTCCGAGATTTGCCATTGGTTGGCTCTTGAGACAGCGTAGAAGCACTTACAGAAGTTAATTCGATCGAGATGTTGCAACAAATCAATTCCTAGGAAGAGATTAGCTAAGAAACGAAATAGTTGGTGGAACTGTAATATAAGAAAACTTAGATGTTCTTAGAGACCCCTGGGGTCTTGTATACAAATTTGCCGCTGGCAAAGCAAAACCTATTGCAGTTTTGAATATCATTAGGAAGACAAACTGAGCCTCAAGCAAAAATGTGCGAGATCTCCACCAACAGCAGTTGGACATCCACAGATGCTGAATACCTCCATTTACGTGAAAGAGTGCTCTTACTAGCTTTAAGCGTAACAAGTCACCAGGACTTTACAACTTAAACGCTGAAATAATCCAGTTGGCATGGCCCAAGCATAGTAAAATTATTAAACAGCTGCTTAAAATTTGGTTACTTCACTAAAGTTTGGAAAACGAGTGAAATGGTTGTAATCAGGAAACCCGGCGATTAAGATCCACTTTCTTCGAAATCTTATTGACCCATAATGTTACTACCGGTTATGAGGAAACTCCTAGAAAAGTTACTAGCTTTTCGCATTACATCGCGAATTGAAGAGAGCGGACTGTTCTCGGACAAACAATTCGGTTTCCGACGTAGCATGTCTACTGAAGAGGCGATAGTCCGCCTAATCGCCACTGCCAAAATCCAAAGTTCGAAATTTATTATGGGTATATTCTTGGATATCAGCGGAGCATTTGATAATCTAAGGTGACCTAGTGTCATTGCAAGTTTGTCGGTCTACAATCTCCCTAGAAACACTATGAATATTTTCAGGAGCTACTTCAGTAACCGATCCGCAGTAATCAAAGATATATATGTCTGGATCTGCATCCAAACAAATTACAAAAGGATGTCCTCAGGGTCTATCCTAGGTTCCCTAGTCTGGAATAGTAGAATATTGTGTTTAACACAAGCATGATTGATGACTTGGACGTGTGAAAAAAATAAAATATCACTATCTGAAGACTCTCTGACAAATTTGACTCTTGTCGACCTCCAACAATATCTTTAAACGGCCGCAATATGAAAATGAGCAAGTCGATGAACAGTGTCTAAAGAGGCTGTTGTGGTTCTGGCCGGCGTACTCCCGGTAGATATTCTAATTCAAAAGCGAGCGCACTAGTACTATCTAAGAAGATGTGCCCAAACTGAAATAGGTGTCCATGTGCATGCTACGTATAGTAGACATAATCAATATTGACTTATGGCAAATAAAGTAGAATGAATCAGCCAATGGAATCGGGATATCTGATATAAAAGCACGGGTCAAATTGAAATTACCACTCACGAGCTCGATGAGCCATGTTATCTCTGGACATGATAAGTTTAAGGCCTATCTGCAGAGATTTAAAATATTTGCGGATTGGAAGTAGAAGACGTTAAACACATATAGACCTTTTGAATGTAACGAGGTGATACAACTAAAACATAAGTGGCTGGGTAATATAAGAATTACCACTGCCAGCATTTTTTGCGACGAAGTTCTTTCCAAGTTCCGGCCATATTGTGCTGAACTGATCAAAGTCTTAAAAGAACGGAATAGTGCAATATAGTAGACCGAAATCCCGGACTTTCAATTGCAACGACTAAATGTACCAGCACTGATATCGGTTTACAATGCTTATTATTGTAATATAACAATACAGTCGGCTATGTAAACTGATATTAATTTAAAAATAATTCTTAGTTAAAGGATTTATACCTAGGTATAAGAATTAATGTTAAATTTTCCTGGAATGTTGACTACGATTAATAACTGACCAAATACAACTACAAGCAATATTTGAGGTTGTGCTTCTGATGGGTGATGCTTCCAGTACGCTTGACGGAAGTACAAACATCTTTACGGAATTGAACAATCCTTTCTTAAGAACTAGTATTGTGACAAGATCGCCTATAAAATCGTCCGCTGCACATACTGCCAACGATCAATTTTAACTTCAAAGTTGAATATAAAGCCGGAAGTGGTAGATGACCCGATGAATAGACTCTTCAAAATGCACAGTAATGGCACTAGCCTTAAAGTGACTACTAAACGTAATGTACGTATGACATAAATTGGCTTCGATCGCTATATTACGATAAAACGGGAACGGGATTGCTGAAGAAATGAAAAACTACTGACAAGTATAAAATCAAACGTCGAAAAATTCAGAATACTGCTAAAAACCGATTTGAAACGTTCACTGAAAAGTATGCGGAAGAGAGCGAAACTGAAAATGCAAATATTCAAGATTAGGCTAATCGACAATATAAGCCACCTCCAATCTACTTGCGTGAAACCGGTACACAATAGAAAATAGTGTACATACCGGTTTAAGTCAGTCAAAGGGTCACAGGGTGTTTCTGTCAAAGTTGAACTGGATCTATCCGAAAGTATTTTGAAAAAGGGAGACATTCATCCAATAAATAAACTAAAGTACCTCATATACAAAGACGCATAACTGTTGAAGAACCAATTAAAAGGACCGGTCCAATACAGTGTTTAAACTTTCAAAAATATGGTCACTCAAGGACTTATTGCAAGTTGATATCAGTGTGCGTCGTATGCGGTTAACTACACCAAACTATAAAAGGTGCTAAAAAAAGAATGCCCAGTCTACAGAAATATTGCTCAATTGTCACGTCCCAGGCGGCAGTATAAAACTACACCAGATGCGCAGAGTAATATAGCTTCGCATATGCCAAATGACTCTCGTTCGCCCAGAACATCAACCAGAAAACCAACACACCAAATGCTGAACCTACCCTGAATAATTGCATGGAACTGATGATGCAGTTAATGACAACAATGCCAAATATGCTACAAGCAATGCTACAAAAGTAAACCAATATCATCCAGAAACTAGAACGTCTCCGATTAATTATCTGAAGATATGGCACTGGAACGCAAACGGTATACGCCAAAACAAAATGATCTTATGTTAATTTTAAAAACCCATTTAATCGATAAACACAATTTGAGAATAAATGATTACTAAATCTATGACACAAAACATCCCTTGGGCAGAAGACGAAGAGGAACTACTATTATTAAGCAGGTTTGCCATTATGTTTTAAATAAATCTAGCATTGAGGATTTTCAAGCAATCTCGTATGTGTTGACCTCGATAAAGAAAGTTTAGTCATCGGATCACCGTTTCGACAGATATCTACAAAAAATTTTTAGCAACTCTGGGTCAACGTTTTATGGTCGGCGGTGACTTTAATGCCAAACATACCTACTCGGGTTCAAGATTGATGAATGCTATTCAAGAAAACCACTACGATATCGCATCCTGTGGCCATACATCTTATTGGCCTACTGATCGTCGAAAAAATCCTAACGTCCTTGATTTTGCAGTCATAGGGAAGATAAACCGAGAAATAATCCACGCTAAACCACTTTTAGAATTTTCTGTTAAACACTGTCCAGTCTTACTACATTACTGGGCTGACCAAAAGCCATACTCTACAAACAACCATCTAACGAACACCTTCACTAACTGGTTGAAAGTCAAGATGTACATGACGTATACACTGCAGATGGCTAACGATATAAACATTGCTGTGAAAAACTTTAATGATTAACCAAAGAGCAAATATAAAACTTACGGTCGCATTTTCCTATACAAATTTTGCTCAAACCATCACAACAAGTTTTGGGACCGTGTGGTAGTTGGTACGTAGGTCCATTCAACTTCGAGTAAGTTTTACTTAATTTGGGCTCCAAATATTTCCACTTTTTTATGTCCAGCTTGGGGTTATAGTGGAATCCGTGCAAGCAAACATTCTCACCGTGTGACAATTCAATGTCATTGCCATTATAATTGTGTAATACAGAGCCTGGATAAAACATGCACTGCTTTAACTTTGCATTGTTAGAAAGCATTCTGGTGGTTACCGGGCCAGTTAATCTTTTGTGTGTAAATGATCCAAAATATTTTTTAAAACTTCGCTTGAATTTGACGAGAATTGTAAAATGAAAATGTTCCACATTCGTCAAGCATTAGTTTTTGCATATCTTCAAAATTTCTGTTTCTAGTAGATATTTCTCTGCTCCATTAGGTGCCCTCTGAATGAGTGTCCTTACCAAATTGGCCTTGACTAAGCTAAATTCATGATATACTTTGGTGTATGATTAGAAAATTTTTCTTGTCTTGTAAGAGACTCTCTTGAGTAATTCCAACATTTTCGATGAATAAATCCAGTTGATGTAAGTAATTGATTTACTGTGGATCTGCTGCTTCCAATCATAATCCCTTGAAGCCCTTGATAATGATTTTATCCCATTTCAAGGACGTATCAAGCGGTAGTAGTCGGCTTTCATTATAACGTCAATTTCACTGCACCTAGTGCAACTAGAATCGGCAAGATGTATGCGCCTTAGATGAATCCACTTGCTGTGGCCAAAGTATCTATCTGAGATTTTATCAGTAGATTATCGAATACCATGGCTTAATTCTGCCATGTGATAGTATTTTCCAACTTGATATTTTGACGTTCAATCTTTTCAGCCTCGCATTGAGTTTTATTGATGCCTTCGTAATGATGCTTGAGAGCCTAGGTCGATTAATAATTTGAAGACCAAGTGTTTGCCTTAACTCAATTATTTAACCCTTCTCTCCAAGAAATTTAGGATCTACTTACATAATTGAATGAAATTTTGTGGCATTTTCTTGTTAATTTAAAGATGATTATGTGTTTCCAAGATCCTTTGTTTATTGCCGTATTTTGAGTCCATTATAAACATCCGAGAGTAGTGTCATGAAGATTCCCCAGCGCTACGGTATACTCGATACTTCTATTTGGCAGACCGAACAACGTACACTCTTGTTGTTATATTGTTCATTGAGAATTTTCCGCGCAGCCTCATAATTTTACTGTAAAACATGATTCATCAGTTTGGAAGTAGAACATCTCAATTGACTCTTGAGGTAGTCTAATTTGCTGGTGTTATTCATCACTTTGTTCTCATGAATTAGCATGCTGAATATATGCCCAAATCCGGTTCCTTTGTAGAAATCCTCAGAAAGCTCCTGTTCACCAACCTTTTCGGAGTACTGTTCTTCTGTGAGGTACTTCAGATTTCATGCAAATTTTTCACGAATATTTTGATCTATGAGTTTTGCATGTGCGCTAATTTTAATTTGATTCCCGGAATTTTATTCTTCGTGTAAATCTCTTTTAACTGTTGTATTCGTTTCGTAAGATAGGGGTTCGTGTTATCCTATCTGTATTTTGCATTCATTTTTTCCTTTTTCATTCCAACAACTTGCCTACTATAACCTAACAAATTTCGAGCGTCCCTATTAAAAGATCCTTTACAATGTCCAACAGCATTACCACGCAATAAAATGATAAATTTTGAGGAAAATAATGTCTATACGAGTACAAGTTCTTCGGTAATAAACGCCAAAATACGACCGAAGCCTCACTTGATATTTTAACCAATATTTTTTCCCATTATCTCCAATTTAGGAGAACAGGGAGTCTACTGGACTGGACCATCAAACTCTGTTGGGTTATATTGCTTTAATTGCGACCCACGATTTTCCGAGTTGTTTCGCTTCTGCTAGCATCGTTCGTTTCCGTTGTGGGTTCCATTTTAGAGACCTGCTTGTCATTTAATTCTGCGACTTCTTCAATGTGGGCAATCCAGCTCACGTAGCTCAATAATTGTTATTTTGTTGGGCCAGAAGCATATCAGTATTCTCCTAAGGCATTTATTTACAAACACCTGTGGCTTATTGTTGATCGTATGTGTACGCTTCCAGGTTTTGCAACCGCACAGCAACACTGATTTCACATACGAATTAAAATTTTTAGTTTGGTGTTTGTGGGATAGCTTTGTTGATTTGTTTCTTTATAACTTCATTTGTGTCACCCGTTTTCGCTAAAGTACAACCAACGTATACGATTTAATTGGTGTGTTTAGCCTCATCGTCTGGCTTTCTTGATATTTAATTTGAAGCCAATTTTTTTTGCTAGATTTGTGTAGGTGCAGTGGTGAATTACATTCATTAGACTGCTCAATGAAGATGCGTTGTGTTTTAATATGATAACATTGGTGTAACTTCGTCCTGGTCTGAAGCCAGCTTGTTCCTTTCTCAATTTCGGATTGACTGTCGAGAGACAGCCGCCGCTTGACGAGAGATATATATCCTGCCAATTTATACATTTCTTAGGTCACCTTTCTTGAGAATCGTTATTGATTATTGCACACGCATTGGTTGAAGTAGTACGCGCAAGTTTAGATCCAGGGGGTTTGCATCTGAATTCTTGGTACTCGGTCCGAGTGTGTTGATTTCGATATAGATTTCTAGATTTCCTTCCACTGTTGGTCTACACAGATTGCTGCTTCTTCATTGATTGTGCAACCTGTCGCATACAGGTTCACTCGTTGCCCTGATATCTTGTATTAACTTGTTCTGCTTTCTATGAATTGTCATAATGGTTTGTGATGCAGTAGTCGATGAGCCTTCTCCATTATTATGACGCACAGAGTCTATATTGATTGTTTACAACCAATATGATGGTTTATCAGGTCGGTTTTATATGTTCAAATTTTTGCATTGAAATCTCGCCTTCTTGTATTATTATTTGGATCAATTTCTTCTGTGACCTTGCTATTGTGGCTTGTTCGTATAACTCATCCTTGGTTGTTTCATCTACATCTTTTGTTGGATCGTATAACTGAATATTACAGGTTGTGTGGTTTGTATTTTTGTATGGAATCCTGTTACGATGCCACTGTTTATCTCACTGCACTGACGCAGTGAGAGTTTTGATGTTTCAATGGATCGAATTTATTTCACTATTTGAATGATTAGTCCATTGAATGCTAGCCAGCTTCCAGGGCTTCTGATTAAGGTAAACTGACCAGGAGGGGAGGGGGTTCATTCCATTCATTATTCAGTTTTTTCTATGATGTTCCCAAGCAGTCACTCAACCTTGTAATAATCCAAGCAATGGTTGCTTGACGTTCACGAAAGTTAGCTCCAGTGACAAAGGACCAAGACACGCAAACATCGATTGATAATCAATTGGCGAATCCCTGGGACGAGTGTAATCCTGCGCTAACCTGAGCAAAATGGATATCGTTTACATCAAAAAACCCCCACCTGTATTCTTGTTCAAGACAAGATCATCGTCCCAGCTATTAGACAATTTTTGTCTGAAAACCACGTTATCTGCATGAAACATGTTTTTTTTGTAATTAACTTTGAGCAAAATACAACCAAAAACAATCAACAAAACTCATTTACGCAATGAGTTTTGTTGTAACCCCAACTACTTTGCTCAAAAACGGACGTTAAAATCAAAAGTGAAAAAATTTGTTTCGAAAATGTTCACAGACGGCACAGCGAAACCATAACCGAATTTAGCCTAGCAAATCGTTTATGGATGAACCAATATTGAAGACATCGATTGACCAAGATTTTCAATCTCACCTATTTGTTTAATAAAAATGGAATTTTAGCTGCTAAAATTTAGGTAAAACCCATTTTAAACCGGAAAACTAGAAGATGACGACTTCGGACAGAAAAATAATTTTAAAAAAACAAAAAAGTAATAATCTACATTGTCTACGAATTTTCTACCTATTCTACCGATTCTCGACATTGTCTACTCAAAAATCTATTGTCTGTGTTTGGGAATTGTTTGAACTTTGGCAATTATCGTTGTTTTCTGGCCATTGGAATAGCTTTGGAAGGCCAAATATAATTAGGTTTCATGTTCTTTCTTATAAAGTCAATTTCGCAGGCCTAGATTATGCCGTTTCGCCATTCGGACCACTGTTTCTTCACAATTATTTGATAGTGGACTATAAATTCTTATTCAGATTGGACGAAGACTAATTTTCAGAACATCCTGTACATAATATTTATTAAATAGGGCATCCGATTGGTTCTGTAAGACCAGGTTAGAATGATTTATCAGACATTTAAAATTTCTTAAATAAATTATTTTGGTTGTATTATCTGCCGGACCGAAAGTGCACTTTTAAATAAACCAGTAACTATTTCGTCTGTAGTTTAAAATCGTCCATGTGCTCAAAACAGAACTTAGGCGAGTATGGCTAAGGCCACACTATTCCTACCTCTAAATATGTTGAGAAATTTCTCTAGAAACATGACGCTGACAAATAACAAAGTTTAGTTTTAGTTAGTTTTATCTTGGCCAGATCACGTGCCACGTACCAAACAATGTTACGGATGCATCACAAAAAGTGAAATAAAATATAACCACATAATTATATTCTCGTAATTTATATCATGGACATCCATATTATATTATTAACTGATACTGATCAACATCGTTTTCCATAGACCATATATTAATTCCATATAAAAATGCAACGTCAAGTGACATTTTGGCGCCAATTAATTATGATACACACATTTTAACAAACACAAAAGTGGCGTCAATTAGCGATGAATTTAATTTTCAACGATTAAAATTAATTGCGACTGCGCTCGCGGTAATAATGATATGCGATCGCCAATTTTTATATAAAAATGATCATCTCGATATGACGATCATCATCATTTACCGTGTGTTTGCGCTCTCTGTAACGCGCGCTCGCGCACCCCTCGATTAAAGTTAATAAAAATACGTAAATTAATTAAAATATTTTTTTACATATTACACATACTCGTACATGAACTATAGACACAAGATTTTAATGTGTATGTGTGTGTGTATTTCTAAAGAATTCCAAAAAAAAAAAAATAATTGTATTTTTAATCAGTTCGATTAATCAAATTATAAAATCTGTCACAACTTACAGTCGTATATAAATTCCAATTTCCTACTTAAAAAATTAATATTTTTTTTTGTTCTATCTATGCGCGCACATATAAAACAAGAAACGATCGATTAGCATTCGGAATAACGATCGCTGAACATATGTATTATAATACGATCAGACACATAAAAAAGGGCGCTTCTACATACTTCTCATCGACGGATAATTAGTTCAAGATCATAAAAATGTCATACAAACATTGTATGCTTACATGATGATCTTTAAGAAGAAAAAAACTAAAGATCATTAAATTCTTTTGTTTTCTCAATCATGCTGACATTCAGAAAATTAAGATTTTGTTGGTTGGATTTTTTTTTAAGCCAGGTAGGCATACACAGAAGAGAGATAAATTTTCAAGATAAGACCAGCCGACCGACCAATTCAAATCGATCGAAACATAACTTTTTAATTTATTTTATACGATTTTAATCGTATAATTCTTTTGTTTCTGTCGTATTTGTGTGCCGTGTTTATATACGATCATCCCGTGTGATCTTATCTCATTTTGGTACAGATTAGAGATCATATCGCATATATATATATTGTTTATCCATTTGATTTATCGAAGCTCGATCGACAACCCTTTTAATATGCTTTTGTATCTATTTTATACATCGGTATTTTGGTTTATCGAATTTTAAAGATCATTTTAATATGATCGTGAATATTTTTTTAAATTTATTTTTGGTTAACTAATAGAGATGTCAGGATTTGTGTTTTTTTTTGTACTGGGAGGTTTAATTTTATCGAAATTGGATAAAAAAAAAGGTGAACGATCGTTATGGGATGAACAAGTGATCGTATCGATCGAGAATTAGTTATTTCTTTTATTTAGTTAGGTTTGATTAAAGATTACTTGTTGTTGATAAGGTTTATAGTTTTGAAAAGGTTGACGGAAATTAGCGCTGCGGGATTTTTGAGATTTATGTGAATACGTTTTATAAAAATAATTTTTTACTAATGATGAGAGAGTTGTTTACCGTGCGCGCGAGGCAAGTATTAATTTTTGAATGTCACGTATTGGGTGGTGTGTTCCCATATCGAGTCTAGACATTCCCACGAGATTATGCCGCACGATAACCATGACATTGAGAAAGTCAATAAGATTTAAATATGTATACATTTTCATCTTATTTGCTATTCATTAAAAAATTAAAACACAAAAGATCCAAATTACATACTTCAAACTACTTAAAGGGAAATATCTGTATAATGTACAAATACTCGATGGTCTGATATATATAAACAGACAGAGGTGTACATACAAAGAGATGAATGGCGATAACTGAAAAGTCCCGATGAGATTTGTAGGTACAAAAAATTATTTTATGTATTTTATCGTATCACAGTTGGGTCTCTCGTACAGTCTCATCTCTTCGTAAGCGCACAAACATAAAAAAAATTTACATGAGAATGGAAACAGAATGCTATATTATAAAACCTCTTGACGACCACACCGAAGAGGTATACAAAAAAAATCTTAAAACAAATAAACAACAATAAAAAAAATCTTAAAGATAAACAAATATAATTTAGCGGACTTCTTTTTTCCTTTTTGGTATTTTAATAACCATCGCCATGAGACGACTCTGTATATGTATAGATAATTTCCTCCCGTGCGTCTCCACTTCACCCTATATACACCTTTATACTTTGATAAGGTCCTCCTCGGAACAACAACAAAATCATTTAAACAAATTTAGATTCCTCTCTCGAGACGACCGACTTTGTTTTGTGTGCGCCTGTGCGGTGCATTTTCTACCTTTTTATGTTTTATGAGTCTTATAGATGGTAGTTAGCTGTTGTTGGTTTGATTGTTTTACAATTTAAGTTATTTTTATTTTTTCCTTAAAACATCATTTGTCTTATGAATGAAAGATTTATAAAATTAAGATTTATCTATACTCGGTACATACGCACTACTCTCTTAGTACATGATGGTTATTCCTTTTTGTTTCTTCTTCACGATTAATCAAAATGCCAATGGGTTTAGAGAAGATACAAAAAAAAATAATCGAAACATGCCAAATGAATTTAATTAATTAAGAAAAGCGAAACAAACAACAAAGTTTGGTAACATAACAATCAACCTCATTTAACATATCATCATTAGCATCGTTATTGATTTCGATTGACTTGACGGATCAATGACAAAATCAAAGATAAGCAACAACAAAGTGGTATTTTGTCGACGATCAATATGCTTTTTTTAAGAAGTTAAGTTATATCATGTGAATCTGACTGGTTTTCGGTTACCTAAAATTTTATTAAATACGGTGTTGAATAATATTTAAATATCGCTGACTATACTGGATATTATCTCATATTTGGCTTCCGTGATAGGTGATCTACGTCTAAGATATTTGATATTCTGGCATCGCTTTTTTGTACTTTTTAAAGACTCGTATCATGAGTTTTCTCATGCATCAAAATTTTGAGGTAGCGTTAAAATTCTCAAGAGCCTCTAGCAAATTTATGAAAAAATCAACATTTTTTCTATATTTTTAGTGGTACCAAAATTGTGATCCGTTACCAATGTCAGCACACATTTTGAATAGAAATCTAATAAGCCCCTTTATATTTTGAGGCTAATGGTACCTTGAGTCTAAAGATCATGACATTGAAATTTTAGCCCCACATCATGTAGTAGGGGGTTTCATATCGGAAAATCTTTCCGCTGTCACCCAGACCCATCAACCAAGCAACGCTTTTGAATAAGTGTTCATATTATTTATTGCCTCTAAGATTATACGAACCATCCCGATTGGTATTTCTTTAAGCTTCAAACGTGTGCGTCTAACTAGGTTTCATGGTTTATTAATATGAAGAAAACAAAATTACCTGGCTAATTCTCCGACATTTTGAATAAAATCTTCAACTAAAATCTCTTAACTCTTGGCTTTACCAGTCATCGCGTACGGTAGGACCCCAATTATCAATGATTATTAGTAACAATTTTGAGCATTGAAAATTGAGAAAGGAATACGAACTCCAACCCTCTAACTTAATTTTCCAGTCGCTTTGTACACCTAGGTAATACCAAGGTAGTCGCGTCCTCGTCGCGGGGCGCGGTTGCTGTTTCGGCGCCGTGGACCAAATGCCAGTGGTATAAATTGACTATAACAAACAATGAGTACAACAAATGTGGAATGTAATACTCCAGGTGGTACAGCAGCAGATATGCTGCCATTTGGATGAAGTTCCAAATTATCAAAATTACCAAAATCTTCAACTGGAAATATACTTCAGTTCACGAGCAGGAAAATACCGAACTCCGTGAACAACTAAGGGAAATAAATGAATTTACAGCTAAATTGAAAAAATAATTTTCAATTTTAAGCGGTTGAAACACGTGCAGAACTAGGGACGACACCTAGCCCTGGAATCGATGATGACATTAATCCATTCCATACAGATGAAGAAGAATTAAGAACAAATAAGAAAAAGAAAGCGCAACACTCACCTGAAACGGCAGCAACTTTATCAGCAACTTTAAAAGAGGTTTCTAGAAACCAGATAATCATCAAGAAACAACTAGCTCTAGAACAACAACCTTCTAAACCAAAAGCGAAATCATTTCCACCAATAAGTCTCGTCGGGATATCAAATTTCTCCACTATACAATCGAATATGAAATCGATTACGGTAGCCGAGTACAAACTCGTATCTCTAACCAATGGCGTCTGTAAAATTAATGTTGTAGGCTCTGAATCCTATAGACTTTTGGCTACAAAGCTTAATTCTGAGAAGCATCAATGGTTTACCTATGAGGATAACAATGATAGCCCAATCAAGGTTATGGCTAATTCTTCACCCAACCTGCGCAAAAGAGGAAATTATTGAGGATCTCCAGCAAAAAGGTTATCAAATAGAAAATGCTGTAAACATTATTAAAAAAGAAAAAATCGAAACTGAACAAGGAGTTCAAATTAACAAAAAAAGGCTTCCACTATTTATGCTCACTTTTAATAACAAACAAAAAGTGGAAGATAAAATAGAGCCTTTGAAAAAAAAAAATAGCGGGTTAATACCGCAGTGCAAAAAAAGGTTTTAGTCATACGCAGAAATATTGCCAAAGAGAGACTAGATGCGTGAAATGTGTCAGAAAACAGCATGCCCAAGTATGCCCGGTTTGTAAAAAATATTGCCGCAAAATGTATCAATTGCAATAAGCCTCATCCCGCAAACTACCGGGGATGTGAAATAGCTAAGGAACTACAAAGAATAAAACGCGAAAACAAAGTCCAGGAATATCGGTAAAAAATTATCAAACTTTCACCAAACAGGAACATAAACCTCATGCTAGTAAAAAGGGAGAACCAAAACTATACTCGGAAGTAGTCATGACAAAACCAGTTATTTCGGAGGGCACTACCGAAAGTACAGCAGTGCTCCAAAAGATACTAAGAAGCATGGAAGCTCTTAACATAGAGTGGTTATCAGAGGCTTACCTTCTTCTATTAGTCACGATGAAATTAAAGCAGACTTAGAAAAAATGGGACATGAAGTTGCAGGTATTTCCAACATATACAAAATGGTCACAATTGATGGTGTAAAAGTCAGGAAACACTTTCCATTGTTTTACATCGACTTCAAACAAAAAGACAACAATAAAGAAGTATACAATATCAAGAAAGTTGCGTACTGTATAGTTAAAATTGAGCCACCTAACAAGACAAGGGGAATTCCACAATGTACGAATTGTCAACAACTTGGACATACCAAGAGCTTTTGCTATCGTCAAACCAAAAGGGTTAAATGGGTTAAATGGAAAATCACCACACGACAAAATGCAAGAAAACACCAGATATCGCGCCTTCTTGTGCTCTTTGTCAACAACAAGGGCATACTGCAAATTATGCCGTGTATATCAGAACAAAATTAAAAGTCAACAGAATAACAGAACAAGCGCAGTGCAGCGATTACAAGCCAAAGTTGCTAAACCACAAACAACAATCACACCATCCACAGTTGGATTATCCTATGCGCATATCGCCAACGAATCAAATAACACTGAAATTATCAAAATGCTTAGCCAAATCCAACAGTCACTTGGTCATTTAGCAGAGAGGGTGGCAAAACTAACCTATATCTATCCACCAAGCGAAAAAGTCAGCATACTCACAAATGGTTAACTCGTTCCTACGCATTGTAGCTTGGAACGCTAATGGGCTCAACCAAAGAGCCCACGAACTAGAAATATTTCTCCATACAAACAACATTGATATTGCGCTGATTTCAGAGACGCACTTCTCCAACAAAAGCTTTATCAGAATAAGGGGTTTTAATTCCTACTGGACAACCCATCCTAGTGAAAGAGCTAGAGGTGGTTCAGCTGTACTAATCAAAAATAATATCAAACACAATCGACAAAAGGATATTCGTGAAAACTATTTGCAAGTAACTGTTATCTCAATCCAATATAATGGCGCAGATCTAAATATTGCAGCAGCGTACTGTCCTCCACGGCATACACCAACGAAGTTACAATTTAATAACGTCTTCAATAAGCTCGGTCCAAGATTTATTATTGGAGGGGACTACAATATAAAACATACAGCTTGGGGTTCCAGGCTTATTTCTCCTGGGAAAGGTAACACCTTGTTCAATGCCATTCATGAAAACAAATGCAAATATCTGTCCCCAGGGGGGCCAACGTATTGGCCAACGGATGCAGGAAAAATACCAGATCTACTGGATTTCTTCATCATAAAAGATATTCCTCTAAGTTACACTAGAATCGAAGGAATTAACGACTTAACATTTGACCACATTCCTGTACTGCTGTCAGTAAGCGCTACGGTAAACGCTACTATAAAGAAACAGAAAAAGCAAAACCTTACTAATAGATTCACGGATTGGGACATCTTCAGAGAAAAATTGGAAGAGCTGGTTGAATTAAAAGTTAGTATCAAAAGCAATGAAGAATTGGAACAACAAACAAACAATTTTATTGAATACACTCGAATGGCTGCCAGACTAGCTACTCTTGAATCAAAGGACAAAGCGGAGATTGAAGTCAAATACCCGGCTGAAAGCAGGGAATAAATCAAGGCAAGAAGAAGGGCGAGGAGAATATGGCACCTCACCAGAAATTCCGCTGACAAGACAACTTTTAATCGAATAAGTAACAAAGTCAATAGACTAATCAAAAATTTCAAACAGAATTGGCTCGATAACTACTTAAGCGGGCTAGGTCCAGAAATGGATAAAGACTACTCGTTATGGAAAGCAAACAGAAGATTTAAACGACCTGTAGTTCGAGTACCACCTTTAAGGAATGCTCAAGGCAGTTGGGTTCGACAAGACAAAGAAAAAACGGAACTCTTTGCTCAACACCTAGCAGCAGTGTTCCAACCCCATGACATTCAATCCAACATTGATGTAACACCTGTTTATCAACCAAATCAGGACTTTAAAAGGGTCACGCCAATGGAAATTGCTAAAGAAATCGGCAAAAATCTTTATCATAAAAAAGCCCCAGGAATTGATGAAATATCACCGGGTCTATTCAAGGAACTTCCACGGGAGGGGGGGCAGGGGGGTTTGGCATGAGGGATTGACATTCAAAATGAGCAAAATTCTACCACAAAACTATTGCCAGCTGCTTGAATCATACCTCTCTGATCGCCAATTCAGAGTCATTCATGAAGAAACATGTTCTGACTTTTATCCAGCGATTGCGGGAGTTCCGCAGGGAAGCGTATTGGGTAAGGTAGAGGAGGGGACCTTCTTTATACTGCGGACATACCTACAACGAATAAAACATTCATCGGCACGTTCGCTGACGACACTGTAATTATGTCAGTAGACGAATCTCAACCAAGAGCAGTGGAAAATCTTCAACGAGCAATGGACAACGTTACTAAATGGACAATTGACTGGAAAATCGCACTGAATGAGCTCAAATCAACATATGTGACATTTACGCTCCGACATAAAAATAACACTCTTCATATACACCTCAAAGGAGTGCAAGTGCCGCAGGCTGAATCGGCAAAATACCTTGGTCTACATTTAGATTCCAGGCTCAACTGGAAACATCACGTGAGACAGAAAGCTGAACAGATACGATTGAAACAACGTCAAATGTACTGGCTAATTGGACATCATTCCAAAATGAACCTGTATTGCAAAAGACTGGTATACCAGACTATCTTCAAACCAATATGGATGTATGGTGCGCAGCTATGGGGTTGTACACATAAATTTAATAGAGACATTATACAACGAAGCCAAAATAAATTTCTTCGAATGGTCACCAACGCCTTTCCGATTTGTGACTAACAAGGAAATCCACAATGATTTAGAAATACAATTGATAGACGACGTTATCCGCGAATGTGCCATAAAACATGAGAAGAGACTTCTTACCCACACCAATCTTGAGGCCGTACAACTACTGGACAGTACAAACGAAGTAAGGCGGCTCAAACGAATCAAACCACATGAGCTAACCGTATGACAATTATAAACCAAGGGAACTGGACACTGGTCCAGCAGACCCACACAAGTTTATGCTTATCTCATAAGTACTAATGTCAACCTTACTAATGAATTAATAATGTTTAAGATTGTAGTAGCCATATCAATAAAGTTGTTAAAAAAAAAACTTTATATATGTTAAAATTGAAGAGGAATTTATGCAAGTAGTCACCGTAAAAGTATTTATAAATAATAGCAAAGAATATAGTGTATCGTAAATATTAACCGCCCCCCCCCCCTTCCCCAAGAAAACATTTAATTAAAGAAGGCTATTGCACATTATTTAAGTCACTTGGATCAAGTTTCATAATCGGAGGTGATTTTAAAGCAAAAACACACCTACTGGGGATCAAGAGTAACCTCTAAAAAAAGAAAGGGGCTGTTTGCAGCAGGAAAACTATGCAATTGCGATTTTCAGTTTGGAGATTAACCAACTTATTGTCCTACAGATAGAAACAAAATACCCGATACCATTGACTTCTTTATCACCAAAGGTATAGACGAAAACTACATATACCTAGAAAGCAGCGAGGGGATTATATCGGATCACACGCCTGTTATTATGACAATCAGTGCAACGATTGAATTAAGAAAAAGAACTAAAACAACTCAACAACAGTATACAAGTTCAAAGGAAAAGCGTCGAAATGCTATTTATCATCTGGAAGTAAGGGAACTGGTTGCAGCAAAACGAAAAGCAAGAAAGGCCTGGCAAAGAAGTCGGGCACCAGAATATAAAAGTTTTATCTTTCTCAAACACTCAGATATCTGGTCATGAGGCTTCATATGTATTGATGGATGTACAAATAAGTCGAGTGTGTGACATTTTCGATCTTGGATTAATTTTTTCTAGTAATCTAATGCTCGGTCTTCATTCAAAAAATTCGGTTTTTCGCTTATATGATTTTGACACATCACGCGTGATTAGCGACATCTGTCAAATTCAATTATTCTCAGTTAGCATTGCCGTTTCATCATGGAGTATCGCGCACTTCGTCCATTTTATGGTCGTCATAATCGACCTATGTACGCGTAGAGTGCGTACAGAGGAAAATATTGCTGCTGTAGCAGCTTGTGTTGATGAAGACGACAAAATCTCCATCCGTCGCAGAGCACAGCAATTGGGATTGTGTTATTCGACTACGTGGAAGGTTTTACGCAAGGGTCTTGGTCGGAAAATACAGCTCGTGGAACAACTGAAGCCGAACGAATTGCCACAGCGTCGAAGTTTTGGTTAGTAGATCGTAGAACATCTTGAGGGAAATCTGTTTTGTTTTTTGCGATTTGACGTCTCTTGACCATTTTTTATGGGGCTACGCCAAGTCTCTTGTCTATGCCAATAAATCAACAACAATATTGCAGAATTGGAAGACATCATTAAACATACCATTGGCGAGATATCTGCCGAAATGTCCTAAAAAGTAGTGAAAAATTGGACATCTCGCATGGACCATTTAACACGTAGCCGTGGCCAACATTTACATGAAATAACCTTTAAAAAGTAGTTTTTACCGTTTTTTTTAAATTAAAAACCAACCGCTTGGTTGGCGGTTTGGCGATTTTTTAGCCCATTATTAACAACAAAATGTATGTAAAATCATTTTATGCTCTTAGAGTTGTTTAATTGAGAGAAAAATACAATTTTGTCACAGTGTCATGACAAAAACATCAGCAAGTTGCATAACAGCGGTGTTGTCTGATTTCTGTTTAAATTAAATTTTAATTCTAATTAATATTTTTTTAGGACGCTTGCAGAAGCAGACAAGGTCGGAATCACAATGACTATAACCGGGTTTGCTAATGAATTTGATATTTTAGCGGATGTTGAAATTTTTGAAACTTGAGAGACTGTAGAATAAAATTTAAACGCAGACAAATATTGCTGTGATACTCGTTGTTTTTGTATTTTCGGGGTTCATGGCACTTCTTTAATTGAATTATTTTCTAGGTTGAACGGGATACTGTAAATTGGTAAAGGTTTTGGTTAGCTTGTTTTAAGTTGGATAAATAGTTATCGCTGGTTGTGAATTATATGGGCGGAGGAAATGGTTAATCACTCATAATAATGAAGTTTACCAATTAAAATTTCAGGAAATCAGGAAATTTATACCAATTAAAATTTTTTAGCGTCTGGATTGCTGATTATTTATATCCAGAAAACAAAAATTATTGTGCCGTCTTGTGCTTTACTAACTATTGACTACTTAGGTGTCTGTAACCCTCCGTATTGTTATATGTAAAAGGGGTGCACGGTAGGCCCGGTGTATTCGGGATCCTTGCTTAGTCTTGGCTGTACATTCTAATCAATCAAAGTGTCATGACAAAAACAACAGAAATTTAAAAATTGTCTCTTTATCATGGTGTAAATTAGACGAGTGAAGAGCGAGCATAACATTCAATCGAAATATAATCACCGAAATATCAGCAATTTTGAGTGCGTGTTTCTGTAAATACGGACAAAATCGAGTATCGAGCTGCCATTAAATATTTACTACTGTGGGCAAAAAGTAGTAAGACTTTTTAAGTTAAATTTCACGCGGAAAACCATTCGTCGAAATATTTTTTTTCTATGTTGGTATGACTGTCAGTGACATCTGTGCCAAATGTCACATTAAAATAATCATTAGTGTTTAGTATACGCTTGTCTTTCTGAAGTACAAAAAGTGCATTCGGCGATTTTTACAATGAGTGAAATTATTCAACAAAGAAGTTCCATTAAATTTTGTGTGCGGAATCAATTTTATGGTGCCGAAACGTTCAGAATGTTACAAAAGGCCTTCGGTGATAATTGTATGTCGCGAGCAAGTGTTTTTGATTGGTACAAATTGTTCAAAGAGGGTCGAGAACGTGTTGACGACGAACTACGTCTAGGACGGCCATCAACATCAATTGATGATCAACACGTTAATAAAATCAAGGAATTGGTGCTCGAGAATCGACGATCAACAGTCAGAGACCTTACTGGCATCGTTGAAATATCGGAAGGATCAGTGAAAACCATTTTGAAAGATCGATCATTTGGGCCTAAGAAAAGTGAAAGCACGATTGGTTCCAAAACCACTCAATTTTTTGGAAAAACAGCGTCGCGTTGACGACTGTGAAACAATGCTTTCCGACTACCAGGATGTCATGAAACGTATTATAACTAGCGATGAGTCTTGGAACTATGCTTACGAGCCGGAAACAGACGATTAATCGGCCGAATATCGGCCAAAGGTGACCCGAAGCCGAAAAAACCACGTCAAAGCAAGTCAAAAATAAGATGATGTTGACAGTTTACTTCGATTATCGAGGTGTGATGCACTCCGAATTCCTTCCGACCGGCCAAACTGGAACACAAGGAATACTATTTGAGTGTTATGCGTCGTTTGTGCGAAGCTATTCGTAAAAATAGGCCGGAATTATTGGTCGACAACTCTTGGTTTTTGCACCTCGATAATGCAACTTCTCATACTGCATTGGTTTTACGTGATTTTTTCGCCAAAAATTCCATCCATATCGTTCCGCAACCACCGTATTCGCCTGATTTAGCTCCGTGTGACTTCTGGCTGTTCAGCAAACTCAAACGACTGCTCCGGGGAAACCGTTTTGAATCAATTGAAGACATTAAACGTGAATCGGTACGCGCATTGGAGGCTATTCCGGAAATTGACTTTAACAACTGTTTCGAGGATTGGAAAGAACGTTGGCACAAGTTTATTGGGGACGAAATAGATTTGGAGAAATAAATAAAGAATTTTAAAATTATGAACAAAGTCTTACTGTTTTTTGCCCACAGTATTATTTGTGAAAGGCAATACGACTCCACAAATCAAAGACGAGTTGGACGCTGTATACGGAGACTCTGCACAATCATTTAAAACTGCAACCACTAACGATCACATCACTCAAACTCACCAAATGGTGCTGGTCAACCATCAAATTAAAGTTAGAGAGACAGAAGAGGCTATGAATATGTCCAAAAACGTATTTGTCACAAATTGAATCAAGATTTAGACATGAGAAAGCTGTCCGCACGTTGGGTGTCGCGTTTGCCCTCTTTGGACCAGTGAACATTTCCAACGCTTTATTGTCGCAGTTTAGGCGCAATATATCAGAGTTTTAACTCCGGCTAATTACTGTTGATGAAACTTGGATACATCATTACACTCCAGAATAAAAGTACAGACAAAACAGTGGATGGCCAAAAGGCGATCGACTCCAAAAAAGGCAAAGGCGGTATCTTTGGCTGGGTGTGAAGGTGACTGTTTTCTGGGACAATCGTGGAGTTATTTTAATTGATTATCGTCAAAAAGGGAAAACCATTACAGGAGCACACTACGCATCATTACTTGGCAAGCTGATAGCAGAAATTGCGGAAAAACGGTCACATTTGTATTTTGCTATGGTTGGCAAGGCGAAAATCTTCGAATTACGGTTTGAACTGCTTGACCACTCTCCTTAATCACGAGATCCGGCTCCAACCAACTTTTTTTTGTCTCCTAAGCTAAAAGTTGTGCTCGGAGTACGGAGATTTTCGTCAAATGAGGAGACCATCACCTTCGTAAAAAACTATTTCCGAGAGAAAGGTGCCGAGTATTATTTGGACGGGTTGAATAAATAAGAGCATCGCTGGGAGAAGTGTATAGACTTACAACCTTGTTAGGTCGGAAACTTTTCAGACAACCCTTTCATAATTTAGGGAGGGGGGTATTCTTGGGTAGGGCGTATTCTATGCTGGATTTTATTAAAAGACATATAGCGGAGAATTTCACTATCCCTACACGTTAAGATCACTTTATTTTACCTATGTCAGGATTCATGCTGATAGAATCGAAAGCATTCAACAACAATTCTTGATTTATGCTTTACGAAGTTTATCCCTTAATCGGCATTTGTATGTTCACGAAACGAAATCGCCTCTTATAATGATTAGTTTACAAAGTCTAGATCATAGGCGCAAAATACCATGTGCCGTGTTTAATTGTGATATTCTGTGTTCTAGGATTGATTGCCCGGAATTGCTTGCAAAGTTGTTTATTTATGCTCCACAGAGAGATTTAAGATTGTGGCCCGGTTTTCTCCGTATTCCGTTTTGTAAAAATAACTTTAAGTTTACTGTATAACTTAGTTATACAGAAAACATATCATACTGTTTTATCTTGCTACCGAACATGTTAGAAATAATTCTTTGCAATAAAACTTTACAAAACTACTTAGAAATAACTAAAAATAAACAAATATAGTCATACAAAACGACCAGCATATATGTAGTGTACGGTATATACGCAGAGCCGTTGGTGATGATGGTGATGGTGATGCTGACGATGATAAGAGCGAAAGACTTATAAAGTAAATTTTCTAAGAAATATTTTTGTGTTAAATCCACGTCTACATGATCAATTAATAAATGATCACTTGAAAAGCTTTCATAATTTATGATGTCAACATCATTATTGTTATTATTACTATCGTTGCTTAAGTAAAATATATGTACATATGTACACATATTATGTACTCGTACGTATATATATATACATATATGGGATGGATATGTGATTAATTGAAGTGATTTGATGTCGTTATAATGTCATGGTATTGAGAGCGGACTTAGAAAAAAAAAATTTTATAAGAAACTATAAAGTTTTGTATATAAGTTTTTGTCAAATTAGAATTACATCGATAATTTCTAATCTGTGTTCTATACATATACTGTATATAAGGAGTATTTATAATATAATACTCGTATTATGTTCTAAGTGTTTGCATGAATAAACAAGAAATCGGCAAGCAACACAAAAAATCGTTCATTTACATTTCCTTTGCACAAAACTTTGTTTGCTTTTGAATGGCATTGTTCGGTCGGTCGCGCGTTTATATGTGCGAAGATAAATTCCCTTGAAAATCTAATCACTAAACACTGTGTCGTAATATCGCGCTTATACGAAATATAAAAACTTAATCGTATATATGAAGATTATTTTTTGGTTTTGTTACGAATTTTCATATCTATGAATTTTATGTTTTATGTTGTTTTTGTAATTTGCACGCCTTGATTTGATTTGATGCGCACAAGTTCTGCAAAAAATCAATCAAATTTTTCCATTGCATTTATTGCAATAATTCTATATGCGCGTCTAGAAGATGTGCGGCGTAAATCAATTATAAGTTTGTACGCGTTTCACAAATCATGGACTTTGTTTAATTATCTATTTAGGTTAGGGTATGCAGAGTGGCATATTGATAATTATATTTCAAGCGTGTCTGGAACATCATGTCTGAGCATAAATATTCGAGTTTTCAATGGGCGGAAAACACAACGTCGATAACCCGTAGCTACTCGATAACTACTTGTAATTTAATTTTTTTATCGGGTGTATGAATGAACCGTGGTGGCATGGGTTTAAATACGAGAGGATAAGCAGTCGAATGGGAGATCCGATCTTATTGCTTAAAGCTGTCGAAATATGTGGTTGCTACCAAATTGTACATAAATAAATAAATAATTTACGCCAGAGGTGACTGTAAGATCTACATATTTCGAACTTCTGCTTCTTGAGTTAATGGAAGTTAATACGAGGGCAGTTTGATAAGTCAGTGGCTTTTTTAATTTCCCGCGCAGGATTTTTAAATGCAACACTGCTCCCGTCAACTACCATCTATTATTAGGCTATAGTATAGGGAAGATATTGGTAAGAAATTAAAAGTACTGAATTTTCAAGGAACAGAGTACTGAATACAGAATGAAAGTACTTTTGCACTGCACTCACAACAAAATAGTATTTTGCAGGACCGCAATTTTAATTTTTTTTAATCCCTGCAATCTGTTCTGGGGCCGAAGCACTCCCAACGCTTTCGCGGTTTGTTTTTACCATCCTACCTTACGCAGTTATGCCAAATCGAAGACGTATGGCTATATGTGCGATATACGTTAACATCTGCGCATTACATAGCTCCATGCCATAACCCCATAGTACTGGACATGGAAGATAGGTCGGCCCATGAGTTTTGCACGTCAATAGGGCGTCATAGTTGTGTTCCTTTTTCTCACAGATCGTAATCTGTTGATGAAAATTTCGTTTTGTACCCTGCCCCTTTCGGGATTCGAACCCCCTACCTCCCGATACAAACGCCAAAGCTTTAACCGCTGTGCCATTTGGTCGGTGCAGTTTTAATTAATGCCCTTACATTCCCTAGTCACCCTCGTTAGCTTAGTAAGTATAATGCTTGCTCTGTTATTCGGGGGTCCCGGGTTCGATTCCTGGTGGTGACCAGTAAAAAAAGTTGCGACTTGGTGTTTTTAACGTGTCGTATGTTATTTATATGTGTTCGTCCATTTTCAGATTTTCAGCCATAGTAGTTACGGCTTTGTTTTTAATATTTACGCAGTAGCGATTGGCATACTGTCAAGTATCACTCATAATAATGAAATTTTATTTCAGGAAATTTACGAATTAAACATTTTTTTAGGTCTTGATTGATGATTGTTTATATCCAGAGGGCAGAGTTATTGTGCTGTCTTGTGCTTTCCTAACTGTTGACCGCTTATGTGCTTGTAACCGGGTCGAGTCTGCATGTCTGGTGACCTTTTCTGTCTCTCCATCTTCTTATGTGTAGTGCGGTGGTCCCGGCGTATCCGGGATCCCTGCTTAGTCTTGGCCGTACATTCTGATCAATCAATCAAATAATTGATTGTTTTTATTTATAGTTATTTCAATATTTTAATAATTTTCCGTTCCTTACTTTAAACAATTCTATAAATTGGAGTTTTGTCGAAATCCCTGACTTAAAACAATAAAGTTGTCGGCAAATATAATTCAATTTATTTTTATGGTCAGGGAAGATTATGATTGCAACATACTTGATCAGGGGTCTGTTTAATTACTTACGCTTTGAGCATAAACTTAATACAATCAAATATGTTAACGATCCAAAAACTTTTTGCTATGGAATGTTTGTTGTTCTTCGACGATCTCTTCTGTAAAGTTGTGTGAACGTTAAATATAAGTTAACCCGGCTTTTAGTTGGATGAATTTAAATATAGGCAGCTAAATGACAATACCAAATTAAATCTTTTTTTTACAATATCAACGGAATATTTAGGTCATCATAAGATAGGGGTAAATAAGGTTACAAGCAGTATATGATGAGATGACGCGTAGATGTGAATTAAATAACCTAACCAGTCTATTATCCCTTTCGAGTCCTGGCCACACAATTGTGTAGGTAAAATACGATTACGACAATACAAATGTCAGCAGTTGATTTATGCGCAAATATAAGTCCAACCTACACGCTTGTGCATACTACTACAAATTTATTTTCCCAAAAAATGTCACCCTAATTATAGTTCAAGTGGCACAATCGTGTAGGATAGTTTTAAGACATCGGAAACATCAAAGAAATTAAATGTTCACTAATTTAGATGAAGTTTTGATATGTGATTTAGAATTAACGTAATAACCGGAAAATAAATCAAGTTGTAAAAAAAATTAATTCTAATTATGGAAAATGGGACCCACACAATTGTGTGCCTTGAACGTAGACAATACAATTTATTAGAATAAAATACGGAGACTAATTTTATAAATTAAATGTGACGTGATGGACATCGACCAGTGTACGATATCATCTGTTCGTCTACCGAGTAATAATCAACTGTTCTTCGTAATGCACGACACCTGTCTCGTACCGTATTGATAACAGGTTGTATTTTCCAAAAATTATTTTTAGGATCGGCCAATGTTACAATTATATTTATGTAATGTAAGGATGATCGAAAATAGAATTTGCCACTGAGTCGATGCGAAAGTCCCTTTTCAATACATGTCCAACCTCGGATATGAAATACACCCCAAAAGAAGGAAAACGTCATACAATTTATTTATTTCGTGAGCAGTCGTTTTCAGCTCCGATCCGCGAGTGGTTAAGTGGTAAATATTTGTATAATTTGCCGCATCGATAAAATGCTGCTCAGGAAAATAAGGCTGAAAATATTTATAAGGTGACTTAACTATGTTTGGATGAGGTGATTCTTTATTAACAGGCAATATCTTTTCCGCAAATGCCCCACGATACCATCATTTATTGTATGAGCATTTTGGTTTCCTTGTTCTTCTTCAGTGGTATTTTCACTGACATTTTCGACTGAGCCTTCGTCCGATTCTACTTCATCCTCGTGCACAATATACTCATCAAGCTCACAACATTCGTCTGCTGAATCCGATCCAGATTCATCTAATAAATTTTTTAACTCTTCATCGCTAATTTGCCACTGGCCGCATCCAGTATACACAATTGTGTAAGTTCATTTTCAAGCCTGACTTCTTAATTAATTATATCACAGTTTAATGAATTTGTATTCTTTACAGATGATAATCATCAAAATTTAAGGAAAATAAATAAATAAATAATTATAATTTTATTTAATTGGTACTTACTCTTGTATTCTGCACTCATTGTAAAATTCACCACTTTTCGAGGTTAGAAATTTGATTGAAACAGTCAAAAACCAAAATTGATATTTTTGCAAAGTTTATTCGTTTAGTAATCCCTAAAACCAAAATTCAAGTGTGACAAAAGATAATACAATAAAAAACGAAACATTTTCCTGAACCTAGTCGGAACTTACACAAATGTGTTACCGGTCCGTAATAATCATTTCGAAAAAGAAATATTACCGCCATTTAATCCATCACACAATTGTGTGGGTTGAACTTTTGTTATCATGAAAATTAAAACAAAAACGTCATTTTGTATTATAGTTATTTACCTACACATTTGTGTGGATTGAACTTTCGCTAACGTCAAATTTATTATTTGTCCGAACTCGAAAGGGTTATGACTGATGCCGAATACATATGATGAATATTAGTATCCTTTACCTCAACCCCAACTAACCCAAATTAATAAACTAACAAAATTTAATCGAGAGTGTGAATATAATTGAGACTAACATTTTAATATATTTAAGTAGTTAGGAAATGACTTTGCTGCGGTTCGCCCTAGTTGTTTCTGTGACTAACATCCTCTCCTAAATAACCTTATCTGTTAAGGATGTAGGCAGGGCCTGGGTCCGCATGATGCTGAAATATTATTCGCATTCAGATATAATTTGTTATATGTCTGTTGATATTTCAGGATTATGGTAACATACCTAGGATCGCCGTTATGGCTGGCCTGTACGCCTCTATCATATCATATCATATTTTCACCATGTTCATGTCAAGCAGTTGCAAATCCTATCGTAATGTTAATTAATTTGGATTCTACGAGTTTATTTCAATATAAACCATAAGCAACCAACAACCACATTTTAAAAGAAGTATTTTACGATCAACCATTTTTTGTTTGGCAAGCGGTAGTTGTTGAGTGCCTCTGGTGCTGTTATTGAAAACATTTCAGGAAAAGCATTAAAACTGAGCTAATCTTAACGCTAGATTTTATTTGAGGAATTAAACTGCATTTTCCGGTTTTCTAGCCTTCACCTACCACTGCAATCATTTAATTAAATGCGTTTGCCGTTGTAGACTATGGGCATTGCTCGTTTGTAATTAAACCATTTTATTGCCTCACGTTAAAGATCTTATCGTCATTTCAGCAAACATTATTGCTAATTTTGGAACTTGGGACTGGAAATAGCGACGTTAAATGAGTCGAAAATAATTATTAGATGTCTTTGAACACTCACTACATGGTTCAAACTCCCATTATCTGAGCGGTTTACGTTGGAGTGCTTATTTTGATGATGAATCATAAATCAGCTGACGCAATGGAATATAACCTCTCTCAAGACAGTAACACACAAATTACCGATGTTAAAAGCGCTGCACACATTTTAGTTTTCTGCGTTCATAATTAATTAGATATATGGCCTAAGGTCGTTAATTCCTTGTGTCTGAAAATTACTCGACTTTCGCAACTAAATATTGGGATCGGGAAATCTCGTCTTAAATTTTTGAATTTGCTGAAAAATAACGACGCAAAAATATAACCAATTTGTGTTTGTTTAGGGATTACTGAAAAGAAAGGAGAATTTGTGATCTTTTTGTGCTATGAGCACAAATAATTAACCGCTTAAACACAAAACTTTGGTTAGAGCAGATCTTTTAGAATGGTAGCCTCCGGAGCCTGATACCAACAGTTTTAATTGAAAAAAAAATTAGTGATCGTTCAGAACAATGTACTGGGTTTCTTATCCAATTCAAGAGACCCTTTACACTTCGCTCCAAATATTAAACTACGTTAGTAGCTTTAACCACAAAACTGACTAAATATCTTAGTCATAGAAGTTAGAGTTGTTGAATACCCTTATTTATATTATTTTCTTCTACAGAAGTTGTCTCGAATCAAATTACAAGTGGCATTTTCTCAAAAGTACTAAAAATCACTCGAAAGTATCGAAATACTTTTCATAAAGCCAAAGTATCGCAAAAAATACTATAGTATCGACAATATCATCCCTGGATCATTTACCCCCCGATTCTGACGATAAGACTACTAAGACCATCTTAGCTAAGAATTTCTTGTGAAGACTTTTTTGTTTAAGACTAAAACATCATAGAAATTCTGATGGCAGTAGCCTTAAATAATATAGGGTTTTCCAATAAGAGTGATATGATCCAAACTTTTCTCGCAATAATTCAATTGTTGCACTTGCTGTGTGGCACGTAGCCCCGTCTTGTTGGAACCAAATGTTGTCAAGATCAACTTCTTCCGATTTCGGCCATAAAGAGTTGGTTATCAACGATCTATACCGATCTCCATTGACAGTAACGATGTTATCAGCTTCATTTCGAAAAAATACGGATCGATGATTCCACCAGACCAAAAACCACACCAAACCGTCTATTTAGGTGAATGTAATGGTTTATCATGAATAATTTGTGGATTTTCTTCGCACCAGAATCGACAGTTTTGTTTATTTACCGCACCACTCAGATGAAAGTGAGCCTCATCGGAGGAGATGATTTTCTTACAAAATCGTTTTCATTTGTAATTGCAATTTGTAAACGTTGTTCTGGCGTATATCTCACCGTGATGAAATTGTAAATATTACTGAATATAATGAAACAAAAAATGATAGATCATGACATATTACAAATGGCCGAAACGCCACTTAAAAATCAAATCATTCCTATTGGAAAACCCTATATATTAGAATTTTTGCTTTGTTGTTTTCTATTGTAATGGGTTTTATTGTGATTGTTCCGTACATTGGTCTATCTTCAGTACTCCCGAATTAAATACACAATCTTAGGAAATTATTCCATTTAGCGTCAATCTGTGTGACAAACTACTATGATAATCGACACCTACTTACACACAATCAACTTCCCGACCACCCCATACTTTTTTGTCCGTTATCGTTGGACCCCGGGTAAATTTGAATTTTTGACTCATAGATGATCTTACGAATTTTCCATCTATGAGTCAAAAATTCAAATATATTAGAAACTCTCCAAACACTTTTGTGGAGCTGCCAAGCCAAGACCAAATTTTCATCATATTGTTTCAGTGTATTATAACAATGTAAAATAGTATTTGAAATTTAGGTTATTTTGGGTGATAGCCAGAAATTGTTTTTACATCTAGGTGAGGTTACCTTAACCTAGACGTTGGAAGTTTGGTTTCGAACTAATGAAACTTGAATTCTTTAATTTAAAAAATTCGGTCGTCTCATCAGACTGCAGTAACCAAGCTACAAAAATATTGAAAATACTTTGCACTTACATACAAAGTATAATCACAATGCCTTAGCGAATTATTATGTTTCGCTACGCAATTATCAACTGCATCGTAAACTCACGTGATAAACTTTATGTGAAAACATCTCGAGTGTGCTTAAAGCATTTTGAATTTCACGATTTTGAAGTGAATCCCCTATACGAGCAATATGGTTTAAAATTAAAACGATATCATAAAAAAATGCATTTCCCTCGCTTTTCTTGGTGTTCCAAACGGTAGAAGAATTGGTAACTCCAAGGAATGTAAGAATGCAGACACGAGCATTACAATCAAGGTTAGTTATATGTAATTTAACAAAATATAATTATTACTTTATTTGTGCATTTATTTATTAGGTGTCGGATGCACTGAACAAGCATCACAAACAGTAGAGATTATTCCATCGCCAAAACAGATCGCAATATTAAAAAAAATTTGTTCTAAACAAGCAAAAATTATCAAACATTTTTAGTAAAACCCAGTTAAACAAATTAGAATGTCCCAAACAGCGAGCCACGTGGACAATCGACGATATTGCCAATACCATTTCCATTCATTCGGCAGGACCACGAGTGTATCGGTTACTTCAAAAACGAAAATTTCCCTTACCAGTAGTGATAACCCTTAAAAAATATTGTGAAATAATCAAAGTGTATCCAGGGATAATCCACCGTGTTTTGAACCTTATGATGAAAGTGAATATGAAGGCTTTGGACAAAATTTGTATCGTATCATTCGACGAAATGAAAATTAGGGAGAAAGTCGTTTACGATAAGGCAAAAGATGAAACCAATATATTACGAATTCGATACCCGAATGATACAAGAAATTCTTTTTAAAATAATTTGAATCGTGATTTTGTCGGATTTCGACCAATTAAAAAAATATATATGTGTTTGCCGAAGTATCTCATCTTATTAAACTAATTCGGAATAATTTTGTTGATAATGGGTTTTTAATAGACGGAGAAGTCATCCATAAAGGGTTATTGAAGAATTAATTTCCATAACAAACAAAAAATCTGACTTGAGTATAGCTTACAAAATTTCGGCGGCCAATTTAAATGTCAGAGGTGCAGAACGGTAAAAGGTAAAGATGGTGACGAAATTATTTTTGCAAACTGTATCAAGTGCAGGTTTCCGAGCAGGTAGTTTAGGAGAACTCACCTGGAAAAATTGTTGTGTGTTAGTTTAATTATAGTTTGTTTATCATAAAGGCATTAGACAAATAGTACAAGGTGTTGGATTGGCGGAATCACTTCAGTTCCAAATAATCGACAAAATGAGTGACACGATCTTTCACATGCGCGTTAATGGTAAGAAAAATATGATGCCATCCCAAAAAGGTGTATATTATGAAGTGTCCTAGACGTTTGCTGTACAATTCGGTGAAATTGCTGTCTGACGATTTCAAATCCCAACAAAATTCGTATTTGTTAACATATCGACTTAACCAAGACGTGTTGGAAATTTTTTTCGGCGTAATCCATGCAAAAGGCGGACCCCACGGCCATCTCGACCGACTGGAATTTATGTATCGCCTACGCTCTTATATATTAGGCAGCAATGACGGAAGTTTATCTACTAATGGAAATACATTGGTAGACGACACACCAATGTTTGACGTCGGGAATAAACACCGATACACCAACAGATGAGCTTGAATCACTGCAGTACGATGGCTTGGAACATTTGGCAGGTTACATATGCCATCGACTCAAAAACCAAGATATTGTTGTAGATAAGTCTCTTCAAAAACCTTCTGAAAAAATTGAATCCAGTTTTAATCAAGTTAACCAGGACAATATTGTATATTGTAAAGACTACGTCAGAAAATTGGTTAACTCTTCAAAAGATATATTGTGCGATCAAAACGTAAAAGATTTTTTTTTTTCGGTCAAGAATATGCTACTGAAGTTAGCCGAACATTTCAGCCGAAAAAACCTCTGCATCGACATCGACATATTTCGTATCAGGTGATAATACAAAATTCTGTTGATATTAGCCGAAAATTACATGTTATTGAAGTTAACAGTAAATTTTCACCGAAAATTATTTTTGAAAAATCAATATCACATAATTCGAATGTTTAAAAGTCATATGAACTGGGTGAAGTTAGACCAATTCGTAAATAGCTGGATCCCTTATTTATAATTTGTCGTGTTAGGGGCCAATGAATTTGAGTTGTGGCACTAACAGTGAACACCTGTGCAAGAAATCGGGTCCTATTTTATGTAGCATCATAGAGAAACAAATTAAAAACTGGACGCATGTTTAGTGGTAATTTGCACTGGGAGAAGTTAGACAGACCCGTAATTAGCTGGATCCCACATTTATAATTTGTCGTGTTAGGGGCCAATGAATTTGAGCTGTGGCACTAACAGTGAACACCTGTGGTAAAAATTAGGTCATATTTTATGTAGCATCATAGTGAAATAAATTAAAAACTGGACGCATATTCAGTGGTAATTTGTACTGGGTGAAGTAAGATCAATTCGTAAATAGCTGGATCCCATATTTATTTAAAGTTGAGTTGATATGGCCTGCAACTCAAATTCATGGCCCGTAACACGACAAATTATAAATATGGGATCCAGCTAATTATGAGTCTGACTAACTTCACCCAGTACAAATTACCACTAAACATGCGTCCAGTTTTTAATTTATTTCTCTATGATGCTACATAAAATATGGCCTGATTTTTGGCACAGGTGTCCACTGTTAGTGCCACAACTCAAATTCATTGGCCCCTAACATGACAAATTATAAATATGGGATCCAGCTATTTACGAATTGGTCTAACTTCACCCAGTTCATATGACTTTTAAACATTTGAATTATGTGATATTGATTTTTCAAAAATAATTTTCGGTGAAAATTTACTGTTAACTTCAATAACATGTAATTTTCGGCTAATATCAACAGAATTTTGTATTGTCACCCGACACGAAATATGTCGATAATGCAGGGTTATTTCGGCTGAAATTTTCGGCTAACTTCAGTAGCATGTCAAGAATGTATTTTCGAATAAAATACTTAAATGATATTATTGTGGTCAACAGTAAAAAAAACAAATAAATGAATAAAATAATTTCATAACTTAATAGTAAAAATACTTAGTTATTTTAAAAATTTGTTTAATTAAATAAATTCTTTAAGCTTTTTCGCTCGTGATTATACATATGCATGTATCAGCAAATGAAAACAAGTCTCTTACTCCCGCCATCTTTAAATATTTTGTTGTTGTAAATTTTGACATATATATTACCTTATATTTAGTAAGTAAAAGTATATCGTCGTCTCGCCAGACTGCAGTGACCAAACACAAAAATATTGAAAATACTTTGCACTTACATACAAAGTATAATCACAATGCCTTAGCGAATTATTATGTTTCGCTACGAAATTGTCAACCCTTTCGTAACCTTGAATTTTATTGTATTTGACGCATACATGCGATTTCTATATGAAATTTTGGTTTTCAACCTATTGACGGAAAAAGGCAATGCCACTACGAACACTTGCGGAAAAGCCTTATCTCAATACCACTAGTACTATCTATCATGTAGTCGTCGAACAGTTCTTATCTTTTTGATCGGGTAATAAAAACAAGAAATGAGAATCCGATTTGATTGAAACTCCGGTTTAAAACCTGATTTTACTTTGCACACATATCTATTTCTGGGGACGACACGTTCGGTTAAAATTTAGAAGTGTTCGGATCCCACGGTTGAAGGGCTGCCACATAATATTGTAACACGATACTCTTAAAAAAGTACACACATATGTGTATCTAATGTGTCAACACTTTCTATTAAGATTTGGAAGTGATCAGTCCCCAGGATTGAGGGGTTATCTCGATTTTAAAAAAAATTTGAACCAGCGCCCAGGGACGAGGGGCTCCTATATAAAATCTTGCAAATAACCAGATTTTTGGAAAATTGGCACACACATCTCCGGTGGCCGTACTTTCTAGGTCATAATTTTTCTTAAATCACTTCAATTTCATTTTATTGTTAAATTTAAGCATTCTTTCAGTTTCATCTAAACTCGAAACGACTTATCAGTCGGTGGAGTCCGTTCTCAATGATAATGCACAGTGCTGAATAATGCTTAAATCAATTTTAAATCAATTTTTTTCAATTTTTTAAATCAATTTTCAGTGTCAGGATTATCGGCTCCTGAAATCTTTCTCAAGGGTGGAAGTAAAAAATGGTGCTCATGCTTATGAGGAAACTAAATGCACACAAGCTATGCAATGGGCATGCGCCTTTGTATTTCAACATTACACTCTTTTGCTTTTGAAGGATTGTGTTCATCTCATCATACCCAACAACTACCCTTATCAATTTAAGCGCCATTAATTTTCGGTCAGTGTTTGTTTTGCGCCATAAACGAGTTGCAAGGGCAAACCGATGAAGGGAAGTGTTGACAAAGAGATTAGGTCCAAAATTAAATCCAATCTTTAAGATTACATGGGACTTAAATAAGAATAGAATTAAACAATTTTGAATTACTATACAGTTATCATTTATAGTAGAAAAAATTAATAATTTTATTGTTTTGGAAAAATCCGGTTATGGTATCTCTATTGGCATACTGGATATCACTGTGTATTGCCACTTACCTATTTTTAGTAATCTATCAACCACTCAAATAAAAATAGCACAAAAATGTGCCAAATATAGAGCACTAAAATATTTATCAATCCGGCGCTAAAATGTCACTTCATGCAGGGTTTAAAAAATTATTATATAATTGATCGAAAAAACGAACTAAAGTATAATGGATTCCACGGAACAAGAAGAGGATATGACAAGCATTTCTTGTAATGACCATCAATTCTAAAACATTTCTTTATACGATAACAAATATAATAAACTTGTAACGAATTAATGATCCCAAAATCATGTTCGGGCCAAATTTAGAAGTCTTAAATCATAAAATTTCATCGATCGTAGACAACAAAGTGTTATAGAATCAAATCAGAAAGAAGCGCGATCGCACAAAAAGATATTGTAACGACAAAAATATTATAATTTTATTATTTTAAAATTTTGTTTTACCAATCTTTTAAATTCTACAATGATGATGACAAAATATAATAAGCGCGTTGACATATTGCATATGACAAATGATTGTAAAAAAAAAATAAAAGAAGCGACGTGAAAAATACCCAGTGAGTGATCGCGGCATCGCGCAATAAATTATTCAATCATTATTTTGTGATCGGTATGTATTTAGCGTATTCGCATAATGTTATATGGGCAAATTTAAAATAATTATCTATACTTATCATCACCCCAAAAGCACTTACATGCATATGTATATACGAGTATGTATACGAGTATAAGCACAGTAAAAAGATCATCTCGCAATTTGTAATCATATCGCGAGCGCGCGAGCTCATTTTGAACGCGAAATGATCATTAATCGACGCCATGATCATTGTCAACTGATCATAAATTGATTAATGAAATGAAATTATTCAAAAAATATAAATTAAATCGTCTAGACATTATCATAATGTATAATATATTGTGCACAAACATACAAAACATTCGGTTGTCATTTTTCGAAAGTAAACCATTTATAGGCGAAAGAGTTCATTTACGATCGCATCGGCATAATATACTGTCAGCGTCGGTTTGTAATTTTTTATTTTATAAAACATACAAATTGATTGATGAGTCAAAACCACAAAAATAAAAAGGAAAAGAACGTTGCGCACTGATTTGCTTACCTGCCGGCCGATCGACATTAAACATAAAAACAATCTGCGCGATTAATTTAAATAGATGAGTGAGCGATAATGTTTCGTTTTTTTTTTTTTTCGGAAAATCATCATCTTTAATTTGAATGTAAGGTACTCAGGTGTGTGTACGCATTTCGAATAATAATTGAGTTTTAAACAAAGAAAGAACCACCCATAATAGTTTTGTTTTATAATTAAAAACTAATAAAGAAATTCCAATGCGGATGGACAACACATTTATGAATATAGAAGAGATACAAGTTTGCCGAAATCCGTGGTAAGCGGCCGGCCGCACTCTGTTATTTAATTTATTAAAAAAAATGATTTGGTATATATGTTATATACATTTTACAGATGATTGATTCAACAAAATAAATATTGATTATCATCATAAACATAATTTATAAAAAAGTATTGCTTACCTATACATGTTGGACAACATTGCCCCGGCCGTGGCTGTAATAAATCGGTGGTGCATGGTGTATAACATTGTATATTCGATTCGGTTATAACACCGGCGACACATTTAAACGAGGCACACGGATCATCCGGATCTGACCATTCGCTGCCACTTGCATAGTGATGCCCTTTGTAAACGCACTCTTTGCATCGATCACAACAGCCGCCCGGTTGTTTTTTTATCAGCATATAACAATCGTCAACAGATGGACAACTTTCTGTATCACATTCAACGAAACCATTCTGCAAATATAAAAAAAAGCAAAAAACCATAAAATATAAAATTGTTGTGGATTAATTAAAATTCTTATTAATTTACATATGTAATTTAATATTATATAGGTGCAGGTAGGCATCGTATAACGCGAATTCATTTTTATGCTTTATAATGTTGGTATTATACAAAAATCTCAGAATAAGTTTTTTAAATGGTTCAATAAAATAGGAATACAATTCAAGAAAGTTATCTGCACTGTATTAAACGGAAGCTTACTCTATATCAAAGTGTTTAACGTAAATGAATTTTGTAAATCATAAAGATTACTGGTTACTTTATTCTACCATCGACAAAATTCCGAACTTCTCCCAAAATACATATTGGAATTTCAGTTCCGTCTTTCATTTTAAATTTCATTTCAATCGGTTAGGGAATGACACAGTTTCATATTTGCTCATAAGTATTTCAAAATGGTTGCCATTCAGCAATTTACTTAAAATTAATTTAACATGTCAATTCCATTCTGAAATGACCATTGCTCTCATTTTTACCACCCTTATCAACTGTCATTCTGCCCTTCAACAATTTGTCAATTGCATTTTAAGAATAACCAAAAACACCTTTTGCATAAAAAGGTGACAGACAATTCCTTTTGCGATGACATATTTCTGCTTATTGGGTCAATTGCATAGTATTTGCAAATTCAAACTATGGTTCTTCAGTACCAATAGTCTCCGCCTTTAACTTCGAAGTCCCAGTGGTTCAATCTAAATTAAAATTATAGTACTCGCAAAAAAATTGATTGTGCTCTTAAACCTTGAATGAAACACTTTCAAAAATTCAACTGCTATCGAAAGACTGTAAACATTGGGCAACATTTTGTTTTGTATTGGAAACTAGCTATTGTCCGTGGCTTCGTTCGCGTGGTGTTGAATTTGCTGGAATAATAAATTTATTGCGAGTACCCGGCACGCGCTGCAATGCCATGTGAGAAGCATTAATTTTCCAAGTTCATACCACACACTTGTAGCGATTGTCCCTTTGGTTTGTTGATGGTATTACAAATACGAGTGACGCCGGAAACTGCAAACGTTCGCTTCCCCTTAAAATTGTAGCTTCGATGGTATTGTTCATCATCTTCTCCACAAAAAGCCTGATGCCGTTGCAAAGTCGTGGTGGAATGAAGTTTCGGAGAAGAATGATAGAGACACACCAATTTTCAATGTTAAGACGTGCGACGGTAAGCCTCGCAAATCAAGGGAATTCAAAAATTCAGTTGGATAATTGACAACTTCGTCTTGATTCATTACAGTTTATCAATGGACTTAAACGTTGTCATGTCGCCTGGAATTTCGTTTTGAATGATGAAATTGATGGCATAGACATCGTTGTTTTTGGCTGCTAATATAGCACGTGTACTCAACCACTGATAATTTTGTGAACCAATTAGTCTCTGGTTGCTGTGAAGTTACATAAGTTTGTTGGCAATGTGATTGTGTGGATTGCATTAAGACATACAACGTGGTATAACTGGTAAGGTTGGTTGAAAATGACTAGATAATAAAATGCCCCACTGAAGAGCTATTCATTTCCACTTAAATCTTTTAGTGTACAATGAATCGCTTCCAATGCTATTTTTAGACCATAGTACATTCGTGCCATATAATAAGTTGACATAATTGCAGTGCTTTGGTATCTCAGAGATTTGCATATTCCACGGCAATTTGAACCAGCCCAATTGCACCGATGTTTTGTTAGCAATTACCAAATATATGTCCTTATGGTTTTAATTAGTTTCACGCAAACGATTTCGGATGTCTTCACTCATGTAGTCTTTGTATTTTTCCCAGAGATCTTTTGAATTGGATGGGAAGCACGTTGCTGCATATAACGTGCATATTTGCTGTGATTGAGAAGGATTCGATGCAACAGCGAGTAAAGTGTTCCAATTTGTATCGTTTTCACGATAAGCGGCAAATATTTTTCCGTTAAAAGTTCTCAATTCTTGGAAGGATGTCGGTCCACGTACATTGATTAACAATAATCGTAAGTAAAGGCATTCTGCATTTTTTAGGTGTACGGTGTAGAGACGGCCTAACGTATCGGCTGAATACCTTGCTTGCGACGCTGGAGCTTTAGAGTAAAGAAGCATCTTTTCAAAGATGTCAACCCCGCACAATGAGAAAAATACAGTTAACTTTGTTGGCGGTGGCGATAATGCTCGTGTGCACGTGCATTTTCTGTTGTTAAGTACACGCGCTGTCCATTTTTAAGGTGCACTGCCAAATGAACAACTGTTGGTTTTCGTTCGTGAATTAGAAATGATAAAATGTAAAAACTTCCACATTGCTTCCCTTGTTGGCACCGAGTTGAAATACTAGATATTGATGTCTGTTTTGTACGTTTGTACCGTACTCTCGAAACGGTTGAATACGGTACAATCCAACGATTATCGACTTCAACATCATTGTTCCGAACTTTTATAGTGATGGATTTGCCTCCATTATAAGTTGATCGTTGTTGATAGAGTGGATATCCGTCATATCCAGTGATAGTCTCGTGCATTTCCCATCAGAAATGCATGATGAGTTGTTGTTGAGTAAGCCACAAAGACCATGAATCCCGTTTTTGGGTGATGGTTTCAAATAACTTTGGATCAAGGTCGTCATCTGGTATTTCTGCTGAGTAGAATTGGTCAATTTGATCTGGTGTGGTTTTTGCGATCAACCGAATCAAAATGGGTGCATGTGGCAACCCTATTTTTGCCATTAAATTGAATACGTCAAACAGCATGTCTTTAAAGATTTAAATTTTTTAACACACGAGCGGAAATAGCATTACGATTCGATGATGATGATGATTGTCCAGGGGCAGCTACAGTACCGTGGACTCCCTTGAAATGTAACGGTAGTATCACCATTTCCCCCAATTCATTGGTATTCACATTGCCATCATTAACCCCTGCATCACGGAAATGATGTATGAAATGTGGGCACTCTTCGAACCGTAATTTGGTTTCATTTATTCGAATTCGAGTCGTTCGATCACCAACCGATATGAATCATGACACTTACATTCTTATTCGTCTCTTCATCTATTTTTGGGTTTCACAATTTAATGTTGAAATGATATTCATATTCTCCATGCCAATAAAATTCGGATATTGATATCCGTCGTACGTATGAGCGGTGAGACTCATCTAAGACTCGTTGAACATTACTATGTCACTCGAGTTAAATACTTCGCCAACTGTGTGGGCATATACTGTGTTTCCTGTTGGTAGACGGAGTTTTGTTTGTTCTAACTACAACTTTGTAGTGATAAGCCGTTTGTTCAAGTTCCAAACAATCGAATTAATTCGTTATGTTGATCAAATAAAGTTTGTAATGCAGCGACAATTTCTCGTTTAGATTACGTATAGAATCGACGACGTTTATCGAGTTGTTCATTAATGTTTTCCATGAAATAAGTTTGAAGAAATTTGCAATCTTCGTGCGGCAGTAGAAGTAGTGATCATGCACGATGATAACTTGCCTTGCACTTTGAATGTTGACATGTAATTCTCGTGCACGATATTTATTGTGAACGATATTTGTTGCACACGAGAGCAATGCGTATTCGAACGGTTTCCCGTTTTGCTTCCCATTACTCGTCTGTTTCAGCCGACGAATGGGCTTGCGCAGTGCGTACTCAATTTGTGTCCAGTCTTTCTTCCCGTTACTTGTCTGTTTCTGATGTTCGTGATGCTCTTTTCTTTCGTGCCTGACGTGTGTAAAAACATGCAATTTTAGAAAAAATGTGTGCCGGGCGTGTAGATCCCGTGGTCCAACCCTAGTTGTACCAACTCAGAAACCTTCACGCACGTGCACACAACAACTCACCAAAGTTTCAGCACAAGCGGGTTAATGGATGGAAGGAGGTTAGAGGGAGGCGGTGGGGCTTTAGAGAAAATCACCCTACTGTTGAACATGTTCACAATATAACAGATATCATTGGGGATGCATTCGAGAATATGGAGATATGCCCCAGTATTTTCTTAGATGTAGGTTAGGATTTCGACAAAGTTTGGCCCCTAGGGTATGCATTTAAACTGCATCGGGACCTGCTTAAGCAATTTTATCAAGTTTGTAAATCACAGTTTGACTTTATCGAGTCAAATTTGAAAATATGTATACTCTGAACTAAAAGTATATCAATAAGTATACCACAAGACCGGGTACTTGGACCTATACTGTTTTCTATATACGACAGATTTACCGAATATACAAGATACTTCAAGATACTATAGTAGCAACATTTGAAGACGGTACAGCTGTTCTAGCAGTTGGGAAAGATATATCAGCCAAATCAGAACATGGCAACTTTACAATCCAAAATATAAATTGGATTCTTGTGGTTCTTAATTCAAAACAAATTATATTGCATATGGGGACATACAGCTAAATACTTTGGCATTCCCCTCGATGCTAAGCTAAGTAATGCCATATAAAGACTATTGGTTTCATAACTATAGTCAATACGCACTACAATTTCTTTCGTCTTATCGTTTGGTTTTCAATAGTAATGGAGTAGGCATTGACAAAAATGTCAAGGTTGACATTTAATTGACTTTTAAATTGTCAGAAATGACTTTTATATTGACAGAACATAAAAAAATTTGTTCCCGCCAAGTAAATATATCAATGGCAAATAGAAAACTCAAAGGAGTGTCTGGAACCTCCATTTTTGATGTATTCGGCGTTGGGAGAAAAAATATCTCATTACGAAACTAGGTATAAACCGAATGAATTTGGAATCACCAAACACGATACCTTTTCGCCATCTATTCGATAACGAGAAAACCCAACGCCATCAAAAAGAAGGCGAAATTTTTTTCGATTTACATTTGCTTTTGTGTTGACGATTGACTGTCGTTTGTTACGTTTTGCGTTTTAAAATAAAATATAAAATTAATAATGTAAGTAAAAATAAAATAAAAAATGTTTATGTTTATTTGTATTTATATCAATAAATTATTGATACAAATTTATTTCAACACAAATCACAATTAACACTCAAACTAAAACAAAATTGGTGTGCACACTAATGTCATATACACTGACAAATGTCATCAGCTGACATTAAATGATTGCGTTTATGATGTTAAATGGGTACGTTTATGACGTTAAATGAGTGCGTTTATAATCATTTCGATAGAGGAATTCATAATAGGAAAATTGAAGCGGTTCGAAAAGTATAGATCGGGAATTTTTAAGACTCGCCGCGGAAATCTTGATAGGGTCCCTAGTTATAAATCATAGTTATGAAACCAGTAGTATAAGCTAAGATGAAAAGAGAACATAAAACAGAACGGATTTAAACGGATTCAAAAATGTTTTCAAACATACTAGATTAAAATTATTGAAATTTATCATAGTGAACGTGGACTGCTAGAAGATTTGCGAAATTCGATTTCTGCCGGTAGAACATTTCCGTGCAAAATTGCTCGATTATGAAACAGTTGTTGAATACAATTAAGCCGTTAAACTTTCATTTATATCTGTTTTCATACAAAGCAGCTAAGCCAACTTTGACCATTTCTCGAACTCTTTGTGTTTGTCCAGGAAGACCAATGTACAAATGATACAATACTTCCAAAATAAAGTGCTGCATAGGATTGTCAATGCTCCATGGTACAATAAGAACGATAATCCTGATAAGGACTTAAATATGAACTACATCACCGTGGAAATAGAGAAACAGACAAGGAAACACGTACAACGATTAACTCGGTAGGAAAATGGAGACATATGTGCATTGGATACCAACAATACAGTGAGAAGACTTCAAAGGCAGAAACCGTTCGAGCTGGTATGCTATTCTAGATTAACCGAAAAGCTAATTTAAGATATTGTAAACAAATTACAGGATGACCTTTGAATCAATTGTAATATTGAATAAAATAAGAAAAAAAACTTACAAATTCAATTTCTTGAAATACATAAAAAATAGGATACCGTAAAGGTAAATAATTTTGATAAATGTTTGATGGTTATGTTAGCTACAATTTATGTTTAACTGTCTGGATAAATTTCGAGGCATATGCTTCTTTATTGTGTAATTTTCTCGAAAATGAACTGTCTCTGATTTTTCGGATCCAGAAGTAATAACCATTATCTTATATAGGCGAGCCATTCATATCAAATTTATTTGAGAGACTCTTAGCAAAATACCAAATAAATAGAGCACGAGAAATGGAACACATAGTTGCAGGAAGTGGCAGCTGCATTGAGAAATGTATTGTATGTTCGATAAGCTCCTCATTATTGAGTATTTTCATAATTATGACGTTACATGGTTCAGATTATAAATGACAAAAATTTATTGTCAGATAATGGCAAAAACAAAGTACAAGTATTGTCCAAGGTCAATAGTTTAAATTTACATTTTTCAACCAATTAAGAAGGTTAAGAAGTTTTTGAGAAACTGGTCTTTAAAAATTTATCTGCATTTTTACGAAAACGTAAAAAACGGCGGAACCCCTGTTTAAAAAAACAATTCCAAAAAGAAGTTAAAATCATTTTTCACCTTTCTTGAATATATAGAGAACATTGCAACAAAGCTTCATACAAATTGAAGGAGTGAGGACAGAATCCAGTCATTTTCATGTGGAATCACTTCATAATATCAACGAATTTCCCGTAGTTTTTAGGAAAAAAATCCCCGTTTGTAATATCCACCAAACCTTGCTTATAGTAACCAGTACTTAAATGTACCGTTTATTTCCTTCCATTGCTGATCGCGAAAATTCCAAAATATAAATTGGGCTAATAAATAATGTAAATGCTACAATCTATTTACTCAACAAGGTTGCCAAGCGACCTCTGTGTTAACAATCATTTCAAGAAACCCATAAAAGTTATTTTTCAGTGATAAAATGGCATACAAACATCTAAATAGATTTCACTACTAACAAATTAAACTGTACTCAGATGATGAAGGCTTTAAGGTCGTTCTTTGTGGTTTTTGAACTGGATAAATCGTATATCACCATATGTTTCGTTCACTGTACATTCTTTGAAATATTGAATGAATTATATACATAACTTACACTTATTCTTGGCAATATAACCTTAATCATAAAAATTATTATCAACGAATTATGGTTTTAAACTATAAAACTTATTTATGTAAATGAATATGTTTGTATATATGTATGTATATAATACATAGTTTTATTTCCGCTTAGTTATACTTACTCCAATATGTAAATATGTACGTATATTTAATAATATTATTTTTATTATTTATAAATAAATACTCGTATATTATGTAATAAACACGAATGTGGTTTGATATAAAGAAACACAAGATACTCACGCGAATTTTTAAAATGTGGAATTTATAAAGCAGTGCGTTATATTATTAAACCGAATTAGTTATATGACACGTGATATGACCTGCTGCGTAGCTCTTGTCTACAGGTGGGGCATGTTTAACACGCACCAAAAATCTTTTTCTACAAGAAATTTAGAACTATTTAAAAAAATTTGTAGTTAGGTATCTGTGAAAAGTTCCACTTTCTCCACATATTTTATGGGGGAGTTTTCTCGACATATTTTATATTTTAATAAAAAAAATTTCCCCCTTTCTACGGAATCCAAATCACATGAAATATAATTTTTATGAATTTTATCCAAAAATATTTAAAGCGTAATTTAAATTTGCTCCCCAAATATTTGTAAACATTACTTGTTTTCTCCCACTACGCCTGTTTCGTCAGCGCAACTCTTTTTGTGTGCCGAGCTTAGGTTTCTTACCAATTTATCGGAATTAGTCTAATTCAGAAATTTATGTTGCCAAATTTTCTAGGGCTACATTATCTCGCATTGCAAAATCTAACGTTATAAAATTCTGCCTAACAAAATCATCTCGCATAAATTTTCATTTATTTACGGGACAAAGTTGCGAGATGATTTTATAATGCGAGCAAATAAAAATGACAAGGACAGAATTATATCAAATCGTATTAAATTGTATCATTTATACCGAAATCGTATCAGATCGAATTTAATCTATATCGCACCAACCCGTATCAAATAGTATCAATCCGTATCCAACCGTTTCCAATTGTATCAGATCGAATTTAATCATTTAATATCGTATTCAATCGAATTAAATTGCATCAACCAGTATCAAATCATATCAAATCGAAGTAAAATTGTATCAAATTATATCAAGTCGCGTCAAATAGAGTATCAAATCGTATCGAGTCGCATCGAATCATAGCAATCGTTTCGAACCTTATCTAATCGAATCAAATCATATTTCAAATAGTATCAACCCGTATACAACAAATGGCCAACAATGGCCAACAAATCGTAGTGAACCGGATGATCGTATCGGATTGTATCAAATCGTGCAAATTTTTGAAATTATATCAAGTTGAGTAAAATAAAGTATAACATCGTATGAAGCAACGCAAAGGCGCTTACTAGATTTCAAATTAGAACTTGTGACATAAAACAAAATTTGGATCAGGTTTTCCATATAAAATTTGAACTGATCCGGATCAACGTGTAAACACGGTAATTGTACAGTTATGAAAAACAAAAAAAAAACACCTATCACCTAAATGCGAGATTTAATTGTGCTCCCACTTTTTCTGTGAACATTGTACAACTATAAAAGAAATTGCCTGATGAAAGACAAAACAAAAATACCCAGCAATTTAGAAATAAACACGCCTACTATACAGATTTTACGTTATAGAGGGAGATGATAAACCCCTCGCATCCTTTATAAAGACCGAGAGTTACAATTTAAATTGCTGCATTCATTTTTTCTCGGCAACCAAATCGAGCCCATTTTCAGAGCTAAATCCGGATTAAACCGATCCGTTTCTAAATATATTCCATTAATATTGGCCTTAAGGCTGAGCTCTACCCAAACATCGAAATTATCTCAAATAGCTCCTAAGTGAATGGCGAACCTCTTGTTTGCGAAATTTGAGAGCTCTTAATTAGGACATAATTCTGTACTAATTGTTTTTCCTGTTTCGCTAGGTGGCGAATGGCTCAACAGGGATAACTATTTTTAATGCAAAGCTAAACATTACAGGTTTATCAAATTTATGGCAATAAATTAATTTTGAACTGTTCGTCTCTATCGTTAATTATTAAATAAATTACAGTGATCCTGGTAAGGAGGAAGCCCAAAATTGGCTAACAAACGTTACGCTAGATGTTACGCAAAATACTTGGGAATAATCCAGATGATAAAACTAGTCTTAGTCGGGAGGTTTACGCAATAGTGGTATTCCTTGGTTAATACTTATCTTATTATTACTGCCTGGTTTAAAAACTTGGTTGAATGTAGAAAATTTACCGGGAATGTACGAAGAGCTTCGGAAATACACAAGGTTACTACATTTCAAAAAAGCAAGTCGCAGGTTAATCGTTGAACATAAAATGAAATTGCATAATTTATATGAATACTAATTTACCCGAATTCGGGTAATTGGATTATTAAAAATATCTAATTTGGCCAAATGCCCCGAAATTCTCAATTTATATTGTAAATAGTCGAAACTGAGCTATTTTTCACATTTTAAAATATTTAAACCTATTTAAGTATTTCAAAATGAAAAATTAATAAAGTGTTTTGGAATACACGAAGAGATGGCAGTCATTGTTTCTCGTCTGGTTTTTGCATGCCCTATTTTGAGAAGACTTATCTCCTCTCGAGTAGACTTATAATAACTTGGTTTACTTATAGGGCCACGCCTCCCGAAATGAGAGAAAAACTAAGTGAAACGAGTTACCAATAAGAAGTTTATTCAAAATAAGCCTTAACTGTATTGAAAATTTATGGTTTGATATTCTTTTCATTGTTCGCTCAGATTTCCAATTTTCTAATAATACCAGCCTGTTTAAAAAGTCCCGGACCGGAGTAATAAAACCGTATGTATCCTTTTTGAGAAAATACAAATTTATTTTTCAACATAGTTTCCTTTAAACTCGATACACTTAACGATTTTCTAATATTTCGCCGCCTTTTTTAAGTAGTCGGTGCTCAGTTCCTCAAATAACATCTTCATTTGAGTAAAATTTTCGTAAAATTCAGCTAGACACCTCTTCAAGCTTGGGAACAGAAAATAGTCGCAGGGTGCTAAATCTTGAGAATACTGGGGAGGGGAATGGTAGTGTCCTTTACTTTACACTGTTAAAATATTTCTGATAACAATTTTGAGTGAAATATAAAAAACTCATGAAAATAAAAATTAGTTTTTTCTTACTATTACTATTATTTACTATACTGCATTCTCATTAAAATATTTGTGGTGAAAAAATGGAATTAACAAATTTAAAGGAAATTAATAAAGGTTAACATTTGTAAAAATAAATTTAAATTCAACAATTCGTAACACAATTATTCGATTATAAATTTACACCATATGACCAACAAATCGTAGAGTAGAATTACAACTAGCAAATCCTATTCAGTACAATCGTAGCGTTTGAGTGATAAACTTTTTCAATAAAAAAAACAGCTCAGAGTTTCTACCAAAATATCACTATTTTCGGATGCCTTCTGTAGTGTTAACCTTTCAAACGACATAGGTTTCATTTCCAAATGAACATGATGTCAAGTGATATATTTTTTTGAATAAAACTCTTTTATTGAATAAGCTGAGTGGTACATTTGAATGACCAACAACAGGACATCATATAGTTTGTATTAAAACACCATCATATACATAACACCTATGGACATAACCTTTCAAATGACGTCGGTGGCATTCCAAAACTGATTGATACCGGACGATATTTGAGTAAAACTTGTTCGGTCACGCATAGCGTTCTCCTTATTTCTGGAATTATAATTTTTTTTTAATTTTATCTAAAAGCAATTGTTAGAATAAAAGTACCAAATTATTAAAATTAGGGCCTGCCAAAATACGGAGCATTACGAAACCAACTTAAAATGAATGAAAAAATACCAAAAGTTGATTTAACTTCAGATGAATGTAATTTTTAGACCACAAAATATTGCTGCCGAATGAGGTAAATATTAATTGCTGCTTACGAGTAGATTAAATCACTTGAATGAACTGACATGATCAAAATGGGATGAGTGATTCTCTAAATTATTATTGTTATTAAATAGATAAATAAATAATTTAAATAGATGTCTTGTTATTAGCCAGTCAAATTATGACAGTCACCGAATTCATTGAACGAATTTTATTCAAAAAATCTATCTAATCTCTTTTGATATAAACTCTGCTTTGTTTTGTTATTGAATGTTAAAAGTTCACCACTCAAACGTTATGATACTGAATAAGTTTTACTCAAGAATCTTCTGGTACCAAACCGTTTGGTAATGTTACCGATGTCATTTGAAAGGTTAAGCCATAGGTGTCATCTATATATAATGATATTTTGGTACAAACTCTACGATGTCCTGTTATTGGCCATTCAAAGTGTGCCACTCATCGAATTTAATGAACGAGTTTTCCACAAAAATTTATCGCTACCAATCCGTTTGGAAATCAAACCTATGTCATTTGAAAAGTTAAGCCTAAAGAAACTATCCAATAATAGTTGCATTTTGGTACAAACTATGCGTTGTCATGTTATTGGCCGTTAAAAATAAACCACTCAAACTCTATGAGTGCACTGAATAAATTCAACTCAAGAATTTTCTGGAATCAATCCATTTGGGAATGCCACCGATATCATTAGAAAGGTTAAGTCCATAGGTGTCACTTGTATGTAATGTAATTTCGGTATACAAATTCTACGATGTCCTGTTATTGGCCAGTCAAAGTGTGTCACTCAACCAATTCAATGAAGGAGTTTTAGTCAAAACAATTTATCGCTACCAATCCGTTTGGAAATCAAACCTAGGTCATTTGGAAAGTTAGGCCTAAATAAATCATCCAATAATAGTTGTATATTGGTATAAACTCTGAGACGCCTTGTTATTGGCCGTTACAAGTAAACCGCCTCTATGAGTGCACTGAATAAGTTCTACTCTAAAATCGTCCGGATTCAATCAGATTGGAAATGTCACTATTATCATTTGAAAGATTAGGCTCATTAGTGTCATCTACGATGTCCTGTTATGGCCATTCAAAGTGTGCCGCTCAACGAATTTAATGAACGAGTTTTGCTCAAAAAATTTATTTTTCAATTTAAATTCTAAAATTGATATTTTATTCACTCGCTTTATGTTTCCACTCAACATATAAATTGGAATACGATATGAATAATACAATAAAGAGCGAGTGAACTGAATAACTTTAGAAAGAGACGAAATGATTTTTGATTTATTTCTTATATGAAAAATATGACGTGCGTTTCACCCCTTTCTAATATCGCATAGCTGTCTCTTTCAACACTGTGTTTAACAGTGTAAAAACTACCTACTACAATTTTCTGGAATATTCTTATTGGATTTGTATAAATATTGCTGGTAGATTTTGTTGGAAACAACACTTTCATGATGAGGAAATAATTCATAGCCCAATTCTGTCAATTTGATCATACATTTTCTTGTGACTTCTATCACTTCAAACGACAATTTCTATCACTTGATATTTTGATGCGGCAAATAAATAGAATTTTTTTCGATCTAGGGCAGCCAACTAAGATTTAAAAAATATTCACTGCGAGTTTTGTACGAAATTATTCAGCATATTTTGAATTTACCATCTAGTAACCAAGAAAATTCATAGTCACGTCGTATGAAGTGATACGCATAAGTCAATAGAGGCCATAGTTTTTATTGCTTTGGTCGGTGATTTGTCTTGATGACACAGTATTTTTTCTTCAATAAATCTAGTCGTCTGACCTTGCTTGCAACTTCACCTGGTCTCTGCAGTGTACAAACGGTGCAAAAAGGTAAGGACACGTGGCACTGCATGTTCCAACAATTATATGTAAAATGTAGTGCACACGTTCAGTTGAGATGCGTATAGTCTTAGCAATCTCACGCACTTTCTATCAACGTTCATTAGTCACCAAACATAGAACTTTTTTGATCATTTCTGACGTAGTCACGTTCGTTATTTGTGCTCTTACGACTATACTTAAATTCTGCATCCATACATATTTATCAAACTTTTATTGGCCGCATAGAGAGGACACGAAATTGGTTTTGCCACTGTTTACAAAATCACTGATTTACCCAAATAACTTTCAAACACCACGTAATACACCATTATGTATTTAAGGTTGGTACTTTCGGAAAATGATAAGGATTTAACATTAGTGGCGACATCTAGTAATCAGACCCGGGACATTTCAAACAAGGTAAAACATAAGGCGTTAGTGCTTACATATATCAGTGGCCGGAATGAGCATTAAAATGGAATAATTATGCTTTGAGCCATACATTTGCATACATCTGCCTACCCAAAACGCTGTAAGTGAATCTCGAACTAGACCTCAAATGTAGATTTAACTATTATTTTATTTGATAGGCCAATCAAGCATGATTGATTTAATTAATTAATTTAATTAATTAATATTTAGGGGTGGCAAACTATTAAATAAATAAAAATAAAACTGGGGCATACCTATATTTTGGAAGTTAAATTGGTTTGATATCTTGGTCTATCGATGGCTTTGATAAATGTCAAAAATTCTGGTTTAATAGTTATCATTTTTTCTTAGCGTTCACTGGTAGGTTTCGTTAGCAGTTTTTCTTAACGTTCATATCAATCGTTTACACGATCCTGTAACATTTGCTGATTTGCATTATTGGTTCTATATTGGCGTCGTTGTAGTCCTTCAAAGAGGAAGTCGGAAAATGAGAGAATTTGGGTTTTATAGAAATTAATAATTTTCGTTCAGGTTGAAAACACTTTAGTTTTTAACGAGATCAAATAAAACGTCGGTTTGTAATGCATTTTCATGAACTTAATCGATTATCATAACGCTGTACGAGAAATTCTCTGTGCCAATAAAATTCTTTGTCTATCATGAACTTGAGCAACGTAGTCGGGGTTACTACCAATAGTTCTAGTAGAAAAGATTTTTTTGATTTATTTTAGTGTTTTGAGTTTTTGGTTTTGTATCGACCCAAATTAAAAAAAAAAATAATTAAAAAATGTTGCCTACATATATGGCGGCCACACGACGAGTCTGTGCGCAACCGATTGTTCATAAAGTTTTTCCAGAGTAAAATTGTTTGATATCTGTGATTAATCTTTACTTGAAAAAGAATACAGGTGGGGACTTTTTAATGTAAGTGATATCCATTTCGTTCAGCTTAGCTGAGAATTCCATTTGTTCGAGAGATTGAGATGAAGCATTATAAAATCGAAATTCTTGGCCCCAGGGAAGTGAAACGGAAAAAGAGTGCAAAGTAAACACAAGCGAAGGAAATTCTCTCTGGAACGCGATGATATATTAACAACAGCTAAAACAAAAAGGCACTAATGAAATGGAACCCAGTTAAAGCCCAATAATCTTAGCAAGTATCGATTCACAAATACGAAACACAAACCATAATTCAGTGTTATGCGCAACAGAAGACACAGATGAAACAACCTAGGATGAGTTCTATAAACACAATTGATGGCAGAACAAGAAACCAAACAGATCACATAATGATTAACAAGAAATTGCTCACGCCATTACAAGATGTCGAGGAAATGAGAGGTGCAGACATTTACAGTAACCATCAACTGCTAATATCAATTCTAAATTAAGCCTGTAAAATGTATCAATTCAAATCGGAAAAAATTTAACACCGACAGATTAAAATGTGTTGACACAAGAAATACATTCTGTAAGCGCACAAGCTCTGCTTCCAAACCAATGAAGAAGCAACTACCAACACACTCGGGTAAAGCAAGAATACAGACGCAAACTCTAGATCAGTGATAAAACTTGAAGAACGCTCGCAACTTAAGTTGCAAATGTGCGAACAAAATACGTCGGAGCTGAAACGTCAATAAGAACATTATTGCACAAGAAATCAAAAAATGAAGTGAAATCAAGAACCCGAACCATGCGCCACTACATAAACGTGTACGATGGGCAAGTGGAAAATTCGCTAATATCCTACCAATAATGGATGCATCTAGTCAAATCTTAACAACAGAGCTCAAATATTCAAAGTATACAAAATAACAACTGCAACGACTCTAACAGCAGTAATAACAGAAGTATGAACCTCCGATAGAATACCGCGAAAATGGAAGGTATGCTAGAGTATAACGATTACCAAAAAATGTGCGAATGCAAAAATTTGCGGGGTATATTTCTTCTCAACACAATTAGCAATTTTCATCTTAGATAGAATTTCACAGACAATCAACTCGAAAATAAAAAAGGGACAGGCTCCAGACCAGAGCGAAGCGGCACCGAACTTATTAACACAACACACATCATAATTAAGTAGTCTGACTCAGGCTGGAGGCAGATGATATAAGCCTGCTAACACACCATCATGCCGGAAAGCAACATAAAATACAGAAGCTATCAGATTTAGCAAAAGCAAATATCAGGAAAACCAAGACGATTAGGCTAAACGGTCAATTAATTTGTATGTACCAAGGTGGTTGTAGAGTACATCTAGCGCATATAGGTGGATCAGATAAAAATTTAAAGAAACGAATAAATAAAAACAGAACATCATTCAACATGTTACACAAACTGTGGAACACAACTGTCCTATATCGCAATAACAAGCTAAGGTGCTTCCGGACCAAAAAGTAACAATTGTTGAGCTTTTTATAGGCAAAATAGTCAATCAGTCATTGGCATCAAAATACGAAAGCACAAGTGGAGATGGATTGGCTATACAAAGAGGAAGACCAAGAATGACATAACAAGAAGGTCTCGACCGGACGATGCTAGAAGGACTCGAAAAAGGACGAAAAGGAAGACTCGAAGAGTCATGGCTGGAAATCGAAGCAATAGCACCCAACAGAGTTAGATGGCCCAGTCTAGTAGGCAAACAAATATTGCTTGAAATATCCAGTAAGTAACTCTTCGGTCTTATTTTGGCATTTATTAGATTTTATTTAACGAAGACAATCTAGCGATACTGTGCGAGCTTAGATTTCTGAATCTCAACATTGAAAATGCACATCTCAAAATGCAAAATGTAAGGGGAATGTAAAGCTGTAAGATAAAAGGTGAGCTTTTCAGGTAGTACTTGAAAAGTTGAAACTAAAGACCTAGGGGTTACTTTCACTCTACAAGCTCCGATGCTATGCATCGGTAGAGAAAACTCCACGCTCGGGTTTATCAAACGTCCAGGGTGACATTTTTGATTTGGAGACAATTAGGATTCTGTATGGTGCTTACCATACAGGTCATGGTGGTGTCATGATTTATTGTACCACGTAAATATACAGCACCAATCACAATGTCTTACTGGATGTAAGACTTAGAACTTGGTAACGCTAGAAAAAATTCACTTTTATTAGTAATCTCTTAATGGGCCTAATCGACACACCCGAAGTACTTATAGCTCAATAAAAATAAAAGTTCCCAGTAGTCAACTAATTAACCAGCACCTCCTTTCTACCATTTAATCCTCTCAAGGTGAATAAACAATATTACGGATATTTAAGTGAAGGGGTTAGTAAACTTGTTGGTAGCATATACCCCATTTGCAATCAATTTTTAATCGTTTAACGATTTAACGAATTCGCTCTTTAACCGTTACATATACACTATCAAGAAAGTAACGGGAATTGGTCATTTAAAAAGCCCGCTTAAAGGTATTGTAAAATTTGATTTTCTCGCTAAATTGGCACAACTGTCCTCTATCTCGAGCGCGACCAGGCATTTAGTTTATTTACAGTACTCTATTTTGTCAGTTCATCTCAATCGAACAAAGAGCAGAGAAAGAGGAAAAGAAAAAAAGTCAGCCAGATCCATATCAGGTGAATATTCGATGATATTTGTTGAGTTTTTGCCAGAGATTCGTTCACAATGATAGTTTTGTGAGATGGTGTTTTGTCGTGGTGTAAAATTCATGAGTTATTTCCACAAACCTGACCTTTTTTGACCAATTTGCTCTCGCAAATGCCGCAAAGAAAACAGTCAACATTACCATAACTTTTGATCGACTAACCAGTTTTTTTCGTTAGTTTGCATGTGAAATTCGTAAACCAATCTGTCTAATCACCAGTTATAATGCGTTTTTTAATGTTTCTTCAGTGACCTTTAAACGATTGAGTTTTGGAAGAAAATTCAGGTCTTTCGGAACTAGTCGAGCGGCAACGCATCTCATGCCCAAATAATCATATACAATGGTAAGAATTGATCGTGAGACACAGATAGTTCGGTGGCTATCTCTCTCATATGACGATTTTCCATCACCATTTTCTTCACTATATTCACGTTAACTGTGCATATGAGTGGTACAATGCATTCAAAATCGGTCGAGATGTAGTGGAAGATTTGCCTCGATCTGGTCGGCCTTGATTGTGGCCGATCAGATCGAGGCAAATCTTCCACTACATCTCGATCGATTTTGAACGCAGTGTACCACTCATATGCACTGGCTTTTGATAAAGTCAATTCACCGCAACGTGCCACACGAAATTTTATTTGCAATACAAAATTTGAGACAATTTATTTGTGCGATATTTTTATTCATTAAAATTGGGAAACAGACTCGAGATGAACTGATAAAAAAGAGCACTGTAAACAAACTAAATGACAGATTGCGCTCAAACTTCATGTCAAGATAGAGGGAAGTTGTGCCAATTAAGCGACAAAAAAATGTTGCAATGCTTTTAAGCGGGCTTTTTAAATGATCAACTTCCCATTACTTTCGGTTCCTGATAATTGCTAAGGTAAATAATCAATAATAATCCCGACATTATCTACATTCTGTACATTGTCGACGCCATTATTTTAATTTTCTACAAACATTGTCTACACGTGTAGAATATCAATTATCTACGCGGTATAGCCAATACGGCATAACATTGGTTTTAAATCGAATTTAAACATTTTTACAGGAAGCTCAATATTTACTTCGTTGGTTGAGGTGGACAAAAATGGTGGAAAATATCAAAACGTGTTGCCAAAATTGTGTCGAATTAGCGATTTTACCATTGACCGCCTCGTGAAAATTTTAAAATGGTTTCAGAACATTTTCAAAAACGTCGGTGGTCTCTAACTCCAAGGCAAAATAACTGTTTCCAGCCACATCATTTTGACTAACACACGAGTATTACCCTCACTATAAATTCCACAAAAATGTTACCACATCAATCTTTCTTGTTGTGTAGCTGGGCAGTCTCAAATATAGCTATATCAAATACCCGTGTAAGCATATACGATTTTCACGGAACTCAATATCTATTGTGTGGAGGTTTAAAAATAAAAAATAAATTTTAAGCTTTAAGCGCCATTCAAATATTATTATTAATATATTATCGAAAGATTTATATCAATAATTTATTATTTATTTACAAACAAAGTGTCACCAAAATTCTAAATTATAATTAATTTTAATTTAAAAAAAAATTAAAATATCAAAAAAATAAAAAAACACTCTGTCAAAGTATCGTTATATCTATATCATGGCCGCGTGCTTGAGCACGCCGTATAGTACCATAAGGTACGTAATTACGTATATCGAGAAGGTCGAGTTTGTTTACTGTTAATGAACTTATCAAACACTTTATAAGACCTATATACCTCTTGTCGAAAAAGGAAGTATAATATAGTTGTGGTTGCAAATTTTGAGCGGTTTATAATTATTTTGCTGATAACAAAATTATGTAAATGATAACAATTTTATGTTATTTTATGTGTATCGGACTGGATAATCTCTTGTATAAATCTACTCCCATCATCTTTCGTTTCTATATGTTGAGAATGATAATGCTCAGTAAATCACGAGCATATTCACACCGAACGAGTTTGACAAGCCTGCCATTATACGCCTGCCATTATAAATCTGATACGATAATCGCTTGTCATTTTATAATCTCTGCTATCTCATTAGAAAGTGGGGCTATAAGCATTTATTTTAAAATCAATGATTAGCGCGAACCCTGAAAGTAAATGGCGAATAAATAAATAAAATCAGAATAATTTCATCCCACCCGATTACTCGAGGACCGTAAAAAAATAGCATTGCCAATAAATTAAAATAAAATGTATAACAATATCTATAAAGCTGTCTACAAATTACCAATTTATGTAGATAAATAAAAAAAAAGTTACTTCTCACGTACGTGACATATATTTTTGTAATTTGGTTTCTGTTTTAAAAGCGCGGCTCTAATTTGCATTTCAAATCGTTTTCTGTTTTTACATGCCCGACACAGTGTTAAGATTACTACATATAGGCGCTGATCATATAACAGAATACAGTGGAAATAAGAAAATATTGAATGAGTTGTTTAAGAGAAAATATCTATAATTTTTTATCTAACGTTATGTATCCAAGGTAAGGTAGAAGTGATCGCACACGCACGCTAAATTTCATGTATTTATTTTAGGCGTCAATCATTACAATTAAAATAATTGTCGTGCTCAATATTATCTACAAGTTTTTGCTTATAGTCATTTATGAACCAAAACTAGTGCTACGCGGGAAGTTCTGGAGTAACGATCGAGTATATGATCTTCTTAGGTTTGCAATTTTATGCGATCCAGGCGATCTAAAACGGGTGCCCTCGATATTAAACGAAGGAAAATTGTATATAAAAAATATGAAATCATCATGATCAACATCGCCATCATGATCATCTCGCCGCTTTAACAAAATCAAAAAAAAAATCACAAAAACTTTGTCCTCGAAGATCTCTTATACATGTTATTATTTAACTGTTGTATTTCGCGTGTTCATAAATTTTTTCTTTTAAATTTTTATCTTTGATTGGAATTTTTGGAATTTTTATTATTTATTTTATTGTTTAGTTTTTATTTTAGTTTTAGATTTATTGATTTTTAAACTTTTTCATCTTCACCATAACAATCGCGCAAAAATATAAATTGTATGTAGAAATAAAACAAAAAAAAATAGTAAAGATCTTTTGAACTTTGAGATTCGACAAGAAGATGAAAACAAAATAAAAATTATATATACAATAAAAACAAAACACTTAATTTATTGATGTCTTAAGCAAATTTTTTTTTTACGTATGTGTCTTGGCGTGTAAAGAATGCGGAGGAACTTTAACTTGGGTTAAATAAAGTAAATATTATTGCATAACGATATTTATTGAAAATATCGTCGGCTGTTGCGTCATGTAAACAAATTTGTAGTACTGTGCGTACGATATGCGGTAAGCTTCTTGTTTTAATTGGTTTAATATACAAACCGCATAAAGTTTATCAGTTCAGCTTGAGAGCCTGCAACTCTTTGGACTGCGATTTAGAAGTTGGCTTACAATATACATATTTCTGTAATTTACAACAAAATGTAAAACATTTGTAAAATTTTAAATAAATTAAACATATTTAAAACTATGCAAGTTTAAATTGTGAAAATTTACTAAATTTATTTATCTACAAAACTTAAATGCAATCAATACATAATTATAATCTACACAACTAATTTTCTGCCTAAAAATTTTATATGCATAAATTAAATTATTTTAGATAGATTTTAAACCATTCGCAATAAATTGTCGAAACATTCCCAAACAAATATTGAAACATTAGTAAATGAATAAAAAATAATTTTCTGAGGCCGCTAAACAATTTTTTATGAGTTCGCCTGTAGTTCTGTCCCAAAGTATAAGAAATATTTGTAAATATTCGATTACCCTCAAAAACCAAACAGCTTTCACTCGAATTTAAATTGCGTTTCGCGTTCTTTAAAATTTCAATTGGATCATTTTAGTATCTTATTTGATTGCTTTAGAGAAAGGTTGTCTTAAATGGTGACTACTTAGTTCAAAGTACTTCTTGTCTTGCACCACTGACATGTTAAAAATGCACTCCCCGAATTTTCTCCCAGATTTGCCTGAAGCATTCAAAATGCATTTCCTTTCATTTACTTCCTTAACCATACAAATTTGTTATATAAACATATCGGCCCTTACACATCTTCAATCTGTAATTGTGACGTGATCTGTTAAAGAATAATCACACTTCCACAAAACCCCACCCCTCTAGTGGAATTCAATCCTCATTGGGAATATGAAAATAATGCATTAAAATTGTGTCATAGCCAACTTGATCCGATCCTTAATACGTATGAACTCTGCATTCATTAAAACAGGGAGAGTAACGAGTTGGAGATTTTGGCTGTTAAACTTGCTTTTAATGGAAAGCTGATATGGATAGTTGTTGTTTATATTCCATAGGGATCCTCAGCTGAACTATACGGAAAGCTATCTGCATTTTTCTCTTCTGCCATTCAATGGTGATTTAACCTCAGACCTCTTGATGTACTCATTCTCTTCACCTGGACTAAGACAGATTAACAACATCAAGGAACCAACAGATTAACAACATCGTTCAAACCAGTGGAATCACCTCTTTGAGAGTTTTTCGTACACCACTGGACATCCAATACATTTTTGAAAATTGTATTAATGATAACGTCAATTTCAATTCTCGTGAGTCTTTCAACTTTCAAAGGGGAGACTAAAATGCTTTCGTAAATTATGAAATATTTAGTGCTCCCAGATTTCAATTTAAACTTTAAAAGCGTTTCTTGTAAAATTCATATATTGTTGAGGTAGAATCGAATAGTAGAGAAATGTTTCTGGAGCTATGCTGTTTCGAAACGGAACTGTAGTGGTATACCCCCGCAAATGTCTCTCACTTCTTTGACTGTCAGTGATCCGCAAAGAATCACTGACATGTTTGCAGCATTTGTTGAAAATGTGTATGTCCTTTCTTCGATAGAAAATGACGATTTTGATTTTAGTAAAAATCCAAACATTCAATTTCAGTTTACTACCGATGACGTTCCACAATACAGCTAACGTACCTCTTCAATTTAAGTTTGGCGAATGGAGTATTTCCTTCAGTTTAGAGAATCAGTTTCGTTAACGTGAACGGAGAAAGGATATCGAAATTTACTGCGGTATTTCTATCTTATCAGCTATTCCTTAATCATTTGAATTGATTGTCGATAGTTTCGTGAAGGAAGCTAAATCTAGTTGTGGTTTTCGCAAATATTTCCCTGCAATATTTATGTAACATACCCAGGACGTATCGCAAGCAATGGTTAACATTTTGTTGGAAGTAGGCACTCGTCCAAGAGTTTAAACTTCGTCATTTCATTTTTTCACCAAATATGAGAGTATGGACATAGATTATCAAACGGGTCAAATGTTGCATACAGATGTTGTTTTTACATTCATTGGGCATTACGCGGTCAGGTGATTGTAAGTCGTTTATTAAGCCTATCGCGCTGCTTGGAGAATTGTGTTCAGCTGAACTTCTGACAGAGCTCGTACATGGTAGCCCTGCTTGGCTACACATATTGGTACAATATTCATGAAAAACCATTAAGTTGTTGGAGGGCGTTGAAGCCAAGGTAAAATTCAAAAACTGTTTTTCAATCAAGAGGTTAATGAAAGCTTTCTTTGTATTCCCCAAAGGGCAAGGGTTGTTAAAAAGTTAATTACTAACGAGGGACGCTTCTCCGATCAAAAGTAACTTCTAAGATTAACAGTGAAATCGGAGCAAAAATTAATATAACACGTGTATCCAAATTTCAAAAAGGTTCGGGCTTATGGTTAATGTTCCTATACTTCGGCACAACTTTTCAGAAAAATCCCCACCTCTATGTGTTGACCAAAAAAAATAACGGTACTTTAGTTTTATTATTTCATTATTTTTTTCAATTTTTGAGATTCTTAAAATGGCTATAACTGTGCGGACTATCATGGAGAAATTCTAATAAGTAATATAGCAAAGGCCTCATGCGACGAACCGATAGCCTAACAAACCAAACTAGGCTGGATATCCCTAGGCTGTGCCTCAGTCGATTGTCACAATTCAACAGTAATACAATCAATGACAACAAGAGCAGTTGATATATATAAACAAGAGCAGAGAAGCTTTTTGGGAAATAAAGGAGGTGCCACGTAAACGAGCATTCCCCAAAGAAGAACTAGAGTGTAAAAAAATATTCGCGACCAGTCACAAACGTCTCAAATCTGGCCGCTATACGTAGTCAAGATTCCCTTTGACATTGAATTATATTCTGCCAACCCACTGGGATGCTCAAAAAGGGTCGCTATGGCGCGTTTGATACAAGTAGAAAAACGACTTGCTAAAATTACAAACCTTGGCATTCAATATAAGAAGTTCATGGATATATCGCTTTGGGATACATGAAAGTTGCTGAAACAACACGTAATGTTGACTGGTCCTACTCTTCAACAGGATTATCCATACTGTTAAGGTGGCGGAAGCATAAATACGTCTATACGGCAGGTATCGAAAAAATGTTCAGAGAAATCGCCGTTGATGAAGATGATCAGAACTATCAACGTATTTTATGGAGAGAGTCTCCGCAACAAGAAATCCAGGAGTTTAAGCTGACCACCGTCACATATGGAATAGCAGCAGCAACTTATTTAGCGCTGAAGTCACTACGACAGCCGGCCAATGATGAATAACCAAACTATCCTATAGCGTCCAACGTAGTTTTAAATGATTTCTACGTGGATGACCTAATTTCTGGGCAAAACACATTGGAAGAAACCTTAATCAGCCAAAAACAAACCATTGATTTACTGAATTGCGGTGGATTTATGTTAAGAAAATGGACAACAAACAACACAGTTCTCTTGGAATCCATACCAATGCATCTAAGGAATCAAAATCGATTGGAATTCAAGCTTGATGACACAATTAAAACTCTTGCACTACACTGGAATCCAGCAACAGATACATTCGGTTTCATCGTCACTCAATCCGCGCCTGGCAAGACTACTAAACGAAACCTACTTTCGGATAGTGCAAAATTTTTTTGACCCATTAGGCAGGCTGGCACCAATAACAGTTGTAGCTAAACTGATGATGCAATAAATCTAGCTAGCAGGCCTATCTTGAGACGAAGAACTTTTGTTACACATATAAACAAAATGGTAGGAATTTAAAGATTCTCTACCTCTCCTGGAAGAAATATTTATTCCACGTTGGATCCATTTTGAGGAGAACAATCTTCATGGTTTCTGCGACGCCTCCGAAAAGGCCTATGCTGCTGCCGTTTACTTTAAATCTACAAATTCAGAAGGCATTACTATTGTGTGGCTTCTCGCATCAAAAAGAAAGGTTGCTCCGATTAAAAACTTACTTTCACTACCTCGTCTTGAGCTTTGTGGAGCGTTGCTGCTCTCTAAACTAATGTACCAAATTAGAGAAGCAATGCAAATTCCGGAAACAACTCCGTTCTTTTGAACCGACTCAATGGTGTTGAAATCGAGGGCGTCCTCATAAATATAAAACTTTTGTGGCCAATCGAATATCGGTAATTCAAACATACTCAAGTCCGTCACAGTGACATCACGTTGGATCAACCGACAATCCAGCAGACTGCGCATCAAGAGGGACCAGTCCGAAGGAACTAAAGAACAACAATTTATGGTGGACGGGTCCAGATTGGCTATAATTTTCAACCGAGCGTTGGCCACAACAAAGCTGAACTGCTCAAGAGGAAGCTACTTTAGAAACTAAACAATTGGTTACACTTGCAACACAACAACAGTCAATCCGTTTGTACAGATTATAGAACGATTTTCAAATATGAATAAAATAGCTCCTGTTGTTGGGTTCATTCGACGGTTTATAAATAAATGTTTGAAAAAACAGGTTACAGGATCGCCAACTTTACTTTCTGCTGAAGAACTTAATTAATCCTACAACGAGCTGGTTAGAATAATTCAACACGCGGAGTTCCAGAATAAAATCATGCAGATTAACAAAGAAGGCTCAGTATCAAGAAAAAGCAAGCTCCTCTCGCTTAATCCATTTATTGATGAACATAAAATACTAAGAGTAGGAGGAATAATAACTAATTGTAACCTGAACTATGATACCCGACATCCAAAGATACTGCCTCCAAAACATAGATTCACAAAGCTGCTAATCAAAGATGCTCATGTAAAAACATTGCATGGGAGGATTCAGTTAACTCTGTCACATCATAGAAACAAATATTGGATCACGAACGGCAGAAGCAGCATACGTACGGAGATAGCAAAACGCAGCACGTGTATTCGGTTCAATGCTTCAAAAAGGCACCTACTAATGACAAGCTTACCCAAAGAACGATTCCCATCACGTCCATTTATATACAAACACAGGAGTTAACTACGCCGGACCAATCTCACTAAGAGTTTCTAAAGGACGTGGGAATAAGTCATACAAAGGATACATAGCAGTATTTGTATGCTTTGCTACCAAAGCAGTGCATATAGAGATTGTCAGCGATATGACCAGTGCAGCCTTTATCGCAGTCTTTAAGAGATTTATGGCTCGAAGAGATCTTTGCAAACGGATTTACGGCGATAATGGAACCAATTTTGTTGGAGGCACTGCTTGAAAAGGATAAACACAAAGCTCTACAACAAACAAATCTTGACTTCCTGCAAATGCTAGGTGACATTGTGATTCAGTGACACTTTACCCCACCGTCTGCACCACAGTTTGGGGGACTTTGGGAAGCAGCAGTGAATTCTCTAAAATTCCATTTTATACGGGTAATTGGAGACACAACCCTCACATATGAAGAGTTAGCAACGGTTACATCACAGATAGAAGCATGCCTCAATTCAAGGCATTTTTAGTTGGTGATTCACTAATAACTATCCCAGAATCGAGCATGCTGAATGAAAACATTCCTGTCAGTCATCGGTGGAGATTGCTACAAAAAATGGTTCAAGATTTTTGGAAACGCTGGTCAAATGACTACCTTACCGAACTAGAACGAAGAACTAAATGGACCAGCAAACAACGAATGGTTAAATTAGACGACATTGGCTTAATAAAAGACAACAACTTACCGCCAACAAACTGGCCTTTGGGAAGGATCATTGATCTACATCATGCCAGCGATGGTTTGACTAAGGTAGTCACAATAAAAGGAGGGAATGGTTCCATATTCAAAAGACCCATTACCAAAGTAAGTATCGTACCGTTCGACACCGAGAAGTCACAAAATAAGTCAGCGAATGACTCCCGTACCAAGGTTTCTAAAGCCACCAATCTCATAGCTCTACCATTACTTCTACTATGTTTAGTGGCAATCATTACACTGCCGAGTCCAGTGTCCTCGACCGAACAGCTGATGTACAACATCACCACTCTTAGTCACCAACCTGGGCTGTATCTAGAAAATTTAGGAAATATGCGATTCACCAATCAGCAGTGGAAAACATTAGTTTACTTCCATCTCACATCCTACTATTCAGATTTGATAGCATACAGAAATCTGGCAAGGAACATGGATGAATTTTGCATAGAAACAGTTGAAGACAATCATCAGATATGCTCTGCAATCAACACTCAGCTCATGCATATTGTAACTGAAATCGAGGACAAGAACGCAATACTTCACTACAGAGAAAGGAGAAGAAAACGTGGGATCCTAAATATCGTGGGTAATTTGACAAGTGACTTATTTGGAGTTCTAGATGACCGGGATGCGAAGCACTATGAAGAGGAAATACAATCGGTTAAACTAAATCAACAACACCTTTTAATGATAGCCAAGAATCAAACATCTATTGCTACGCAACTTTAAACATCTTAAAACGAACTGATGAAGACAACAGACGTCATTGGCAAGCTATTACACAACAAATAAGTTCTGCATTAGGTAACATCAACAACAGTCAAAAATTGACGACTTTAATCTTTCATGCACTTCTTCTGATGCTCGACTTCAAAGACACTCAGCAAAACTAATTGATGTCCTCTTAAAATCAAACAACAAAGCAGTGAGCACTTCAATCCTACCACCAAATCAACTTAACAAGGCACTTCAAGATATAAAACAGCATATGCCTCCAGACGTTCTGCTGCCCTCACAAAATGAAAACTATGAACTCTTGAGCCTGTATCAAATCAAGTCATGCAGAGGAAAATTAAGTGTTCAATATTTGATTTTTGAATTAAAAATTCCATTGATGAACACGGCGAAATATCAAGTATTTAAACTTACATCTCTTCCTACAATCGAAGAAGGTTACCTCCATACATCGTGATGAATATTATATGATGGCAAAGGATGAGTTTAGCCATTGCTAGCATAGCAACGGCGAATATATTTGTATGTTGCAATATCCCATTCATTCCGCATACAACAACAATTCTATATGTGAATTAGACTTATTGGCATCACAACAACCATTCAACTGCCACATGGGTAAAATTTAAGCAAAACAATAAGTGGATTTTCTCAATCGGTCACGAGCGGCAGGCTACTATAGCCTGTGATGGAGATTTCGTAGCAGTATCACTATGGTTCTTGCAAACGAGTTCCACGAAGGAGAATATTGCAGCCAGCGGAGCGCGTTTAATATGTGGACTATATAACATCACCAAAGAGACTCCACTAGAAGAAACAAGGTATCTTGCTTACAACAGAGTAATTGGTAATCTGCAGTTACATTCTAAATACGATTTAACTTTTCTCTCAGATCAGCATTCATTTCGGGTATACCATCAAGTTCAAGCATGGCTGAGAAATGCTTTGCTACAGATTGGGGATGGAAATCTGTCAAAAGTAGTCTGTCCAACTGACCTTCCACCGGCTCCAGAACATCTACTAAAGTTGATATCTTGCAACTGCCTTACGCAATACACAACAAGATGCAAATGTAAGCGGTCAGGAATGCTGTGCTCAGCAATGTGTGGAACCTGCCAGGGTATATTTTCACTTTTAAATGCCCTTATAACTAATATTTAAATAGAAATAAAAAAAACTGATGTATTATACTAAGAATAAATAATAGTTTGAACTAATAAAATATTGACCGTAATTTTTAAAAATTTTTGTCATGGATTTTTTGAAGGTTGGTTTCTTAATAAAATTAAGTTATTTCGTAAACGGTATGTCGCACAAGCCTGAATGAAGCAATTAGCTGAAGCGACGACAAATTCAAATTCAACCTAAAATTGGTTATTCCAACCCTAATTGCAGGGTTGCATTACTGTCTTCAAGTAGTACTACAACCCTGTGAGATTTTGTTTCTATTGGAATTATTTACTACTTTTGAACAAAATTCCTGCACTCTACTAATATTAATGTCTAGCAGGGCCATGAAAACGAATTAGTAATTTTTTTTTGCAATTTGCAATTTTCGGCTAAAGTATAAATTGTAAATGTTTTGTATAACTGTACACAATATACGAGTAACAATAATGTTTCGTGTCGAATATAGCACTCCGGAATAATTACCGTATTTAGCGCTACATAGTTAATCAAGTAATTGGCATAAAAAATTAGCAACAGTATAGCGGTGGTATATACGACTAGCGCGTATGCGCCGCGGCGTTTAGATTAGCGCGAAATACGAGAATTGCTAATAAGATAATTGTTTTGTTAATGTAACATGGTAAAAAGACGCTCGCTCGCTCTGAATGCTTATAATTGCGCACCCGGTCTGATACGTGTCGATTATAAATATATGCACGGTTAATAAAATATTATATAGATTTTTTTTGTTGTGAATAAATTCGCAATTTTAAAGTCACCTTAAACAAGAACTCGCGAAATATACAGAAAACCTCCTTAAAATATGTCACACGATATTCCCACATAAGACACACAACAAAAAAAAAAATCGCAATTTAATGTTTGACCATTTGTTGTTTTTTATAAGATTTAGATCAATAAATTGTTAGCTATGTATATGATACATTTGTAGGCAGATTTGATTTTCTATAAATCACTGTACATATTTATACATTATACAGTCGTTCGATGTATTATTATCTGTCGTCTATACAACAAGATCGACGAAATACCTGTTTCAAAAAAAAATTTTTTTTTTCGTCTTAAAGTTCTATTTACCTTCAATTAACATAATTTTTACGTAAAAAAATAAAATAAATAATATAAATTAACACATTATCTGTATTATTTAATGGTTCATCTAATAAAAACCTTCACGAAAACTAAAAATCTCTATTGGATACAAGATAATTTGTGTGGTCCATTGAAATTGGTATGCTTTGCGTTTGAGAGACCTTCGTAATGCTGGTGGTATGTTTCTGATTTGATTGAGGATCTAAAAATTATCAGATGTCGAGTTGTTTAACCAGTCTTAAGTAGCTTTACGCGGTAATTGGTAAATATGCGTAGTTTTTAGCCATGTGTCGCATCAAGTGGCGTGTGACCTGATGTTTTCGTTATGTGGCGCAAATGGGACAACATTTTTTCTTGCTATCGCAATAAGTATATTTAAGAAATCCGCAATAAGTATATTTGAGGAATGTCGTTAATTGCGTTGGAGTAAATTTTGTTGTTGTTGTTTAAGATGAATATCGGTTGGTTTAACCGATGGGGACTAAACTTTATTTTTAAGTTTAAAAAACGAACTAGAATGGAACCTGGTCATTTTTTAAAACCTATTTATAACCCATTTGGTATTGGCGTATATATAACTTAAGATAAAAAGGCTTCGTCCGATAACATGGGCAGCTTTCACACACTAAATCAGAAACTTTTAGAAATTCTCACTATGTATGTGTACTAAGCCAATACAATGATTAAGAAGTTTTTTATAATCGTCCGTGATATTTTCTAATTTGTGTGGTACATATATTGTGAGTAAATGGCCTCTTTGTTTTCTATGACTAGAAAAGTCGTAAACATTGGATGAGTGCCATTAAAAATAATATTTTGTCCGAAAAGTCGAAAAAAATCTTCAATATATCAAACATGTTTGCCGATTTCATTCAATCAGTCTGTAAGCAAGAAGACATTCATAAGTATGAAAACCTAAACAATGAAGATAGCATGGTACCTGTAATTACGCCCCATATTTCCAATGAAGATATCCGTCGTTCAAACGTTCGGAGACTGGTGTGAACCTGGTGGCATTCCAACTTCACTGTTAAACGATTCCGTCCCCAAGAAGCAGAATTTCCCCAAAAGTGGAAAACAACCATAGCGAGACCACTCTTCAAGAATGGAGCAAGAAATGATGTGACTTTTTACAGAGGCATAACACCAAATCTTCAATTCCAAAATTGTTTGGTGGTATGCAACAGCTTTAATACTCGTACATTGATTCATCGGTATATTTCAAATAGTTAACATGGGTTTATGTCAAAAAGACAGTGTTGAGCGTCTATGCGTATTTCTGAACTGTCTACATGCTGGTGTCGAAAATAGTGTAGACATTGTTTCTTGAGCCGAAAATGTCGAAAATTGGTAGAGTATGTAAACACTATGTAAATAATGTAAATTATTGCGTTTGTTTGTTGTTTTTTACACTGTTTTTCGGTACGAAGTTGTCATTTTATAGATTTTCATTTCAAATTGGGGTTTATTTGGATTTTGAAAGATTAAAGTCAATTTATATAAAACGAATAGGTGAGATGGTTAAATTTAAATTATTTTATAAACCAAGGTTCAATAAAATAAACTGCGTGTTATAAATAGTTGGTATACACACTGGTAGCTCCCACAACTTTCATACCAGGCGTTTACACGATCCTGCAATATTTACTGATTTGTAGTATCGATTCTCGACGTCGATGTAATTCTTGTGCAACGAATCCAGAAAATTAAAGATTCATTGTTTTGCAAGAAGATCAAATAAAAGGTCGGTATGCCATGTTCTTTCATGACCTTAATCGATTGTATCATGACACTGTACGAGACTAAATTCGTCTATAGGTTTAACAAAGTTCGCTTCTCAAATGTGCCGGCTGCCATGAACATTTTCGAAACGAATACTTCATTGCTGATTGTAACGTCCGTTCCTTGACCACCATAGTTAAGGTTACTGCAAAACTTTTAGGATAAATGAATTGTTTTGATTGATTCTAGTCGCGAGTCAAACTAAACAAAAATAAAAAACGCGGCGTACATATATAGCGGCCACATTGGGAGTTTGTGCACAATAGATTGTTTTATAGGTATGATTAATCTTTTCTTAGCTGAGATTTACATTTGTCCGAAAGATTCATCAATTGAATTTCAATCGACGATTGTTTTTCCTGGTCCTTTTGGAAATATCCAGCGATATTTTGGTAATATTTTGGCATTCATTAGAATTATGAACAGAGGAACTTGTATGATCATTTTTTGCCTGAATCTTTTTTATGCCCTACCACTTTATTACGTTGTGAGGATGTTAAATATTGTAGTAGGTACATTAATATTCTGATGGCTCTTTCAATTTTTCTGAATCACACCATTTTCCAAGCCTTATTACATATATTAAGTAATGTTACGGTTATTATGCAAAAACGGCAATTGATTGAATAAAAAATCTAAAAAACTGTTTTACTTATCCGAAATCGTTGAAATGATGATTCACTGGCGAAATGATCACCATTCAAATGATAAACTGTTTGCTATGGTTTTACTACAAAGTGAATAGGAAATGTAACGGCTGTCACGGGCACGTAGGAAGTTGCTGCGCCTTCTTATCAATACTTAATCCTCCCAAGGTCACTAAACAATTCTACGGGTTTTAGATGAAGGGATTAGCAAATATGTTAGTAGCATATATCTCATTTACAACCGATCATTACACGATTTAAAAAAAATTAATTTCGCACATTTAACAATTTCGCCGTAACTTTAACCGTAACATAGGTATACATAAATGTGCTTCATTTTCATATAAAAACTTGGGATCAAATTTTTAAACGTGGGAAAATAATGAAATTTTGCTGATTGCTAACAGAAATGATAATTCTCTACGTTCTCTACATTATCGACGCCATTTTCTAATTTTATACATACATTGTCTACAAGTATAGGATATTAATTATCGACACGGTGTAGACAATACGGCACAACACATCACATTTAAGTGATCGAACTCTATATATATTGAACTGCGGGAAATAAAAGATCGAAGTTAATTCATGCTACTTCAAGGTTATCACATATTCATTAATGAGGGAACCGAAGTTATACAGCATTCTCAGACCTTGATGTTCGTAGATGATCTTAAAATTTGCAGAACAGTGGAAAATGTTGGCGATACTAATAAACTTCAAGAAGATGTCAACAATCGAGCAACTTGGCGCGACTCCAAGCTTCTCATGCTCAACATTAATAAGTGCAAAATCGTATCATTTCATCGGAAAGTAAACCCTGTTAGACAGCACTATCATATGATAATGAATGACATACTTTTACAAAAAGGATGCCTGTTTTTACACGGTCTTCGGTAACACGATTTTTGAAATAGCACAGTCGGACAAAAATATCGAAACCTGTTTTTACGCGGGCAACTTTGTTTAAATTTTTTTGGAGATCATTTATGCCGTATTTGATCATCAGTTCATCAGTTTAAATCAGTGTAGTTATGTCGATTGTTATTGCCTAAATTCGATCGACTTGAATTATTTATTTGAAGTTCCATTTTCAATGAAATTTTGTAACAGAAGTAATATCCAGTTTCGATCTGACAAGATCATGAAACAATTCAAACAATTTCAATCATCTCTCTTATTTAATTGTTCGTCGATTCAAATATATACCATGTTATCTGAAAATTACAACTAAATGTCCTTAGAGCCTATATGTTCCAAGTTGCTTGGAATTAATTAGTTAATTCAGTATTAATTTGGGGAAAAATATTGGGGATTGAATTACATATTCGTAAAACATTTATTTCAACGTTGACCATTATACGAGAAGTGGCAGATCATCTGCTAATTAAGAAAATACCGAAGAGTCGTCTTGCAAGACTTCGTCATTAGATAAAAATCTACGTAAAATCTTTTAATTTCGATTAAATGAACATCAGAACAAGAAAAATATGAAGAATTGATAAAAATTCGGTAATAAATCGCTTAAGGTTCCAAACTGCTTTCTGAGACCCTCCGTATTCAAAAGATATTAGCAGAATAGCAACTTGAGTTGAGGATAACCACTATAAGGGCCACCAGTGGTCCTATTCTGGGAATAGGGAACAGGGGAAAGATTTTACATAGCTTTTATCTATAAATCAGTTTTTTTCTGGTCTACTGACAAAATAATGTTTCATGTAAATATTTGTAAAGTGGAAATAATTATTCCATAGCGAAATTGACAGGGACAATATCCCTATACTATTTTGTTTTCACAAGAACTGTCACAAGTTTTTACCTTTGTAAGCCAGAAAAAAATAATTTAAATAAAAATTATAAATAAATTCTTCGCCAGCATATGGTTACTAGAAAAAAAAGCGTTAGAAATGTTTTAACAAACCAAAATATTACAACAGAGACGTCTGGATAACCAGATAATGAAAGGAAAATTAATTCGCTTCAAGCAACGGCTACCTGGTTATACTATCTGTAGGGAGGTAGATAATTCAAACCTGAAGTAGTCTCCGAGAAGGCAATGAAAATAGTTTTTTCTGGAAAAGAAGGCGAAGAAAAACTTGCACGAAATTATTTATTGCAATGTTTAGAACCTTTTATAATCGACCAAAAAATTGCAATTGGCTTGGAAATTGCCAAGAAATTGGAATACAAGCGCTTTCCAACGAATTTGCGATTAGCCGAAGTGCAAAAGTGCAAAAGTTCAAATTTTTCTAGACAAAACGATTTTGTACCAACTCGACCAAGAATGCGACCATAAAATCATAAAAGGACTCCAAATTTTTTGAAAAAAATGTTATTTTCCAAAATTGATACATTTTGTAAAGATAAACGGCTTCTGGACCATATCTTTTATTTTACCATATCGCACGTGACCAAAACAGTGACACAACTAAAATATTAAAATTTTTCAGGAGATCAAAAACAAAAGATGGTGATTACAATATTTAATAAAAAAAATCATAAAACAAAGAACGTCTCATGGGGCTCTGTCACTTTCGGTGAACGAAAAACAAAAATATCGTTATTGCATTTCTATAAGCGAATTAAGTTAAAAAGTTTATTTTTTGAGTTGTGTGCTGTTCTTTGTTACAAACACCGGTGTGAAGTTTCCAACATTTATCAAAAGTGTAGCTACACAAATTAACAAAAAACAAAAATGTAGATACACAATTTAACAAAAAGTGTAGAGCTACATAACAAAATTGTGGCAGGGTTTAATTTGTTATAATTTTCACTAAATATAAACTAATCTAATCCACGACCCATCACTGCGACCTTTGGGGATTTTTTTTTTGTTTAGTGTAAATGGAAATAATAACATAAAAAGTGTAAACTAAGTCTTATGGATGTTTAAGGGTCATTAACACTAAATTCTAGAGATGACACCACTTATTGTATTTGTTTAAAATTTGACTGTTTTATTGCGTTTTTTTAATGTTTTAATATTTTAATTTTCAAGTAAATTTGTAGACTTTCTTTTAAATAAATAATTTTTAATTCAAATATAAGTATCTCTCCTCAAATCCGAATTGGTTGGAACAATGTTTGCATTGAATTTTTGGAATTCCTGCAATTCCGATAGCTCCGATGTAAATATTTAAAATAAAAAAATTTCCCAACCACTATTGCACTGTCGTTTGAGGGAAATGAACCCAAATTATTTTTAAAATATGAACCACTCTAATTAAATGTAATTAATTTAACATATTCAACACAATGTTTTCACAAAGCGCACGATCAATTTGTTGCCGCTCGCTGTTTATAGATCGCTTAAATACATTTAATTTTCCAAGTTTTTCATAGTATTTCGTTTTAAGTTTTTTTTTTTGTAAGATTTTTATCTAATTATTATTATTTGTAAAGCAAAAAATTCTAAGAAAAATTAGAATACAAAAAAAAAAATCACAAACAAAAAATAATTTATAAGACATTAAAATTAGATAATTATTGTCTGTTATCACAACCAATCAATTTATGAATATTTCGAATTCAGAAAAATGAGTAAAAAAAATTCTTCAAGTAAATATTAATTTTTCTTTCTTGTTCCTCGTCTTCTTCTTCCTCTTCATATTTTGATTTTATTTGTTCAAAAGTCAATTATGCCGCGCTAAATTAAAAATTAATTTGAAAATTAATAAAATAAAAGCAAAAAAAATACAAAATGATATTTCAAAGAAAATAAATAAAAATGAGAACATGACGCGATTGAAGGCGCCATTGATCGTTTTTAATAAGAACATATAACATTTTTTTTTTAATTTTAAATTATTATTTATGGAATTTTTGTTTGTTTTATACATTTATATACACACATATTATTATTATATTATTATGGTGAAGAGAGAACGGACGAAAAATTAAATTAAATTAATTTAATTTTAAAAGTTTTTGTTATAAACAGTTTAGTTGATCATTAATATCCAATCAATTGTTTTTTGTACTGTGTTGAACGATAAACGTTGGCGCCCAACGTGGGGCAACACAATTTTATAATACTGTTAAAAATAATTATTTCGGGTGGTGCCATTTTGTTAATTTTGTACGAAAACATTGCAAATGTTGCACTAAAGCATGCATTGTATAATATTGCATTATATATAGAAACCGCGATACTTTATACGCGATATTATTATTTTTTGTATATTTAATTGAGATTGGATGATGATTTTGCATTTAAAGAGCAATACAGCAACAACACTATGTATAACAACAACAGCAAAAAACTACAAAATGACGTTATTTTATATATACTTTACAATCTAGGCGCCATTATGACGGTTTTAAACGGTGAAATACATCATTAAAAATGTATAAAAAAAAGTAATTTAAAGACAAATATTTTGAAATTCCGGATAATTTCGCGAATTTTTTTTCTATTTCTTATTTTTATATTGACATAAAGTTGGATGGCGATTTTTTTTTAAATACTAGATTTATGTACGTTCATCGTGTATTAGAAGTGAAAATTATGATCGATTAGACACAAAAATAAAAGTTTTTTTTTTGATCCGATGGTAGTTTTATGTGTTCTCGTGTGCTTATCGTTTTAGTCAACGGGCGCGAAAGTAGTACGTGTGGCGGAACCACAGCGCTTATATGAAACTTAATATTTTATGACATTTTTATTGTTTTTGATTGATTTATATATCGAGATATAATCAAGATATGGTCATAAATTTCTAATAGATCTCATGCTGATTATCCCATTTCGAAAACGACCTTTTGTATATTTACACAGTTAAACGTATATTCGTCTGTAAGTGTTTATATGTGCGAGATGTTGTCTTAAGCCAAAAACAAAATGATTTAACAAACATATGTCATATGACATGGACATTATTTTGTTTGAATATAATTAAATTGTCAACACTTTAGAAAATATGTAAGTATGAAGATTTTATAATTTAGTATATGGCGCGCGATGTATGATAAATATAAGAGGGATACGCATATTTTGCAATTTCTCTTCTCTCAAAATATACTTGACTAATTGGCCTCATTCCAATTCTTACTCTTGAGAATTCAATTTAGACTAAAATTTTATACACACACACACACACATAATCTAAATAAACAAATTTTTTTAAATTCTACGGCCTACCGTAGCGGGCCAGAAACTTAACCCAGATGTCAGGGTAAACTGTTACAATAGGGAGGGGACCTTGCAATTCTTAAGTTTCCTAATTTTGAATTTTCATATTGAAATAAAACTCGAAGAACCCAGGTGAAATCGGGGAATTTCCACTCAAAACGCACAAAATGAATCAGGATGTTCAGTGGATGGTAGTATATCCGCTTGGGAAAAATGTTTAGAATATTTTTCTTAAAAAAGCAGACTAGTTTTAATTTTATTTTGTCATCACATGGTCTTTAGACAAGTGGCTTTTGGAACGTATACAGTCGAATTTATTTTAACCGGAATCGTCGGGGATCTGGGAATCCATACATAACCTTTATTTTCCAATAATTCAATTAATTCTTGCAAGCTAGTTATTACTTGACTTAATATCGAGTTGTTGGATACTATTTCGATGCAGCTGTTTGAGACAGAGTCCTCAGATGATTCAACTAATTCCTCGGGATTGTCACTTCCGCTACAATTTAATTTATGAGGTAAGAGCATATTGTCTCCTAAACCTTTCAAAGGATAAACTTAAAAGACGATGATTTCCTACTGTCCTGCAGTGTATGCATATCATTGAAAATGTAATGAAGAAGACTGCCATAAATTTAATTGAACCACGTTAGTACTCAAAACTACAGTTGTGGTGCCAGCATCAATTAACTTTTTCGCATTTACATATAAACAATAGTGGCATATCATGTGGAAGGTTTATAGCGCTGCCAGGTGATTATTCAATTTATAATAAAAGTGTCGCATATCATTCATTGCTTGAAGAATATCAAAAACTTAGCATGTCATGTTCACGTCAATTAAAGAATCCGTATGGGCAAATCGATTGCGGATTGATAACTGCATATACAAAAATGTATATCATAGTACCATGTTATTTAATTCCACCCGAGCAACCAGAGTGACCCTGCGAGTATTGTACACCGAACAAAGGTTGTACAGACCGACCAAATGGCATAGTGGTTAAAGCTTTGACGTTTGGATCGGGAGGTACCGGGTTCGAATCCCGATAGGGGCAGGATGCAAAAGGAAATGTTCATCAACAGATTACGGTAGGACGGAAAAACCAAACCGCGAATGAGTTGGGAGTGCTTCGGCCCAGAACAGATTGCTGGGATTAAAAAAAAGGTTGTTGTGTTTGGCTTAGCTTTTATTGTTTGAGAATTTATCGTAGAAAAATGAAATTTTTGATCATAGTAGGCTTTTTTTGTCAGTAGTAATTGTAGTTTAAACACGATTTATGTAAATCTTATTTTTTTTTAGTTTTATACCGGGTGATTTTTTGAAACTGAAACTTTCAAATATCTCGGTAAATAAGCACTCTACGAAAAAATGTCAAATTTAATCATTCCAGGGGGAGGGGGGGGGGGGGGGAGGGCATACATTAGTGCTAAAATTAGTACCCCTCCCCTTCTTGTAAGTGGGGTGGGGGTAACTTTAAAATTCAATTAGGAACCTTTATTTGCAGATCGGCTTAAAGTACGTAGGATTTCCGTGAAAAACGTTTTTTTCGATTCGTGATAGATGGCGCTGTAATAACGATATTAAATGTTTTTCGATTTATCCTACTGAGGACCTATGCATACTATTCTGCAATACGTTTGAATTAAAATCGAAATTAGTCTTAAACAAATTAAATTTTTAATTATTGCAATAAAATTAAAATTTTCCAAATACTGGTTTGACAGCATTATCAAGACTACGGCCAGCTTCTTCATAAACCAGGACCATTTCAATTTTTTCTTGTACAGTTAAATACTCCATTTTGTATTGTATAAATAGCCTAACGTTAACATGTCTTTTTGTTTTCGAAATAATAGCTGTGTTTCTTAACGCATGATCTAATCCGGTTCAGTTTATGTCTCGTAAAACAACACAAGCACGTTTACTAAATTTGGATCAAGTTTTTCATATAAAATTTGAACTGATCCGGGTTACGATAAATTTTAATTTTAATTCAAACGTATTGCAGAATCGTATGCATAGGTTCTCAGTAAGAGAAATCGAAAACAATTTAATAAAAATTTAATTTAGCAGCGCCATCTATCATGAATTGAAAAAAATGTTTTAGAGAAATCCTACGTACTTTAAGTCGTATAATCCGTGCAATAAAAATAGAGGTTCCTATTTTAATTTTAAAGTTACCCCCCGCCCCATTTACATGAAGGGAAGAGGGGTACTAATTTTAGCACTAATGTATGTCCTCCAGGAATGATTAAATTTTGGTAATAGAATTTTTTTTCGTAGAGTGCCAACTCTGATGAATAATTGTTTTTTGTTACTGGAAATTCACAAGTAAATAATGCTAAAACCAAAATTGACCTCTAATATTTTAGTTTTCAATTAGTAGTATTTTTTGACAGTCTACTTAGGTTGAATTAAAAAATAGATCCAATTATTAACATAAAATTTGTTTTAGATCCTCAACTATTTTATCGCGAGGGAAGCATAAAAAATGATTTGTATGGAAATCAATACAAATTTTCTAGGCTACTTTGAGTTATAGCAATTGTTTTCCATTTTGTATATGGATTATCCAGCCCGCATGCGATTCGCTTATCATCCCAAGACAACATACTACAAAAAAAAATTAAAACTGATCTTTTTACTGAAACGATTTTCCCGAAATCAGAGAATTTCCCGAAATCATAAAGAGAAAAATATTCTAAGAAAATTTCACTTATTGGTATATCTAACAAGGAAAACATCGTGATAATGCGAAAAATCACGAATGATAAAAAACAAATTTTTATAAAATCAATGACAGAATGATGCATATTTTTCCGAGTCGCAAAGGTACTAAAAGTAATTATAGTCTTAGAAAAGTATTTTTTCATATACGTACATTCTCGTATTAAACTTCAAACATTACATTTAAATAAACTGGTTTCGTTTTCCCGGTAACAAAAACTAAATTTTATAAAATTACAAATTTTACCAATTTTTTAAAATCATTGTAGCATATTTTCGGAAATTATTCCCAGGAAACTCGCAATTTTTTCTAATATCAGGATTTTTCAGTGTTGTCAATTCTCATGCCGGTTATGACTACCTCGCGAAGTTTCAGCCCCTGATACTTTATGATTCAAAAACATGTTTATCTCGAACAGTTAGCTTTGTCAAGATAAAAGCGCAATGAAATGGTTGTACGCTACTGACTGACAGTCGAGTATACTTCACTGTTCGCTGTAATTTTACAATTGGTTTGTTCAAATATTGTTTTTATGTTAAGAAAACTTGGGAGATTTCCTTTATCAACATATGCCATAGTTTCATTATTTAATCGATGAAGAAATAATCACGCCCATACTCTACAAATACGGAAAACATTAGATTTACACGAGTTCACAAATTTATTGATTCTGGCAAGCTAATTAAAACAATTTGAAAGTCATCAGCGTAAAGATGAAATATACAGTGATGATTAATGAAAATAACAGTGGCACAAGTTCAGAACCCTGAGATACACCTGGTGAAATCGTACAAGTTAATTAATTTTAAACAAAGTTTAAAGGCTCGACAAGAGAAATTAAAATTAACCTTTAGTTTAAATAGCAAAATTGAATGATTGAGTATAGCCTATACTGTATAGGTTTTGAAAAATCAAGCAACAGCAACAAAATGCAATAATACCTCAATAGCGTAAGAAAAGTCATCAGTTAGTTTTGATTTTTTGCTGGCCTTGTTAATTTGACCATGTCAAATTCAAGAGTGTTAGAAATAACAAACTCCATGAGTGAAATTTGTAATTTATCATATGAATTTATCGAAATTTCCCTTGCCAAATTAGGATGCCACTTTCGTGACAAGAAAAACAATACTGAGCCACTACCCCTACAAAATTCAATGTAAAATGAGAAATAGAAATAAAAACCTTAATTTGTCTAGTGTTTTATAAAAATTCTGGAGGTTGCTGCCCAGTTCTGTTAAGATGAATGTGATCCACTATTCAGATAAAATCAGATAATTTGATTAAATTGATATGATAAATTACAAATTCCACTCATATTTTTGGGGATTTGCCTCGAAATCCAGGATTTCAAAATCTCGTTTTCAAAATTTAGGATTTATAAATCCCATAAAAGTCAAAATTCCAATTTCGAAATATTTATTGAAAAAGAGAATAAATTCTGGTTTTAAAATTTTTGGTTAGTCAGAACTCAGAATTCAGTTTGAAACATTCAAAGATAATAAGAAATGAATTATAAAGGTAAACTAACCATCTCAATCAAATCATTCATTAATCCGAAACCAAAAACCTTCCTAAAACGTTCCTCAAGCGCCAAAGGCCCTTTTGGGACAAAAATAAAGTGAAAAATGGTTGCACCTAGCGCATTAACACAGTAAAACATGTAGAATATATTAAACCAATAACACGTCTTTATACTAAGAATACTTATTGAAAAATTTGGTATCCAACGAATTTAGAAATAATGAGTCTACTAAAATTTGATAGGTTCTATAAATCATTTTGTTTTACCCAATCATTTTAAAGAATGTGTTTTAATTTAGTTTTCAAGAAATCTAACACCAGAAATCAGGGTCATGACCATGAATATTATAGTTGTCCAAGACGTTCGAGTTACCAAGGAGCTAGACTACCTGGCAGTTTAAATGAACTCGATCACAATAATCTCGTTAAAACAGCACACTCTTTGGCTCCTTTTCAATATTTTAGCGTACACTCCTTACGTAGAAATATAGGTCTTAGCACCAGCTTCGGTTCTAATATGAGTGCAAAGCTATGCTAAGCTACAAGTGCCTACTACCTAGTGAGTCTAGTGCCGTTAAAAGTTTGGTCGTTCAACGCCCAACTTTCCGAAATTTGTATTTTGTATAGTAAAGAGAAATAACTAAGATTTCATTGTCGAGTTCCATCGAGTTCCCAAAGCTTTCTGGAAATAAAATTTCGATGGAAATCTTTAGAATTTCCAAAATTCATGAAGCGTCCGGTTTAATCAAGTAACTAGGAATGGTTTAATTTAAGGAAGACTTTCCGTAAGGCGAGGAATCTGGGGACACCTTTCATTCACTCTCACCTTCATTAGGTTCTCTGGGTAAAATTCCGTAGTACATTTGGTTTCTGTCTGCCAGGTGCCCAGTTTTGTTAAACAACAATATTAGGTTACCAGCGTCAATAATAGTTTCCTACCTATTTGTTTACTAACTGTTTTAGCATTTACCTGCTACAGGAGGCGGGGTGTTACAAAGTGAGAGGTTAGTGTTTAATAAGAATTCAGAGCGGGCAGTTCCATATTGTATGATGTCTTCAGACCACATCTAAGTAGTTCACCAATTTTCTTCTTCTCTAATTCGATAACTATCTGACTCAGATCAAACACTACCAAATCTCGTATTGGGATCCTGCATTCTCAATTATAAATGCCATAGCTTTATCCAAACAGACCAGTTTCTAATCCACATCTGGAACTTGGCCCGTATTGGAATTTCATACTCATAATGCAAACCCAATCCCAAACGTTGAGAATAGATTAGTTCCGCTCAAATTCCGTTCCCAGAACCTCTTTCACAATTCATATTAGAATTAAATTTTCGTTATACCCCATTTTCGTCACTCAAAGCGAGTTCCTTTCTAGTCCGTTTAAAAAGGGATTAGTCCTAATCACTTTTGTCTTGAAGCAAATTTGAAACTCATTCTAACCATATTTTTAAGAGTATTGAAAAAACCTAGTATCATGTGATTTGGTTGATAAATCCCTTATAGTTCTTATCGATATATCGCCGAAGACAAAAAAAGTAGTTTTTAAAAAATCTGTGTGTGTGTCTGTGTGTGGTGCCGTGCAAAACTAATGTCATTGGTTCTCTCTCTACAGCTCAGATGGATTAATTGATCGGAGTAAAACTTCCCTTTCCGTAAATTGGAAGATTCCAATGATTTTTGGCCGAAATATGTCCACCGGAAGTCTCGGCTTTGTACAGCCCAGACGAATTGATTGATCAGGATGAAACCTCAAGCTTTACCACAAATTTTTAGATCCAAATATTTTGAAAAGTATATCATTTACGAGAAAAACGAGTAGGTATTAAAAATTTTTAAATTAATTTTGCAACAATATCGACTCTGATCCCGGCAAGCGGAAATTACGATTTTTGACAAAAACCGTTTTTCAACAAAAATTCAGCCCCTGTACAGCCCAGAAGGGCTGATTGATCGGCATCAAACCTGGAATTTTGGTCGAAATCGGCCCACCGGATTATTTTTTAATCCTAATTACAAAAAAACTGTTTTGCTTTGTATAGTAATCATGAAAAGTTTTGACCTCGTGCGTGTGTGGTGTCGTGCAGGCCAAATGTTGTTGATTTCCTATAGCCCAGACTGATCGACTGAAGGTGAACCTTCGTACTTAAGCTTTTTAAAGAAATTGGGAGATCTCAGTGATATTTGGTCGAAATCGATCCACCCGAAAGTGGCCGTATTAGCCTTTCCGATTTTTGATTTTTGAGCATATATGAAAAAACGATTAAAACAAAAAAATTGTAGATTAAGTTTCAAACCAATGGCCATCTGTGTACCGGAAGTGGCAGCTTCCGTGGCAGCGAACATTCAATTTTCAAAAAGGGTTGACCGTACCTATCTATGTACTTATGTCGTAAAAGAAAGTCGGGGGTTGGCCACAACATATTCACTCCTCTATTTTTTCATAATGCAAACAGGGTTTCTTCCGGATGAGAAATGATTTTCCTCATAATTGGCTAATTAATAGATCAGCCTAAAATAAATATTTTGAATTCCAGGGTTTTGCCGGGATTATTGGATTCTGGTATTTTGATTTTCAATATTTTGGTTTGTCGGATTTTTTAAATTACGGGATTTTGATAATGCAGGACAGTGAGATTCATAGCGATGTTCAAAGCATATACACTTTGAATCAAACTAGAGAACGCGTTCACAAATGACACCCCATCGTATTAATGATATAGTGATATAGGTTTTCGGGAATTAAGGACGCCCATTAGCTTTCACGAGTTGTATTTTTTTTAAACTTTGCTGAGCTTAACGTGCAGTGGCAACGAAATTTATCTACCTGAATTCATAATTATTAATCCTTAATTCTTAATTAAAACAAATATAAATTTTTCTAACTATAAAATACCCCGTAAACCAGACGTTTGATTTTTAATGTCACTTCACTGCAGTTTCTTTGCTTACTAAACCGAGCTGCCCGAATCATGTCAAACAAAATATAATTTTTTTGTCTAAACTACATTAAAGAAAACCGAAAAGCGGAATCACGATTCTATCTCGATTTGCAACACTCGTGCTTGTGATCCCAACGGTCCAAGTATACGTGCCGCACTCTCCTATTCTCCCTTCCTATAAGCACTGCAGGTTGTTACGCTGACTGCTGAACAAGTGCGATCATTGTTTAGAAATGATAAATCATAGATCATGTGATCGCCAGAAGGAGCATTTCAATTTCCAATCAAACACTTTCGTAATCATTCGGTGGGTATCCTAAGTCCATACCAGAGGTATAAGTCTTTTGCATATCTCAATTCTGACACTGTTCGTCACAGAATACTTAGCTCTGAATTTAGTGATTTTTAATTCACTTTGAATTTACGCAGCTAGGTGTATAAACACACGTGTCACTTTAATTATTATAAAATGATTATTAGAAATCGTACGCAAAACAAAAAAAAAAATATCATTAAAAATTTTTGTTGACCAAAGGTGTGAATAGATAAATACTAATTTTCTGTTTTATATCCTGATGATGGTTTACAATATACGAAGTCGGAAAAAAATCAAATCCGTTACGAAGAAAAAAATAATTTAATATGCTGTATAAATAAATCACTTTATAATTGGATTAAAAATTAACAAATTTATGTTTTTGTTAATTTTAATATTATTCCCCCACCACTAATACTAATGAAACAAAAAGTAAAAATCCAAATAAATTACACACCGATCTATTCGCAATCTCACGATATTTATATATGAATTAACAAGAAATAAAAATTGCGATCGCGCTCCTAATACGAGTATACACATCTACTGATCTACGTCTATACTAGAAATATTGCGCGCGATCACCTACACCCGCGATCATATTGTATTTAAAATGTACTAATAAAATACCTGTTATTTTTTCTTTAAGATTTTTATTATTTTAAAGGTGTTATAATAAAATCATGATCATCGTGATCGTTGACGTCTTCTTCTTCCTCTTCCATATAAAAAAAAAATACATTTTAATTTTTTGTTGTTGCTGTGTTTATTGGATTCTCTTGATCATCATGATTTATGTGTATTTAAAATAAAAAACGCGAAAATTATAATTCTTATTAATTATAATTTAATGTAAATCACATAAAAATTTATTTTTTCGGTTAATCTTTTTTTTTTGCTTTATAGATCGCGAGAGGATGGTTTTATAAATGTGTATGCGGCGGAGTGGTTATGCTAAACGATCTCTTTTCATAAATTCAAACCACATTTCAAATGTGTTGTATATTTAAACAAAAATTAGTACTCTTTGCTATATGATGTTTAGACATGTGTATGTAAGTGTATGTATGTAGCATAAATAAAAGAAAATGATGACATTGATTGATGCTACTGGAAAAAATGAAATCAATCAATTTGCTCGTTTCGCGGATAAATAAATAAAATTGACCTCAAACGATCCGAGGATATACATATTATATACGTACTACGCTACAGGTGATCGGATTTTAAATTTTTTACTTTGTGGTGTTGTTGTTCTTGTTGTTGTTAGTGGAAATTGTTTTGATTTGTTTGGAATAATCATGTGTATACATAATTTTGAAATGTTAAAATTGCATACGTTTATGTGGTGGATACTTTCTAAATATGTGTGTTGTTGTGGTAATGGCATTTCGATGTAACTGGGGCATGGTTGTACAAAGGTTGATCCAACATACAACAAGATGTTTTCATTATTTTTTGTGTCATCTTGCAAACGAATATTTGTCCAAGTAATTTAGAACTGTTTCGGTACGGAAAATTGAGTGAAGGAAATTTCATCACTTTCACTAGAGATTTAAATGCAGTCACAAATCGAGCAACCTAGATGATGGATGTTCTTCTCCTAAATCAATTTCATGTATGGTTACTTTATTAGATGGTGTTGTTTGAAATGTCAAATTATTTTGCACTTAAAAGTATCTATGGCAAACTAATGGAAAGCTTCGTCCTTTAACCAATTTGTTTTACTGCACTAAACGATTTACTCGAATAAGAAATCTTGTAACTAAATATTGGGCATATTGCGAAAACGCTGTTTTCCTAAACAGTCATTGATAAAATACTTATTATTCGACAGGTAGGATTGAAAAGCCACTCCTACCTCACTAAACCTAAAAATTGAGTATTTTTTGCTTTCTTACCACTATTTAGTCATAATGGAACGACAGGTTCAGAACCGAATATAGTTTTAACTGTGAACCAGTTTTGGCTTAAAGATGATCGATCTGCTTTCCTACAATGTTACATTCAGTGAGCTGGCACCCAAATAAGCATGACCCTATTAGATCGATACAAAATATTGATGAAGTGATTTTAAGTTTACAATCCCTAACGACTTTCAAATCAAATAAAGCATTAATCAATGAATTGAGTGAGGCCTTCAGTCACTGCACAAAATGATGTCAATTTCAAAGCCTCCAGTGCACAGAGAGTAAAAACCGCATAAAAGCTTCGCATACCATATAGAACTGGCATAAGCTCCTTAATGATCTGAGATCATGCATGGGATAATTCCAAATCAGCAATTTGGAAGGTCCCGATAAGCCTATCGTGAATCATTTTAATTTCAGGTATTATTTAATCGATAAGCCGTAGCTTAAAATACAGGAATGTAGCTGAGGTCGGGTATAGAATGGACTGCATAGCAATAAGTGGGATCAAGGAAAAGGCATCAATGATCGCCCTGCAAGTAAAATTTATATATATATATATGACAAAACATTTTGGATGGTGTGCCCCATGATTTTTGGAAGGCTCTGCGACATTGTCAGAAAACGGTGGCTTACTTGGCACAATCCGCTTTACAGTTATTCTACTAAAGAAAGTGGGAATAAGGCATTTATGATAGTGTCAAACGAAGCACTATCAAATTCAAATAGTGCCGTTTGACAAGACTTGTCCTCTTTGCATGTTACTCATGCACTTATATATTAGAACTATAAATGATCCTTTGTAACTATTTTGAAAAAATAGTCTTTGGTCATGGCTGCATCGGGATCGACATCCTTTGATAAAGAAGAAAGCTTACCATTATTAATACTAACTCATCATCGAATAGGATCAAGTGGTAAATTACCATTTCTAGCCAAGATATTATTGAGCCTAGTGACAGCCGACAGATTTTTAATGTACTTATTAAATTTACTCTAAGAAGGTCTTTAAGCAGATTTTAAGGTTCTCTTGTAGGCTTTTTGTGCCGTTTGAAAGTTGTCCCAGCGACGTGTAGATTAATTATTATTTTAATTTCCCAGTTTTCCTTAAAAAGGTGTATTCCGAGTATTATGATTAGTAATAAGCAGGCATTTTAAGCAGGCAATCAAGGTTGCTTTCGTAAGCGAAGATGCCTAGTAGAAGTACTAAAGTAGACTTGGTATAGTGAGATACATAAAATTTCGCAGTTTAGGAATTTCCAATTACGGTACGGCAATACCGGCGGCCTTTTAAAATTAAGATTAAAAGAGATACATCTGGAATTAGAGTGTAAACTATCATTCGTTATCCTCCAATTGACTAGGTCGGTAATAGGCGGGAACACAAACTAATATCAATAACATTGCGACGAGTGGAATTAACCAACGTTGGTTTACAGTCACCATTTGTATTTTTAGCTCGGCAGAGCTTAGAAAGTTGAACAATGAAGTATTGCTAATGCGTAGATGCCACGCCAAAAAACTGTTCTTCTTTTGAGGCAAACCAGTTATCGAGCCATTTTCGTAGGAATTGAAGTGCTCCTCAGCAAGCCCGTGTCCCATCGATGCAAATAAGTGATAATCGGAGCCAAGTCTGGCGAGTAAGCCGCATGTGAAAGTATTTCCCAATTAAGTGCTTCCAACGTTTCCATGACCGGTTTTGCTTTGTCTGAAGGTAGATTATCATGAAACAAAATCACTTTATGTTGTCTTTTATCATATTCTGGTTGTTTTTCACCCAAAGCTCGATTAAAATTGATCATTTGTTTTTGGTAGCGTTCAGTAGTTACGGTTTCACCAGGTTTTAGCAGCGTAAAATAAATCACACTCTTCTGATCCCACCAAATACAGAGCATCGTCTTCCGTCCAAAGCTATTTGAAATTGCAGTCGATGTCGATGGTTATCCTGGATCAACTCAAGACATTTTGCGCTTTGGATTCTCAAAATAGATCCATTTTTCATCGCCAGTCAAAATTCGATGGAAAAATTACTTTATTTTGTACCTGGCGAGCAAATTTTGCAAGTCGTTTTTATATTTTTCTGTTGCCTGAACGAACAGTTTATGCGGAATCAATTTTCTCAGCTCTTGGATCTTTCCAATGGCTTTTAAACGTATGGAGATGGCTTCTCGTGACACACTCAATTGATCCGGAAGTTGTTTTTTGCGTTTGAGCGTCATCCTCATCCAACAATGCTTGCAATTCACTTTTGAACATATTAGACTACTCATAGCGATATGTGATTTACCAAGAGCATGCTCACCGTAAGCTTTGACAAGCATTCGGTGCGATTCTGCAGCAGTTTTCTTCAAATGATAACAAAAAATCAACGATGTCTGCAAATCGTAATATGTATGCACAAAACGGGACATTTTTATCACGTAAAAAACATGCGTTATTGTATAAAACTTGTATGGTTATGAATTTGATGTTTTTGACAGATGTCAAGAGAAAACTTTAGTGCCGATGACGTGGTTTGCGAAAGGTACATTGACAGGTGGCACCATTTATGGGCAAATTCCGGTTTCATACTTACACACCTGGTATCCCAATCACTAGAGGAATATGCCTATTCGTACTCCAATTTACAATAGCTGAAAGATCCTCCTTCCAGATTGATACTTACAACCGCAAGAAATTGAGAACTGCACTCATAAATAAGAGTCGTTCCGAATAAATTGGATATATAATGCGCGCTCTGCTTTTCACCAAAAATATAAGGTTCTTAAATTAGGCAAATATCTGTTTGTGATACAGAAAGCAAGTTCTTTAGCCCAAGAGAAGCTGAGATACTGTCATGCATACTATCATGGATATCATCATAGATACCAGCAGAAACCGCTAGAAAGCAAATGTAAATGGAAAACATACGAGCCAGGGATAATTTTACATAGAAAATCCAAATGCCTTCTGCTTTCTGCTTTCTTCCAGAGAATCAGACTCCCAAATATATATTAGCAGTTTTAAGACAGGGCAGAAAATATAATAAAAATTTAGCAATATTTAAATAAATTTAATTTAACCACCTAGAAAATTTGGTGTGACCTAAGAATTTGATTTTCTAAATTAAAAATATTTCTTCAACGGAGAAATTGTTTCCTTTATAATAGTAACATATTTTTTTCATGTGGAGTACTAGCTAGAACAAATTTTCCTAAATATGTTGCATACTTTTTTTGTATTTACTGCAAAAGTAAGTATATTTTTGGCAAATAAAAATTTGCAGCACGTGACCACTACTCAATCCACATTTGTAAAAAAATTTCCCTTTGAAAATTAATTAATAGTTTTCTGCAGAAAATTTTTACGTGGAAACAAAATTATACTCGTAAAAATTAAACAAAAATAATACATAGTATTACATATAAAATGAAACACCCTGAATTACTTCGAAAATTATTTTTATCATTTTCTCGTTTTAATTAATTAAATAAATAATTAATTAGAAAAGTTGGTTTGGACTAAGAATTAAAATTCTTAAATTAAGAAGTATTTCTTGAACGAAGAAATTGTTTTCTTCAACGAAGAAACTGTTTTCTCAAACGAAGAAATTTTTTTTTTTCGTAATAAATAGTAAGATACTTTTTTCGTGTGGAGTTACAATAGAAGTACAACAGAAAAAAAACTTAAATAAAAGAAAAGAGAATATTAATGCTTTGACATCTTTATATGCTTTCTAGTAGAGCGCTAGATTTTGTAATAAACGGTTTTGTATGATCTACGATCTACTATTACTTGTAGTAATTACATATACTTGTAGTAAAACTATTTACTTAGTTTTATATGTTGTAAAAGGTCTTTGCATAGACATGATCGTGTATGGAGTCCGTTGTTTTATATCGAGAATTCATTAAATCACATTGCTTAAATTATAATCACGATTGATCTGCACAAACCAACGTTTAAATCTCGAGATATGTAATACGTCCACGACATCGTTGTTTTTCTTATTTATAAATGTTTATTTACTTTTATTTTATTTTGTATCTAATGTACTCTTAGGTTTTGTATTTATGTTTTGTATAGATACAGATAGATAGATACATTTAGAAATAACGAAACAACAACAACAAAATTTAAATAACATGGAATTAAGATCATTGGAATGAAGAGAGAAGATCGCGCGCGCACAAATAAGAGATCATGAATTTTATTTATTTATTTTTTACTTCTTAACTAACTTCATAGAGGAGAGTATTTTTGAAAAAAAAAAATATAAATATAAATAAGATTTTGTAATACATTTATGAAATACCTTTCATGTTTGTTGTTGTTGTTTTAAATGTGTGTATGTGTTGCTTTTGCGAGATAAGTCATTTTTATTTCTTTTTTTTATATTTTTATTACAAAATGAACAAGGTCGATAAAGGCCGTTTGTGTATCCAACTATATATACATTTTATATGGCGCAAGTTCCACTTATTATTATGATTATTATGCTTATTTTTATGATGATGATGATGATGATGATGGTCATGATCTTTTTCGTATACAGTGATGACGATAAAAACTACATGCTTAATATAACAACAAAGCTGTATTAAAATGATTTTGGTTAACCGGAATCGAGAAATTCTGGTTTTATATAATTTTATATAGAGACACACGAGCTTGTATATTCATGGCTCTCTAACTATGTATGTATATAGACTTTTTAATTAATCTACAACCTGAACAAAAAAAATTTATATCGCCATTTTGATAATTAAAAGTAAATGTCAGAATTTTGACAGGTTCGCATATAGTCGCCATAAACGACACGACATATATGGTTGAGTGACACCCATCAGAATTGGTACAAATTATATAATTGTATGGTATATTGCGATTATATTGCGCACGCTGAACATCATCTGATGAATATTAAAAGGTTACAAGACATTATGTGTGTGAGTCGCCTTCCGCAATCTCAAGGTCATACACATAAATTTAACTAGAAAATCGTCGCCAATAAGCAAATAAAAATGATTACTTAATTTTATATAAGATTTTCGTGTTTGATTTTTATACAAATCAGTCGATAAAGAAGATCCGCTGACAGATCGTAAAAAAAAAGTTTTATTTATTTTATATAAGACATATATTGTGTGTTGGTTCAGTGATCCTTAGTGTAATATTATTATGAAGGCGAGGATCGTGTATATATTATAATAGACCATAAAATCCCACCCAATAAATTATTTTGTATATAACGGGTGTTTTTTTAGGAGGTTTGTTTTTCCGATAGATGTCGTTTTATTTTATGACAGTTGTTTTGACAGCTCAAAGTGGCATTTCTACTCAGTATTGTTTGGCAAATCATTATGAATAGGTTAACTCCAGAACAACGTTTTCAAATCGTGGAAATTTATTTTCAAAATCAGTGTTCAATTAAAAATGTTTATAGAGCACTTCGTGAATTTTATGGTGCACATAATCGTCCGTCAGAGACCACCATAAAGAACGTAATTACCAAATTTCGGTCTACATTCACTCTTTTGGATGCCAAGCCACCGACAAGAATGAGAAGAGTTCGTACAGAAGAAAATATTGCTGTCGTTGAGGCCAGTGTCGAAGAAAACGACAATTTATCGATTCGTCGTCGTGCTCAGCAAATTGGACTTTGTCCATCGACTTTATGGAAAATTTTACGTAAAGATTTGGGTTTGGTGCCATACAAAATTCAATTGGTGCAAGAATTAAAGCCACACGACCATCGTTTGCGCCGTGAATTCAGTGATTGGTCGTTAAATCAATTGAACGAAGATCCATTTTTTTACCGTAAAATTCTCTTCAGTGATGAGGCGCATTTTTGGTTAAATGGATACGTCAACAAACAAAATTGTCGCATTTGGAGCAAAGATAATCCACACGCCGTTCTAGAATTACCAATGCATCCTGATAAATGTACTGTTTGGTGCGGTCTATGGGCTGGTGGGATCATCGGTCCATATTTCTTTAAAAATGAGGAAGGACGACGCGTTACCGTGAATGGAAATCGATACAGAACCATGTTAAATGAGTTTTTGTTGTCAAATCTTGAAGATATGGATATGAATGAAATGTGGTTTCAACAAGATGGTGCCACTTGCCATACAGCACGTGAAACAATCGACTTATTGAAAGAAACTTTCAACGACAACGTTATTTCGAGAAATGGTCCGGTGAATTGGCCTCCGCGTTCGTGCGATTTGACGCCACTCGATTACTTTTTGTGGGGATACGTGAAGTCATTGGTTTATGTGGATAAACCTCAATCGATTGACGCTTTGGAAACCAATATTCAACGTGTCATTGCTGACATACGCCCTCAAATGCTTGAAAAAGTGCTGGAAAATTGGACCTCCAGAATGACATTTGTGAAAAATAGTCGTGGTAGCCATATGCCAGAAATTGTGTTTAAATGTTAAATGCCAAAAAATTATCTACCAAATAAAAAAAAATTTTGGTCATTTCATAATTTTATATGTGTTTTATTCAAAAAAAAAATCGGCAACCTCTTAAAAAAACACCCTTTATTTCAATTTTTTTTGTGTATATATCACAAATTTTGGCATATTTTCAAAAATGAACGCGATCAAGCGTCGAATACATCAGATTTCACTTGAACAATCGCACACACGTAACTACACCTAACACTGGTGTTTAATAAACATTAGAAAAAAAAAACTAAAAATTAGTAAGAAATACACAAACTAAATAAATATATGGTGGATTGATTTCTTCGCCTGAAGGTGAAATAATCAGTGTGCAACACAAATACACTGTGTCTATGGGAGTGTAAATTTCGCGCAACTATTATGCAAATACTAGTTATATAGAATCATACACAGTTTGTATTATACTAATTACATAGTTTTGAGCAAACTATTGGCGCCAATCAATATAGATATACGATCCAAATTATAACCTTACATTACGTTATAAAAACGCGCATTTATAATCCTTTTGTTTACCTTGGCTCTAATTGCTTCCACCGAAATTCACAAGAGCGAGCACATAACTGTAAACTACGTCTATACCATATCGTAAAAAGAAACAAAATTGATTATGTTGCAAATTCCAGGTACCTAGTCTCAACTGTATCTACTAAATTTGTTTTTGCTGTTGGCGCCAAATATAAAATATCACTTAATGGCTTAATCCGTCTTTCGGTGTAATAAAAAATAAGGATCAATAAAATGTTTATGATTTTTCAACGTAATTATTTAAGGGACTGTGATTTTGAGGATGGGTGTTTGGTTTGCTGGTCGTTGCTACCTTATATTTTTTCATTTAAAGAATTAAATGTAAAGGCAGAGGCGTATGTGTGTTTTACATTTAACTATTTATTAACCAATGAACCATTGTATGCATTGTTGGATAAGATCTGCTGAACAATAATTTAAAATCACTGAAATGGAATATTTAGGCAAATTAAAACCTCTTACCATCCTTATCATTCATTGCAAGATAGATAAGATAAGTTCAAATTTCGATTTCTCAAAATAACGAAAGGAATCGGACAAATCTATCGAGATATTTAATAAAAATTGAAATGTAAATAAGGGAGAAGAAGAAACCTCTCCGCCCATGACCGATTTGGAGCAAATATCTGTTCAACTGTGTCTTATGACCCCAACAACTTACGCATTTAGGCGAGAACCAAGTCCAATACGACCAAATGTTCACAATTTTAAACCAAAAATTGAAGATTTCTGTTGCGAATCCCATTGAAAATGCTCCGCAGAGGCAATTAGATTTATTTAGGATCCCAGATCTAATAAAATCTTTTCCATCTTTTGATGAAATAAACAAGGGACAAGTAAAGAAATGGCTAAAAACGACATTTGTAATATTCGAAGGAGCACCAGGGGCGGATTCGGAACATTGTTCGGATTCCAGCCAAACATAAGTTGAAGCATTGGGGGACTAACAAGAACTCCTATATTATAAATTCCAGCTTTTGAGTAATAAACAGCAAGAAGAAATTTCTGTGCTTACTTTTCAGTCAAAGAAAGCAAATTATCTAAAATATTAAATCGTTAGCTAGGCAGAACCCTATGTACAACGGTTCCTGGCAAGTGATATGCAGCTTTATCGATGAAGATACAATAGTCGCATTTCTTTCTGGTCTAAGAAATCTGTATTTTGGATACACGCAAGCCGTGCAGCTGAAAATACGAAACCATAATGGCCAATTCAGTAAACGGGACTAACAAGAACACTATCAAGCATAATATAATTTTGAATTTTCTTCTTTTCTTTTCTAACACAGGAAGTGGTGAAAAATAAAATAAAAAATAAATAGTGCGGTGCAAAATATAATTGTTCAACCCGGATGGTACAAATCCGAAAACTTTAGTTTCTATTTATAAAAATCAAAAAGTCCCGTTAAATAAGAACGAAAAGCTCTCTGTTACCACAATAATTGAACATAAGATAAATACTAACGATGACGAGCCTGTATAAACAAAAACATAGAGATATCATCACCTTTAAAAAAAAGACGTAGAAGGTCACATAAAAGAGTTGCTAGACAGTGGACTTGTTCGAAATTCCAGCAGTCTCTACTCTTCTTCTATATGGATAGTGATTGACTGCAGAAATTTAAATGATAAAGACAATTGATGATAAATTTCCCAACCCTTAAATAGAGGAAATATCTTGGGAGATCTACCTACTTTTCAACCTTGAATTTGAAATTGGGGTTCCATCAAATCCCAAAGGATAAGGATTCACAGAAAAAAAAACTGCATTTTCCAAAGTACCACGAATAATGTCCTACGCATACTAATATGAAAGACTTGTTATATATAATTGAATGATATCATCGTTGTGGGCTTCAACCTAGCTAACCACATCAAGAATTTCCAAACACAAGGTCATATAATAACGCAGAAAGGGGTCAACCGAATTCTGACAAAATAATAACAATTATCGAGTGGCCAATACCAACCACACAAAAGTTCAGTAAAGTTCAGTTCCTTGCAGATCAACCCCATTTTAGACCCAAAATATGTAAACTCATTTGAGACGTTAAAACACAATAGCCACAACGCAAATACCAAGCCCCCCTTTCACAGATGCATGATAAACTGGAAATATCTCGAACATTCACATCTAGAATGTTAGCTGACACATCGAATGATTACTATATTCATTTTGCAGAACGACCTATTAATTTATATTACAACCAAATAATGTTCAGACTATCCGATTTAGATACCATAACTACTGAGGAATTGAAGGACCGTATTTCTTCCCTAAGAGGCGAGCAAAATAAAAATTCAATGCCATTACTATTTGCAATAGACACAAGTACGGTCGTAAGTCGTAAGTATATATCATTCAAATTTCATGTAGGCCAATTAAGACTCTTCAGAATCGGACAAACAGAAATGGCACACGTAACCTTAATTGAGATCTTTTACACAAACAAACACAAAATCTCAACAAACCCTTGTCATAAAGACTAATGCTAGCAAAATATAAACTGGCAATATCAAATTAATCCATCCAGTAAATTTAACGAATTTGGAAATTACAATAGATAACTGATAAGCCAAAATTATTTAGAAACAGAACACAAAAATGTTAAAAATTTCATAATAATTTCGCGCAAATCAAACCAATACACATACCTAACAGACAAAAGCGATGGGACTAGAAATGTCTAGCAAGTAATCCAGATGTCCTGGGTTTGCAGATAATAAATACCACAATGAATGAGTTGAACGAAGAAAATAACCAGCAATTCCAAGTGAATGAACTAATTAACGAGAGAATTCGTTTAATTACAGACACCGTAAATAAAGCTAAAACAGGTACTACTCGTATAATGACCAATAAAAGAATACTTAGCGAATTAGAAACAATAACACTAATAATAAATATCGAAACCGTGAATAACATTCTGGAAGATGGTCAGAAAGCGATCATTAAAACCAAGATCGAACCACCCAGCAGCAAGATCATATCCTATCATTGAATGAGATTATGACAGTAAAACATCTACTTATCAACCAAAGTGTCAACATAACACTCGCGGACGAAGAGGTGCCGAAACTGCAAAAGGGAAAAATCAGGTACATTAATGATTGCTCCATTGACAATCAAAAACACGATTATCAAAAACTATCCACAGCATCTCATCAAGTTTGAACATAAGTTATTCTTATCATGCGATCCAGTAATTCGAGGACGACTGTATCACAAACCATTAATAATGACAGACAATAAGAAATTCCAATCATATGAAATTAAAAGTGAGACTCAAGAAATTCAAAGACCTCTACATAACCTAATTAACCTAAGCTGGCGACTAGTAAAAGAAAACAAAATCGAAACAATCGAACAGCAAAACATCCAAAATCGTAAGAAGCTATCTTTGAGAAAATAATTTCAAGTTGCGTCGCATTTTTGACTCAACTCGAGAGGAATACTAAACTAAAGATAAATAAAAATCGACGTGTATGAATGGCATTAGGCGCAAAATTTGGCCCGAAAATACATGATGGCCTGTAACATCAAAAAAGAAATTGAGTTTATTAAAATTTCAAGATTCAAACCCCTTTACAACAAAGGTCTTGGCAAAATAATTAAACTAACATCTGAACGACTTGATATTTTAATAAACGAAGATCCCGAACAAGAACAAAGTTAACTATATTCCGACTAAAGCCTAAGACTAAGAAGTATGTGATACAACAGATGTTATTCTCATTGACTTTGGCTGATATAATTTATTTTATTTGAAATCAGTTTATCTTAGTACACAAATTTTTGAATATTTTATGACCTTTTCTAAAGTGCGAATAATATTTTAACGACACGTAATAAACATAATTTTCAAAAAAAAATTCACATTTTCCATTGATGTCTCGTTTTTCGATTGGGGTTGTTAAATGATCATTGAGTGTTGAAATTCAAAATTTTGGAGTTAGCAGTTCGAGATGCGTCATTTTCAAGTTGCATCGCATTTTTCTGGAATGCATTAGCGACGCAACTCGAGACCCTAGTTGTGATACTATACATGGTCCTGTCTCCGTCGACACTCATCTAGATCTGATATCTATAGGGAAAATATATCTACAGAATTATTTTCAGATAGCCACCTTAAGAGTCCATCTTTAATAATATTTTTAAAATTTTTACGTGAATCTTACGTCAGTTGACATAAGATGTCACTACAATCGTTGTAGATTTGGATTATTATTAATTACATTTGCCAAGTTGGTTAAGTATTCAAAACGTGAAAATTTAATGTTGAAATTTTGACTGATCTGGAAATTTTGAAACCATTTTGGGTTGGCGTACATATTGCGTCCGTCTGTCTTATTGATCAGTTTAAACATTAAAATAATTGTTATGTAACTTTAAGGTTAAGTACTAGGCAAAATAGTCCAAAACTTCAGTCAGTCCCTTCCAGATCGGTTCAGAAAGCTAGGAGATATAACTGCTGATAATGTGCTTTCAACTTTAATATTTGAATATTTACCGTGTGATATCTTGGCTAATTTTAATCCAATCAACTTCAAAGCTCACACTACCATGATAATTCATAGTTTGCTAAGGCTCCTAAAATTTAATACAACCTAAAAAGGAATTATTCGTCTTTATTCGAACTACCTGTAGAACGGCGGAACTTAACAAGTTGGGTAATTATCACTCACAGTGCTACTCACACTCACTATAGCTCGTAGAGAATGGACTATATCGGACGCATAAAAGTATGAAATACGGAATTGATTAAAAATTAAAGTGTTGCCATAGTGATAGTGATTAGGTATAGATATTACCTGGGATGATATTTTCAAATTAGGAGCTGATACCTAGGCTAACTTCTTATATAGAAGTAATTCTGTTTCAGTTAACTAAAATTGGTTACTATAATAGCAAATTCATTATATGAACTTGTGTATGAGATACAACATTGGTGATCTTGGCAAACATAAGAGGGTTACCCATTTTACTGGGGTTGAACATAATTCAATTAAAAACATCATGCAAACATCATGCATCATCACACATCGAAAACTATTATTTTTGTAAAGATGAGCACGATTCATATCGCTGGGGTGAGAACTATTTTGACCACCACTTTTTGGTGAAGCTCCTGCGGTCTACGAAAAGACCCACATTGGAAAGTCGTAAGGAAAGTGGTTCTCAATTTTTCTTTTGAAAGTGTCATATACTTGATTTAAAATGGCTATAAAGAATCAGATAGTTCTAACACCCTTTTAACACAGGAAATTGAATTTTCTAAAGGTTTAATTAGGCTTTTTTAATTCCATGTGGAGTCGAATACTGAATAAATGGACTAATCTCGATCAGCAATGTACAAGAATATAAATTCGAGAAAATTGTGGAGTAGGTACGCTGAGTATTTTATTTTAAAAAAAGGTTAGGAATCTAGCCAAAAGCTCAAAATTTGTTATAATATTAAGTGAGTCTTAAGGTCTTAGGTCACTTAGAAGTAATTTCAATAATTCTTTTTCAAATATTACCCACTATTCCTTGTACCAAATTCGAAGCATTCCAAACTCGTGTGCAGTTATCTTTCCGCTTGAAAGTGATGTGCAGATTATACGTTACATTAACTACGCTATTATTTACACGTAAATAATATTACGTGGCGTAGCAAATGTAAAAAATGTAATGTAAAAATACTTAAATTAGTAAAATAATATAAAATACATTATCTCGCAGATAATACCACCATTACATGCAACTACATCTATTGAAATTTTCACATTTGAATTTTATTTTTATTGTTGGCTGAAATAATTTTTTGTATTTCTATTTTCCTTTGCATACCAATACTAAAATAGTCGTAAATAAATCAGCCAGCGTTATTCCAACATCAGCAACCATACCACACAAACTACCTGATGAATTCAACCAAATGTGCCACATCCGGCGTTCCATAACGAGATAACGTGGATACCAAAATATTATTTTTTAAAGCAACAGTACACCGAAATTCTAAAATAACTATTCCATCGTCCACGTAATAATTATTTGGCGCTTCCCAAAATCCAATTAAATTTGTATAAGCTCCCTGAGCAAGCATTGCGCTGTCAACAAATGCTCTGTGTTTTTTCATTCAACCTGAGTAATTTTACTCTGCACACTGTGTTTTTATTTATGAACTGTGCTGACCTCGCGCGTACTCGGTTCTTCAAATTTTACTCTGAACGGAATGCCAGTGTAGGAAGACTATGCAAAGTAAAAAACAAATTATTACTCTATGCTCTATGAATCATTTAGCACTGCATAACCTGTGGTCGGTGTACAATACCCGGGGCAAGTCTGCTTGCTTGGGTTGAGTTAAAAAATAGACCCATAGTATGCAACGTTTTAGCAATGTGCATTGATATTTATTAAAAATATTGATACCACTATTTGCCTTGTAATGGTTGTATTATCATTATCTACTAGAAAATAATGTACAGTAAAAATCTTTTAAGGCGGAAATCCAATATTGCGGCGAAAAATCCTTTTTGCCGTAAAGTTTAATAAAAAAATACCCCGCAGATCAATTTACAGTTTTTTTTTCTCTTTATGGCGGAAACTCCTTTACCGCGAACGGAAGAAAACTCCACTATGACGGAATTACTACTAACTTCATACTGTTTATCCCACTTGACAATTTACACATTTTTTCAACGCTTGTGGATTAAAGTAAATTACACCAATGCGACCCAGATTTCAATATTTTATCAGATGATGAAACTGAAAATGAGAAAGGTGACGCAGAAGAAACTCCACCAATTTCAAGCTAAGTGTTCGATAGTCTTAGAATTATAATTTTAATTATACATTTTTATTATTTAATATTTTTTTAAAAATAAATAAGTGAAATGTACATGAAATATGTATAAATTTTGTTGATTTAATTCATTAGATTAGTTCACTCAGAACTCCAATCCAAAATAATTCTTTTGTACGTCTGTACATATGTAATGCAACAATCTATTTATTGAAATTAATTTTAATCTGTCAACATTCCTCCTAGACGGGAAAATCCCTTAAGGCAGGATACATTTCCGCCTTAGAGGAGTTTTACTGATTTTAAATTGTTTTTCTAATTTAAGTATTTTCATTCACATGTCGCTAATTAATTACATTTTTTACATTTATTACAATGTTTTACCGTAATTAATCATTATTTACATTATTTACGTAGAAAGTGTAAAAAATTATTTTTACTTATTTTTACGCATAGTTACACAACTCCGCTTGAAATCATAGTTGGTTCGTACCAATCGTAATTAGCATTACCTCCTGACCCAAAAAATACATCTCAACTTTATCGCTCTGACACACAGAAGGTTGCTGCAACTAAACAGTGTGAAGTTGTTCCCACGCCATATTAAAAGCTACCAGTATTATATCGAATTTTTATTCAAGTGACATTGAAATCACCAAATCGAAACAGATCGAGAATTGAATGAACTTTTCAAAGTACGCAATTATGCCATTCGGACGCATATAATTTTCAATTTTTAAGGTTGAACTGTCAGAAAAGACACTCGTCTTAATCTGAACCGATAGATTGAGTAATTAAATTGGTGTCGGGCTTAAAGCTTAATTGTACGAGTTGGGCACTTCGAAATGCTAGGTATCAACATTTTGATTTGCTACGAACTTGTCATTGGATAGTTACCCCAGGGATGACATGTTATAACAGCACATTTTCGATCATTTATCCAAGTTTGTGTCTCGCTTCTCTAGAATAAAATGGGATACTGTTTCATTTTTTATAACTGAATTTGGAGAGAAAGGTACTGCTCATATTAATTCTAATCGTTTGCGGTAGCAATAGAACCGTAATAATTCAGAAACGAAAATGTGATGTTACAACATGGTGACCCCCTGGTCTACAAAAATTGAAATAAAAAATGAATTAATTGAAAGCAACTGTGGCACAGTAATAAAAAAATATGCCACGGTATGTGCTTGGGGGTAAAAAATTACCCAGTCTGATAGAGAACGTAATAATACGATTTTGAAATTTTAGTTGATAAATTATACAGGAAATACGAATTAATGGAAGAAAAACATAATCATGTATGTTGCTATTAGCTCAGGTTTACCTTTATTTCAAACAATTTGGGCCAGATAAATAAAAAAAATCATTGTGCGAATCCTTGTTCTGTTTGCATCTTTTCGTTTTCGTGCGTTACACCATTCACAGTCTTTGGATATAAAATCGACTTCAACATTTGTGGATAAATAACTGCTATAGTGAGCAAGATACGAGTAGTAAAGAGGTAAGCAATGTTATATTTTTTGTGTAATTACGTTCGTGTTAATTTGTGAGTTAATTTCTGCATACCGTTTATTACTATTTATTACAATTTTTTACCGCCTTGCTGAAATTATCCGAGTATAATTATTACACAATATTTTTTGACGTAATTTTTCTCAATTTATCTTGTTTGTTATATAAAATGGCTAACAGTGCATGCAATCAAGAACTAAGAGATTTGTTCGATGAGGTATCCGTTTCGTCGGATAATTCACTAATAATAAATTCGGGTAATGATTTACAAGAACATAACGAAATTGCTGTTGTGCAAGATGATTTAGATGCTGATCTAAAGGATATGGATGATGTTGATGAATATATTCCGGATATTCGTGACCGACGACCGGATACACCCGTGGTACGGTGATCGTTTAAATTCATTTAACACTAAACTGAATTTGCACGATCAAACGCTGATTACCGTCTGCACATTCGAACGAGTAATAGTCTTACGACTTATCTAATTATCTACGTTGATGACATGATAATTACTTGGGACGATGAAGAGTAGATCGCTGATATGAAAACAAATTTTTTCGATGACGATATGAAGGATCTGAGTATTGTTAAGCAGTTCATGGAACTGAAAGTTAAAATTGATGTGAATGGAAACTGTGAAGTGATTAATCAGAACGTTTTGGAAAGTCTGATTGTAATTCATCATCTGTATCAATGATCAAAAACTTGAAACTCGTCAAATCTGCCATACCGTAAATTATTAGGCAGTTTGATGCACTTAATTTTAGAAAATAGAACCGATATTTGCTTTGCACTTTGCTAACTAAATGCAACCAATGAAGATTACCAATACTTGAAAAGGCTATTTCGATATCTAAAAAGCACCTCTGATTTTAAGTTAAAATTTTCACCTAGTTGATTTGGGCTCAACGTTTTAGGTAACGTAGTAAAATTGAGAAATCAAAAAAACAAGGTCTTGTAGCACTCTCAACGTGTGACGCGAAATTTGTCGTTGTTTGTATAATAATGAGCGAAGCATTGTTGATAACGGTAATTTGTGATATGAATTTAGAGATGTCTCTACCAATTAATATATTCGATGACAATTTGCCCAAGAATCCTAAAACTCGGCACAGTAAACATATCGACATCAAGTTACGCTTTCTTCGAGATTAAACTTAGAATGGAATCATCAAATTGGAACGTGAAAGTTCGCAAGACCAGTTGGCCGCTATTTTAACAAAGACATTGGACAAGCAGCTGCAAGGGAAATTTCTGAGGATGATGTTATAATAGAATTTTCGTACATTTCCTTAGTTAAAATAGCATTCAACTCTCGGTAAATATTCCAGCTCTAATATTAACAGAATATTGTTATCAATCAAAGATGTAAAGGTTATTTCATCGGTGCGACCTATTTCGAGGGTCCAATATGTAATAAGAGTTTTATTATTTGTTATGAGGAGTTTGTGGAGCATATTTTCACGTTTTAGTATACCAGAACATCTAGTAAGTGCAAATGGTGAAGCTTTGGGACTGCTCAGCGGCACCGCACAGGGACGAATCCCCTTGTTTAATTGAATTAAGCCAAACCGGTTTCATAAATATATATCAGGGTTACCCATATTAAATTATAACGCTTTTTCAAGGCTCCACAAAGTCAGGGTTCATGCGACCAATCCGAGCAACAAAATTGTTCAAAACTTTTCCCAATAAAAGCAGTTTATTGGCTTCAATTTCAGCTCATATGTTATTCTTAAGATCTTGAATTGTTTTGTGGGTCATTGCTTTACACTATACTTTTCAAAAAACCCCAAAGAAAATAAGCTAACGGTGTCAAATCGCATGATCAGGCATGTGACCAGACCATTTTCCTAATATGGTTGGATAACCAAACCGAGTTGTTGTGTTATAAACGAATACACGACTAAAAATGGCATAGTTTTGACTTTTCATTTGTCAAAAAAAGTTCAGGTTGTCAAAGCACAATAAATACTTTTTTTAACAAAAAAGCTACAAATTTCAAGTAAAGAAAATAAAATTGTATCAAAGGTAATTAGTCAGGTACAAGTTTCCCAATTTGTAAACCCTACCTTTCAAAAACATTTACACTATTAATCCCGACACATTTTCTATACGATTGTATACGAACATTATTTATTCTTCCCCATCTACTGGGAAAAGTAGTAAGTAACCCATAAAATAATAAAGAACTTCTGAAAACAAAAGAAGTTTCCGGAATCAAATACTGAAAAATAACACCAATTCATCCCTAACAATTTTCCATCTGTTTGGATATACCGAAATGTAATTTCCGCTTCCCTTTTGTAGAAGACAATACAGACACAAAAGCACTAAACAAAATGAGATGATTCACTTGCCCCAATTTAGCGCGTACATAACAAAAACAAATTACTTAGAGTATATAGTAGAGAAAATCACTATCCACATTACATGAACTATTTATTTTATCGCATAAACCCCCAACTGCGCGGCCGAGGCCACCCAAAAAAAAAAATAAAATGTTCACCCAGCTTAGCGCGTATATCTATATAATTCATTTTAGCATCTCTTTAAAGTCATAAGGAATTTTTATAAAGAAAACGATAAATAAACATAAAAAGAAATGGGGTGACTAAGCACTTGGATGAATTTCGCTCGCTCATATTGTAGAGTAGATAGATAGACATTATAAGAATGAGGACAATCTTGACAATTTTGGCTCATATCTATCTCTAAATATATATTTCTTATATACGAATATAAGCGATGACCGGGGTGAGGGGACCCCCCATCATACCACAAAAAATATATATTTATTTTAATTTCTTCATCACATACAATAGAAAACTATTATTCCGTTATAAATTACGACCAATTTTTAGTTTATTTAGTGCCAAAATACAAAAAATTGAATATAAAATAAATAAAAAAGTCACAGAGTGTAATACAGTTGTTATACGACGACATTCAGTCTGTATAGAGAAGTAACTTATTTTTAGAAGAAAACCAAAAAAAAAAAAGTTTGAAAAAAGAAAGAAATCTTATTGATCTTTTTTCTTCATCTTTTTTCTCGAAATGTTTTATATTTCGAACGAATTTTTATGAATGAATCATGGCGCGAACGATGAATATGCGAATTTTTTGATTATAAGTTACAATGTATTTTAAAAAAATATCACTCACCTGACATATGCATTTGAAACATTTCATATCGATCGAATCAATATGGATGTCTTCACCTTCATTTGTGCATGGTTCACGTCTGCCATCTGCAAAAAAAAAAACAAAGAAATAAACAAAACGTCATTATCCTCTGAACTACTGAACAGGTAGGTACTTGAAAACTCCCATTTATAAATATTTATTATGATAAATGATAAGCCCCGTACACTGTTTTTATATTTATATACATAACCTTATTTTATGACTTCCGGCTCCGGGTCAAAAATAAAGATAAAAACTACCTGTTGATCAAAATGGCGCGTACTCTTCTCATATACATACATGACGAACGAGGTGTTAAATTATCATTTGCGCGGTTTTTAGCGCCATGTTTTCTTTTTATTTTGGATTGTTTACTTTCACCTTTTCTATGTTTTGTCTTTTTTGGTTTATTTTCGTTGGTTTTTTATGACTTCCTTTTGAAAACATTGTACATAATATACTCGTACATACAGACATAAAATAATATCCGAGATATAACATAAAAGATTCAAAAATACGATAATCTGCTTAGCGCCATGTTTAACGCCATGTACTTGGTAAATACATTTGTTTGAGACAGTTTTTTGTATTTTGTTTGTTGTGATAGAGAAGTTAAGTTGGTAGTTTTAAGTGGAATTTAAGGTTTTTGGTTGTTTTGTTTTTTGATGTCGATACGCAAGTGGAGAAATTTGTTGTTTTGAATATATTTTGGGTAATTTTGTGGACATCACATTTGAATTACAATTATGACGCAATGTAAAAGCATTTCCACATGAGTATTGAGCACAACCCGACATGACAACGAAAAAGGTGTGCTTACCCGAGGATCCACCAGAATTGTATTTTGACGATTATTAGCAATTTTTTGCAAAGCTAAAGGTATTTTGGGTCTACTACAGGCAACATGTGCATTACCCATCTTATCTTCAATGAGGACACTCATTTAAATTATGTTGTCTTAACTATTCAATGGTAGTAAAGAAACCCACAGTGGGTGGTAAAAAATGTCGCATCAAAAATCCCGACAAGATTTTGTAATCTCTAAATAAAAAATACAGAAAAGTAAAAGTACTTATTGAATTCCTCGAATTTACGAGTTGCCTATTATTTGAAGACACTCAACAAATGGACTAAGGTACCAGTTTGTGTTTTATAACTAGTTTGAGACTACCGTTCCTCCATCTTAATAAAAAATGTATTACATCGGAAACAATCACTTACTATTAAATAATGGTTAGTTAAAGCAGAACCTGTCTCGGTTTAATCATCTCCCATCAACTCTCTCACAAGTAAGTTGGCCCACTATCACGCTTATGGTGATCTGAGTTGTGAATATTTGTAGTATAGAGGACCAATCAATTAAGGCACAGCTAAGACTGCACCAAAAATGATAAAAACCAATCCTAACTTCTTTCAAATAAGGATTTACGGCTGCCATTGAACATAGTGCATCAACGAAATAATCCTTAAGTATGGAAGTGTAGGAATACACAGAATAAAACAAAAACAATAATTAATTTTACCAGGGTAGGGTTATTTGTGAGATTTCCAAGAGTGGGCCGTAACGAATTACATGTATTTGAATTACGTAATGAAAATTCAAATTGTGACTTGTATTTTAAATATTAATAATCCAAAATATTGTATTTGTATTTTAATTACTTATTAATTGTAATTTTAAAATATTTTGTTTACACATTTAAATTCAGACCCATCGACCCATCTATATTTTGATATGCAAATTACATTGCTAATGGGTTTTTATTGTTTTGTATATTGGTTCACCGGAAAATTGGTTAGTTGTCATTGTCACGAATAACCTCAAAAACTTAGTATATGTATTTATACTAGATTAAAAATCGTAAAACTGCCTAAGCGTTAAATAAACTAAATTTTAGCATTCAGGCTAGTCTTAACTATTAATTTTAGATGGTACATATTTTAAAATATCGGATAAAGAGTTAAAAGACACGGATTTAAATAGCGATTTTAATGTCAAAGCGATTTGCTTGTTCTGTCCTAAGCCAAACGAAATTCGCGGGAGTCTAAAAGTCACATAAAATTTTACCACTATCTGAAGGTATAATAAAATTCCTTTAAGATCCGAACATGGATCGTAACTAATCTGAAAATATTTATAGGATTTTCCAATAAGAGTGATATTATTCTTTAAAAAAAAATTGATGCACTTGCTGTGTGGCACGTAGCCCCGTCTTGTTGGAACCATATGTTGTTAAGATCAACTTCTTCCAATTTCGGCAATAAAAATTTGGTTATCATCAATCTATACCGATCTCCATTGACAGTAACGGTGTTACCAGCTTCATTTCGAAAAAAATACGAACCGATGATTCCACCAGACCAAAAACCACACCAAACTGTCAATTTAGGTGAATGTAATGGTTTTTCATGAATAATTTGTGGATTTTCTTCGCACCAGAATCGACAGTTTTGTTTATTTACCGCACCACTCAGATGAAAGTGAGCCTCATCGGAGAAGATGATTTTCTTAAAAAAATCGTTATCGTTTTCAAGTTGTTCCAAGGCAAAATCAGCAAATTCACGACGTTTACGGTGGTCCAATGGCTTCAGTTCTTGAGTGAGAACAATTTTATACGGATGCAAACCCAAATCTTTTCTTAAAATCCGCCAGATTGTGGTTTGAGACAGTTGATTCTTGAGAACGTCTTGGAATCGACAAATTGCGGTTTTCAGCAACACTTGCCTGAACGGCAGCAATATTTGCATTACTTCGAGCGAATCTTTATCTTATTGGCACTTCAACATTATGTAAAGAAAATGTACGCTCAAAATTTTCAACAATTCGACGAATAGCGATCACACTTGGACGATTATTACGACCATAAAATGGCAAAAGAGCGCGAAAAGTTGCAATTGGAGAACGATTATTTTGAAAATAAAACTGAATAATTTGTAAACGTTGTTCTTGCGTATATCTCACCATGATGAAATTGTAAACATTACTGAATACAATGAAACAAAAAATGACAGATCATGACGTATTACAAATGGCCGAAACGTCACATAAAAATCATATCATTCCTATTGGAAAACCCTTTAAATCTAATAAATTTTAGAGAGTGCATCCAGGATCAGTCGAATCATTTGAAAAATACAAAAAACACAACAAAATGCCAGGCAGAAAAATTATGATAAACAGCAACAATGAGACAACATTGGGAAATTAATTTTTTAGACAGAAACAAATTAGGCAAGAACAATTAAATGAAAATATATATGAGCTACGTTATAAATAGTATGAAGCCTCTTTCAACGGTTGAAGATGTCGATTTTATAAAAAATGTGAAATTTTAAAATTTGAATTCAATTTTTGTTTAACATACAAGGGCGGAGTGAGAAGTCTGGTAAAAATGAAACAAGCAATAATATTTTCGGCCAAACATAATTTATTTTCTTTTTCGATCCTTTCCGAATAAAACGATTTCTCCAACCCTTCAAAATAGGCGTTTGATCTCCTCATTAGAGCCGAATCTTGTTCCGCCGAGCCATTTATTCAAGTTCGGAAACAGGAAATAGTCGCATGGAGCTAAGTCTGGAGAATATGGCGGATGTGGAAGTAATCCGAAGCGTAATTCATTGATTTTGGCCATGGCAACTACACACGTGTGCACCCGTACATTGTCTTGATGGAAGAGAACAATTTTCTTCGCCAAATGCGGTCGTTTTTCTTTCGAAAAGTCTTTGAAACGGTCTAATAAGTTGCAGTAATATTCACCATTGACTGTTCTCCCCTTTTTGTTCTTTGTTCTCCGGTGTATAGTGTTGAATCCATGTTTCATCCACAGTTATGAAACGACACAAAAACTCCTTTTTATTTCGCTTGAACATCGCCAAACCTGCCTCTGAAGTTGTCACACGTGAGCGTTTTTGGTCGATTGTAATCAAACGCGGCACCCAACGCGCGAATAGCCTTTTCATATTCAAATGTTCGTGTAATATATTGCGCACACAGACTGCGGTCTTGTAATATCGTATCATGGATTTTGTCAACCATTTTTGGTGTGGTGACTTCATTTGGGCGTCCTGAACGTTCGGCATCAGTTGTGCTTGTACGACCAGAACGAACATCAGTAAACCACTTGTGAATCATTTTAATCGATGGTGAAGAGTCCTCAAAATATTTATCAAGCTTTGTTTTGGTTTGCGTAATGGTTTTTCCACGCAAAAAATAATGTTTAATTAACACAAGAAATTCACTTTTTGCCATGTTTGCAAAAATACAATGGGTTGTCTGTTTTCAATGGCTGTCAAAACTGAACTAAATGACAGATCTGTCTGAAAATTTTTATTTGGTCTAGTGACAGATGGTATTGATACATGACATCTAGGATTTGCGATTGTGGCGCCTTCTGTTGCAATTTTACCAGACTTCTCACTACTACCTCGTAATTTATTTATATGTCTTTATTTTTGTTAGATTTGGGTGCTATGTCACGATTATGTCGAGAAGAACATTGATACTGATCAAATGGCATAGTGGTTAAAGCGTTGGCGTTTGGATCGGGAGGTACCGGCTTCGAATCCCGATAGGGGCAGGATGCAAAGGCAATTTTCATCAACAAATTACGATTTGTGATGAAAAGAAACACATCTATGACCTCCTGTCGGAGTGCAAAACTCATGGGCCGACCCGTCTTCCATGCCAGTATAGGCTGGTACAGACCTATGCAATGTGCAGATGGTAATAAAATCTATATCCGTACGTCCTCGAATTGACCAATACTGGCGTAAAGGTAAGGACGTAAATAAGCAAACCGCGAAAGAGTTGGGAGAGCCTTGGCCCCAGAACAGATAGCAGGGGAAAAAAAGAACATTGAACCGAAAAATAGCCGATAGAGATGAATTTGTTCGATCAAATTTAAAAACAATCTTTGTTTGTATAAACAACGGCTAATATTTGGTCAACTAAATATAGAAACTACATGTGTGTAACTGTACACTGGGTAAGAAACTCCACGATTTTTTGCAAAATAATGTAAAGTAGTCAATTTCAAATTATCCACCTTTTTTAGATAGAAGCAAAAACGCTAGTTAGAAAGAGTGCAGTCCTTGCTGGCAAGCGGTTTATTGGGGTTCACACGTACGAAAAAATTGCGGAAATTCTGATTAAAATCACAAAAGAATTTGATCTAAACCACCAACAAATAATGTCAACCGTGACGGACAACGGATCGAACTTTGTTAGAGCTTTTAAAGAGTTTGTCTATAGATGTGATGATGAAATAGATTCATCCGATATAGTTCAAGTTGACAGTGGTAATATAGATTTTTAAAATCGAAGTTTAAAATAAACTAGAAACGTATTTCCAAGATTTAGATCCCGATATTGAAGGTGACGTACCATCACCAGAGCACCATGTTATAGGATCAGACGCAGAAAAAATGCACTCAGATGATTTGACGCGCTAGTCACACATTAAGTCTTTTAGCAACGGCGGATTATATTAAGATTTTAAAAGACAAACACACAACATCAAAAATCCATTTTCCGGCTACTGGCAAGTGCGCTTTTCTATGGAATGCTGCGAGACGGCCTAAGAGTGCCGAAATTATTAAAAGCATCATAGATAGACAATTAGTATTATGAACCTCAACAATATGTAATTCGTTTTATGATGCAATCCACCCACTTTTAAAATATAAAGAAAAACTAAATATTTTATTTACTAAAATCGGAATTCAGTGTGCGTTCAAACAACTAGAACTGGAATATTTAGAAGAATACTGTTTTATTTTTGAACCACTTGCTTTAGCCTTAGATAGACTCGAGGGGCAAAATGATTGCTTCTATGGAGTACTAGCAGAGCTTATTAAATGCTTGGAACAAAAATTTAAATTATTTTTTGAATTTTCACCTGTAATGAATCATGTTCTCATAGCTACTTGCTTCCGTTTTTTTCAAAATGAGTAAAAGTATTTGTTTACATGCAATTGAAAAAAATAAATGAGATCACCAATTTTTGAATGGATCTCTTAGTTCTAGTGAAGATCTTGATCAAGAAGACGATGCTGAAAGTTTCTACGTTTTCGACTCTACCTCAAACCACCAACAAGCAATAAATAAATCAAACCTAGAACTGGAATTTATTAAATACCTGCGGGGGAGAAAAATAAATCATTTGCAATTTTAAATAATTACCCGAATATAAAACGAGCTTTCGCGAAGTATAATACGAGTATTTGTTCATCTGCACGAGTAAAACGATTATTTTCTTCTCCTGGCTTCATAAATTCACCAGCCAGAGGGTCATTATCAGATGGTGTGTTTGAAAAGTTAGTCTTTTTGAAAGGAAACCAAGAATTTTTATCTAAATAAATCAAAAAAAAATTAAAAATTGTTGTAGTAGTACGAGTACCGTGATTGAAATAAACGTGCATTCATAAATTTGAATTTAATAAATCAAAAAAAGCTTTTTATTGTAGAAGTTATAGAAATTTTGTGTTTTATTAACATTAACTTGTATTTCAATTACTTATCTTGATGTAACTGACCAAGTCTAATTTAATTACACAAGCAAAGTGGTTTGCCCACCCTTGGAGATTTCTGAACGTGATATGAATAAGTCTGTAATCCTTTCCGAGGAAATTGAGTCCTATTCGATGCACATTATCTATTTCTTTTCGTTTCAAAACTTTCAAGCTCCAAAACTTTCATGGAAATGAATATGTTCACTTTTATAACCATTTATCATAAATATAATTATTCCAGTATGCTCCCATTTTAGTATCACTCGTCTGAACTAAATTACCATCTTAAAATTTTCAAATGAGGAAATCTCTATTAATCAATTTTGGCATCAGCCAGTAAATTGACCAATTTTATGACACACTCATCAGATTTGACCATATTTGGGATACTAAACAAAATGGTAAAATTAATGGATTAAAAACCAGTTCTGTAATCAGGTAAGTGATTTCCCAAGGTTGAGCGGAAAACAGTAATTATTTTACTGCTTTGTATATAAAAATATAACTTTCCATCATTAAATTGCAAATAAATGAACTCATACCCAATTTGTAAATATAAAAATTAAATTATCTTAACCCACTCACACTCACACACACACACACACACACACGTTTATTACATTCTACATTACAATTATATACACGTCACGTACACAATAATATTATTCCATCACAATATTATGGATAAAACTGCGTGCGGTCAACAATAAATTTATCTACTGTGTCTTGATTAATGTCAAACTATGCGGAATTAACTTCTAACCTTATACATATAAGAGAAAAAAAACACAAATTAAATTAAATATATGTTGACAATTGTAATAATACAGTCAACAATAATACATAAAGTACACACATTACAATTATAAAGTGTACATAGTACAGCACATAGTAAATATTGTGTGACATCGGAAAAATTAATTTCAATTAAGGAGAAAATGAATAATTTAATTGATTATTTTTAAATCAATATATCAAGGCTAAGTGTTTCATTTGGTTTATTGATTGATTGACTGCGGGATGCGGGATGCGGGAGGTGTATACCGGAGACAAGGATGAAGGCGTTTCATGCGGTCAAGAAATTTGTGTGACTCATTTACTTCACATATACTATATATGTGTGTGTACATACCGAACACACCCAAATCAAAATAATAATAAAATTATTTTCATCTCGATCTACCAGTTATATTTTTTCATATATATTTATATATACTCATATGTGCATATAATAAAAAAGAGGTTGAATGTCCATAATGTATTCGTTTCTTATTTTATTCTTTATAATTTTATCTGACATCAATATATCTACTGTACATTTCAATTATAAAAATAAAATAATAATAATAAGAAAATAATAAAAACTACATATCTTTTTCAGTTTTAACACACAACAAACCACACTCCAAATACATAAAATTATCATATTTTATGATTACAGTGCATACAATATAATAATATTTCGCCAAGCTACACATATAGTATGTATATAGCAACATGCGCATACATAAATGTATGTTTCTATATGAACGAAACAATAAACATCAGTTTTTAATTTATAAAATATAAATAACAAAATATATAATAAAATATTCTTATATTTTATAAAATTTATATGTTAGAAATAAATATTGCATACAACTTTTTTATTTCCCTTTCAACATAACATATATGTATACGTATGTATGCATACATATTTACATAAAACCAAAATAAAAATTTCTCAAAAAATTCATCTCTAATGGAATCACTTTTTAGTTATCATGATTCTGCTAATTTTATTATGCATACATAATAAATACCAGTATAATTTTTGGGTATAGCCCTTTTTACATAACAGCTCGTTCGTATGTCAAACTTTTATTGACAAAAATTTTTTATAAAACATATTTTCCAGTTATATCCATATATTATGATATATTAACACATTTCATTTTTTGTTAAACAATGAAAAGTTTCGAAACGAAAAAGTTTACTTAAGTTATCAAAACTATATTTGATTGAATAGAAAATGATACAGATAACGAACTCATAAAAAAAAATATGAAAATTTTATAATAACATTTACATATTTATGTGATTTTATTATGATCATGATGTTGATGAAAAACATAAATATGTACGTAAAGCGAGGCAACAAGTATTAAAAAAATATAAAAATTAAATTCGTGACTTTGATTTAAAAAGAAATCATATATTTATATTTACCGAACTAATCCTAAACATTTAATGTATAAATTATCATCAATTATTTTACTAATATAATGGAGTATACTAAATATGATTGGCTTAGTTAGATGCGTACGGTAATACCTAGAATTAGAATAATCACTATAATTAACGAACTCATTCAAAAAAAAAACATATCGCGGAACTCGTTCAGTACTCGTGTGCATAGATAAAAATTTTCAAGGAATTTATAAACAAAAATAAACTATTTTAAATACAATATTATTTTACGACAAATATTACACAGAGGAATTATCTTAAATAACGAGCTCATAAATCTTAAACAATTTTTAAAAGACAGTTATAGTAGAGAAAGACAGACAGTAATTAGAATTAAAGTTGCGCAAAATCACGTTAAACTAAACAAATATTTTTTTTAACTACGTTGACCACCCTTACCGAACCAATCCTAAACGTTTAATATTTAAATTACAAGTATCATAAAATTTATGATTAATAATGATGTATGTTAAATATGATTAGGTAGTTAAATGCGTTCAGTAGCCATTAAAAATATAAACTATTCGGAGAAATAAAATATAATGAACAATTTTAAATGCAAATAATTGGTTAAAATTATTTTACGACAAATATTAACAGTGGCATTATCTTAAATAACGAACTCTTCCAATTTAGATTATTTTTCCAACCCTACACATTTAATATATTTTGTGTGTTGAGATAGATGCATGCAGCAATAACTATTAACTATTTAAAATAATAATGGTAATTAACGAACTCATAAACAAATATTACGGAACTCGAAGAGAACATAAACTGCTCGCAGAAATTACATATAATAAACAATGTTAAATACAACTAACTGGTTAATAATATTTTACGACAACTACGAACAGAAGAATTATGTCGAATAACGAGCTCATAAATCGTAAAAAAATTCTATGTAATTAAATCATTTTTTAATGGCTGGGTTGTAAAATATCGAATGCATTTAATTTATTCAGCAAACAATGATTTGAGGATATTTGGTGTGAAACGATTTTATAAATTTTGAGGTTGACTCAGAAATTATCTCTAAGTCTCATCATTCCGAATTTTTTCCAACGACCAGATGGTTCTTGGACCGTAACTAGAGCAGAATCTTAGCTATCCGGAGCTACTAAGCCAGGTTATAGTCCTTTATAAGTCAACAAGACTGATGGCATTATAATGGCGGATGTCCAACAAACGACTGATTTAACCTTATCCTGGCTGGAAATTATCTTCAAGGACAACCTAGAATTCTGCCACATTCCAGTAAATAGTAAAATGTAATATTTATACCAAAGGCGAGAAAAACCTCTCAATGCAACCCCAAAGACCTTAGACCTATAAGTTTAGCCTCTCCCGTACCAAAAATTTTGGAAAGACTGATAGAAGCCCACAATACGATTTCTTTTGAAACAAATAGGCTATCGAAATCCCAACTGCTTACTGCAAGGGAAAATCTGTGGAAACTGCTCTCAACTTCCTCATTGCTCCTTTACTTCCCCATTGATCCTATGAATATAAGGAATTCTCCATGATAATATTTCTGGATATAGAGGGAACCTTTAACAATGCCATATCAGACGCGATCACGTAGGCACTGTCCTCTGTGCCTGGACGAGCCACTCGATGGCCAGCCTGGGTCGGTCTTCATCTTATATTTGAAGAGTAGAGGCACACTGCAAGGTGGGTTATTATCCTCTCTTCTTTAGAACTTAGTCATTAATGATCTGTTATTAAACCTGGAAGGGTGCAGGTGGTTGGTGGGGACGATGTTACGATTGGTATCTCCGACAAATATCCTTGCACCTTAAGAGGACGCAAGCAAAATGCGCTTGGTGCTCTGTCCAGCTGGGCTAACATTTGCGGTTTGAAAGTGAATCCACACAAAACTAAGGAAGCCCTAGCTTAAATGGTATTAAATTGACCTTAACTGCTAAAGCAAAATATCTGAATCTCATTCTGGACATCAAACTAAGCCGGAAGCCTAAGATATTAGGGAGCAAATAATGCTACAATAGCGATTTACTCTTGAAAAATGTCATTGGAAAAAGACGGGGGGTTTGAAGTCCCACATTGTATATTGGATCTAAATTTCTACTATTAAGCCTGTTTTATTATATAGAGTTACTGTTTGGTGGCCAGCTTTAAATATTTTGACCAACCTAAATTTTTTGGTGGAAGTAGAGCGAACAGCTGCTCTGTGTTTAGTAAGGCTCTAAAAAATACATCCACCAGCGAGCTCTGCTATAAGGCTCAACTCCATTGCTACGTGGAACTGCAGCAATTGTAACAATACAGAACACTCACCTATTATATCACCAGAAATATCCAAAATACTACAAACTATACCATCCCATTACCATCTTTTGAGCAGAGGATTAAGACTGATATTTCCAAAGATGGTTGAGAAGGTAATGGGTAGCTGAACTAATTGCGATAAGGGAAGCCGTTGACTGGTTGAGGTATAATGTAATATCCGCGAGGGATATTCGCAATTTTTACGACAATCAGGCTTCAATTAAAACACTCAAATGATATTTTCTTACGTCGAAATTGGTCCAGAATTGTGTCTCATCTCTTAACGAGATGGCAGATCAGTTTAACATTCACGTGAAGTGGCTGCGGGGAACGAAAAGGTGAGTAAACTCTTTGGGCAAGGTACAACCTGTCTCATTTCACCAAGCAGGACGGATGGATACACCGCTCGCTATACTTGCAAATTACTGCTTTAAGTGCCAAAACTATGGTGGTTGGTGCTATTACGGAACACTGTCTCGTAGATAGAAATGTGAGCAAAATGGAATTCTCTTCACAAGGTTACTGTGGTAAAGTGTGGAGAAACTGTTCACCATTTGCTTTGCATCTATCCCGTGAAATTCCTGGGAACTCCCCTCCTAAATGATATGACGGAGCGCAGTAAAATGGATGTCAAGGATACCCTACGCTTCGTTGTTGGTTCGATGAGTAGGTCATGACAAAAAACAATGTGGTACGGCTACAGACCTGACTGTGTCTAAACCAGTCCTTTAGGACAACCACTATAATCTAACTCAGAAACTGCCACACAACATGATGGTCAATAAAGAAATCGCCGAAGAAGTCCATGGTGATCCTGTTAAAAGCAGGACACAACCATAATAAATGGCCTCTAAGCAGTCATCACATCATTTTCCAGAGCCTGCCGCATGTGATTCAGATGTTCTTTGAAACAACCATGCTTAATCAGAATCACAACGAGAATTCGTAGATTAGTCTTTTTCAAGGAACACGCGTATTTGGTGAAAAGAGAATTCGAGTCAGCAAGAAATTGTTTCGAGCGTGAACACGCTTTAGCCAGAGAATTTGCAATCTCGTTGGCATCAATGTCAGAGTTGCCTAGCACTTCTGCAAAAAAGCTTTATGAGATGTTTGTACTCTATGTCAGAGTAAAAGACTAGTGGTTTGAACACTTCATCCCTAAATTCTTGAGACATCCATAATTCTCTCGAAGGATAGACAACCGAACCGACACTATAAAAGAAATTGAAATGAATGTTGAGAATTTGCCGGTGTCTTACGAGTGCCTCTAATAAATTCCACAGCCCGTTGCATTTCAATCGATAGGCAGTAGAGTAAGCTGTGCTTAATATAAAGATTTACAGAGCATTGAATGGAGTAGATGACAAATCACCAGTAGTAATCCACATGCAATCTTTTGCAGACCATTACGATCCACAATCGAATACTTTAAGTTGACTACTGGCCTTCACACAATAGGCACATAATTTAGCATAGGTAGAACTAGTGACTTGTAGATAAAACTCAATATTTCCGGCGACGTTGCCAATAGATAGCAGTCGCATTTTGAAATTTACTTTGAAGATGGGAATTCCAGGAAAATTTAGAATCTAAAATGACAGCCAGTTGCTGAACGCAATCTGATTTAGTGATCATGTTCAGCATAACCTTGGGCACAAAACTCGGACTGATTAAGTTTGATGAAAAGATTATCGATAACCAACCACAGCAACGGCGACAGTACACTACCCTGCACATAGCCTTTTGTAACTTTTACAGAGACTAAGAATCCATGCAACTCAACCTCGGCAATGCAAAATTTGAGCATCGAACCAATTCAGTTGATAACGGTATTTCGTATTCTAGGATCTGCCAACTCTGTAACGATCTTTCTAACGATTTCGAGAAAAGGCAAAAACACTTAGGGTTGGTATCATCCGACCTGTTAGTTTTGTGTATAAAAGCGACTCGGGTTCTTCGTCGCGAGCTAAGAATGAAGCCAAAGGCCATGCAATCTTGAAGGCGAAGAAGCTGGCTTTTAATGATAGTATTGTGAAACAGACTAATCCGTGGGCACAAAAGCACTGCTTGTACAGTGGCAATAGGATCCCAATGATGTTGAAACTAGGAAAATGAACACTGCGACGAAGTCATTGAGAGATTAACTTTCCGTTAGGTAAACGAAGAGAGATTAGATGTTGACCAAAATTATGATGAGGGTGACGACCGCCGTCATACTATCGATTTCGTCGCAGAAACTACGCCTAGAGGATTTATAAGCAGATCTTCGACTTTTTTTGTAGACTTTCTGATGACACTCTAAACCACAATAAAATCGGTGCTCTGTTAACACGTTATTGAAGACTTAAGCGTTCTTTCTTTACTATTCCATTAGCCTGAGGATGTCTTAATTCCTAATGTTTGGTTAAATTCCTTAATTGTCTGCCATCGATTTTTGGTCAATAGAACAAACTCTGCACTTTACTTTGCCAATCGCTGGTCTACAGATTTTTTGAACTCCTATGTTACGAGTACTATTTATATGAGGTTGGATCCCCATGCCATGAAGTTCACATATACGACGTAGCAAGCGACGATCTTTTGCAGAGATCGTTTTCATTCATCAAATTTTGTCTGGTAGGATAGATTCTTCTTGGTTTAGGCCGACTTCATCAAATTATTCGATAAATACAATCACCGTCCGTTAGTGCGGAAGATTAGCACGACATTATTAGTTTGTTAGCTGATATCTAATGATAGTAATTTAAATTTAGTGCTAAACACCTGACAAATTCATCCTCGTTTCTTAAATCCTTCCAAATTTTAAATTGAAACAGCAAAACTGTTTAATTCCTTAGTTGTAAATTGTTGGTCTAACTTTTAATTAGCAAGCCCATTTCACTTTACAAATTTCATCCATGTATTAATTACATTAATTAGTTAGAACATTTTAATGACTTCACCCTCGCATGTCTTTGACCAAAAAAAAAAAAAGCAAAATTGGGAAAACCAAAATTGTATAATTTAACTCTAATTTTTTTTGTTTACAAAAATCATCCAACCTTGCCATCCAGCTAGTTTCAATCATTTAGAAAGGTCAGATTTGTTAAAAAGAATGCTCGTGGTGCTTATATTTCGTTAAGTAAGTAAATCTTGTACATTTTAAATTTTTATACAGACAAATAGTCTACAAAATTTTCTCACTTCTAGCGTGTCCGATATCCGATCCGTATTCTGTGCACTGAAACACATATTTACTTATAATAGGCGTTTCCGGAAATAGCCCGTGGTAACTTTTGAGTAACTTGCTGACAAAGAATTACCCGATCTATTTCCGAACACGTAGGGTAACTTTAGAGTAATTTAGTTTTTGTTGTTTTTTGTTTCTGTCTTTACTTCTTTTACATAAAGAAGCAACAAAAATCTTGTATCTGTCAAAAATACGCAATTGAATTTTGCTGAATAAAAATATTTTTGCGCGAAATATAATCTTACTTTTCGTATAGACTGGGTAATTTGAGTAACTTTGTTACCCACATTAAAAAAATTAAAATTACCCAAACGCCTAATAATTAACAGTATTCGACGAATATTTTTAAATACCGAACTCACTAAACACTACACTAACACTACTTCAGCAAAAAAGTCCATTTACCGAACTCATTTTGAATAAACGAAAATTTTCTAACCTGAACCACCCTATACCAGTGTTGACATGTTCATGTCGAAAATAGTGTAGACAATTCATTTTGGCGTAGACAATGTCGAGAATTCGTAGAGTATGTAGAATATTCGTAGACAATGTAGATTGTTGGTTTTTATTGTTGTTTTCCCCATTGTTTTTCAGTTGCAATTTGCCTTCTCACTGTTTAGTGATAATACTCGTAGTATACGAGTATGTTTAAAATAATTCAAGCTGTTTTCCAATTTTTTATTTGTAATGCTGTATGTTTTTCGTTAACAAACTCTCGCCACATACTGCATTATTGGCATATGGGTAACTGATGATGGCACTTTTTGTTTTTGGTGTTTTGTTTGGAAAAAATAGCCGAACTAAGCTAAGCAGGTTAAAAGTTTATTTTGAAATTGACCAAGAGTCAAATGCCACCTACAAAAAACCGAAATACTGGCAGATAAAAAACCGCTAGATTAGCCTGCTTCCGGTATTTCAAATTAAAACTTTAGTTTAGGTTTTTATGGTAAAATTTAATAGACTATTCGGCTTAGATCTGTCTTGAATTTTCGACATTTTCGAAATTTCAGTTAATCTTTCAACGCATTTACTTTCGATATGGATCATCTGCTCACAAAATCTGAGTTCCATGGCGTTTGCAAACTATGTGCATGCTTGATAATCATAGTGCTTGCGCAATCATTTTGAGAGTGTACGATGATGATTGAAGTCGCAATCATGTAAAAATGATTGGTTTTTACACTTCAATTATGCGCTTGCGCAATTATGATTGAGAGTGTATTGTTGTGCTTATCAAGTCAACCTTATATGACAAATGTATTTCTGTAGTAAACTATAAGTGAGAATTAAAGAAGGTAACGCAAAGTAAAAAAAGAGGCACGTGTACAGTAACATTTACATCCTCAGTTTGTGGTATTTTGATGATCTTCAAGATCACGATATACATCACGAAAACTCAAGATGTGATCTTGGTACTGGAAACAGACCTAGTAAGAGTATTATCCCGTCCCAATTTAGCAGAAGAAGAAGAAATTTGTTTGTTGAACTTTTCAAACCAAAAAATTGTGTTATGGTAGCTACATTATTTAATTTAGCCAGAACAGTCGTCCTCATCTAAACCTAGTTCCAAATAGGCACCCTGCTACCTACGTAAGTAATTATGTAACAACATGTCAATAATACATTTGATGCATTTTTTGGATGAAGGTTAATGGTCGTTAAAATAATTCGGAATCTGCTGCTAGAATTCCGAAAACGTTTTCTATAATTCGCCGAGCCCGAGATAATCTGTAATTAATTATTCTTTTCGGTTTAGCTAATTCTCTTTGCCAATAAGGTTTCCGAAAGTGTAAAAGCGTCGTGGGCAATAAAAACGTACGGCATATGCTACAACCTGTGTAATGTGGCTCACGTATTTTGACATTTTTACCATCTGATATTGTGCCGACACAATGCGGGAAGTTTCACTTCTTTTCAAATACGTCTGAAACATTTTTCCTCTCTTCTTCAGTCTTTGATTCCTATGTATGGATGATGAGAATAACACATTTGTAAATAAAGAAATACCTGTATATTAATTTATTTTATTTAGAACCGATGCGAAAATTAAAAAGGATAGGTCCGTAGGTAGATTTTAAACGTAGCACTGGGCTGAAGAATTCTCCAAATAGAAACTGAAACAATAAATTTTCGCACTTAAAGCGATTAATGATGTCTTGTTTGAAGTTGGCTTATGCACTTTATTCAGAAATAGTGTAACAAGAAATAGCCCAATTTATAATCTTCGAGGCAAGCTTCAAGGATATTATTTTACAGATGAGATATAGCCGTATTGATTTTGAGGTCTCCAAAATTCCCGGTTGCAAAAAGTCGTAATGTACTTGATAACCTCTCGCTGGTGCTATCGCAGCCCTAAATTTGTATCTTGTTTTATTATTATCGGACTAATCCATACGCAGAAAATTTTGATAATCTCAAGACGACTATATCTGTAGCTCCGTGAGGAGGTTTTCATGGGAAACCCTAGGTTGTGTTTTAAGCCAATCCGTCATCCTTATTTTTCTTGGTTTTCGTTTTTTGGCGACTTAGTTATCAAAATTAAAATTAGGGCCACACAGAATATTTTTTCGATATTTTACACGTTATGCTTGACGTTATAAAATAGAAATAAAATTTGCACTACAAGATTGTGTAGTGTGTGACGACTTATCAAGCATGCTAGCCAAGCACGGTGATAAGGGCATGCTTGCACGTGTATGGGCATCTTAATAAAATACAGAATATACATTTTTAGTAGTTACGAGTATGAGTAGCTAGAAGTACTACCGGGTACTTTGCTTGAATGAAATTTTCTTAGGCCAAATACACCTGCAACAAGCTCAAATGAGCAGCACTGACGTGATTAAATTTGTGTCCATCTAATTAATACACTTCATTATCTTGGTCACCAGGAAAAATATGTAATGATTTTAAAGTAGGCGGAATTGTATTGTGTTTCAAAACATGTTATAACAATTCTTTAGTTTTACAAATGTGGGGTCAATAATATTAATTTTATAATTATCGTGTATTTGTTGGAATTGGTTTAAAAAATATTTTGACGCAGCGGAAGAGTATACCAGTGGGTGACGGTGGTTTTATCGTAAACAATTTATAGTGTTTCAATTTAACGTGAGCATTTTACCGTAGAACAGTTTATCTTGGACACAATTTATCGTGTGAAAAAATTATCGTATTCCAGTTTATCGTAGTTTGTAAAATTGACCGTATAACAAAATAATGTGTACGTAAAAAATTTGGACTTTATTAACCTTTATTAACCGATTAAAATAGGATTGAATATGTTCGGTGGAATTGAGATTCTTAAATGATTTTTGGAAGAAGCTCTAAAATATAGCCACCTGGGACGGAACTCGGCCATTTCATAACCGATATTGATGGGATTTTGTATTTTGAATGGAAATGGGATTCTAAAACAGTTTTTGGACGAAGTTCTTGAATGTGGCCATCAGGGGAGGAAGTTGGCCATTTCTTAACCGATTATGATTAAATTGGTTATGTTGGATGCAAATAGGATTCTGGAATGATTTTTGGAACAAGTTCTGGAATATGGCTTCCTGGGACGGAACTCGTTAATTTCTTAAAATATTATTATGGGATTGAGTGTATTGGATGGAAATGGGATGCTCAAGTGATTTTTGGAGGAATTTCTAGAATATGCCACCTGGGACGGAATTCGGTAATTTTTTAACCGTATATGTTAGGAATGGGTATGTTGGACGGAAATTGGATTCTTAAATGATTTTCTGAAGAAGAAGTTCTGGAATATGGAGGCGAAATTCATTAATTTCTTAACCAATTATGATGGAATTAAGTATGTTGGATAGAAATGTTATTCTTAAATGATTTTTGGAAGAAGCTCTGGAATTTGGGCATTTGGGACGGAATTCGGCAATTTATTAACCGATTATGTTGGGATTGGGTATGTTGGATGGAAATGATATTCTTAAATGGTTTTTTGGAAGAAGTTCTGGAAAATGGCCACTTAGGACGGAACTTGGTAATTTCTTAACTGCTATTAATAATATTTTTTATATTGGATGGAAACTGGATTCTTAAATGATTTTTGGACGAATTTCTTGAATATCTGGGATGGTACTTGGCCTATTCTTAACCGATTATGATAAGATTGGGTATGTTGGATTGAAATGGGATTCTAGAATGATTTTTGGAAAAAGTTCTGGAATATGGCAACCTTACCACTGATCCCCGACGAAATTAAGAAATGGCTGAATTAGTATTATTCGCAGTTAACATGATTATGAAGTGCTTCAATAATCTAACGGACAGTTTGAACATATATGATGATGAAAGGGTTATTGTACGTTGTATATATGTAGATAATAAACGTTTTTCGCAACTACTTGGAACCACGCTTTTACTATTATATATATATAACTATATATATATATATATAATAGTAAAAGCGTGGTGCCAAGTAGTTGCGAAAAAACGTTTACGTGAAATGTCAATCATTTATGAATGCGTTTATATAGGAAATACATGCCTGCAACCAACGGATTGTAGAACAAAATTAAGAGAATGGTTCATGCCCCTTTGTTGTTTAAAAACAAAACGTACGGAGTTCGAACTGATGGTGCTGCGTTATACCTCGTCAGTGCCTCTGATTTGAACATTTAAATCATCCAATAATATTTTGACGCCGTATTGTAGTATTTTGCTCACGATACCATGACGTTGTTTGTAGAAAGCATGCTTGATTTAATCGAGTTTATCTTCATTTGGTGCTTGGATATTGACAAACGAAATATCAAAGTGAAGCCCAAGAAACCTGAGTACGCAAATATGATGGCTAATAGGTATGAAGTTAATTACGAATTGATGATGTTAGTTATGAGTAACTAACTCCAATTTCGGGCTTGTTCGATATTGCTTCCACAAAGTGCGTTTCGTGTGTTCCGATTATAATCGACGAAGCTATTGTCAATTTTTCCTCTAGTGGCAAAATATCAAATTTTTATTGAAATACTTGTTCAATACATACTGTAGGTGGAAACTTTCCTTTGATTAATTTTAGAATGTTCAAAAAAACAAAACTTTTTGTTCGTTATGAAGTTTTCGTATTTTATTAAAACTGAGAATTTTTTATTTTTGTAAAATTGTAAGATTTTCAGTCCTATATCATCAATCTATTTAAATTATATTTGAAGGTAATATGAGGGCGAGAACTCCTTGATTAATACGCTCGCTCTAACTCTAAATGAATTAGGTGGTCTATTGAAAACGATTCAAGAGAAATTTTGCTTCTGCTTATTGGCACTACATGCCAGGGCGAGTTATTGATGCCGCAAAACCAATACTTTATCAGCTTCTGCTCTCCAGGTTGTGCAGGCGTCTATCTTGGGCTCACGATGTAAACAAGTTTCTCATAAGATTAGATGCCTTAACATCTATCACCAGTCGGTCCTAGGTGGCAATATTTCATTAGTTCCAAAAGTCATTTAAGAATAATATTTCCATCCAACATAAGAAATCTCATCATAATCGGTTAAGAAATGATCGAATTCTAAATACATTAATACGAAATATATTAAAAGTTGAAAAAAGTATGAAAAAAGTTTTATGTTTTAAGATACTTCAAATCCTAAACATTAATTGTGATATACGATAAACTGTCCTCACGATAAATTGTTCTACGATAAATTGTTCTACGGTAAATTTTTCACGATAAATTGTTCACGATAAACTGACAGTAAATCTATACCAGTCGCTCCCTTAACTTTAATCTCAGTGTTTAGCACGATCCTGTAACATTTCTTGATAAGTTATTTATATAGTATATCGACGCAGCACAGCCGTCGATGTAATTCACTTCGGGTAATTATCCAAGGAATCTGGACCAAATAAAATGTCGTTACAAGTAGCATTCATCTCTAATCATAACGCCGTACGACGCCAAGTTCGCGGCTATGAAAGAAATTCTCTGTACATTGCCGTCTGTTATGTACGTCTTCAAAACGGATACTGTATCCATCTTCATTACCAAAGTTTAACATCCATTTCTTAAGCAGAAGCTGAGTTTACAAACTTTATATGATTATTCAAGTATTTGAGTGGCTTTACCAGAATAAAATTTGCACTATGTGACAGCTGTTATTAATTCTTCCATGATTCGCTCATTCTATTGGAGGAAATCTTCAATCTTCAGGTGTCGATAAAAAATCCCCACCAGTTGGAAGATGAATTAGAACAACTCAATGAAGCAATTCACTATGCTGCTTTGGCAAGTACCCCCATTATACAAAATAAGAAGAAGCTTAACATATCCTACCCAATAGAAGTTAGAGAGTTGGTAAGACAAAAACGACGGGCAAGTGAAACCTGACAAATAACTAGAACACCGGAGAACAAAACAATTCTTAACAATTTAGGTAACAGCCTCAAACCTCTTCTTAAAGAAGATAAAAATGCATCAATCAACAGATATCTAGTTAGCCTAACCGATGAAAAAAATTCTGACTATTCTCTGTGGAATGCGACGAAGAGACTCAAAAGACCCAAAATGCAAGTGCCTCCACTTAAAAAGGAGGATGGAACCTGGGCAAGAGGTCCTAAATAGAAGGCTGATCTGTTTGCGGAGTATCTCGAGGATACCTTCCAACCACTACCAAGACAAACGGCCAATATAAATATAATGTCAATCCAAAAGCTAGATGATTTTGGCATACGCTCAGTAACTCTCAAAGAATTAAAAGAAGAAGTGAAAAGCAACATGAATGTTAAAAAAGCCCCAGGATATGACTTGATTACTTGCCAAATAATCAAGGCTCTACCAGATAAAGGATTTCGTAAGCTATTACACATAATCAATGCAAGCTTTCGGTTAAAATATGTTCCGTGGCAATGGAAAGTAGCAGAAGTAATCATGATAGCAAAATCTGATAAACCACCTAACGATAAAAAATCATACAGGCCAATTTCATTACTGCCAATTATGTCAAAACACTTTGAAAATTATTTCTAAAAAAACTTAAACCAATAATTAAGGACCGACAACTAATACCTCCACATCAATTTGGATTCAGGGAAAAGCACTCCACAATTGAACAGGTGCATAGAATCACCAACGTTATTGAAAGAACGTTAGAACGCAAAAAAGTATGCTCCAGCATATTTCTGGACGTCGCCCAAGCATTCGATAAAATTTGGCACAGTGGACTAGAATTCAAGCTGCATAGAGATCTGCCGAGGCAATTCTATGCCATACTAAGACCTGACATTTTCGTGTGAAATATGAGGATGAATACTCCGAACTAAAGAAAATCTCTGCCGGTGTCCCGGGAGTGTCTTAGGACCAATCCTGTATTTATTATATACAAGGGATATTCCAACAACAGATGAAGGAACCATAGCCACCTTTGCAGATGACACAGCAATCATGGCGATTGGAAGTAATGTCTCTGATGCAACGAGCAAACCCCAGAAGATTACCAATGAGGTTTGTAACTGGACTAAGCGCTGGAGAATCAAGCTTAATGAGACGAAATCCACGCATACACTGAAAAAAATAATTCAATAAACTCAGTTTATTAAATAAATCGGAAGAATAATTCGTTGAAGCAATGAATTTATTTATTGGTTATATAAAAATTCCAATAAACGCGATTATAAGTTGATAACCAGCTCGTTGAACCAATTAATTGGAGTTAATACACTGATTTTCATCATTTTGTTGTAATTTAGGGAAATTAATGAAAGTTTTCAACGATTTGTAACCTCAGTTATTAAAAATAATACAACAAACAGCTATGCTGTAATAAAATATCTATAAAGAAATTTATAAATTAAATGTACAGAATTTATTTGTTTGAATCAATAAATTTGCTTTATTGAGGCAACGAATTGAACAATGAACCATCGAATGATCATTATACAATCATGTATATGAATTGTCAACACCATTAGGGAATAACTCATTTTAGTAACGATTAGGTTAAAAATGTTTCAGCACCTTGGAATAAATACTTTTTCACGTGCTACATGTGTCTATTTATGTATACTCTATCACATCGAATAGTCAGATATACCATAAGATTTTTTAGTTTTATATATCTGTACCCCGGATGCATACGACACCATGTCCATTTTTTCAGAAAATAAACTGTCCATATAGTGTTTGATTATGTTTAATTCTCTTTCTAATGGAATATAACAGTATATGTAATCCTTAAAGTCCTCACGGTTCACAAATTTGAAATCACACCATGTGTAGTTTCCGTTAGAGACAAAAGACACTATCTCGTATTCCTCAGAGGTACAAATATACCTCACATAATTGTGTTATCACGTATATACATGATTGCATTTTTAGAAGAGTTAGATTATAGTTTTCTCTTACGAATCCGTCTGTAGAGTTACTAACTTCAAAACCCAAGTTTACTATGGGGTTACACTATCATCTTTAGAGAAAATTCGATTTCCTGAAAAATGTTTTTGACTAATCGTGCCATTGCTTGCTGTGTGAACTAACATCGTCGTAACGTGATCTTTTTGGGCTTGTGCGACTAATTGTGTGATCGTACATGCAGTTTAAGAGGATCATAAGAAATTAAGGAACAAAATATAACCAATAGCGTACGTGGAAAATTCGATTCTGTTAAGCAAACAGTGAAACCCACAATTTATACTTTCCTTATTTCCTATTTCGATGACAATACGGTTTTCAGTTGTTGTGATCGCAGGACAGCCATAAAGCATTTATGTACCTCTAGAAATCATTTCTATGCTAAAATATATAGAAATATATAGAATATAGAATACGTCTGATACATTAGATTGTTAAACATTAACATCATGTTAAAACTGTTGTCGAACAAAAATGGTGCATATATAATGAAAAGTTGCAGATGGTTAAAATACAAAATAATAAATGCCATAAATGCGCGAAAACATGCATTACAAGCTTGTTTTGTATTAATTTTTTATAGCGTCACAACATTTTCTTGTATTCTAGAAACAATTTCGTTGATTCACCGAATTATTGATTCAAAAACAAAAATTACAAGAAACATCAAAAATTACAAACTAAATAAATTTTTGAATTCCGTTAATTAAAAAATTATTGGAATATTAACATTTTAATAGTTTTACTAACTAATTCATAAACTTAATAAATAATTTGAAGAAATTAATGTGATATTATTAGTTTATAAACATTTTCATTACGGATATAAAATTATTTATTTAGTTAACGAACATTTACATACACAAACATAAAAACCATGCTGTATCGTGTTGAAGAAAAGGAAGTGTTTAGTTGAGTGTTGATCGTAAAAGCACCCTTTCCGTGTGTTATTAGTAATGTGAAAAAAAAAATTGTGGAATTTAAAATTGTGTTGTGTTATACAGTGTTCCAGTGTTTGATCGAAGGTGATAATTAATTATTATTATTTTTAATAAAACGATACTTATGCCTCAACCAGCGCACACGTAAAAGCTTAAGTTACCCGCTGTTTATACCATTTCGGTAAGTGCTACAATCACCACAATTGTATAGGCCTCTCGTCACAAATAACCAACTTACATCTAAAATTTAATTTTGGTGGTCGTACCGCTCTCCTAAGAGGTCCAAACGAAACACAACTTAAGCTCGCTGGTTTAGGCTTTAGCGTGGTTCGAAAATTCTAGAAAAACAACTACAAAATTTCTAACCACGCTTATTGGGCAAACTTATTTTATTGCAAATTGAAGTCTTTTTTTGCTAAAATTACAAAACTTTTGAAAGCAATTGGCTTACTGTTTCATTTTAAATACATGTATGACGAAATTTTTTGAAAAAAAATTACCTGCAATTTAGGGGAAAACTCCCGAAAAATGTCAAAATATTCAAAATACGTTGATTGGAGTTAAAGTAATGGAATAAATCAGTAAGCCAATTGCTTTCAAAAGTTTTGTAATTTTAGCAAAAAAAGACTTCAATTGGCAGTAAAATATGTTTGCTCAATTTTTGTCCCAGCACTGTATATATATATATATATATATATATTTATATATATATATGTATATATATATATATATATATATATATATATATATATATATATATATATATATATATATATATATATATATATATATACATATTTATAAATAGAATACAATAGAAAAACAGATACAGAAAAAAATGGGGAATTCCCTTTGTATAAAATTTAAGCAACTCAAATAGAAATTTTAACGACACAATTCTGCAATGACGAACATTCTAGGACGACGCAAGGAATACGCAATACGTATTATATATATAATATATAAATTATATAAATAAATATATGTAAATTCTAGAAAAATCCACACATATTTATATATACATATATACGAGTATATGATAAGTCGAATTCTACAATTATTTTATAAACAATATATATATAATACGTATTAAGAATAGGAATTGCAGCGATATTATTTCAACTCTATTATAACAACGGTACATGTTTTTCAGACTGCGTTTAGACTTGCGGAAATTAGTGTGGCACTAATAAATCGCACGTCCCGCAGTGAGTAGCTGAAAGTACTTGCGAGTCGTTTGCTATCGCCAACGGACCTCTACAATTATATCATATACGGATGAGGAGTTGAAATCTTTGCTGGATGTGTGGAGCATGGGACATGTGTAAAATGAGGTTTTAGGTAACTACACAAACTTATTTAACATTAACTTTGCTTTATTAAACTTTTTTATTCATTTTCAGCCGATAATATCCGTTTTTGACCCAGATGTTGTAGGAGAACTACCTTGAGGAGTGGAGGGAGCGTATTGGATTATCAATAATTAAAAATATTGGTTTACTTCGATGGTTCGATGGATATATAGTTCAGCAAATACCATAGGCTCAGAGATCACCAACATCATAAATAAGATATTCGCCATATATCCTAGAGATACTCCAGGTCCTTCAGTAACCAGTACAAGAATTAATTTCGATCGAAATATAGTTCAGATGTAACCTGGAAATATGGTGAATGATCATTAGTGGGGTGCCAATGGCGTTAGCAAAGAACTTGTGAGTAGATTTGTTGCAACGGAAATTTGTTAGTTAGAAGCAAAACATATGAAAACAAAATTTGGGACAGAGTAGTTTTGAGCAACTAGAAGTACTTGCGAGTAGTTTGCTATCGCCAATGGATCCCTACAATCATATCATATACGAAATGAGGAGTTGAAATCTTTGTTGGATGCGTGGGGCTTGGGACATGTGTACAATGAGTTTTTAGGTAACTACACAAACCTATTTAAAATTAACTTTGCGTCATTAACTTTGTATTCAATTTTAGCCGTTAATATCCGTTTGGGACCCAGATATTGTAGGAGAACAACCTTGAGGAGTGGAGGGATCGTATTGGACTACCAATAATTGAAAATATTGGTTTACTTCGATCGATATATAGTTCAGCAAATACCATCGGCTCAGAGATAACCAACATCGTCAATAAGATATTTGCCATATATCCAAGACCATCTGGTCTCCAGGTCCTTCAGTAACCAGCTCAACAATTGTTTTATAGCATGTTAGTGTCAAAGATTCAAAACACAAGAATATTAACGTGTTGTTGAACGAAATAAATTAGTTCATAATTTCAATATTTTTAAAATTTATATATTTATTTATTATTATTTATTTATATAAAATATTATCTTTTATTTATTTTAAAATAATTTATTTTCTAAGTTTGTAATGAAATATGTATAATCTAATATATTTTTTCTTTTAATAACTAAAGTTTACGAATTTAATAAATCAAATTTTTCTTAAAAACATGTTTAACAAAAATAAAGAGTTTTAATTTTCAAGACCTTCCCACATCCTAGAAATACTTGCACATGTATATATTTATATAACTATTATATATATATATATATATATATATATATATATATATATATATATATATATATATATATATATATATATCTATATTTATACATATATATATATATATATATATATATATATATATATATATATATATATATATATATATATATATATATATATATATATATATATATATATATATATATATATTATATAAATATTATATACTGATTCGTTGTGACAATGTATAATTTTCTTTAGAAATTATCATTCTTTAACTAATTTTCATAATGATTAAACTTTGTTAGTTAAATCAACGGGTAAATTAATAAACAACTCACTGCGTTTGCTTATACATTTGTACATTGATTCAATAAAAAGGTTTAAGAATGTGAAAGTTTGTTACAGAATGATAATTTCAGTTCATTAAATTGATAAAATTATTCATAGTATCAATAATATTATTTCATACAAATTAGTAAACTAATTGTTGGTTGTTAATAATTTTTGTTCGTTGATTAGATAAAATATTTACTAGTCTATAAAAATATTATAAATTGATAATTTGGTTAATATAATTAATTAATGCGTTCGTTATTTTTTTTTTGTAACATTTTTATAAATAATTAATTAAATCAATAAATATTTTGTTATTCAATAAATGAAATTATAAACTAATAACTTTTAGTTTATATTACCAATAACGAAAGTTTACGGATCCAAACAGTAAATAAATTCATTGTTTCAATCATTTTTTTTATTGTATATGCGTATGTTTTTTTTTCAGTGTATTAACTTTACATATCAAAAGGCTTCCCATCTACCGATAGTAATTAACTCACGACCGGTGCCATATGCAAACAAAGCTAAATATCTGGGCATGACTCTCTATGCCAAGCTCAAGTGGAGAGAGCACGTCAAAAAGAAAAAAGAAGAAAAAAGAACTTAATATTAAGTTCAGAAAAATGTATTGGCTCATTGGTAGAGGCTCTTTGCTTACAATATACAACAAGCTGCTGCTATATCGGCAAATACTGAAGCCGATATGGACCTACGGTATTCAACTTTGGGGATTAGTATATTTTGGCAAACAAACGCCAAAATGATACAGACGTTTCAAAATAAGGTTCTCCGTAGCATCGTAAATGCTCCTTGGTACACAATAAATGAAAACCTTCACAGGGATTTACAGATGGAATACATCAAAGATGAAATAAAAAAGCACGCCGCCAAACACGAAATAAGGCTCCAGGAACATGGAAACCCCTGTATTCGCCATATGATAGATAACCCTGTCGTTGAAAGAAGACTTCAAAGGACGAGGCCACTTGACCTAGTAAACATACCAAATTAAAGTTATATTTAATTAATTTTGGGACTAACCGTTGGGTTTCACCCCAACAAATCAGAATTATTTAAGAAATGTAAAATTTGTAAATTTGAAAGATAAATTGCTAGATAAGCACAGTCTCAGTTGTAATTAATAAAGGAAAAAAAAATAAAAATTTGTTCATTCTGTGTTTAGTTTAAAAATGTAACCGTGTATGAAGTTCTACATTTTAACATAGGTTTCTGGCCATTTTTGCGTTTATAATATATTCTACTAGCACAACTAAAGTATAATGTAAGAAATATCCTTTGTTTCCCCTTATCATTCCGTTTTCCGAGCATATCATCACATATTATATGTATATACAAATACATTGACATATAAAAACTTGGGTTCAAATTTTCCATATGTGGAGTAGGAGTAAACTCCATGAAGCCGCAATAGTTAAATAAACCAAGAAATCATAGAATTTTACTGATTGATAACAGCAACAATAATTTTCGACATTGCCTACATTCTCTACATTGTCGACGTCAAATTTTTAATTGTCGACATACATTCTCTACATATGGTGGAGAATATTAATTATCTGCGCGGTGTAGATAATACGGCACATCACTGCCCTATACACAAGAAACATCATAATAAATTATATAAACATAAATCTGAACAAAATGGCGCGCCATAAATATCAGCATTATTAATCGTATATGCCATTTTAATCATGTAAACATTATATTACCGACTTAATATACGATTTTAATAAACTTTCTCACAAAAAAAGAACCATAAAAAAAAATCTGCATACAATAATGTGATAAATCTTCTTAAAATAGAGTCATGTCTATATCTGTCTATCTTAATTTAACCTTTTTTGCTGTTGTTGTTGTTGTTGTTGTGTGGTGTGCTTAACCAAGATCGGGCGCGCGCGCACACACACACAGCTACGTAAAAATTTATGAAAGTTTTCTATGTTTTTATCTATAAGTTTCATATAAATATTGCTGCGTTCGCGATTTGTATGTTTGGTTTGTCATTTCCATTTATCTTGTGAGATAAACACAGAAACTACAAAAAAAATGTATAAAATACTGAAAAACCAAAAGAAAATGTTTCCATGTTCAGAAGAGATTACAACGAAACAAATAAAATAAAATATTAAGTATTTTTATGTAGCAGTTTCATCTGATTTGGTTTGCATAAATCAGGTGTGAGTAGGTAGATCGGATTGGATGGAAGTCCCTAGATGTTGTAATGTGCATTTTTTTTATTTTGTTTGTGCAATAGATATACAATCTTTACGATATGCCATGTAAGTTCATTGCTTGGTTAATCACCACATCACATAAAAAAAAATGTTCTCGGTGAGTATATGAGGGACGAGGGATACGATTCGATGCAGCTTCAAAGGTAGCTTAAGTACTAACACTAGCACACAGAAAAATGTACTGTTCCTACTTCGTATTTTCGATGTTAATAGTGTGGGTTGGTGTGATAGAGAAATATTCTTTGTAAGAATATCGTTTTATTGCTTTAATATACTTGGGATGTTAACATTTTAGTGAGTTCGTTATTTATGACTATCCTTGGTCATGCTTCGGTGTACTGTGAATTTTAATAGTACTGAATTAAGATGACTCCGTGGAAATTTAATTAGGACGTGATATATGTAACTGAGGATTTTGACTAAATTTTTAGGTCAGTCGATTTGTATGAAAAGCACCGGCTAACCCACAACTAAGACATTAGATGGCATTAATTCAACCATACGCTCAGTCTGCGAAGGTCAAAATTTGAAAAAAAATTCCAGGGTAGCACCTTACTGCAAGAACATCATACCGTTTTCGTCATATTTCATTAAGTAACCGTTAGGAAAGTATTGGTTAAACTATCTTAGCGTTTGGTCACCAATGTGATATTTTTTAATGCAATAAAACGAGACCAAAATTGTTGAAATTAAAAAAAAATAAAAATGAGCAACAAAACCATTTAAATTTGCTATTTGGATAAAAATATATTGGATATACAAATAAGACCACAACTTTTTCCTATCTTTCTGCCAGCATACGAATATACCGCGTCGGAAGAACGCTTCATCTTTTAAGGCTATTCATGAATCAACCCAATTTTTGGTATCTTCATATGATGTGACCAGCGCTGTAACATGTGGACGAGCAAGAAAATAATTTTGTCGTGTCTGGAGTAGTAGTGGGCGCGTTTTTCATTGAGTGCTCCTTCTTCTTGAATATTCGGCTTGGTTGTCGATGTTGAAGAATGGCCAGGTGGTCCTCATAATTTCTTCTTTTTTGGGTTATGCTAGTGGATCCATTTTTCATCACGAGTATAACTACGCGATGCAAAAAAAAACCCCTTCCAAAATCGGCGTTCAACATCTCTTCTCAGTTCTTATGGAACATAATTTCCTTGCTTTTGAATCATTCCCATTCATCATTTGAGACACTCCTATAGTGTAATTGTGATGTTATTTGTCTTCAACATCATATTTACCATTCTTAAACTGTTGAAACCACTCTCGACAACTTCTCTCACTTCTCTCACAATTGATACACCGGAGTTGTAGATTTCTTCGAATTAAAGAAGTAAATCAAAAGTTCCCGCAAATTGCGCTTATTCGGCTCATAACTCGACATTTTCGAATCGAATAAGATTCTAAGATTCTTCTAAGATTTCTCTAAGAGTCTTCACATCATTTAGGTCAAAAGTAAATATAAAGACACCACAAGAAGTCAAATATGCGAAGAATTTGTTTCAAGTAAGACGGAATATGAAAACATAAAAGAATTTAAATTTTTGGATATCAACTACTCTACGCAAACTGTAAAATATTCAAGTAATCATATTTACCGCAACATTTCGAGTTAATTAATATCAAAGATATACAAGGCGCTGTTTAGGTCCGTTGTCACCTTTAGTTGCAAATCATGGGTGTTAACAGTAAGATAAATCCATATACTTCCTGTATTTACCCGAAAAACAATTCGATTGATGCTTTCCGGCCAAATGAAAATGCGAATTTGTAATATTTTCTACAAATCTATAATTGAAAATATCAAAGCATCCAAACATTTTTGTGTGGCATTGTGGCCCTAAACCAAGTTTTACTATTGATTAGCAAGTTTAATAAATGTAGAACTCTAATTATTTAAGGTAAATCAAATGTCATCAAAATAAGTGAAATTACCACAGGTAGTATTTCAACATTTCAGCAAACATTTATTGTAGGGCTCTAAATCGACCACTCGGACCAAAATTCCCAAGAAAAATGGGTAATTTGGTGTAATTATGAACTGCAGTAATTTCCAAACAATAATTTACCTTTTACAAGTTATTCTAAATAGCATCTATTCACAAATAATAGTTCAAGTTGTTATGAGTTGTGGTATGGGTAATTTTACAGGTGAAAATTTTATACAATAAATTATCTAATAAATTACAAATTTTCTAAATCGCATTCTCTTAACAATTTTTTACCCAAGATAAAAATATCGATATCAAGCGAACAAGATAGATAACATGAAACATCAAATCCTTATTTATATCCTTGCATATACATCAAAGCCATATAGTTAGAACTACACATAGCCCCAAAAATTATATTGAAAAATAGTCGGGAGTCGGGAGTTATTTAATATAAAAAACAAGATACGGGTTGATAAACATATAAAACAAATCAAATGTTTAAAAAGAACATTACAACAGACAAAAATGTTTTTACTTCGTATGGTAAAGACGTATACAATCTAAGTCTGATTTACAATTCAGCCGTTGAATTTTGATTAATATTCTTTATTCTAAGTACAAAATGTAATTTTGACAAAATCACATCATCATTATTATCTACGAAAATTATTATCTACGAAATGTACCTGAAATCTAATCAAATCTGTGTTAGGCAGATCTTAATTTCAGTGTATTTCATTGTTGAAGATGAATGTCCCTATTTAGCACTCGTGCGAGTTAACAGTATCTAAGTATAATAGTTGGAGCTTGGAATCTGGAATATTTTCTGTAATCCCGGGATTGTCGTACTAGAATTTTAAAATTTCGAGTAAACTACAAAAAACTATGCGTTTTTCGAACTCCACGAGTTCCTCATTTAATAATTTTTTTATGTACCTGAGACTAAGTCCTCAATAGTACCGACAATTAATTAACGAAACCATTTCTAGCTAATTGATTTAGGTCTAGTTATGGAGGGACGTTCTAGTTTTACCATTTGTTTTTTACCTTGAGTTAATTTTTAATCTTTGTAAAATTGTATGAGTAGGAGATGAAAGTTGGTTGAATTAACTAATTTCTTTAGAAATCGATTTTATGAAACAGACATCGTGTTTGACGTTAGTGCTAGTTAAAAGTTAGTTTTATTGCATAATATAGTTAAATTGTATACTTGTTCATTATTGTCCTAAATTTGTCCTAATTATCAATTTCTAAAACACGGGACTATTAAACAGTCCAAAGCATTGTAAATATTAACCCTTTAATTGTTTAATTTTGCTACGAAAAACTTTTTCTCCCTGCCAACTTATTTTTCAGCGGGTTAAACATTTTCACTTTCTGAAATTTGTTAACTACCTAATTTAGATTTGCTATAGACCCTCATATTTATGTACTCGTCGGTTTTCTTAATTGTGCAAGTGTAATGATCAAGTAAAATATTACGAGTGCCCTACAAGTTGAAAACTTTGCTTGTCATGTGGAGAACTGATCCATTAGATGTTGTCAAATCAGACACTTGAAACACTTGACATTTACTTTATACACTATTTGCCGTAGGCGCTTGGCGAAACACACTAACTCTTAATAAACACATTTCATTTTATTTCGCAAAAAATTAAATTTTTGAATATTTTAATTAAAAAATTAGTCCAAAAAGTTTTAGAAATCACTCGATCGATTTCGACTTGTTAGGTTTTCAGTAAGTCGGAGTAGATACTCCTGATGATCTACCAAAAATATTCAAAAATTTAATTTTTTGCGAAATAACAAGTGTTTAGTAAAATGTGTTTATTAAGTGGACTTGACTTTTATATTTAAAAATCGAGCAACTCCTTCTTGTTTTAGGATATTCTACCCCTTAAGTTTTCTTTCTTCTAATATAAACAGGTAATTTATTTATTTGTTTTGTCGTGGTGGTTTCCACATTGGCACATTTGTGGGAAGTGAAGACGATAGAGTAAAATATTCGAATTTTTGACTTTACTGAAAGAATATTTTAATTCTAACGAGAAAAATTTGCATTCTAAATTGAAATATTTTTATTACTTTTTTATGTAAAGTATTGCAAAATATCAAAAATTGCGCTTAATTATTAATAATATCCAACATGAGTTATTTGTGATACTTCTTGACATAAATTTATCTTGCCACTTTACATTTTATCTTGAAAAAAATCTAGAGAATGCGAATTTACTAAAACATCACGGTATCCAATATAAATCAATTTTACACAATGCAATTGATCTTGTTTTTTAGGGAATTAAGGCACTGATGCAATGGCAGCTGTTAGTGAGAGTGTTCGTTATGAATCAAGCTCATCAACCAGGCATCGTTCACAAGAACTAAACATTTCCGAACCACATTACGATGCATTTTCCATGTTGATCAACTAACTCAAAAATTGAAGCCACCAGACCATTTAAATCGTCGTCGTTTTGTTAATTGGATGCTTGCACGAAATTAAGATTTTTCATCAAAAATCATCTTTAGCGATGGATGAAGCACATTTTCATCTTTCATCACATCAGTACCCAATAAGCAAAATTGTCGAATTTGGAGAGCGAAGAATCCTCATTTTATTCACAGAAGCAGAAGTTCTTCCTCCAAGAGTCACTGTTTGGCCACGCAAGTCGTGCAACAATCCATTTATTGTCAACAAAATTTACTGATCGCATAATTTGAAGAAATTGTGAAGTTCCTTGGCCACCAAGAAGCCCGAAGCCACTTGATTATTTTTTGTGGGGTTATTTGAAAGGTAAGGAGTATGCTAATCGTTTACAAACAATTCAACAACTTATAAACACATTCGAGCTAAAATTGAGGTCATTGATCCGCTTTTATTGGAAAAATTCATCGAAAATTCTGATGTTCGGATGCAACCTTGTAGACGAAGCCGTTGTGGACATATGAACGATATTTCATATATAAATGGCATAGAACCACCTTTCCTTATCAATAAAAAATTTTGGCTTTTCATCCCAAAATGTGTATTTTATTTACAAATGACTAAAGTACTAACAGATGGCCCACCCTGTACAAAAAATGTTACTTGGTTCGATTATTCGAACAGTTATAGTTTCTTATTTATTGAACTATAATCATTTTTCTACTTAAATGTTGAACACCTTGGTAGAATTCACGTGCAAACTATTTCTCTCAAATCTCTCTTATTAAAAAGAACTTCAAACAAAAGTAAAACAAAATTTTTTTTTGTTGTTTGGATGAGTTCGGTCACTATCAACCCCAATATGACTTGAGTATTTTTTCTTAATCCGCATTTTTTGTTTTTACATTTTCTCGTTATCTCAAAACAACTTTGACCACCCACATCCATTGTTCGGTTGATTTACGATAATGCAAAATTAATCTTATTTGTGTCGATAATGTAGTTTTTTCCTCTTCATTTCGTATAATGCGCGATTATTATAATATTAAAAATAACCGTTAAATAAAAACAAAAAATCTCTTCAGACCGTTAATTTCATTTTGGTCATCATTTTAGTTTTCTTATTCTTGCTGATCTGAAACCACTATAATATTATATACAGATACACAAGCACTCATACACAGAGCCATATATACATGGATCTGATCTAATCAATATCTTAATAATATCAATTTTTTATTTGTCTCTCTTCAAATTTATTTTATTCAAGGTTGTCTTTAAACAAAAATAAAAAAAAACAAAAAAAAAATAAACTAAACTATTAACGGTATTCTGAGTAGATTAGAAGATGAAGATGAAGTAAAAAAAAATTAAAAATATATAATATTAAAATATCAAAATTAAGATCATTTTCATTTCATCGATTATCTGAAAGCATACACAACACACAAAAATAACATCGACGTATATTAATCTCTTGATCATGCGATGATGATGATCATCATCAATAATGGTGACGAGGGCAAGTGTTATTCTTAAAAATGCGCGGTCAACAAATATACAAATAACAAAAAAAAAAAAACTTAAGACGATAAAGAAGATCAAGAAGAGCCAACAACACTACTAATAAAATTCATCATCATCTTTATCAACATCATCATCATCATTGCCACAATAATAATAATAATAATAATAATAATAATAAAATCGTGAAATTCGCAAATCTCCAAAAAAAAAATTAAAATAACAAAACAAATATAAAAAAAATAATAAGTGAAGAACGCGGATCTTAAATATAAAATAAAAGAGCGCATACGGTTACAGAATATATATATCTGTATTGCAAAAAACCACGTGGTGCCGCCATTTTGTTCAGATAATTACCATGCATATCTATATGTATAATTAAATTAGTTTACTTACATATTGTTTCGATCCCGTTGCATAGTGTCGTTGACATTAAAATAATTGGTAGAATTATCAAAAATACAATTTCTGGTTCAATTTTCATTTTTAAATTTGTGCTATTTTCCGGGTCCCCAAAAACACAACAGTATATAGGTTGTCAATATATCGTTATATATTGTAAAAGTAATTTATGTCAAAATGAAGTGTGGTACACTCGTTTTTCAGCAATATCCGGTTTTATCAAGTATTTTTTGTTGTTTTGTATTTCGATGGTGTTTTGTTGTCGTTGTTGTTTGTATGTGTGTGTGTGTGTGTATTGTTGTTTTGGAAATTTTGTTGTAATTTTATAAAAATCTGAAAGTAGAAAGATATAAGAGAGATATAGTTTTAAAAATGTGTATTAATTTTTTTTTATATATATAGAACCTACGCCAAAAATTAATTAAAAATTCAAGAGCGCAAAAAATATATAAACCTCCACCGCAGAGTTTTCAGTTTAGTGTTCGATCAATTCGAATTAACCATGTTCTTCGTACGCCATTTTGTTCAGATACAAAATGTACCCTTATCGACCTTCGAGAGCGTTCACCCGATTTAAATCACCTTCATTGTTTTACACAAACACACAAAAAACAAACTGTAATTTTGACATCTTGACATTTATGTTGTGGAAAATTATATCTTAAATTTTCGATCATTAAAAATAATAACATTTTTTTTTTGCCGACAATTTTACTTTTCTTGTGTAAAAGTACGCGTATATCCAAGCGTACATATAAATTTTGTTGAAGTCTGAATAGAAAAACTATAAAATACTAACTGTCAAGTCGAAGTAAAAAGATTTATAATTAAGAGAGAAAAGCATAACGATATAAAAAAAACAATGGAATTAGAAGATGAAAATCTTGTGATAAAACAAAAACATTGAAAAGTGGGAAGATTTTTTCAGCTACTTTGTGAAAAACTTGTTAACGAGATTCTAATCTTTCTAAGAAAATTACGAGAGAAACAAAAGAAATAATAAAAAAAATTCCAAAATGTCATAAATATTTTATTTTACGTTCTCCACTCTGTTTCGTTAACAAAAAAATAAAAATCACTGAAAAATTAATTTTCTTTTAAATATTGTTGGCACCTTAACAAAAACTTTCATTCCCACCTGTTATATAATTTTGTTGTTGTTGCTGTTGCTGTTCTTGATAATAATATCATGTTGAAACGGCAACATAATTGTACAGTTAAAATGACAATAAAATGTTGAAGTGAATCGATCGGTTGGTGTACAAACTGGGTATCCCAACTTCAGTTAAAAGATGTATATCTGTATTTTGCGATATTGTAACATTTTTATCTTTTCTTTTCAAATATCTACTAAATTTTTTTGAACTATTGGGAGTATAACTTGTTTGTTGGTATGTTTTTGCAGAAATAAATGTCTTATTTCTAAGAAATGGTAAATTTTATATTAATCAAAATATTTTCCATCATTATCTATGACTTTCGACCATCATTCTAGTAATTTATGGATTCCATCGAAAAAAAATTGTTTGTCTTTTGATGCGATTCATTCGCCGAATCATTTTTTGATTTCTTCATGGTTTCTGAAGTGCTGGTCTTGAAGATCGTTTTGCATTGATCGGAACAAATAGTAATCTAATGGGGCACAATATGGTGAATAGGGAGCACGCGGTAGAATTTCCCATTTAAGTACTTTTAGCTCATAGTACACCACTCTCTTCTGATCCCACCAAATGCCCAGCATAACCTAACTTCCATGAATGTTTCGTTTTGCTATTGATGTGGATGGTTAAGCCTGGATGAACCCATGATTTTTGCGTTTGGGGTTATTGTAGTAAATCGATTTTTCATCACCAGTCACAATTTGAGACATAAATTACCATCTTTAGTGTCTTGTAAGCAAAAAATTGCAAACCATTAAACGATTTTCAATGTTGGCTTCAGTCAGTTCATGTGGTACCCATTCTCCTTCTTTTTGAATCATTTTCATGGCATGTTTGCTCCTGGCTGCTTGAGTGACATTTAAATGTTTTGCAAGTTCCTTTTCTGTTTGAGCTGAGTTTTCCTACAATAATGCTTCCACCACTTTTGAATCGTTTTCGCAAGTTTGTTGGGTTGGTGCATGTTCACCATAAGTTTCTTGAAGCAAACGAAATCTCGGCATATTTAAACGGGATTAAAAAATATATTGTTTACGATTTCACGAATAATGGCAAACTAAATTTTAATGTGAAATATCAACACTTTAAAACGCTATAAACATCATTGTAAAATAATATTTAGTACTAAAGTTACGCCATCTCTTAGAAAATTCAAAAAACTAAGTTATACACCCAATATCTAAATTCCATGAGTTTTACAATACAGAAGGAATTATCAGATCATGCATCAGAAGTCAGAATGAGATCAGAATGAGTATACAACTCAGTCTGAGCGTGTTAATAAATGGCGAAATTCACTTCTTAATGAAGAGTGCATTTTGGTTTAAAAAAATACTTGTAAACTTGTGACCCTGTTTATCAAACGTTCTTACTGATCACCTATATTTTTTTTAAATGTTTAAACTTTCATAGTGTCAAATACAGATTTTTCGGGTGCCTCTAATTATTCTTGGTAGAATGCACGGATTTCTCGAACCGGTAATAGAATTAAATGAATAAATTATTTAATACGTCTTCAACTCGTCTTTATTCAGTCTTTAATTTGTCTTTACTCCATCTTCATTATTATTTTACACCTTCTTTTACATTTTACATAATATTTCATTCTTTCTCAATTCTCTTAAGCGTTTGAACCTTTATAATTTACATTTCACATTTTAAGAAATTTCTTGTACCAGAGATCGAAACCAATTAGAGTTATTTCAATTTGAAAATTGGTAAAAATCACCGGACCACTAAAAATATAATGCTAACACAAATTGTAAACTATTTCTAAAAATAATTTAGAATAACTAGTTGAAGGGCAATTGGGCTACAATTTATAATATTGTGGTCGCCATTTTTATAAATAAGAACGACGTTTATTGATTAAAAATAAAAAATATATCATTTAGCACAGCACAAGAAAATTTAGAAATTCCTTTTCATATAAAATTATTGAATCAATTCCTGCCAAAGCAGTCATTTGAACTTAGTGATTTCAAAATAAAAAGTTTTATTTTTTGTTTCCATCATTTGTTTAGTTTTGAAAACATTTAAAATCTTAAATCAATTTTGAATTGCATTTTAAAAATTCCTTAAGTAACAAACTGGATTTTAATCTCAAACTTCGTTTTTCTGGTGATCTAAATAATTAAATTAAGAGGAAAATCGTACTTATGATCGGCCATTACCCCCTCGTTTAACCGGTGGATCAGTTCGCCTCCTTCATCGCCACAAGTTACTTCCTCTGTGTATTGCACCCCGGCCATTACAAAAGCCATTATACACTGCTCCGCGTTCATTACCCTGTCGAAAAATGTGGCCAATTGGGACCGAACTAGGTTATTTTTAAATAGAATGAGAGTTGTTAAGTTAGAAGGTAATGCAAGTGTAGGCACCAACAGTGGCACTATTCTGGAATTGGGAAAAATATGTTCATAGCATTTTTGTTTAAATTCTATTTTTCTGCCCTATTGTATTAATAAGTTAGGGATGAAGATTTTAAAAACAAAGTTAAACGGGAAAATATTTCCACATTTAACTTGTATCGAAAATATTTCAAACTTATTCCTACAGTAGGCCCGAATAGTGCCACAGGTATTAAACGGAACATCGCTATTTCTGAAAGTTATTTTGTATGTTGAATATAACGAAATATAATAAAAATTTTGGATGAATTTTCGTAATTTTTTCCACTATGTGGTATTAATTGTTGTTTAAGGATGATTGTACTATTCAAATTAAAACATAGCTTATTGCTGTGCGGACCCACTTAGAAAATGATAGAAGCAGTAAATACGGCCAATTGGGGCAGCTTGCAGTGACAAGGGATTTATTTTATTTGTTGGAATAGAATTAGAAATAAGACTTAATTGCGCATTCCTTACACTGAGGAACACAATTACTTTTCTTTATCAGAGCCAGTTCCTACTTTGTTTAAAATATATTTTTCTTATTACAAATTTACTTGCAGAAACACTATGCCTCCGAACAGCCAAATTTAGCAATATTTTATAAATTTTTCAGTTAGACTGTAAATTTTTTTAGTTGAATTCAAATTTATAGAAAAATAAAATTGTCAACTTTTAAAGGTTAAATCAAATCTGATCGTTATTTGGTTTTTTATTGCACGCCTTAATTTTTAGAAAACCCGTTAAATAATTTAAAGGATATAGTTACAACAGGAGTCAGCAGTCCAAGGGGACCTCATCTTAAGCTAAATAAATATTATTTATTTCATGATGGTCTAGTTTTAATGAAAAAATTTTGTCGTTCACGAATCGTTAATTTTTATTTCAGTTCTCGCCTGACACTATTTTTGCTCGGTACTGGTTTGGTTTTCATTTTAGTATTGGGTCATATAAAATTGTGTACATTATCAAAATTTTATTCAAATTAGTTATAGCTCATCGCACTTCGCCTTTGCCTAGTCCTTATCGTGTATTTTATCCGGCTTGGCTTTTATTTTTCTCATGTCTTTCGTTTTTACGTAATTTTTTATTTCTCTCAATCCTAAATACGTAGTCTTCCGATCACTCACTCTATTAGATACTTTAGGGAAGTAGAATTTAATGACAGAAACCAATAGCTTAGAAATTCTTGCACATTTTTTAAAACTTCAAATAAAAATGGTCTCGAGAAAAACCACTTACTGGTGAAGTTCATCATGCATTAGTCTAAATGAGTTCGTGCTGTAGAAGTCTGTGAAAGTGAAAATTATTTTTGTTAAACCGAGATATTAAAGAGGAAAAATAAATTTCTTGAAGCAGTGATATAGACCATCATTTAATTTGGTAAGATGTAACATTTAAGCAAGAGTTTCAACTTCTTCTTTCGCGGCTCAACTTCGCAGCGAATTTCAATGACACTAAATGCCTAAATGTCAATTCTTTGGCATATTTCAAAAGGACGTCTTCACTTAAATTCACTGCTTTAGAATATAAAAGCTAACACACTTTTAAATTCATTATGAATTATCATAATATGACTGAAACAGACTTTAAATTGATGGTAGTGAATGGCTGGTTTACCTAAAACACCTTTATGTAGATTCATGATTTTAATATATTTTAAATTAATTCCTTCAGCCTTTCATTAACAATACTATCTAATAACTTTATATCTTATTTAATACATTTGATCGTTTTGACGACGCCTAGCGAAATCAGGGAAACTTCCAAATATTGATGCGATAAGCCATTCATTTTATATTTTTGATCAATTCAGTAGTCCTCTCAAATTAATCTGAACGAGACAGCCATAACATTAAACACGGGGTTTTGGTTCAAACTAATTTTCTCAGGAAAACATTTTAACCTTCCCAATAAATAAGAAACCGAAGAAAGGTCTGGGTCCTTAAACACAATTTCCTTCTTAGAAATTATTATTTTTGCTTGAAGTATCAGATTTTATAACACAAATCGTATTATAGAAATCTTGTTTCAAACAGTATGGTTCTTCTATATCAGATGCATTAAAGGGATGAATAAGAAGTTAAATATTTATAAAATATGAGAAGCTGAGACGAATATTGACTTTGATTTCTAATTTAAACGTGAAAATCCATATCTATTACCTACTCTGTGTCGGCTGTCTTCATAAAAAATACGAAACTTAGCTCTGAAGAACTTACCTACCAATATAGTAGAGATTATTTTAAAGTGAAAACAAAAATGAGATAAATATTACATTCACATGGTCACTACAACTAACCAACTCTGATGGTGTTGGCGAATTTGATAAAATTCAACCCTGTACTAGAAATTGGACGAACAAATAAATAATGCATTATATAGTGGGACAGTTCAAACATATTTCTGTACTGTAAAATAAATAGAGCTGATGTCATATGTAAGGTAAACCTGATGAGGGTATGTGCTACATCACCAAATCCATAGGCTTTTACGCTTTGTTAATTAAGGCTTTAAAATCATTTAACCTGTGTCTTTGTTAAAACCACGAATTTATGCTCAAATTTTCAGAGAGTCTCATGAATAATTACCATATTATTCATACAGTATAAGGTAAGAGCAGTAAAGGCCCCATGTACAACTGCAAATTAATTTCTTTACCTGTTATTAGTAACACAAATAGCAAATCTGATGTTGCACGATAGTGCGGATATTCTCAATTATAGATTGGTAAAGGTTCAAATTGTGAACAGATCCTGATGGTTTTTACAAAAAATGTTCCGTGTGGTGAACAAAGAGGGCGCAAAAGCAAATTTGTACGAAGTAGCTAAATACATAGGATGTTTATGTGTATTTATTTGGACAGCTCTGGGAAACCATTTCATGAATTTGTTACTTATATTTGTATAGAAAAAAGTGCTCGAACAAAACGTTTTAAGTACACATGACAATTGTTATTTTTCAAGAATTATGGGCTGAAAGATGATTGATCATTATTGTCTTTCAGTGCAAATAAATTTCGGAATTTCTTTCGAAGGAAAAACTGTTGAATCAGCTCAAAAATTGCAAAGCTCTATATCTAATTAAGCGTATTTCGACAATTAGGCATAATAAATAAACCTAGACACAATTTGCACCAACATTTATCTCGTTTATCTCGTGGCATACGGTAGCCTGGCTGTTAACGTAGCAGTTAAATTATAAAGATTGAGATTTCTAACAAGAAGTTGTGGTTTCTTTCCTTTTTAGCAGTTTCGAGAAGCCGATACTATTTAGTGTTATGAAAACAATGAAAGTAATTACCTCGGTAAACTAGATGTAAGCTTAATTAAAAATTACAAACTTTACTGTATTCAGTATTTACCGGGGTAAAGGTATTTATTATGTATTGCATACAATTTTTTATGGTTTTCGGCTGCTATGGTTTAATTTTCAGCAAATCAAGAAGTTAGACGGGCTTATATAAATACCACTTTATGTTTGAATGTAGGAAGCTTTTTACAACCTTTGGCATTTTATGTAATTTAAAATTATATCTGTTAGATGCAAGCTCAATTAGAACAGTTAAATCCAGTGGGTACCGAATAAAATCAAATGCTGGAATTGGGGACATACCCGTTTATCAGGGAGCTATAGAAATAACTTTGTTATTTTCCCCCTAAATTTATCAATGAATTACACGCTTATTCCCTTAGACGCGTCACTTCATGCGACGTGACTACTCTTCTTTTTGGTTACTAGATTATTAAATCGAAACTTAGAAAATATTAATTTACATAACTCGTTGCGGCTGTTTTTTACATCTTAGTATGCTGCTTTATAAATATTTTATTGTGACTTCTATCACTTCAAACGACAATTTTCATGACTTGAAATTTTGATATCGCAAATAGAATTTTTTTCAAACTAAGGCAGCCAACTAATATTTAAAAAATATTCACTGCGAGTTTTGTACTAATTTCGTACAAAATAGCATATTCAGCATATTTTACCATCTAGTAACCAAGAAAATCCATAGTCACGTCGCATGAAGTGATACGCCTAAGGGAATAGAGGCCTTAATTAATTAAACAACGCATTCCAGATTGTTTGACACTGCACTCAAAATATTCAAAAAATTATAAAATCATATTAAATAATAGTTTCAACTCGTCTTCACTCCGTCTTTACCTAGTCTTTATCCTGTCTTTATTCCGTCTTGACCATTACTTTTCTAGTACATAATCCTGCAATAAATGTTTATCAGCGTTTATCAAAATGCTTCAAATATCTCAAATAAAGCTAGAGGAAAACGGCTTTCTTAAACCGTCCGGCAAAGAATTGTAACGGGATTGTACTGTAAGAAGTCTGTAGCGCCGAATGTTGGCGACTATAAAATCAAGTAATAGTATAAAAATGATGACATGTTTTTGATTCTATCTAACTTATCTTAGTGCTCCTAAAGTAATTTAGAGTAAAATAATTTGCTAGTCAAGAATTTATTGATAATATATTCCTTGTTTTTCGTAAATTTATATTTCGGGAATAACCCGTTTTATTTATTGAGGGCTACTTTACCAAATTTATTTATTTATTTCTCTATGAATTGTTATTTTGGGAATTGTTATTCAACAATAACAACATAATTTTATAGAAAATGTATTACAATAGACAGCCGAAAACAGTTGTCAATGCGTATTTAAAATGAACAACAAACAATCCATAAACCCAAAAACGTTAATAAACCTGACTAGAATAAAGGACTGGACACGAGATTATTCTAGATTGGTCGTTGAGCTAAAAATATTTTAGCGATTGCTCACTACATATCTAAATTAAATGTAGAGTAAAATTGGAGGAATTATAGAACTACAAAGGCTGAAAAGAATCTACGTTACACCTATTCTACTATTTATGGTCTTAGGATATTTTCAAAACTGTGGAGACCAAATATATGAAATATCAGTATTTCAAGATTTTGCGGGAGGGACCACCACCCTAGAAAAATTTTAAATTTTTCTAATTTTTTAAATTTTGTCGGAACTTACGGATGAGAAAGAGAAAGAATTTGAATATCAAAATATTGCTAAGATAATTCGATGGCTTTAAGTAAATATTGATTTAAGGTTATGAGTAAATTTGATAAGATTATGGGCGTGAAATTTTGTTTGACGGACAACGATCTGACTATACGTGCTTATTTGATGAGACCATGGCCTAGGTTGCATTTGATTTAAATACAAAATAATGAACATAAAAAAATCAAAATTTCAACCATGTAACCTCATTAAACCCACCAGAAACCTATAAATAAAACAAATTCTACCTAAGGCCACGGTACGATACATTTATTTGGTATAGTCAGACCGATATCCATCGCAAAAATCAAAATTTCAATCATCATCATGAAACCCACAGTTTTACTTCAGTGAGGAATCGGGATTTTTAAGTACACCTATTCAGTCCTGACCTACCGGTGGGTGTTAAGTTTTAAATTTAATCAAAAAGTGTAGTTTCACATTTAAGGAAAGTGTCTTTGTTCGATTAAAAAATCAACCTTCTTGACCACAGGGAAGAAATCGGCAACATAATTGTTTAGACAATAATTTTTGTTTGTGTTATTGCTAGAATTTTCTTATTCTCAACTAAGTCTAACAAATCAATCTCAGCCTAAACCACTTAGTAGTTGCAGCAAGAATATAAAAAAACCTTGGCAATATATTTTATCCGCTCAAATGCCAAGGCCGAGTTTTTTGGAAGATTCGAAAGCGTTAAAAAATATGTCACGTGAAATTTTAGGGTTGAGACCTAAAATACATGTAATATGAAAATGTATGTACATATGCACGATATTATCAAGCTTACGAAAGAAACCCACGCTAATCTTTAACAAAACAAGTGAGGAATTTCAATCTTTAACAATTTTGTAATTGCCGTTGTTGTTTTTGGTTTGTTTGTAATATTCTTATGTAGTACGATAGATTTCAAGGATCATATCACAATCATTATTATTATTATTATTTGGCATTGTTGTTGTGCATGTCGCTCTCAAAATATTTAATAAAATCCATTACAAGAATTTTGTTATTTTTTGTGTTAAACCCGAATAGACAAAATATATAAGAGATTCCAAACCTACACCAAAAACATTTTATTTTATAAAATAATTTTTATAATTTATCATTCTATAAATATAAATTTTATACATACGAGTAGATAGATATATAAATAATAAAAATACTGAAAATTTTATTTTGCAAGCGAATTCTCCAGAATCTATGTCGTCGTCTCTATACGCACAATAAAATTCCGGGAAGCCCCCACACCTCTAAATTGTATGCGTATGTAGAAAAAAAAATCGCGATCAAATCACTCATTTCTAAGACATTGAGGGTTAGAATTGAGCCCGAGACGAGTTTATCCATGAAATGCTGGAAGTTGTTGTTGTCATTGTAAAAAAATTACAATTAAATTGTATTAAGGTGATACTCTCAATTTAACACAAGCAAGGTCATTCAATTTTGTTATGATTACATTATACCAAATTGTTGTTGCTGGTTGTCTTAAGTCCCACAAGCAAAAAACAACAAAACAAAAATTATGAACACAGCAACAAAATTCTTTGGAGGATGTCTCTCTTTTGGAATGTTAAGTTGGTTTTAATATTTTTATTATTTTTTTTTTTGTATAAATGTTCGGTCAAAAACCTCTGGCGTTTTTTTTAAATATATACCTTTTTGCGTACAAAACGCGATCCATAATTATAAAGTAATCTAATCTGCAATATCGACGTACATAAGTTTTATAATTACAAGTCTAACTAAATTTTTATGTTGTTTAGTGTTTGCCGCGAACTGAAGATTGGTACTTGCCACACTCTGTGTACAGATAGATAGTTATCACACAAAAAAATATTTGGTGTCATGTCGTGTCTTTTTGTTGGTATGAAATATTTGAAGGGGTGTTGATAGATATGGCAATGGAATGTCAAATATTTCATTATAAACTAAAAAAAAAAAAATGTTGGTCTCAATCACCGCCTTAATTGAATATTAGTCATATTTTAATTGAAATACTAAAGTATATCTCGTACACAAATTTATAAAATAAGAAATATTCGGATACACGATACTGATCTTGGAAAACTATATACACAAATAATAACAAGAAACAAGACTTGACGGTTTTGTTTTGATATTTTATTAATTGATTGAATTAACCAATTAAAGAGGTTAGTGCGTGGCCTATCGCCGTATATATACTAAACAGAGTACCACGGGCAATATACACAACTCTGTACACTAATAAATTATATCAATATTTGTTATCTGGTTTTTGTGTCGGTTGAAGTCACGAGAATGGAAATTTCAACTTATATACGAGTATATGAAGATTGAAAATGATTAGAACCGGAATTGTCGTTATATGTCAAAAACAACTGATCTACATGCTATGTATATGTGATTGGTCGATATGCGGATCAAGTTCTTTGGGATGTGGTCTAATATAATATGTTGAAAATGTAACCGATTAGATAGAACTATATATGTATTCATCAAATCCTGGTATAATAAATATTTAATGGCAATAGTTCATCGGATCCGTCAATTTGCATAAAATAAAATTACACGTCAATCCATATAAAAGTGGTGTTAGACGTGAAATATCTAATATTAAAATCGAATAAATAGATTTCTCGAGGCGAGACAAGTGTTAAGTTATAAAGCATCTTTTAAAGTTCGGTGTATGAAAATTTAACGCAATCTATACAAATAGACAAATATATTAATGTTAAAGCATCGCTTCACATTAGGTATTTATTCTCGAAAAAACTGACCCAGTGCAAGTTCAATTTAAATAATTTGTATTCTCAATTAATATGAATAATAGGGCCTGCCTCCTAATAAGCATTTTCATTATCTATAGAGTACCAATTTATCCGTTTATGTTTTTCACTCGTCTTCAATTTGTCTTTGGTATGTCTTAACATTGACTTTATGGGTTAAGACAACTAGCATTCATTTCCTCTTCCTTACAAGTCATTTAAACCTAAAACACAAAACGTAAACTCAATCTAACTAGTCTCTTAAGCTCGGCGATGTCTTGGCTTTAGTCCGTCTTTACTCATGCTTACTCTTAACTTTATCCTTTTATCCATGATTTTTCTCTCTCCTCACCATCTTTATACTTCCGACTCTCTTTCTACCCTAAAAGCCCATTCTCTATTTTCTTATTTATCCAATTTACCTCAAAATTAATAAAGGATATATTTAAATAGAAAAATTAACAATTAAGAATCGAGGAAGAAAAACTTCAGAAAGGTAGTTTGTACTTTTGTAGTAATTACTATGTAGGGTTTGGGAATGTAGTAGTATTTTAAGCCAATCGGTTCGCTCCCTATTAAACAAAATAAACTCCAGCTTTCACGATTTAAACTCTTCAGAAAAGAGGAATGAAGAAACAAGAAATAATCACTTAGAAGAAGCAGAAGAAGCTCAACATTTATTTCCATCTAAAACAATGTTAGATCCGGTTCCATATTTATACAGATTTAAAAAGCATTTAAACCTATGATATAAACGTAACAATTTTTGACTTGAAACTAACCCGATCTGACCCATCATTTTCCTCGCTTTTCGTCTTTCTTATATTCTGAGGTCATCTCGACCTTGTTAAAGGTCCATCTCTTCTTTCTCAATTCACCTCAAAATTAATAGCGAATGTATTTAAGCGATCAATTTATAAGAATTTACAATGCTATGAAACCCTGAAGTTAGGAATAGGAAATTTAAACTAGATTGCTTCCTATTCTGCAAAATAACCCACTGCGTACACAAATTTGCAACTCTCCTCATTTACAAAAAATTTCGGTCTACATAGCGTTATAATCATATTTTTAGCTAAAATAATGGGTGATCAATTTTGCCGTCTAAGCCTAAGCTGTAAAACGTAAATTCGATCTAACTAGTTAGTCCGCTAACACACATTCGAGATTCAGACAAATACCGAAGAGGAAATTGCTAGTTCATTCAATTCTGTGGGGTTTATCCGGGTTATTTACACCAACCCGAAAATATATATTCTGAAAATACTATTCTTCATCGATGCAAACAAATTTATGGAAAATCAAACTATTTTTAAGTTTTGTTTGGACATCACGTTTTCCAAAGATGTGGCTTTCGGGTTAAGGCTAATTTAAGTATGATGAAAGGCATTAAGTGTTTGCAGCATTTTTAAAGATACATATTTACAATGATATGACACGTATATGTTCTATTTTAAATGTTATGACTTTTGACTATCTAAGAGTATCTGCATGTAGCATCATAGCGGTAATTTTGAGTACTAAGACGTTTCAGCTATGATAACCGTGTCATTTCTGTTTTAATATCGCCAGTACTGTGAATTTATGAACTAAAGTAACTGTACTAACGACAAATGTGAAAGACATTTCGCATAAAGTTGAAAACTTGAAGGTGCAACAAGAAGCAAGAAAAATCAGAAGATCGTGTCGAATTCAATCATATTCATTTTATAGCAACTCAAATTCATATTACTTGGGGGTTAAGTACGATGAGTTTATTCTTTAATCTTAAAAAAATTTAACACGGAAATAATCAGTAAAGAAAATGTTTACACATCGCATCGAATCAAGGTCATTGGGACGTAACCTGGAAAACAATGATTAGACACCCATTTAGAACTCATACACTGTGGTTCACTTGATTAAATACACTTGCAATTTTGCTTTAAAATGGTAAATATTGGTGCAATTTCTTGCAAAAGAATCAAAATATTTCCACTGAGAAGAGAGAGACAGATTAGTTTAGTTCTCAGTAAAATAATAATGAATAAATATTTCATCGCTTTTTTGGAATATTTCTCATATGAAACGCATTTTTTCTTTTTAATTGAATATACGCATCCTAGAGTTTAAACATTTGTGAGTAAATTTCAGTCAAATTGCTGAAAACTTTTGCAGAATTTTGATAAAAAGTGTTTAATGCTCTAGAATTATAATGAGTGAATGATTTTAAAAAAGGCACAAAAAGCAAAAATCGATGCCTACTACGCGGAGTGATGCTAAACCGTGCAGCAGCTCATAAAATCTGTGTGAAGTTATTTATAAAATCGTACATGATATGGATCCAACCTTCAGGCTAGACTTACAACAGTTCCAATGCCTCAAGGTAAAAGAAAAATATATAGGTTAGCATCAAATTCTGCCCTTTCTACCGACAAGGTAAAAAAGACAGGTAGGCTTAATAACAGCAAATGTAAGTGCTTCATTTTGAAAATTTTTGTGATGTCCTAATTTTTTTGGTTTGATCGGTTGAAGATGGTTACAATTATTATTTCCATAAAATTCGAATGGAAGAACAATTTTTAAACAGCCGTCAATTTCATAAACCGACACTCTTAAATTGTTTCTTTTTTTCCAATAATATGATTGGAAATTCTTTTAAGGCTATGTCAAAAAGGGTTTCTCCACAACTTCAGGAAATATTATGTCCTCTGCATTGGATTTCCAACTCACTACATAATGTCCGTGCTGTGATGCCACGGATTGCAAATGAAAACAGTGAATTGCTACTAAGGCCACTGTATTCACCTGATTTAAATACCATCGAAAAGAGCTGATTGCGGGATTTGAGTTAGAGATTTCATTGGACTACTTAAAATTTTTATACATAAAGACGCCTAAAGAGAGAATTCGAAGTACTTTGAAGAAGTGGAGTTGGTACGCATTTTTTCATATCCGCAAAAAAACAAATACAAAATTATTCGCATCCGCACTCATAAAATAATTATATATCAGCACCTGTCAATTTAAAATAAATTTATTCCGCATCTCATAAAATCTTTTAATTGAACGACATAAATCACATTATTTATTCTACTTTACCGCACCAACACTAAAATCTACGTAAGTTTCGTCGATTTTAATACATTTCATGTCATGTAACTGGTTTACGAATATTGTTGGTATTTGCATAGTTCCGCAGAAATTCAAAATTCTGCGAATATTACTATCCGATACAGGGCTCTAGTGCACATTACTAACATTAACTAAAAGGAAGACAGTTCTTAAACATAAATAGATGACTCACTTTTTCATTATATTTTTTAGTTGCGCCTCATCAACTTGAACAAACATATTGCATTAGCTTGGTAGTTATCCTAAAAGAAATCATTAATTCTAAGTACGAAATTCTTTCTGTTCTCAATGGAAATATTTGATATTTTCCAAGAAATTCACATACAAATTTTCTTTTTAAAGCAAAATTGCAAGTGCATCTAATCAAGTATACCGCAGTGCATATCCTTGTTTCAGTTAAAACTAAATAGGCACTCCGAATTGCTTTGACCTTTTGTTAAATAGAACAACCTCACCTGTGAGCTCTATGACAGTTATCACACTTATGGTATTGTGGTTTACACAATTAACACATTTTATCAGTTCACAGTGATTTTATTAAAGAAATGGCCATCAGCAGATTTACAATCTCTGGATCTGTGTTGAAATTTTTGACACTTAAACTTCTCTCTTGTGCTTGGTGATAGTGATGTCTAGTCAATATATATGTAAGGATAAATTAACTTCTTAAAAATATCACTCGACCCATCTAATGATGACATCCATATTTTGACATGCAAAATCCCATAAACTTTACGAAATTTTCATTGGAGTCTATGAAATGGTTAGACTGACGAAGTTCATTCAATAAGTTTTCATAAATCTTCATCGTAGTTGCCATCTAATCCATTAATTCTCGGTATTCTCGGTAAGCAAATTTTAGCTATAATAAGATAATCTAAAAGTTATGGGCTTAGCTAAAAGACTATGATTTGTATTATTGCTTTAGTTCAAACGACTTTGATAGCGGTTGCTGGCGAATCAAAATCAATCGGCGAATCCGCAGCCAAAAGTATGTTGTGTTCATGGGCACGCACAAGATGTAACTTACTGTGTATCAGTTTTGTTTCTGAACTCTTAGTGTGTTGCTGCGTAAATTTTAAAAATATGGAAACAAAACCATACAATTTCTAATTCACGTAAAACTGAAAAATAAAAATAACTTTAAAATGAATTGATCACCCAAATTGTTGAAAATTATTAAAATTAGTGAATTTGTGATACTTATTGAAATAAGGGTGCAAAAAGTTATATAAAAATGGGGGGGGGGAGTGAATATACTGTGACCAACACCCGACTTTCTTTTATGAATGAATACATACATATATCTTGAATACACCACACTTCATTTCTAAAGCGAAACATTAAACTGACCATACATAGTACTGGTAAAATGTAGCGGCCAGTACATTTCAATCATTACATGATTATGCTACCACCATTAACACAATCGCTTTCGTCTTATGTCTCTCTACAAGCCTCAAGTAAGTCTTTAAGTGACTGAACTGACTGCAGTAGAAGCGAAAGTTCGCGGAGTGCACCGTATTGTTTTGCTGCACAACGAATTATGCTTGCTCAGTTAACTGATTTACCTTCGGCGTGTGTGTACTATTCTGATCTACGATGGCTACTCACTCTGAAACGTTTACCAGAAATTTAAACTTTGCATATTCATATTCCAGACTGGACTCGGGATGAATGGCGTAGTGTTTTGCATTTATAATCTTTGGGTCATTTCAATAATATGTTTCCTTTTGCCATATTGGTTAACTATTTAGAGGTAGAATCATTATTATAGAAATTTGATAGCATGTTGGTTAGCTATTATTCTAGCAGACACACATGCAATCATTTAATGATAATAAGAAACAATTTATTTAATCCCTTCTTTGATGAAAATTCAATTGATTAAAAAATTAATAACAGTTGGCCATGGTAGATATTTTCTGCCACTGGCACTTCATGTTGTAATATCGTCAACAATTTCTAGTGGAATACCTCGGCCACTCTCGAGAGCCTCCATTTCATAAAATTTAAATAACTATTCACGTTCCTCGAAAATCCAAAACAGAGAAGTACCTCCCAATAAATCAAGCACTAAAGCATATTGGGTCTTCCTCTACGATGAGTACCGGCTGGTTGTTGGAACACTTTGTTTATGAATCGTACAGTTGTAAGGACATTTAACGTGACCTAACCATCTAACTCGATGACGCTGTCTCAAAGGAGTCAACATGTATTGTGTTTGACACAAGATGGAACGTTTTACCTGTCTGTCTTACGTACAATTATTGGTAGGGTGATCAGGGTCCAGATTTCAGTAGGCATGACAAGCGGCCGTGATTAATGACTAGATACTTTCCCATCCGACCGAACAGTGAATTTTGAATATCGGACGAGTCTTCGGAATGGCAATTACTTCTTCCACATTAGAATTTTTGTTCACATATTCAATTAAATGGAGGGGTCCTGTTATAGTCAATCAGGTTGGGTTGCTGCCTCAATAAGTATAAATTCTCCTTCAGAAGCGGGAGCCCGTACAATCAAATGGGATACAGAAGAGCCACAATAAACCATTTATCCTGAATATTATCGCCATAATGTGTTCTTCACTTCCGATGAACCGATTTCGGCCAAAAATCACTGGAACCTCCCATTTTGTGGAAAAAGCTCAAGTATGAAATTTCAACCCGATCAGTCAATCAGGTTGGAAAAACAGTTGTTCGTCGAAAATGTCATTTCCGCTCATATTTTGGAAAAAATATCTGGACCGATATTGCTGCAAAATTAAATTAGAATCTTTTATTTTATAATCGTTTATCTCGTAAATGATGTACTTGAAAAACATTGGGATCTCCCAATTTATGAGAAAAGTTTAAGTACAAAGTTTCATCTCACATTTAGTGACAACAAGGCCGGTAACAACTAGAACGCCTGCACTAGAGGAAGCTGTTCTCAATAAAATAGCAGAACAACCCAAGACAAGCACAACAAAATTAAATCGTGAACTTAACGTGAGTCAAAAGGGTAGAACAATTCCCTATCATATTCAACAGAGATCCGCAATTTATAGGTAAGGTGTCTTTCACTGATGATACAAATTTCTCAAAAGACGCCATCATGAATTTCCACAATAGTCATATTTGCCGTATGAAAAACCCACATGCAATAAAGCAAAATAATTTCTTTATTCCTGCCTTGATCAAGAATAGAAGTTTTGCTGAAGATGATCTACCTATCTTGCTAGATGATGTGCCAGTTTTGAGCAGAAATAGAATGTGTTTCATACATGCACTAGCTCACTTCCACAGAATAGCTCGCGAGCTTTTGAACACAATGTGTGCCGATCAATGGATAGGACGAGGTGTTTAAAGAACACACCAAGAATGACCTGCAAGACCTGGGTACATCTAAAATCAATACATAGTTTATGTAGAACCTATTCCAAATCTGAAAATTCTTATAAATTGGATAATAGCTGCTTGAGATATTATACGAAATACTCTATTCGTATATATTTGGGGGAGTACGTGTATAATTTGGAAGGTTGGAATCTTCTATCATGAATTGAGGTGCTCATTTTAAACATTTAGTTGATTATTTAAATTTGTTATACAAATCAATTTTACTGGAATAATAGAATTTGTATAAACTATTGAAACATTTATTGCTAGAATATGGGATCAGTTTCATATTCCAGTAGGACTAATTTCTCAAAATTACCGTAAATTTTCCAAATATTTTGTAAATATGCGTTGATAATTCATCTTTTAAAGAAATATTATCTTAGACCCTGTGTTTCATAAACTAATTTGTTTGCGATAAGAAAATGTTTATTTGAGAAATTTGTGAGTGATGATTTTTAAGTTATGAGTGAAATCCAAAGTGACAAAATTGTACAGTAGAACCTTGATTATTTTTATAATTGTTTCAGGTAGAACAGGTGCTGTTATATAATTTTTGATTCAGATTAGTGTCCACCATCATCTCCCAACTTTAATGTGCTGTATATCACGATATACCAGAAACGTTTAGATCTATTTACATCTATTATATTTGGCCGATGGCCAAACAACTGTTAATTACATTTCTGCATTTATTTTGTATCTTTATTGTTAGTGAAGAACCATTTCACCCAATCAAGTTTGTATAGCGTGCAAATGGAGAACTTATGAAAACGGCATAGATAAAATAAAAAGGGCTCCGCCTTTCTAGCACCCCATCTAAAGGTTTTGGCAAAAATGATGATTGAATTCGTTAGGTAATCGTTAGATCAGGATTGGTCAACACATTTTGGCGTTTGGTCACCGATGGGTCGTTTATTATTGCGACAAAACAAAATCAAAACTGTATTAATTCTATAAAATCAGGTTCGTCGCTTATTTGGGAATTTCATTTTACAAAATTAATAACAAATCCAATTGGAATAAACCATTTACAGAAAAAAAATATGTTTTCAAAGAATTGTATCTAAAGTGGAAGACACAAGATAAGATCAATTCAATTTTTTGGTTCTTCATAACTCGTTGAGGATTAGTCATAAGTTGATTTCGTTTGGTCATCCCTAAGAAACGATTTATTGCAAAAATTCGTTAAAACTCATCACTTCCATACGATTCAAAGTGCACGAGGCTGAAAAATTATTAATATTAATAATTTTATAAATCCAACGATTGGGATTGTTTGGACGACTGTCATTGAGGATTGGTCACTAGTTTATTTCATTTGGTCATCACTGCACAATGATTTATTGCGAAAATTCGTTAAAACTCATCATTCCCATACGAGTCGAACAGTACGAGGCCGGCAACTTGACCAAGACTAATAACTTTATTAGTTTCTGCCATTGAGGATTGGTCACTAGTTATCGATCGATTCCGATCGTTGGATTTATAAAATTATTAGTATTGGTCATGTTTCCAGACCCGAATTCGAATCGTGCGGAAATGGTGAGTTTTTAACGAATTTTCGCAATAAATCATAAAATAGGGGTGACCGAACGAAAAGAACTAGTGACCAATCCTCAATGGCAGTCGACCAAACGATTCCAATCGTTGAATTTATTAAATTAGTATTAACCAAGTTTCCAGCCTCGAACACGTCGAATCGTATCGAAATGATGAGCTTTTAGCGAATTTTCGCAATAAATTATTAAATAGGGACGACCAAACGAAAAGAACTAGTAGTCACCAATCCTCAATGACAAATTATTAGTATTGGTTTGTGTCCAGACCCGAATACTTCGAATCGTGCGAAAATGGTGAGTTTTAACGAACTTTCGATATAAATGGTTAAATAGGGATGACCAGACGAAAAGAACTAGTGACCATTCCTTAACGAGCTATGAAGAACCAAAAAATTGAATTAATTTTATTGTATGTTTTGCAGAAAGATATATTTTATCTAAATGGTTTATTCCAATTGGATTTGTTATTAATTTTGTAAAATGAAATTCCCAAATAAGCGACGAACCTGATTTTATAGAATTAATACAATTTTGATTTTGTTTTGTCGCAATAATAAATGACCCATCGGTGACCTAACGCCAAAATGTGTTAACCAATCCTGACCTAACGATTACCTAACGAAATTTGATAAAAACGGTATGATATTCTTTCATGAGGTGCTACCTACTGGGGAATTTTTTTGTTGAATTTTTCATTATTTATTTACCGTTTAATCGTAAGTGACCAACCGATAAAAGCTATAGTGACCAATTCTGACCAAACGAATTTAATCATCATTTTTGTCAAAACCTTCTGGCAATGCCAGAAAGACTTCCAAGTATTAAATTGGGACACTATGTGTTTAACAGCCAAATTTTCATTAATCACCAAGAAATCGTATATAACATTTCAAACATTTTCTGGGGAAACTCCAGGAAAGCCACACCTATATATCTTATAAAATCAGGTTATATACTGGGTCGCATATATAATTTAAAGAAAACTTCAGTTTTGACAAAATTGTGCGCTTATAGGAATAGTTTAGTTTCCTAATTTGTCTTGAATTTCTAGTCGACACAAAAATGTTGAAACAAAATCGTAGTATTAGGAACGACCTATAAGCCAACCCAAAATGTTCAAGTGGATGACATGTTACTGGAAAACACGTCAATTTCGACAAAAAATTTAAGATTATGAGGATACTAGAATTTAACTTGCTAATCTGTACATCGGTTGCATAATTTAACTAAAGTTTCTTCTCCCGCGCTATTCTGGTGACTGTTTCCCAGGAGTATTATAAAAAAATTGGTTGTCCAAAATGGTACTAATGGCATGAGGTCGTGTCACATATGTTCAAGATGACTTTTTTAGACAGGTGTGAGACGAAACCATTTGACAGATATTATTCGTGATGCTCCTTGAATAACATAATTTTAAGCAATAAAAATATCTAGCCGGTACTTAGTCGCATTTTTCTATTTTCCCGATCATTGTACCAAATTTTTGCCGTATATATACCGTCCTTCAACAATTTTAATAAAACTCTAAAATATTAACTGTTAAAATTTTCTAATGGTTTCGGACGTTAATGTTATTTGATATTGTCGTATGTCTTATTGTCTTATAGAAAAAGACGGATTCAAAAAATGTCATCACAATATTGACGAATATCTGACCTTATTAAAAGACACCCAGTGTGAATTGGAAATCGACCCACTGATACTGTGATTCGTGCTACATCGTCATTTCTAATAACTAACGGTTTAACCAAGATTTCTGACAGTTTTCAACATCAATAGTGATTTTATGATTATATATTACCAATCGATAGCTTATTGTTGAACTAGGATGCGTTCCGCATAACTTAAATTATGCCTTAACTGAAAATTAATTAATTTTACGTTTAACAGATTATCAGATAATCACAGCTATTTCAAGATAAATAATAATAAACATCAATCAATAAATCAATATATTATATCACACATAATAAATAATTGAATTCGCAAATTTAGTCGTCAATCTACCCGCATTTTAATACGGGTATCATCATATCTAATTAAGGCGCTTAAATAACTATACATAGATCTAATCAAAATGGCGCCAAATAGTGTGAAGTATGTATATGCATACACTGTTAGAATATTCTGAACAAAATGGCGTCATCGCATGAAAGATAAATGGAATTTATATTTTCCATATATAGCAATAAAAATATCTAACCGCACACGATCTGTGTGTAATTATTTATTTTAAGATTAAAAATAACTAAAACCACAAAAAATGTCTATGTTTTTTTAATAAATATTGATTGATTAATTATTCAAATCACGCAAAAAATTAAACAAAATATAAACAATTGAATTTTTATATGAAAATAAATCGGGAAAGATTCCATCTTAATTTTTTTTTTTTTTGTTAATTCCTCTTATTATTTATACATAATAATGTACATATGTACATTGGTCGGGTTTGTTTGTCGTCATTAACTTGGTTGACCGGTTTGCTTATTTATTTACATTTTTACTTATAAATGCAATAAATTGCATTAACAGAAAATAAAATCTTAAAAAATGTGAAAAGATACAAAACTAAGAAAAAAAATTATAGTCATTATATTGCGCACAAGACTTAACGTCTTAAAAAAAAAACTTAAGTCGTTTTTATAAAATGTGCATGGAAGTATGTACATATGTATTTGAAGAAATATGCAGAGAATATTAAAAACGAAATAATTAAATAATAAATATAATTATTATGTACATATACAGAACATTTATACTTAGATATATTTTTTGTTGTTGTTAAAATTAAGTCGAGAGCACGACTTATTTATACGCGAGCATACCATAAACGTTGTGCGCGCGTGCGCTTAAGCTCACCTCTGAACAATAAATAATGAAAAAGCGAATTTATTACATTTCGGGTGCCTTGATGTCTATTAATTATAAAAAATTAAAATGTAAAGCAAAAAAAAAACTAATTAAAATTCATAATCCGCGAATTGTACAACAAATTATTTTATATCCCTCGCGCGCATACCACCTCTACCTCCTCGCGGCGCGGCATCGCGCATGTTTTTTTATTTTGCATGTGAACACAGAAATTATTCATAAAACTATGTGCATATAATAAAAATAATAACAATAATAAACAATCGGGACAATAAAAATTATTCGAATCTGTTTTATCGATATAAATGTCTATATGACAAATGATTGTTTGTGTGTGCGCGATCTGCTTATAATTAAAATTCCACGCGACTAAAATTAATTAAAATTTTTGTACGTGGTGGATTATGGAAAAATTTCGCATGCGGGACAATTTTGATTTTATGTTTTAATATTATGTACTGGCTAACACAGTGCAAGGTTGTTACTGTGCTCTATATGGGATATTTAATCCAGACACATAAATAGATCACGTGGACATGGCGACCCTAAAGACAAAAACAATAACGCATATCGATCACTCGATCATCACGTGATTTGTATTTAGCGATTATAAAGTACATTTTATATTATATTGATCGCGCACGGCGTTTACTGCATGCTAATTTAACTCATTTTATTTATTGATCTAAAATTTGATGGGATCTGCGTGATCAGCAAATTTTAACCGAAAATCTAGAGACACGGAATATATAAATCGATGTGAACTTTATAACGAAAAGTGTAGCTACAGAAACTAACGAAAGTGTAACAATGAAAAAGTGTAAATAACAAAACATATTTTAGATTCAGGTTATGGGTTATAATTCCAAAACAATTCTACTCTATTAGCTTAGGTTTAACAACCCGTAAAATTGAAAAGGATTTGAAGTGAATTCTCTATATGAATGAAATATCATCCTTTACTTTCTTTTCCGCCATCGATGGATTGAGTTATATGAAATTTTAGGTTGTTACTATGCACTGCATTCTATAGTTTTTAAAAATTCATTGAAATGTTTGCACAGTAAGCCATGACTAAAAATGCATGAAAACATCAACATTTACCAAGTGAATTTGAAGCTTCAGTAGAACGGAACAATACAAAATGTAGACTGTTGGAATGTGTGTAACCTTTCAGTAAAGATGTGATAATTCTTTGTTTTCTCAAGTAACGATATGAAGAATAAGTTATGTGAATTGTAACCTTAGTTGATAAGTTAGTTTGTAATGGTTGAACAAACTGTTAGGTTTTGAGTACCATTCTGCGATTCCGACCTACTTTGATTATTGGAATGATGCACTCTAAGAATACATCGACCGTCTAAAGCTCGTAACCATGCTCACACGATCTTTACAAATTTACCAACTCCTTCTTTAAAAGTTCGAAGTTTTATAGATTTAATCAGTGTTGTGCAGATTAATTATATTACATTAATTACGCGAATTTTTTTACGATACATGGCGTAATAAATGTAAAAACTTAGCGACGTCTGCATGAGAATACTTAAATTAGTAAAATAATATAAAATAGTTATCTAGTCGATAATACAACCATTACGTGCAACTACATCTATTGAAATTTTGACATTTGAATTTTATTTTTATTGTTGGCTAAAATAATTGTTTGTATTTCTATTTTCCTTTGCATACCAATACTAAAATAGTCGTAAATAAATCAGCCAACGTTATTCCATCATCAGCAACCATATCAATCAATCTACCTAATGAATTCAGCCAAATGTGCCACAACCAGCGTTTCAAAGCGAGATAAAAATTTTTGTTACTAAAATATTTTTTTTAAAGTAACAGTACATCGAATTTCTAAAATAAATATTCCACCGTCGACGTAATAATTATTTGGCGCTTCCAGAAATCCAAACGAATTTGTACAAGCTCCCTGAGTCCCTGCGAATTTTTATTGCCGCCTAAGTTGATTACCTGAGCTCTAACAATATATTTCTACCTTTGAATCATAGATGGATCTGCTATTAGTTTGTCTTTAATTATCCAAATATCAAGTGAATTACGCTTTTAAATAAAATAGTATGCAACGTTACAGAAAACTACATTGATATTTATTAAAAATATTGATACTAATGAATATTTGTAATTACACATTATATTATTGTAGTAGCGCCATTAATTAACAGATGTCAGGCCCACAAAATATTCTATAATAGCCGTTTTCGGAAATTAGCCATGGTAACTTTTGGGTAACTTGCTGACAAAAAATTACAAAATTCATTTCCGAACATATAGAGTAACTTTATGGTAATTTAGTTTTTCTTATTTTTGTTTCTGTCTTTGTATTAAATTACAAGGATCAGAAAAATTAAACTACCAACTTTTAAAGTACAAATTGTACAAAAAGAAGCAACAAAAATCTCGTATCTGCCAAAAATATGCCATTGAATATTGCTGAATAAAAATATTCTTACGCGAAATGTAAACTTACTTTTTGTATTTTTGTACAGACAGAGTAACTTGAGTAACTTTGTTACCTACATTAAACGAATTAAAATAACCCAAAAGCAACCATGGGTTAATTTCCGAAAACGGCTAATATATTAATTTAAAAATTCCAATAGATCTAGCTGCTTGTAATGGTTGTATTACATTTTTCACATTTATTACAATTGTTTACCGTAATTAACCATTATTTACATTGTTTACGTGAACAACGTAAAAAATTATTTTTTACGCGTAATTGCACAACATTGGATTTAATATGAACCAAGAAATAGGTATAATAAAAAACAAAAACATTAAAAAAGTAATATGTCCACTGTTATAATCGTCGTTATTTTTGCATGTTGCGTAAACGCAGCAGCACTGGTCATTTATTGACACGCTTTTTTCGTATAGGAAAACTCCTTTAAAGAATATTGCCGATATTTTAGAAACATTTGAAAGCATGCCTGATGACGTCCAAGTACCAATTGATGTTTATTTGGAACCCTGAAATTCGAATCGATCGAAACAGAAGTGACGAGGAGGGCTTTGATCCCAATTTACTTAATAAACACCAGTCTAGTGTGGAAGTCAGATTTAATGATGAAAAATTAAATCTCGTGGAACCTGAGCTTGATTAAGTAGAAGAAGATACGGCTATGCCGCAGAATCAAGGTTAGGATGCAGAAAACGCAATGAAGCAGACAAAGAGCAATCTTCATCACATATTCGAGTGAACCAAAAATGGAAATGAAGAAAGTTTGAGGTTGTCTGCCAACATGTACCAAACAAAGTCGTGCTCTAATACACTCATGAGTTCGTTGACCTTATCAGCCGAATCTGATGCATTTGATTTCTTTAAATTATTTTTTACACCATCATTTGTAGATTTGATAATAAATCATACCACATACTATGCAGCAGTGAAAAAACTAAATCAAATGAAATTGATTCGGATGGTGTATATACTTTTATGGGAGTAATGATCATATCCGGTTACAATTTCTTACCTCGGAGGCGATTATACTGAGCCACTGACCCAGGTACTCGAAATGAATTAATATCAAAATATATGAGACGGCGATGTTGATTCTATCGGATTTACAGCTGATCGCATTGTGAAAGTGCGCACATTTATAAATATTTAAATGAAGTTTAAAAATGAAGAAATGAATGCAGCCATCGACGAATCTATGATACCATACTACGGTAGACATCTGTGCAAACAGTTCATCCTGAATAAGCCGATACGGTTTGGCTATAAAGCATGGGTAGCAGCGTCTATACTAGCGTATTGCTATCAGTTTGATATCTACCAATGGAGAAATGAAAGGTTAGAAAATAAATTAGGCCGCAGGGAATCCGTAGTACTAAACTTTGCTCAAACAAAGAAAGCGAGCTTCCCAGGAATTCAATTTTCATTTTATTTGGAACCGCTCGGAGATATGTACATACAGAGAGGGAAACAGTAAATATTCCACAACCAGACGTCGTAAAGATGTACCATAAACACATGGGTGGTATTGATATATTGGATCGCCATATATCCAACTACAGAATGAACTTCCGCGGTAGAAAATTTTACATGCTGATCCTGGCTGGAGAATTTTTCTACTTTCTACTTCTAATTTATTATTAAAACAGTTCCTGTGTTTATGTGAATACACTTTTATAGTAAACAATTTAAATTTACTCGGATTTCAGCCAAAACATGCTTACATAACGAAAATTGAGTCAATTTTTCTACGACTATTTTAAATACGTCGATAATATAGTTTTTCTACAGAAAACGGTCAAAAACAACAAAAAAATTCTACTGACTTTTTGCCAATGTACATAAAGGAGGTCGATAATGCAGTTTTACTGCTTAATTTTTCTGCTAACTTCAGTAGCATACAAAAACACTAAAAAATCCTCATAAAAACTTTGGCCACTAAAGGGTTAAAGAAAAGTGTAGCTACACAAATTAAAAGTGTAGCTATTTATAAAAGTGTAGTACTTGAAAAAGTGTAAGTAACAATATTTGAGAAATAATTCATCAAAAATGTCTAGTAGTCGCACGTCCATTTAGTAGTTCATAAGCTTAGAAGTATTCGAGAGAATTTTGATCATAAAATGTTTGAAATGATTTATGCTACGCAATAATTATCCTGAAAATTTTTAGAAATGTTATCCAAGTGTGGGCATATGTCTCCAAGAAATGGATGTGCAAATCATAACATTAGCCGTAAAATTAAAAAGATTTGAGGTTGCTTCACCATAGTGTTTAAGTTGATAAATTTTATGGATGTGATAAGCATCTCCGAGATTCTTGGAAAGAGCCCTAAAGTAGCAAATAGAAACTGACTGTCATGATTTGCTCAGTTCGTCCACTATTTACATTTTACGATTCTCGAATTTCACCCAGTAGAATGGTTTTGGTAATATTTAAACCGAACATCTACGCCTGGTATATTTTTGACGAACATTATTTTATTTACAGTACACTTTTTCAATGGTTACACTTTTCGTTATGGCTAGATGTGACACCAACTTTTTGAACAATTTTTAAAATATAACCTGAAATTCTAAAACACGTTTAAGTATGAAGAAATCCTGCTTTCGGAAAATTACTTGCATCTTAATTTTACCAACTTAAATTACTTTCAAAACTCTATGGCAAACTGATCGAAAAATGTTTATTCCAATCATAGCCAAGGTAACATACAATTTTAATAAAACAGACCAACTCAGGTCTTTTATACAGATCATTTCACTTCAATAGTAATCAGCTAATGAAAACGCTTAACTACGCGATTCTGGAGGTTTGAGTGATAACCCCGTGATTCCGGCCACTTCTATTACTTTAGAAATCATTGTACCGCAAATCCGTAAATTAAATTTTATTTTCTAATAAATCTTTACACACGACCCTTGCAGACGAAAAAGAAAATCTCTTACCAATATTAAGCAAAATACTCGTAATAATTAAAAATGCCGAGATTACTATACCTGCTGCATTTTGCACTTAGAGAATCGACTAAAGATTAGATTATACCTGGAAAGCAATTGAGTTAAAGTAAAAGTGCGGAAAATAATAATTTCAGTGAATTGGTAATTATTGTGTACCAATAATTTCTGTGTTAAGTTGATTAATGATTTTTCTTATATTTTCGTGGAATTATAAAACTTAATTGGTTGTTGGCTTTAATTACTTATCACACAAATACGCAACTAAATAAGTTTTTGTGAAATAAATGTTTTTGATAATACTTCGGACCATCGGCCGCACCCGTTAGGTATACTTAAACCAGAAATGCACAACCTTATGGTACAAATTATTATGTATGTGCAATACTCCAGTATCCATCCACGAAAAATGCGATGGCAATACTGATTATTAATATCTTGACATTTTTTACTATCAACCCCTAAAAACTCCACATTTTTACTCTCAGATGATAATTGAATACTATCACGGCCGAAACAATTTTCAGAATTTTTATTTCATGGATTTATGGCCGGACTAGAGGCTTATTTTTGGTAATAGAGGAATGTAATTTCTGTGATTTTTTCTAGAATTTTTTTGTGGAGTAGAATTAAAATATAGTCGATCTCAGGAACCATACGAAGGCTAGTCTAGTAGTTTACCAGTAGCCTGGTTTTTTATGAAATAAAATTGAAATATTGTCCCTCAAACTCAGAACTAATTAGTTTAGTACTACACTCTAGTAGTATGGTAACCATAAGCAACTTTTTCTAGTTTCGGAGTTGGAAATTTGGACCATCTTTGCAAAGGTCTAATTATAACGATTATTAATTTTTTGGACTGTACAAAGGAAGTTTTGCATTGTTCATTTTCACAATACACTAATTATACTAGGAGACCGGACCTGGGAAATCTGAGGATTTATTCTTACAAAGTTATTCTAGATAAAGATACTGAATTGAAAATAATTAATAATAAATGAAAAAAATTCCACTTCGCAAGAATTTTCTAACATCAGAAAAATTACTCGAAATTTAATTCGTCATTTGTTTCAACTGAAAAGTTGTGTAAATTGAGTCTGAATGCCAAATTTTCGGTTTGTATCTTAAGTTTAAAATCTACAAAGGATAGATTAGCACAATATTATTCTAACAGTTTAACCTGAAAATAAAATTGGGGTTCAGTTGATTTTCTGTCATTATTTAGTAGTAAGAAATGTTTTACAGATTAAACATCATATCTATAAGCACAACTTCAAGATTCGCGTTACGGTCTAATATTGAGGTTAAGGTTTTAGCTTACCTTAATCAATCAAATGAAGCTTAAAGTAGCCACATAACACTAAAATAAAAATTATTTTTAACTGTTAAATTTTGTGATATTACTAGCTGCCACGAGTTGGTAGCAATAACCTACTGCCCAGTGATGGCTCCTACACACGTAACTACATGGTAAAATAAAAATGTTCAAGCATCCGCTTAAATTCTCAATATATTACTATATCAGACTGCCGTGATGATTTTTGGCAAACTATGTTACCGGTCGAACAGACAAACAGTTAAAATTCGCTGGATTAGTGGGCTCAGAAATATTATGTGAATAAATTGGAATAGTAGATGCAAAAGTTGTAATGAGCGAGATAATTCTGTACTCAAAAACATTACCAGAATGTTAATTACGCACGGAAGCAAAAATAAATAGAATTTAATGTTTGATTTAAATATTTCCTAACCAGGGTTTAATTCCTTATCGAGAACAAATTCGAGCAACCAACAGCTTGGAAACATCAAAAGATGGTGACGACCTGTTTCTAATCTTCCTTTGTTTCAGATTTAAATTAATTCAAAAAGCAAAAAGAACAGATTGTGGATCTGGGATGCAATTCTGATGAGTTATTTAATAAAATAAAATCAATTTTGTCGACATCGCCGATATTACAATATTTTGATGTCAACAAAGAGGTTAAATTTTCGGTAGCTCCTGGTTCGACAGCTGTTGGGAAAGTACTGTTACAAAGTTTATCATAGCAATGTGGCCATTGTGTTTAGCAAAGCACGTGGAACAGTATTCAGTATTGCTATTGATAACTCATTTCAATATTCAGCCAGGGTGGTTTATATAAAAATTCGCAAACTATAGCGAAAAACGAAGAATAGCCCGATGTGTAAATTGCACCGTCATTATAAATCCATCAACGTAAATCCCAACATAGTTGACCAAAAACTTATAGAAAATCTGGCAGTAAAATATTCGTGTTTCACTCAACCCCCACTACTTTTATTTAAGTTCGAGCAGAGCGAAGCAATTGATGCTACAACGAGCAACTAGGTGCATTGAAGAGAGTAGAAATGGGAGTATCCAGAGTTAATCCGAGTCTTAACCGACAGTTCTACTAGGTACTAGATCAAGTCGATGCCGTATTCGAGTATGGTGAGATCAGTGGAAAATATGGAAAGCACACTCAAGCCAAGGACTACTACTTTGTCAGTATCTCCAACTTAAAGACCGTGAAGTGACAAATGCGCACTATTCAGAGCCTCTAGACAAGACGAACTAGACATTGAAAACAAGCACTGCTGGATCATTTCATTTGACAACACAAGCATTATGATCTATATCAACCACACAAAGTTCTGAAATAACAACACCACAAAAATAAGTTAGGTCATTATCGTGTTCGTCGCGCATTCGATCTTATTGGAAACCTGAACAATAATCCGTAGTTCACTTATCGTTAATTCAATCTCTGACACATCACCGTGTCAAGTTTGTGCTGGAAATAACAACGTAGTTTAGAATACACAATTCGCTCTAGTACGGCTTGCGGATCCACTACGTTGAACTCGCTGAATTTTTACTCGGTTCACGAATCGATGCAACTCTTTCTACATAGGACAAGTTGCCATACCAGCTAATCGACACGTATCAATCATAATCAGATCACACTTGGATCGTTTGGACCTCGCCGATCCTAATTGTATTCGTCTCGGTGAAATAATTATTCTACTCAGAACTGATGTCACTGCAATGACGAATCGAAAGGAATCGACGGAAGATACGTACGACTTGGAAGGTCACGAGAAGATGTATTCCTTACGATTACAACAAACCAACTCTATTTAGAATACAATAAGTTCATGCATGAATACTTGGAATCGAGACACATGGAAGAAGTGGTTGACGATAGCAGCAGCCCGTCTGACTGAATTGGTTTAGTCCATCACCATGATGTAATTGAAAATTTCATGTAGTTTTCAATGCATTGCATAAAACAACGAAGTGTTTACCTAAACCAGAAGATCGATAGGCAAATTTGATGCAGCTTCATGAATAAATTCATTTATTCACTTCATCAACATGTCACACCATTACAAATAAGCTCTAGCTCAAAATGGGGTTTAATAATTTGGAGTGGATTTGCGTTAATCATAAAATTTAAAATGTAATGTATTGGCTCTAAGCTTTAACACAGCATTTTTGAAATACTAACTTGATTTCGCAACCACAACAGTGATTATCGATTATACGGAGTCCCCTATATAGGTCAGCGTGTGTTTCGTATCTTGAAATTCGTACCATCGATTAACGAGGCCTACAAGAGAAATTGTCAGTAGCAGCCAAAGTCAGTTGGAGAGACTTCTTGCGATCATCAGAATATTTGCCAGTACTTGGCATAATCGTGGGATGAAGCTGTTCCACAATCAATCACTCAAAGAGGGCTCACCTATTAAAATGAGTTACGATTGTTGGGGCTATCAGAATCGATCGCTGATAAATCATTCGAAAATTTACAGCGTCACTGAACGTGCGACAAGTTCAAATGTACGTATAGATCGACTTGATTTTTAGCCTTGGTTATACACAGCGCTCCTAGTTGGTAGAAGTCGTAAATGGCCGAGTCTAGCAAACTTGAGATTACCTTTAACCTAGCAAGTGGAACTACCACTATACTACAAGACAGCCGACGGTCTCGTGGTGTTGAACCATCGCAATTACACAAACATCAATTTTTGGTGAACAGATGCTATTTCCCTGCGACAGGATCCTAGTAAATGACCACGTCAGACAATTCGTGGCGCTTTACCCATAATTACGGACGCAAGCCAAAATCAATGTTCGCAACGTAGGTAGAAGATGCTATACTTGACTGGGATGAATGATAACCGTTCCTGAGCTCAATTAGTCATAAGTTCATCACTGTTGCTGAATAATTTCGGAATACAATAACGGTCGGAGAGCGACTGAACAAACCGAATTTATAGTGCACACACACAAACATCCGACAATTCATCTTAAAGACAATCAACTCACACTTATTGATGTTATGGGGTATTTATGAAACATACGAAAATAATTTATACGCTCGCATGTACAGAAATGCAACATTCTCGTCATAGCGTTCTGCTTTCGCGAGCCACATTATGGTTGAAAACCACCAACAATCTGCCATCGGTAAATTAGTTCTTGTGAAAGACGAAATCATGCAATCATCCTTACTCTTGAAATCGGTGCAATTAGGTTAACTATGACCTAAAGGAGAAAAAGCAAGTAGTTGCTTTGCCTTAAATACTGGAATGGAAATTGTCATGAATAATTATTTGTGTTTGGTAACATACCAATGTAACGCTAAAGATATTCGAAAACTGTAACTTATTTTCGTCAACTCTCGGTGTGATTTCAATCTAGTCTATGCCCCAGATGGCTAAACTAGGATAATTTGATGCCTACAGCAATTTTCTTTTTTTACATTTTTTTGGAATGACTGGTATCAGAACTATGCTAAAAGTGCTATTGGTTCGCTGCATGCCATTGGAGATAAAACAGGTTCACTAAATATATCCTGTAACACGGTTGTGATGTTTGAGACAGTACTTATTTTGCCACTATTATAGAATAGAAAACCAGCTGGTTTCTTGGAACTGAGTGGGCCATCTGTAAGTCCTTTTTTCATTTGTAAATAAAACACACATTTTGGGATGAAAAGCCAAAATTTTTTATTGATAAGGAAAGGTGGTTCGAACATCAACATTTTCGGTGACTTTTTGCAATAAAAGGGAATCAGTGACCTCAATTTCAGCTCGAATGTTGTTTTGAAGTTGTTGACTTGTTTGTGGATGATTAGCATACACATTAAGTATCAAATGACCCCACAAAATATAATCAAGTGATTTCGGACTTCTTGGTGGCCAAGAAACTTCACAATTTCTTAAAATTATGCGATCAGTAAATTTTGTTGACAATAAATGGATTGCCGCTCGACTTGCGTGGCATATCGCTCCGTCTTGTTGAAACCAAAGGTCATTGACAAGCAAATCATTCAATTTGGGCCACAAAAAACCAGTTAACATGTTGTGATAATGTTCCCCATTCACTGTAAGGGTATTTTCCTGTTCATTTTCAAAGAAAAACGGCCCAATGATGCCTCCAGCCCATAAACCACACCAAACAATTATTTAACTATGACAATAAACTTCTGCTTAAATGCATAAAATGAGCTTCATGACTAAAGATGATTTTTGATGAAAAACCTTCATTTCTTTCAAGCATCCAATTAACAAAACGATTTAAATGGTCTGGTGGCTTCAATTTTTGAGTTAGTTGAATTTTGTATGGATGCAAATGAAGATCAACATGCAAAAAGCGTCGTAATGTGGTTCGTGAAATGTTTAGTTCTTGTGAACGATGCTTGGTTGAAGTGCTTGGTTCATTACGAACACTTTCACTAACAGCTGCCACTGCATCGGGAATACGAACTGGATGAACATGTTGATACTGTCTACCACCTTCCACTGAACCAGTTTATTCAAAACGATTAATAATTTTGCCAATTGCACGCTCAGTAGGACGCCCATGTCGACCAAAACTCTCACATAATATACGAAATGTTGTTTTTCAACGATTAATTTCGTAATAAATTTGGATGTCAAAGAAGTTTTTAGAACTAATCATTCATCGATTTAAAAAAGAACCAACAGATGACCCACGCTGTATATTTGACGAGTGCAATTCTGATTTTGGTGAAGAAATATTTTTGCATGGCATGCACTAAATATTTTCTTCCTATTCTGGGGTTTGTACCTTTAGACTGCGTACATGCCATCGGGAGTTAGTTCAGAAAAAATACCATGGCATCGTACTGAATGCATTAAAACAACAACAAAGTTAAAAATATTTAAACTCGAGTGCATAAATCACTTCACGAAAATTGATTTTGAGTTCGGGAGCGTTCGTTCCAAAGTCTTAAAGTTTTAAATAATCTTCAGTTAATTGGTCTTTAAATATCATATAAAGCGTTTTCGAACTAGGATGCACACATATTGTTCAAATCATTTACTCATTTTTCTATTAACAAAAACATTTGATTTCTACCCTAATGACACTTATATCGAAAAAATGGCGTCTTTGATGTTTTTGTTTATTTCACAGCATTTTAAACTTTCTCCGCGTTGTTGTGATATTATCTTTCTTTAATTTAATTTGTAGTTTATTTTGTTAATATGTTTTCTACGCTACAGATTTTAAAACATTTCAATTATGTGCATTAAATAAATTTATGATAATTATATTTCGTCAAAATCGTATATTTAATGTATAATTTATGATATTAAATTCCAGCCGATTCGATTTGATAGGTAGTATATTGAAATAAAAAATAATAATTTAATATTCGTGTCCAAATAAAATACGATCGAAAAAAAAATAGAAAATTAATATTAACAATAATAAAATAATAATATTAATAAACTATAAAATTATAATTTATTTACGAAGGTAATCTACTAATTTATATATTTTATTGGATTTTTGTTTATATGTCTAAAATATTCTAGTTTTTTATTACGTATAAAAAAACATTTGCAGTGTATGGGATGGTGGTGCTTAACTGCGTACACAGTGATGTTCTGAACAAAATGGCGGACGACGCTATTCCCGTATATAGGATACTTCTTTTTTATACCAATAAAATTGATCGAGTGGAAAAACAAAAATCAAATTATGTCAAGTGAATTTCGATAGATTCATTAGTATACAACATATTTTTATGTTTTCTTGTTTTAGTTTTGTCAAGATTTAATTTTGCATGCATAAATTATTCATTCATCTGTTTTTTTATTCGTTGTTGTTGTTATTCGGCTTACTTAAGTTAGCGGAGGAGGAGGTAGCGAAGAAATGAAACGAAAAATAAAAAATCAGTAAGTGGAAATTAAATATTATGTTTAATTTGTAATTTGATATAATTTAGTTTGTTGTATTTTATGTCTCATAAAAATTTTGCAATACACATTATTGTATGATTCATGTATGTACAATATTATTTATTATGTATAACCTCCTAAGACTAATTTCTCGCTTTATTTATTACAAGAAAAACAATTAGTAATATATTATTAAAACTATAAGAGGCGGCCAGGGATGGATTTAAAATAGAAAATGGTTGTACAAATGTATATTTATATATATATATATATATATATATATATATATATATATATATATATATATATATATATATATATATATATATATATATATATATATATATATATATATATATATATATATATATATATATGTACAACAGGTAGTATGACATGATTAATATTTCGTCACATTATGACATCTTCATGGAAATTTTTTACAAAACAAAATTTGTTAAATTATTGGCTTTTTTGCTACTTTTTCTCATTATTTACTTTATTTTTATATATTTTTTGTTAATTTAAACAAGAAATATTGTTTGATGTCTTATTATTATTTTTTATTTTCTTAAAAGTAAACAGTTTTAACTTCTTAAGAAACCAATTTAAGAGAGAAGTTCGAATGTAAGAAAACAAAATATTATCTGGTTTTTCTTTTAAAGAATTGTAATTTTAAAAAAATTAATTTCATTTTTATTTTGAAGGAGATAGACTATAATTTAAGTAGTTGAGTGATTATACTCATATAGATTAGACAACAGTCTGCGGGATAGAAAAAAAAACCTTAAATTTATTTATACAACCATTACTTATGTTTACGCATAAATCCATTTCGCTGTGTTCTATATACACAAATATGTTCAACCTTGTCAGACATAATAAAGGTCAATACATAGTAAGTTTGCTATATGTCGGCGTATCCAAACATAAGAGTGCACTCAATTTTCACACTCAACTCGTACGATCGTGTAGTTCACACTTTATCTAACAGCCATGCATAATATTATATAGATTTTTGAATAATAAATAATCCGTGATATAAATGATTCGCAAACCAATATTTTTTTTGGTTTCGATCGTATCTTATTTAATACTATGTATACATGTTATAGCAAGTATAACAAAAAAGGCCAAGTGTTTTTTACTTTCATTATTTAATTTGAAAAAATAATATTTTCTTTAAAATCTCCAAATAAATATTCAGATCGATCGATCGTCTTTTGTTTTATTTAATTTTTTTTTTTTTACATAAAGATATATCCAATGATTTGTCGGCTACAATATAATTCCAACTGTCTAAATACAGATTTTGACATCGATCGAATATAATATCGCGTCGATCATTTTGTTATATTTTTGTGGGGAAAATATGGGAAGCATAAGTCTCGCAAAAGCACAATTTAACACGATCGATCTCATTTTTTTGCTAAATTAGTGATTTATCAGGTAACCATGATTCAGAATTTCATATTAGGCCAACACAAATATACATCACATTACCATCACAGGCAAATTACCATCTATGGAACTATACTCATCATATTTTGAGTCATCGATCGCCGCTTACAATAAAACTATCATCTTTGTCGCACCACTAAATAATAAAACTGATGAGAGTAAATTATATTGTTGATTTAGGTTTTATATAATGTATCATGTAATATATACATATAAAGTAGCTGTTTTGAAATATATTGTTTATAATACCACCGCACCGCGCCATATGTAAACGATTAATTAACGATCGAATCTAGTATTAAGGTCAGACGATCGCATATGATCATATCGCACTTGTTAACTGTAATACTATATATTGTGATCTCTAGACAGAACGAAGGCTATATATAAATAAAATATATACGATGGAAAGTTAACTCGAAGATCGTAGATGATCTACGCAAAAAATGAACGTGTACGATCGCTATATTACATCGAATACGAACGAGTTCAAGATGATTTTTTTTGGTAATAATAAGTTTTTTAATAATATTTTTATAACCGGTTCAGTGTTTCTTATCTAAAAAGATACTAATCGGAAAATACTTAAATTTTAAAAAAAAACACTCAAAATCTCACTCAATTTGATTTCTTGGACATTTGTCAAATTCCATTTTTAACAACTTGAAATATTGCTTGCCTCTCAAAGCCGGATGTTTTTTAATATTGATGAGATTACGAAGAGTATGGTAAATTGAACCATCACTCACAGTAAATTTTAAGTTTCTGGTATTTAACAGGTTGGTAATATACAGGTTATTCTGAAAGCCTGATTGATATGAGATTACTAAATATTTTGTAGGTACCTTAGTTACGAACTAATGTGATTTGAACTTTTAAATTAAAAAATTCGACAATGTAATCCATATGACACTGTACCTATATGAAGTAAATACAAATTGAACTATTGTTGAAACCAAGCTATCTACCAAACTCTCGGTAATCTTAATTAATGAGGGCACACTAATTGATAGCTGTTGTCTCTCATTATTTTAAAGCACCATTCCAACTAGGAGACCAGGGTACATACAATAATAATCTAAATTGGTTCTGAATAAACGATGTCATATTAAACAGTTGATTGCAGGATTACCACAGTCAACATTGAGCAAGTGGTTACTCATCGCTTCATTATAAAATGCTGTATGTATTATTTCTAGCGTCGCTTTTTCATCAAATCTTATTAAAAGTAGGTCTGGTTCTACGACAACATACGGCAAAACACAGTAAAATTCTCATTGTCATTGCCGAACAGTTCACGTAGTTAACAATCTGGACATCATAGAACGTTGGGATAGACAAATTGCAACCAATAAACTGGAATCAGAAATGGCAGACATAATCCAAATAATGCAGAGCTCGAAATTAACTCAATAATAATGGTCAACTTAATATCTGTTCCACATTCCTCTACTTTCACGATCTTTAAAAATGTCCATCTTTCTTATTTATAGGCAGGTAAGCATTTTTATGAAAAAATCCTAACCAGCAAATAAACAAAAAATGCTTGACTCAGGGGACAGGGAATTAGAACCGTATACGGTGATTACAATTAATGGATAACTTATACTTTGGTGTAGACCACCAAATTAGCCGTCCACTTAGAGTTGAATCTTACAACATATGTTTCTATTGGAAGTGTAAAACGCTCAATTGCCAAGGCAAATATAGAACAACATATATTTTCTAGTAATGCACCTAATTTTGTAGGTGCCAAATCGAATTATGTGGTTTATACCAAATGTTTAAATCACAACAACATACCGAAGAAGTAAGAAAACAGAAGTTACACTCTTCAGGCGAGATTGCATGGCACTGTGCACCTTCTACTCTGGTAAAGCAGATAGAAGTAGTGTTAAACCCCTGAATCTAAGCACTTTCTGATAAATACAATCACTTCCGAGTGTAATTTAAACGATTATAAGGTCCCAGTACTAAAGCTATATCGCATTCAACATTGTAATTACCAGAACTTCTGGAACCGCAGGACTAAAGACTACTTGTTTCAAATGCAATATCGTCGTAAGTGGCTCAAATTTTCCAAAAACGCGGTATATGATTTATTAGTTGTATGTGACGATAATTTACCACCACTTAAGTGAAGTCTAAGACAATAGAAAGTAAGGCAATGTATATTAAAATGTCCGATTACTTACTTAATAATTTAATTTACATTTCTAGAAAAAACTGGTTAAACTAAAAATATTGGCGATTTCCAATATCTTTGAAGCGATATGCAACATGAATGTATTTATAGGAATACGTAAAATATATCTGCGTCCAAAACAATAAGGATAGCTTTGAGTACTAAGAGCCTTCAGCTACTTTGTCAAGTCGATTCGTTTTTAATCACGTAAGACACGCATATATACTTCAAGAACGAATAATTTGTCACAGGTGCCAGAACAGGGAAAGAGTTATTCTAAAAATTATCGTCCGATTCAAAATCTTTCCAAAGGTATACTATACCAGAATATACACGTACTAAAATATAATAAGGCTGGAAAGTCAATAATATGGTCCTACGGACCGAAGTAAAAAGTTTATTATTTCTGATTTTTGTTTTGCCCACTTTAGACAAATTTTGACATCTATTCCGAAGAGTAAGTCATCGCACACGAAACTATTACTTAAGGAAATAAAAGCGAGTGAGGAATTAGGAGATTTCACGAGGAAATGAAAGAGCGATGGGAATTTAGAACTTTTGCATATATTGCTTTTGATATTTAGTTTGAATTCACTATACCAAGCCACGATACTCAACGGTTACGTTTGTTACTTTGATCGAAACAATAGAACCAAATTAAAAATAATTTTAAAAATCGAACTCCCACATTTCGAAATACAGAAACAGTTTTCCGGTAAAACGCCACAAAAGTGGCATCATATGGCTTAAAACAGATTTATTAAAAATTCAAATTTTTGGAATACCATATTATACATATTATACATATTATACATATTATACATATTATTCATATTATACATATTATAAATTTTATACATATTATACATATTATACATATTATACAAATTATACTTGTTACATATATTATACATATTATACATATTACACATATTATAAATTTTATACATATTATACATATTTTACATATTATACATATTATACATATTTCACATATTATACATATTATACATATTATACATTTTATAAATTTTATACATATTATACATATTATACATATTTTACATATTATACATATTATACATATTATACATATTATACAAATTATACTTGTTACTTATATAATACATATTATAAATGTTATATATTATACGTATTATACATGTATACTTATTCTACATTACATCACATATCATTATTGGTGTGGTAAAACTTCATACATGTAGATGTTAAACTATTTGTTGCCTATCGTCGATATGATGTAAATCAATGAAATACCAGATGCAAAGGCCGTAAGCGGCCCTCCAGTAAAAATAAATTGTGTAACGTCGATCGGCATAAAACTAATTGAGAACAACGTCAGTCGAAGATTATGGAGAATGATTGCAACGAGAAATTCTCATTATTTACCAACAACAGTACGTATATTTATTGCGTGATATATTGAAAGATCAATACTTGAATTCGAATCAATAAAACTCAAGATGACATAATAAAATAGCTAAATACAAAGCCAGACTCGTTGCTACAAAAGGTACGCAAGAAAAGTGCTTAGATCACATATGTCGAAATGTAGTTAACAAGGAACGAATGAGGTGAAGGTCAAGGTCACAAATCAAATAGCATGTTACGTGTTACTATACGTTGGCCTCTTGTTGATCGTATAAAGTGATATAAAAAGTAATCGACCGATAAAGTAAAGCTGACACTTGTACTTGAATTCATGCCAAACAAGAAGAAAACACACGATCAATCGCCATGCATTTAACGGAATATTAAAAGACCCTAGATATTAGACTATGCGTTTCTATTGAAGATTTATCCTAGTATTTCTTTTGGATTAGCATTTTCAACAGATGTTAAGTTTCCTGAAATTTTGGATTTTTGAACATAAATTTTTCCACCAGTGCTCAAAATGCAGTTTTCATAATTAGGCGTGTGTTCATGTTTTAAAAGTGACATTTTTTTGCGAATTTTGTAAAAGTTTGTTAGCTGATCCCGAATTTTAAATATTCGTACTTTCATACTCCTCAACATTTTGAAGACTTGTATATAAATGTATATTCAAAAAGGGTACAGGCCGATCATTTTCAAATAAATTAGTGCAGACACTTATTAATGTTTCATGTGCAAGCAAAACTAACATTCTACCGTTATTTTTATATTAATCCACATTTTGAATTGGCCGATGTAAAGTTTCTGGACATTTTTAAATTTTTGGGCAAAAATGTAGTTTTTGGACAGATATTTACGTACGTATAGTTTTATAACACTGTATCTGCAAACACCATGTTCTTGTAAAATAAGGATATATTTAAAAAAATATTTATTATTGTATTTCTAAGATTGGATCCGATAGTGGCCTTGTAGGTTCTAAAGAGCGATTGAACACTATAAGGAAATCAATATCTGAAATTCGTGTTCAAAATAATATTTGGAAAGAAAAATGTGAATATTATAAAAGAAGTTCTAATCTTATTTTACATGAAAATGTTTTCCAAAGAACCACTGTTAAATAAATATCTACAATAAAAGTCAACTTATCCAAAAATTAATTTTGAACACTTTGCTATTCAAAAATTAAAAAGTTCAAATTGCTATTCAAAAATTAAAAAGTCCAGTCCATAAAACACCGATCATTTCCAAATGTGGATTAATCGAGAAAAATTGGTAGAGTTTCAGCCAACTTGTTTGTTTCCATTCTGCACACAGCAGAATTCAATTGAATCGGAATTTAATTGAATTAAGATGCCCCAAAAGCCGTGCATAATATATCTCAAGTGATCTATAAAGAATATGAATGATTTGTTGGTTAGTGATATGACGATGCCCCTACAAATAATAATCTCATGTAAGTAAATAATTCGATAGGTTTTTGATACATGTGCTTAGTAATCCTTGATGTGCGAACAGAAGTTTAGTTTCTGAACATTTTTAAACAGAAATTCATATGAGTGTTAAAAATTTTGTTTTTGAACTAAATTGATTTTTGTAAAGAAAGTTACGCACGGGTACATTTTTAACAGTGGATCCGCACACGAATTTTCTATGGAATAGGTGTTGGCTTATGCCGCCGAATTTTATGATTTTCAAAGATTAGCTACCATCGACAAGAGCGTACGCAAGAATAATAATCTCAGCATAAAAAACTCTGTGTAAATTTCTGACCAAAAATTAAAAAGTTTCTAGAAATCTCACACAAGGTTACTAAAATTGCTACAGAAATAAATTTTTGGCTAATTAAGGGAACAAAATCTAACGCCTAAGAAACATTTATTGCGGCCCCCAATTAAGACATAACTAGTGAACTTTGCATGGCGTGTTTTCTAAATTGTTTGCAGTTCAAAAATTCTTCCAGAATATTGTTTCCAAACCGACCAAATCAAATATCCCAAGTGGAAATGCAGGCGATTTAAAGCAATAAATTTTCAATTATTTTTCTCCACTTGGTATAACTACCATACTTGATATCCGATCCGCGGCGAAAGAATTCCGACTGTACTAAAATTATGGCCATTAAAACAATTAGACATTTTTGAAATTCGCAAAGCAAATAAGTCAGCAGAATACACACAATTTACCAATGAAGACAACTCGCTCGTTCCCTGTAGTAAATTCAACATGCCTTCAGAACTTTAAGACTTTGGATGGAAAATTAACGAATAGTCAATTTTTTCTGCCAATGAGCACTCCCGAAAATTGACTGTTAGCCCATATAGCAGAAATTTAGCCATGGATAAAGTGAATAAACCCGTTCAGAAAATTTGAATTTTGAGAGTTCACTACTCTAGTAAACGGTTTGAACTCGTTTAAATATCATTTATCAATTCCAAGGTCCAAAATACTATGAAGAACTGATCAAAAAAATTCCTTGGTAATCAATTTTATAACGATATTTGTCAATACGTACTTGACTTTATAAATTAGTGGATTAATTCATCTGTAATTTTAAAAATTATGCGCTAACATAATTATAATTTATCATTTTAGAAACACCTTGATTCAAACCGAAGTGTGATTAGTTCCAATTAAGTTAATTTCCAAGTAAAAAAAAATATCTTACTATGAAGACAGTTATATCTTATCACATGTTAGGATTATAACAAAACTTTTTCTGGACTATAAAATCCAAAAAATGTCTCAATTTTCAAAAACAAACATAAGGATATTTTCCATAGAACTTCTTTAATCCAACCATATCGACACCATCAAGAAAAATTCCAACACTGTCTAATTATATCTAACTCGATAATTTGGTAAAAGTAACCCAATTAACCGAATATTTGATTTTCATTCGGTGTTGAATACCCAATCATTACGGCTAATTGGCTAAACAAATCAATTATTCTATTTAATCGTTAAATTATTGTTGATACAGTTGATTATAGTTAACCACAATCCGAAACGTACGATAGTGAAAGTGTTTCTTGATGTTGACGGCACAGTATGACGTCTCATTAACTTTTATAATAAACATGCTGTATCTGAATTTCAGTTATTGCTAAAAGTTATTAATAAATATTTTAACGATGGATCTGCTGATTGTCAATTAAATTAGTGTTGCATACCAAAAAAATTCTAAACAATTTGAACGTCTGCAATGGTAACCTTCAGCGCTTGACACGAATACATTTTTAATCTATCTGACACTTTATTATTTTAAACACTTGAAGGTTTTAATTAGTAGTTTTAAAAATCATTGAAGTAAAGTTTGTTTAAATTAATCAGGTCCAAAATATTATTTTATAAACAGTTTTTGACAATTTTGGTACAAACCGGCAGTTATGGTTTTTTTAAAATAGTATAACCATGCCCTTTAGGCGTGGGCCAATTGAAACCTAAAAAAATTGATGAGTTGTTTATCAACAATAATAGCTATTGGCACTACATATTGATTATCAGTGCGTTTACTAATTTAATATTAATTAAAAAATATCAATTAATTTAATAATTTTTAATTAAAACGAGATTTAGTTGCAGCGGTTGTTGTCGACTAAAAACATTCCAGGTTAACAGTTTTGTATTTTTAAAGAAGATGGCACCACGGTTCTAAATTAAGTTTACAACTTTTAAAGTAAAAATTATATGTTACATGTAAGTAGAAGTTTAATAATCGTAATATAATGTATTTGCACAACATTACCAGATGCTAGGACGAACAACTGGCGAGATAAAGCGGAATTTAGGATAGTTCGTTTTACCAGCAATTTGATCAGCATTCTGCACCAGTAGTGCAGAAACCATTAACAATTGACAAGAATTTTGAAGATCTGCTTGTTAGCCATGAATTTGCGTCTTTGATCCGAAAATGGTAAGCAATTTTGAGTAAGATTTGATATTACGTTCTTCAAAAAGTCAGTTCTTTTGAATTCTTTCTAACATCATCCTTAATCACAGATTTCAAAGGAAAAATTTATCCATATCACACTGGGAAATAAAACATAAAACGGCAGAACAATCATCTTTTAGAAAAGATAACTTCAAGGAAAATCGCTAATTGACGCTAGATGACTCTAAGACTAATCAACTATAGTGTTGTTGTTTGTTCACTCACAAAAGTACAAACAATTTGTTTTTGTGTGGTTTGTAAGGCTTCGGGTGATATAGTGATTTCGTCACCGTTTATATTTGACGCTATTTGGGGAAATTTGATCTATAGATCATGTTTTACAATAGATGTCGGGTCAAACGTTCTATGTATAATAGTATCAAATATTGACACCGGTTGCCACTAATGTCGCGATTCTGATTATTTTTCCAAAAGATGCTACTTAAAATCGTAATATTTTTGGTCGATAACATATACCAACAGCGAACAATTAGAAACACAATTGCTTTGTTAAGAGTAGAGAAATCTAGCGGTCACTAGCGATATTTTTGAAAGTAAAGTTTTCCCATAGATGGGAGTACTGTCGTTTTATGTATAATTTTGACATGTTTTTCAGTGTATTGCAAAGTTTAACCATATTTTTACGTAAATTAAGCTATTTAGGCTACTAAACCGAATAGAAATCCTTTTGAGTTACATTTTCGATTTTATGTCGTATATAATAAATCAGAAATCAATTTTTTATAACTTAGCAGATTGTCGTCAAGTGGCAGTGAAAAGAGCTGGTCACGAACTAATTCCAAACGAACAATTTAGCCGGATTCGTCGCTTATACATATGAATAAAGAGATGTTGGCCGCCATAATAAAGTAACTGAAAACCAATAATTACTTAAAATGCTAATATTGTCTGTAATAGTAAACATTAAATATGTAAAAACATTGTTTAGTCGATCGGATTCTGGTGTTGAAGTCAACAAAATATAAAAGGATATGATTTCTAATGCAAATAGTTTTGGCAAATTTGTAGATTTTTAAAATCCAACTAAATTCTGATCAATGTAATACAGAATAATTAAAAAAAACAGCAAACAGAAATCTAGTCACAAATAAGGATACTCAGATAGTTCTTTCGAGTACTATTTATTAATAATGTAGTAATATTTATAATTTGGGGAAGACCCCACCCCCCCCCCCCTCCTCGTGTTCTCACATTTTTGTCTGGTTTGCATACTATACTAGATAATAAGAGAAAACCAAGTCAGAAGAAACATTATAAGTAGAACAAACAAAGAGAACATAAAAAATATTCTAGTCGTTGATAGATGGATTGATTCGAAGACATCAACAAATTCAAATTATGTAAGCTAAAATGGTTTGCAATCGTAATGTGGATAAGAAGATTTAATTATGCTATTTTCCTCAACACATTTGTTGCTTTTATGAAAGAACTGGCTTTTATGAAGTATCGGTGTAGTTTATTTGTGATCTAGTTCAGTGTGCCGTTTAAAGCATAACTCAAATTAGGCTGTGTTCCAATCGAAAATAAAACCGCATAAAAATTCAATTTTTAAACCTTTTATGCAGTTTTATTTTTAATTGTATCTTATATAGTGTACCTCGCATCGATTTCTAAATGTTAAACTAACTGTTTTGATGGTTAGTACATACCAGTAATTCATAGATGGCGCAAATCAAATATGTTTGACTTTTAACTAAAAATTGCTTAAGAAATTAAGATTTATTGATTTCCACCACCAAGCACTTTTGAGACATTTAACAATGCCTAGTATGGGGTAACGATCAATTTAGTTAGTTCAAAATTTTACAAAAAAATCAGCATAAGGTACACATTATTAGAGTGTAATAGTGCAAATATCTACGCCAAAACATTTTGCAAGTTCTTTAAATTATTATCGATTTTTCGGATACAGATGACATTGAAATACCTTATAAAAGTGAATAGCAGATTAATGTCCTTACTATGTGAATCATAAGAATTAAAATGAGTTCTTTGGTCACAAAATTATTTCCAATGGACTATCTGCGTATACTTGTTTGTGCCTAAACAAGTTTAAAGCTTTTGCTATTTTAATGTAGATGACAAAAATTATTTAATGATGGTGGTAAACGTTGGTATATTTAAATGGTTGATTTGATCTACCATCTTTGAATCCGTTTTTATGTCTATTACATTCGACTTTTTGAGGACTTCATAAAGGTACAAAGCTATATAAATGTAATTTAAGCAATGATTAGTTTTAACTTAATCATAACTTAATAAAACAAGAAAATTTGTAGTAAAGGTATACGTAAATTGCAGCAGAACAGCAACCATGTTTCCGAAAGCTTTAGTTTTTGAGAATTCTTTAAACATAAATAAGAGCCATCTATTATAAAATAGTACAACTTTTTAAAATAATAATGGGCTTGTTTTCCAAACTTCCCAAGTCATTATTTAGAAATTTTATTTTGAAAGCGTTACTTTTTTAGTTGTAATTTTTCACCGCAGACAGCCAAAGAAGCCCGCCGTATAAATGAACATAGAATTTTTACCGATTCGGTAAGACAGCCCATTTAAGTTATTAGAATTTCACAGCGACAAACCAAAATGTTTTGTTTACCGTTTCAGGAACAATACAATTTTACTATTTGTTCTAAAACTTATCGCATCGGTATGTCAACCAACCACCAACCACTTGACATTTTATTTCAAATTATGTCATAAACACATCATAAAACTCGAGTAGTCAAGGTTTTTTTAATTTCGATATGTCGATCTACTTATCATTACGATCTGACCAGCGATAGAAACACAGCGATTTTACAGAGGTTTGCTTTAAATGATGTAAGGGTATCAGGAATATTAGATCCGCACTATTCAATTTAAAATATTTTAACTAGCCCTAGTTTGAATACTTTTGACGGAATGAAATCACAGCAATTAACGGAGAAAAATAGAAAATTGGAGAGCTTATGCGCATCACCCGCAGTGCATTGAAAAAATTTGGTTTTTACGCCGATAACCTGGGTATTACATAATGAAAACAGAACTAAACACTACTAATACTTGCTAAATATAATTTTTCCACATTTTATTAAGCTGGATTGTAATTATACCGAAATTTTAAAACTGTTATTGCGAGGAACTGATAAAAGTTTGTTGAGGTGGAGTCATCAAAAACGAAAATTCTTTCTTTAATAGCTCTGTCCTTCCGCTTTGTTAAATAAATGTGTTTTAAAAAAACTTAGCCGCAATATGCTTTACTGTCATCAAACACAACAATATAAATTGTAATAAGGAACGCTCGGTGCGTTAGTGTGACTTGCGTGGAAATTTGTTTCATATAAATTGAAATTGTTTAACTCCATCAAATGAAATTTGGTATTCGAGAGAGAATATCATTGATTGCAAATCTGTGTAATACCAAAATCTCTGTTTCTATTTTTCCTTAAAACTTTGTATTACACTAACCAATATTTTCTCTCGAATAACAAAATTCTCAAGTTCCGATCAAGTGGTTTAGCAAGATCGATAAATTTATTGTTTTTATTTTCACATTTTTCGAGGTTTAAATTCTTGCAGCCGCAGTATATAATTTAAGCAAAGCCTTCCTACAACTTTGTAGGAATTTGGATGTCGATAAAATAGTTACGCCATTTTTGAGATCGTAATAGCACATTTATATGCCTACTAGTATCTTTTCGTATTGTTAAATTTATACAAAAACTTACACTGTTAAATTTTACAATTTCGATGTCTGCAGATTTAAATTTGCATCTGTCTAAAGATCAGAAAAATTGTATTAAAATAGAATTTGAACTTATTAGACAACATTATATGGGCTCTCCAGAGAGACAACATAATTTTGGTTTTCAATGGGATCTCCGATTTGATAAAAAAAAGTGTCAAATACAAACCCCTAAAAAATGTTCGCGATTCATTTTATTTTCGATTACTAACAATTATCAACTTTACAAAATGAGCGCCCCTGCCTCGACAGCTAAACCATAAAACGAGCTACATCAAAACGGATAATCATCAAGATTATTACAAATCATGCCAGTGAGCGAGGGCAATAAATTAATGCAAAATTAATAGAAGGGTCAAGTGATTTCCATTTTCCGATACGTATGTCCGACACTTAAATTCCGGAGGATTGAGGAAATTTAGGAAAATTAACCTACCAATAAACAGCCCATATCATTGAACTACATATACAACATTTTTTGAAAAGGTAACAATGTTAAAGCAGTACTCATAATAATTACTTGCGTTTTTCAAAATATCATTTTATAGAGTTCTTCATTATATTTACCAATGATCTTTTTGAAATATACTTGCAAGTCTAACTTTTCGCGAGTAGCAGCTCTTATTTATGGTGGACATTTTTAATTGAAATGAATTGTTAGGAAGTAAGATTTGGGGTTAATTCAAACCTTGATGTCCAGAAAAAACCTATAGTAAATCACAACCGAACCATCTTTATGATGTTCGATTTAATGAAAAGTCATATTGGTGACATTTTTGATTGTTTTGAAATAGATGAATCGTGTCCTATAGCTACATAATTACCTAGGACTCATCTTAAATCATAACGTGGCTCTCCATCATATAGAAAACTGTTAAGAGACTTTCCGGCCTTGCTGGCGTACTTCAAATAATCTTGTAAGCGTTACCCAAATATATAAAAAAAATTGAATTTGCATACTTTATACTTTAAATGTCATTTTTCTATAGTTTCTACTTTTAAAGTTAATCTAGAAATAAGAAATCTGAGTATTTATAATAGATTTTGGTCGTAGTCTTAGCAATTAGGGGGAATAGTGCGTAATTATTATCCGACATCCTTTTACCATGAAAATCCGCGAATAGATCGAGTCGCATTGTTAAATTAGAAATAAATCGAGCCTATGTGTTATTACATGTTGCAAAGCATGGTCTTTAAAATAAAATCGCTATTTGACGATAGATGTCTCTACTATTATTTATTATTTATTCAGAAAGCAAAGGTGTTAATATGTTGTGAATTGGCGTGTTTCATTGGCGTTAGCCTTAATATTGTACTTCTAACTGACAAATTTGCGTTTCATTGAACATCTAGTCAAAAGTACTTGAAAGTACTTTGTTAACGCCAACGAAACATTATAGAAGTATTTACGATCAAAAAGTTTATTACAAATTTTGTGATTTCAATACTCGTAGTCTTCAATTAAATAGTGACGAGCTTATAGTTTAAAATTCTGCTCTACATGTTTGACAAAGGGTTAGAATTAAAAATTTGTATTTAAAATTTTCGATCAAATTTGGATCTTTTATATATAAAACGATGGGTCTGCCTAAAAAAATTTGACTTCCATTTTTAAAAAACTAAGTTGGGTTTTATTATACAAATCAATTCTCGAGGTACAAAAGGACAACGACACACAGAGATACAATTTTAAAAACTATTTTTTCCGGCTTTTATTTTCATTTTGTAAAAGTATTTATAAAGAGTACGCCATTTTTGAATACAGAATCTGTATGTCATATGCCATATGTATGTCATTCTGGCAGATTAAAAATATTTTAAAATCCTTTTGAGTAAAAATAATAAAATATACGCTGCTCTCCAAAGGGCTTTTTAAAACACTCAATCTTTTACTCAACTTAATAATATTTTTTAGTTTTTATTGAAAACAGAAAAATACATTTTAGAAAATATTTTAGCTTAGTTTTGAGTGAAAGCTACAATTTTGAGTACCTTGGCTGAGACTGAGACAGGATCGAGTTAGAATTGTTTAAGTGTAATATAAAATTTTTTAACTTTTTCAATATCTGATTGTAAACTTATCTGAATGAAATTAATTCAGTAAGAGGCAAGAACTAGACAGGGAAATGAACATTATCGCCCACGGAGCCATGTTGCAGTGTATTAGTGGTGCTAAGAAAATACGGTAAATTATATGTTTTCATTTAAACGATCGATCCCACTTTTACCAAGGAATTTAGGCTATTTGGCAAAAGATGTGCCGAGCAATGATTTATCATCACGATTACAATCAAAAATATGTATATTACGATCCGTCGTTTAACTGTTAAAAATCATGAAAAATGAAAACAAATGGAAACAATTATCAAAGTAGTCACACTCGATTGGCGAGTGCAAAACTTAATCGTGAAAATATTAATATTTTTACAAGCTTTAACCAATTTATGGGCAAAACACTTTCGATCTATGATATGCATCTAATAGTTAGCAGATGAAGCATCTGGAATTACCCGAAGTGAGCGAAGTGAGGTATGAGGTTAAATCCAGATAGTTTTTAATTATTAGTTTTTCAAAAATTCACTTGGGTGAATGAGATTTTTGACAAGTGAGTTTTCTTATTAATAAAGAAAAAATTCAATTGAATGGATCAAGGAGTAACTCTGGATACTCAAGCAACCCGGACGTTCTTTATAAGGTAATAAATAGTGGAGATTAACTAAGCTTACATGGCAAAGATTTCCTAGGTCAGTTTAATTGACTTCCCATTTAATTAACAATAAAAATCCCAACTAAATGGTCTTGTAGGGAACTATAGGGCGAGCGTAATATTTTAGTTAGAGTTAGCAATCTGAAAATATCAGAGAAAGAAAGGCTTCGTGATTTCTTCCGAAATACAAAAAATAAAACTGTTATCTACACAATTTTGGCTACGCTCTAATTTAGGGTCTAGAATTTTTCTCGGTAATTTGCTAAAAATAATTTTATAATACTTAAATCTCGGTATCTTAATAAAGTTTGTTCGTCTCCTAATTTCATAGAAACTTCCACATAATTTTCCAAATCTCAAGTAGTTTTTTCACAAATTGTAAATGTTTTATAAAACAGAATTTTAAACGAAATTCAGAACACTTTTATTAATTAAGTTATATTTATGGGAAAAGTGTTTCAACTAAAATGGAAACTGCAAACTCTTTGGAGGAGTACAAAAAAAAAATGCCGACGGAATATAATTGCCGACGGATTAAACAATAAGATAAAACTCACCTCTTCAAGTTGCGATTAAATTTCTATAAAATCTCCAAAAATTTCCGCTTCATAGCCATACACATATTTAATATATTTTTAATTTTCTAAATCACAATAAAATTTCACTAAACTTAGAACTTCTATAGGTATTATTGATCATTTGAATTTTTTTTTTATTTACTTTATTTCTCAACCAATTTTCATATCACATCCCAAAACATAAAGATCACAATTTTTTTTTCAATCGATCACAAAATATTTATCACTTCTTCATTTTTCATTATTATTATATCAAATTTTTTTTACTTTTATTTACTATAACTACTAATTTTACTACTTATTTTTCACTTCAAAAACTATATAAAAAACATGATCTGTAATAAAAATAAAACGGAAAAACTAGATAAAACAAAACAAAATAATAAGATCACACAAAACTACTTGATCTATACGCACACCGAAGAAAAACAAAACAAAACTAAAAACTATAATATTTATAGTGGAGTAACAAGAGATCAGTAAGCTGTTTTTATAGCACGTGCCATCTGTATATAATTCGCGATCATTGATCGTTACAACAACAAGAAATAAAACAAAATAAATAAGAAAAGAAATCAATTTGAAGATGATCAAATTAATATTAAGTATACTAATACTAGATCTTGTAAATAAAATAGTGATCAATTACTACAAAACAATACATAATTATTATAGTTTTCTTTTGTTTTCGTATTATAAAAGCTTAGTCGGATCTATCGATCGTTCGAATAAAATTTGAAACAAAGTTATATTCATTCGAAATTTGATCGTTCGCACAAGAGTTTTTATATTCAAACAGAATTTTATTATATTCGCGCGATCTTCTCGCCGATCGTCTTTTTTATTTTTTTATTTATATTTTTTATTTAATTTATGAGTGGATTGTCCAAAATAAAAAAATAATAATAATAATAAAATTTATAAGAAATAAATGTATATATAGGTATATACAAAAACAAGTTTTATAACGAATAAATTAAAAATAAAAAACCACTGTGAAAAAAGTCGTTAGATTGTCTTTCAGAAATCTCAAAAAAAAAAAACACTTTGCTTCAAAAGAAAAACCAAACAGACGAAAAATAAAAATCGTATTTATATTTTCCACTTTGTGAAAAAAAAAAAATTATTTATATTTTCTTGATGAAACTTTTTCAATATTATAATATTTCTTCGCTCCGTATGCCCGTTATACACGATATCACGTTCCAAAATGAACTGAATGTGAATGAAATTTCTTATTAATAAAATATAATATTTTTTCTTTCGTAACGAAGACGACAAGTAAAAAGCTTAAAATACAAAACAAAACAAAAACAACAAACGACAACTAACTGAAGTCAAGTAATCAACTGAACTGAATTAAAAAAGAAAATAACATATACACAAAAAAAAACAAAAGACTTCGAAAAATCTTTTGCTGTCTTTCTCTCTTTTCCATTTGTTTATTTTCGTTTTTTTTTTTTGCTAATTTGACTTATTAATATAATTATTTTTTCTTATCTACTATCTCGTTCTGGCGTGCTCGCAAAATTTTTTACAATAATATACAAACCGAAACAGCAAACGATACCGATCGATATTTATGACGTAATATTCGTATGTATATACAATATACATATATAATTAATTATGCACGAATCGCGAATTTATTTTATATATAGTCATCTTTATCGTTTTTGTCGTATTATACACATTTATATTTATTTAATAATTTGTTTGGTTTGTGCAGCACATATACATACATGAGTTTATAATAAATAAAATTATTAGTACAGTTGATTAACAAATTATTTATGCAAAATTTATATGCTATCGTGCGGCACTGACAACGATTGTGTTTATGTACGGCTTTTATGTAAATAAATAAATCCACGTGTGTTAATCATTTTTATTCGTCTTAAGTCAATATTATGTTTTCTTTTGTTTTGATTTATTCCGAATCTGGTAAGACGAAAACAAAAGTATATGGAAGACAAATGAATTTTTTTTTTTAATGTAATTGTTTTTTTTGTTGTTGTTTGGTTTATAAATATGCCGACGAGACGCGCGCCTTTACATTTATAGCTCAATTCAGTCTCGATGTCAAATATATTATAGGCGCATATGTACTCGCCGCATACTATCTCTAATTAAGATAACAGATCTTTGTTTTGGTTTATTTTTTATATAGATATATAAAAGATAGATAATTAATTTGAGATAAATGTCTGAAATTTAATGTACTGTACAGTGTAAGACGTGATATTCTTAACTTATGACAATGTGTGCAGCATACTGGCGGGATTCTTACTTTGAACAATTTTGACTAGAAAATTAAAAACTCTTGCAATTGGCCCATCTAGTATTCCGTTAGTTTATGATACTAACTCTATAAAATAGATTTTTGCAGTAATTTTTTTATTTTGATTTAGTGTATTAGCGGTTTTTATCCAATGTAGATTGCGTTAGTTTCTACGTCTGCAAGGAAGAGTAATTGTCAAATTCACTGTTATTACAGTTTTGATCCCCCTTGCCCACGTTTTGTTAGCCAGATGTCAGCTACTTTGTTGCAAATCGCAAATATATTATACAAATTTGAATGTAATTTTAAATAGCATAAAATGGCATATCCGTATAATACTACATTAGTGATCAAAATATAGTAGGTTTCCTTTATAATAGCGCTACTCTATTCAAAATAACAAGATTTTGCACAAAATTAAAAAGAGACAAAAATAAAATATCTACATGAGAGTGCCTGAGACACAATTTTTTACATTAGGACATGTAGGGGATTTTTTGACTGTAATACAATTTTGACAAGTCCCTCTATAACCTAAAAAAAACAAAACATTTATGTTACATAAATAATAAATCAAAATGGCTACAATGGAGAAACCGAAACTGAAGGTAATTTTATTAAATTAAAACGCATTTTTTAATAATTATAAACTAAATATAGGGTTTTCCAATGGGAGTGATATGATTTTTAAGTGACGTTCCATTTGTAATATGTCATAATCTGTCATTTGTTGTTTCATTGTATTCAGTAATGTTTACAATTTCATCATGGTGAGATATACGCCAGAACAACGTTTACAAATTGCAATTACAAACGATAACGATTTTTTTTAAGAAAATCATCTTCCTCGATGAGGTTCACTTTCATCTGAGTGGTGCTGTAAATAAACAAAACTGTCGATTCTGGTGCGAGGAAAATTCACAAATTATTCATGAAAAACCATTACATTCACCTAAATTGACAGTTTGGTGTGGTTTTTGGTCTGGTGGAATCATTGGTCCGTATTTTTTTCGAAATGAAGCTGGTAACACTGTTACTGTCAATGGAGATCGGTATAGATCGATGACAACCAACTTTTTATGGCCGAAATTGGAAGAAGTTGATCTTGACAACATTTGGTTCCAACAGAACGGGGCTACGTGCCACACAGCAAGTGCAACAATTGAATTATTGCGAGAAAAGTTTGGATCATATCACTCTTATTGGAAAACCCAATTCTGGCGTCAAAATCAGCTGTTCTGCACTATACTGGAAATCACAAATTTTAGTGTTTATTATTTTTAATATCGAGTTTTATTAATTCGGTTACGTTTTTGACGTTCTCTTATGTTTTAATTTGAATATATGTAATATTTTTAGTTTTTTTTAAACTTTAAAAAATACTAACCCGTCTTCGTCGTTTGCAGTTTCAATAGAAAGCGTGGAATGTGCTGTTTCATTTCATGTTCCATCCTAATCGATCGCTATCGAAGTAGTTGAACCGGTTACTAAAAGTGAGGAGTTGAAAGTCAAGCATTAATAGGACAAAGGTACCTGTTCCAGATGTAACTTTCACTCCCAGTAATATGCCAAAAGTAAATTAAATACATTTTAAGAATAGTGCACCCATATTCAAAGGTACAACATCATCGCCAGCTGGTTTATTTATTTATTTAAAGAAATCTATTCTGTGATTTACATGTATGATTTCAGAATTTAATTTAAAACAAAAATATTAAAAATTCAAATAAAGAACTTTAAAACACAAAAATATAAATCAAATTTTAATTTAACAATTAAACATTTAAAAAATAATTCTTAAGGATATTTTTGAAGTTGCCCTGATAAGTTAAAGTCGACGATGTTGAAAGATTTATACAATCTATTAATGGGGTCACTTTTCACTTTTCTTAGGCCCAAATGATCTTTCAAAATGGTTTTTACTGATCCTTTCGATATTTCAACGATGCCAGTTAGGTCTCTGACTGTTAATCGTCGATTCTCGAGCACCAATTCCTTGTTTTTATTAACGTGTTGATCATCAGTTGATGTTGATGGCCGTCCTAGACGTGGTTCGTCGTCAACACGTTCTCGACCCGCTTTGAACAATTTGTACCAACCAAAAACACTTGCTCGCGACATACAATTATCACCAAAGGCCTTTTGCGACATTCTGAATGTTTCGGCACCACAAAATTGATTCCTCACACAAAATTTAATGGAACTTCTTTGTTGAATAATTTCACTCATTGTAAAAATCGCCGAATGCACTTTTTGTACTTCAGAAAGACTAGCGTAACACTAATGATTATTTTGATGTGACATTTGGCACAGATGTCACTGACAGTCATACCACCATGGGAAAAAAATATTTCGACGAATGGTTTTCCGCGCGAAATTCAAATTAAAAAGTGTTACTACTTTTTGCCCACAGTAGTATATATATATATATATATATATATATATATATATATATATATATATATATATATATATATATATATATATATATATATATATATATATATATTGAATATATATATATATATATATATATATATATATGATGAAAAATTCGTGAAATCACAAATTCACTCTATGGAGCCATAAGTCATGTTTTAATTTTATGATTTTATGTTTTGAATATGTAGCCTTGATTAAAACAAACATTTTGAGACACTTAATTTTTTTTGGTTCTTGTTGTTGTTAAAGATACAGGGTGTCAAAATTTGAGAAAAATGATAATCATGGTATTGTATTTATCGCAATAATAAGAAAAATAATTGTCCGATAATTATGATTTTGGGCTCATGTTAAAGGTAAGTTAATAAGGATTTCTAAAAAAATATAAAAATAGTATATTGTTTAAATCCTTCTTCTCTAAATTTCCCGCCAAAATGTTCTTTTTGAATTTTCTCAAAAACCTATTTTTTTTTTTTTTTTTTTTTTCTAGAATTCGATAATTAATATTTTACAACATATCAAAAAACTAGAATACCGTTATTTTTTGTTTTCTTGCAAAAATCGTTTTAGTAAGAGAAGCATTTCATTCATAATTCTGTGACTCATACTTAAATATGACGCAAAATTGTACAAAAAATAAAATACAAAACACACAAATTAAGTGAACTACCACTTTTGTAAACAATTTCAAAACATTGAGAAATATCCACTGAAATACAGTTTTTCCATATAAAAATGAAATGCTTCTCTTACTAAAACGATTTTTGCAAGAAAACAAAAAATAACGGTATTCTAGTTTTTTGATATGTTGTAAAATATTAATTATCGAATTCTAGAAAAAAAAAAAAAAAAAAAAAATAGGTTTTTGAGAAAATTCAAAAAGAACATTTTGGCGGGAAATTTAGAGAAGCAGGATTTAAACAATATACTATTTTTATATTTGTTTAGAAACCCTTATTAACTTACACTTAACATGAGCCCAAAATCATAATTATCGGACAATTATTTTTTTTATTGACATATAAACAACATCATGATTATCGTTTTTCTCAAAATTTGACACCCCAAATCTTTAACAACAACAACAACAAAAAATATTAAAGTATTTCAAATTTTTTTTTTCAATCAAGGCTACACATTCAAAACATAAAAATCATAAAATTAAAACATGACTTATAAAAATTTGTGATTTCACGAATTTTTCATCATATATATATATATATATAAAGGGTGATTTTTTTGTGGTTAGGATTTTCATGCATTAGTATTTGACAGATCACGCGGGATTTCAGACAAGGTGTCAAAGAGAAAGATGCTCAGTATGCTTTGACATTTCATAATGAATAGACTTACTAACGAGCAACGCTTGCAAATAATTGAATTATATTACAAAAATCAGTGTTCGGTTCGAAAAGTGTTTCGCGATTTACGTCCGATTTATGGTCTACATAATCGACCAAGTGAGCAAACAATTAATGCGATTGTGACCAAGTTTCGCACTCAGTTTACTTTATTGGACATTAAACCAACCACACGAATGCGTACAGTGCGTACAGAAGAGAATATTGCGTCTGTTTCTGAGAGTGTTGCTGAAGACCGTGAAATGTCGATTCGTCGCCGTTCGCAGCAATTGGGTTTGTGTTATTCGACGACATGGAAGATTTTACGCAAAGATCTTGGTGTAAAACCGTATAAAATACAGCTCCTGCAAGAACTAAAGCCGAACGATCTGCCACAACGTCGAATTTTCAGTGAATGGGCCCTAGAAAAGTTGGCAGAAAATCCGCTTTTTTATCGACAAATTTTGTTCAGCGATGAGGCTCATTTCTGGTTGAATGGCTACGTAAATAAGCAAAATTGCCGCATTTGGAGTGAAGAGCAACCAGAAGCCGTTCAAGAACTGCCCATGCATCCCGAAAAATGCACTGTTTGGTGTGGTTTGTACGCTGGTGGAATCATTGGACCGTATTTTTTCAAAGATGCTGTTGGACGCAACGTTACGGTGAATGGCGATCGCTATCGTTCGATGCTAACAAACTTTTTGTTGCCAAAAATGGAAGAACTGAACTTAGTTGACATGTGGTTTCAACAAGATGGCGCTACATGCCACACAGCTCGCGATTCTATGGCCATTTTGAGGGAAAACTTCGGAGAACAATTCATCTCAAGAAATGGCCCGGTAAGTTGGGCACCAAGATCATGCGATTTGACGCCTTTAGACTATTTTTTGTGGGGCTACGTCAAGTCTAAAGTCTACAGAAATAAGCCAGCAACTATTCCAGTTTTGGAAGACAACATTTCCGAAGAAATTCGGGCTATTCCGGCCGAAATGCTCGAAAAAGTTGCCCAAAATTGGACTTTCCGAATGGACCACCTAAGACGCAGCCGCGGTCAACATTTAAATGAAATTATCTTCAAAAAGTAAATGTCATGGACCAATCTAACGTTTCAAATAAAGAACCGATGAGATTTTGCAAATTTTATGCGTTTTTTTTTTAAAAAAAAGTTCTCAAGCTCTTAAAAAATCACCCGTTATATATATATATATATATATATATATATATATATATATATATATATATATATATATATATATATATATATATATATATATATATATATATATATATTGATACATTTTGACACCCAAGGTTATGTTTCCCGATTTAAAATCAAAGGAAGCAATTGAATATCATGCAACCGCACAGACGTACAATATACTAGTCGATCATGTTAAATTAAACATAAATCCTTTCAACGAACTAGAATTAAATCTAATTTATAACAATCTTGAAATTCAGCTGGTCACAGCCTTCGAAGAACAATTTATTGATACAGAACTAAACACGCCATATACAACGTCTCAAATCATGTTTTCTTTGAATTTCTTAAGAAATATTAAAATATGCATTTTTTAATTCATTCGTTCCGCTCGCCTTTGAAAAAATATTGGCTTTACTATTTTAAAGCTAGCAACGAGTGGAGTGTATGCTATAGAGAGTCTTTAGTCATTCACATGATAAAAAGGGTGTTTTTTATAGGTTTACATCTTTAAGTTGGCAACACTGTTTTGTTTGACAACCGATTTGACATTTCATAATGATTAGACTCACGCCTGCGTAACGTTTGCAAATTCTGGAAATTTTTTATCAAAATAATGGTTCTGTTTGCCAAACTCATCGTGCATTATGCCAATTTTACGGTCGTCATAATCTTCCATCAGAGCGGCGGTTAACTATGTATCGTTTTTGCACCACGTATACTCTAACTGAAAATACGCATCCAGTAAGACGTCAAACTGAGCGTACCGAACAAAAGCTAGACGCTGTTCAGCGTAGCATTGAGGAAGACCCAAATAAATCAATTCGACGTCGTTCCACTTTGTGGAAAATTTTATCTAAGGATCTTGGATTCCGTGCTTATTTGTGTTGGAATTAAAGCCATCCGACTATGCACATGCCGAAAATTCGGCCAATGGACTGCATCACAAATTGTTATTGATACAGAATTGTCGGATTTGGAGTGAAGATAATCCATAAGCCTTTGCCGAAACACTATTACATCCAGATAAAATCACTGTTTGGTGTGCTTTATGAAAAAAAACGATGATGGGGGAATGTTACCACATGCTGTTACCAGGACTGTTACCAGGATGGTGTCACATGCCACACAGCACGGGATACAACAAATTTACTCAAAGAAACATTTGATGAAAAACTAATTTCACGTAATGGTCCTGTTAATTGGCCATCGAGATCATGTGATCTAACTCCATTCGATTATTTTCTTTGGGGATATGTTAGAGTTATTAGCGAGATACGAGGGCAATTACTCCGAAGAGTGACCAAAAATTGGACCTCCAGATTACGCCCTGTATATGCTAGCCTGGCCACATGGTTGAAATTATATTCAAGCATTAATGGCATAAAATTATCTATCCAATAAAGCTCTAGTTTCACTGATATTCAAAATGTTTTTCTTTTCTATTTTAATTTAAAATTGTAAACCTCTAAAAAACGCCCTTTAGATCCTATTTTAAGTTTCAATATCGGCTTTAGTTTGATTATCGATTTAGATTTGAAGCCCTTAACTATTTTAATGGGGCTTTTAATTAGGCCAACATATCTTGAGTAAAACTAAAGTGAGCCATCGAATTATTTTACGATTTGGGTTCCGCTGACTTTAATGTTTTATCCAAAATGAGTGGAATCCAAAATTTGTTAATGGGACATTTGGTTAGCCAAAGATGACCTTTAATTGAAAAAAAAACCGCAAAGTTTTGTCAGGAACGGATGGCACCCAAAATTTGTTACTGATGCATTTCATGAGCGTTTAAATTTTGTGTGTCAATAAACCATTTTATGCGTTCTAAAAAGGATTTGTGGCCGTTTTTCGATGTTGGTACTGTTAGCTTTGAAATGAAAATGCCCAAAGGTTTTTTTAGAAACGAGCGGAGGTAAAATTGTTAATGGGGCGTCACATGACACTAGAACATGTCTCGCGTTCTAAATTTCGTTTTGATCCGATTTTCGTTTAGAGTTCGGCTTAAATTAAAAAACCCAATCTTTGTCAAAACCAATTTATATGTCAAACGAACTTTGTTTGCGTTTTAAAGCTTCCTTTTATTATTCACATGATTTTTGATGTGGGTTTCGCTAGCTTTAAATGAAAAAATCCACTGATTTGTGAAGTCCATTAAATTTTGTTTCGCATTCTAAATTGGATCTTTGATTCGTTTATCGATTTGAGTTCTGCTATAATTTTCCATAGTACAGGGTGCTTAGTTCGTATTAAAAATGTTTATTAAATAATAATGCAACAAATATGTTCAAATGATTAGTATGTAATTTATTTTCGAGAGTACACCTTTCGATTATTATTGATATACTATTTCATTCAAAGGACTGCCTCGGCTGGTTGTGCTGTACCCCATTCTGCCGACCCAATTTTTCAGTAAATGTGCAGCGTCTTTTAAAGCCTCAATCGTGTCTGCATGATTATAGCATAACATTTGTCCTTGACCGCGGTTTTGGGTAAAAATGCTCATCTTCTTCCAATGATGGATGGTTAAATGCCTTCAATTCTTGAACCGATTGGACTTTTAGGCCTTCATACCCAGGTCTTTGTGTAAAATTATTTGTGAAGTCCTATCTCTGATCGTTCTTCTGCACGATGGCGATTTGAGGTACTTGGATGTTGACGCACGCTATCAGCTACAGCAATATTTTCCATCGAACAAGCTGGACAGCGATGCAGAACGTGTGTTAACATGTCAGTCGAACAACTCACGCTGTTCTAAGTTGGTGTTTCATTTCTACCAAATTTTGTATGCATTTTTCGGCAACTGACTCACTACTTTGGAAATAAGTTTTGAATATTTCCCAACGTTGATCAAACGTATATCAACTCATTTCGTTTACCGGGAATATAATACTGAATTTCTGTCACTTGACGGATGACATTAGAGCTATGAGCGGCGAAATAATCGCTATTTCAAAAGCGAACTAAAAGATGCCGCACCCTTTGTATTGTTATTTTCTACTGGGTGGGTTCTGCTAATTTTGTGGTTCCACGTTTTGGGCGGGTTCTGTTAATTTTGTGATTCCACCTATATTAAAAAAGGTCAGTCGGTCATATGGATGTATAGGATCTAACTTCACTTTGCAGAGAGAATTTCTAAAATTGTTTTAGAACGACGTTCTAAAATACGGGTAGGATCAATTGGATGGATGAAGTGATCCCAGCTTTGATGAAATTCGATGTAGATGGTTGCAATTTTCTTTTGAAATGATTTCTTAATTAAATTTCGAAATATAGCAGATTTCAAAAATTTCATGGGGTCATCCTGAATGATTTCTGAGTAAATTTACGGAGTACTCGTAGTTTTTGAATATAGTCAACTAGACCGTTACTCAACTAATTTTGATAAACTTTGGTATTTGGATATAAAATGCGATTCTTAAAGGATTTAAACTGGGAATGCTAAATTCAAAAAGAATTCTCTCTCAACTTTCACATAACTGGGCAAGTATTCGAGAATCTACTTTAATCTAGAATGTTATCAGTAACCGGACGAGCCGACGGTCTCTCAATTCAACGGATTTAGCGGCATGGATATTGGTTCTTGGGACTGTTTTATGAAACTGGGCCTACCGATAGACGGTTCCAGAGTGTGAGGTAATTAGTAAAGGTGCAGTGAACCTCTCTTCCTACATAAAACCAAAGTAAAAAATTAAGTGGTGTATATGAGCTACAAGTCCGTTATCACCGCTATTCTGAATTGTCACAAAAATTACAAAGACCAACCGTAACAAATCCAGGGGAGCTGTAACTAACGTAACACGGGCCACTATCTGAAAATACCTCCGAGACCTCATTAGTGGTTCCTCGAGCAACGCCGATGACACATGGAAACACAGAAGCTGCATGCTAAATCGATAGCTTGGAACTTCAGAAGTTCCGAAATAATTTCAAATATTTTCGTGTAAGAACACAACACTAAACTTCTCCATTAAATTAAATGAACACATTTGGTGATCGCATTAAAACATCAGCTTTTATGCGTTCAACAGGTGCTTATGTGACTATTTTGCCAACGCCACAAATTGATCTACCGACATCACTACTACAGCTCTAGTTTGAACAATTTTATTTTCTTCTTATAGCAGACTTAATTTTGAGCCTTTCTAGTGTTTTCACTAATTAATCATTCGCCTGTTTTTCCAAAAAATATGGGCGTTTGGGCAATATTGCAAATTATATGTAATAAATACTTTAAAAAAATAACTCACCCCTTTTGTTTATGTACGTGCTTCGCTATACGTGGTGCGTGGTGCTAACTCCACATGTTATCCTGAACAAGTTTTTGTTGTGATTTAAATTACAATTCGCTATAATGTAGGTCTGACTTCACCGACTTACTTGAGTATACAATACCCTTTGCATACATATCCTTTCAAGCCGACATTACAAAACTTAATATTGCTTTATCGAGCATTAATGGTTACTTCCATCAACTGCTGTTCAATGGGCACTAAATCAGATAATATTCGGCCTCCGAGGAGACACAGCATCTGCTCGCTGCAGCCCTGATCGTTGACTGGAGTAGTTGGACTCAAGCATATTGAATCCACTCATCTATTGTTGTACACCTTTCCCATTTAATGTACGTCTGCTTTCTTCTGATTTAGGAATTTTACTCTCTTCTCTTAAATGACCTTTTCTGATAACTTCTTCTGTCGTAAACACGGGATTCTTTGTTGATCACCATCCTGTTTAACGATCTTACAATTATGAGCGAAATCTAAGTTCTAGCTTGAACAGCCCATAGTAATCTGGAGTCGGGGCAAGCAGTTAACTTCAAGAAGACTGATTTGAATGCTTTGTACACTGGATTTCAGTTTTCCGTTGTGATGTTCTCATCGCCCTGATTTCCGGACATGACAGCTAGCATCAAAGCGTGTTCCTTTTATGCAACTAAACAGCTTCATCCGATGTATATTCCAGTTTTTCTTGGCTTGATGTTTTTTTGCTGATACCATCTCATCCTGCGTGACCTCTGTCGTTTCAACGCGAGTCCTTCTCTTTATTATTGTTGTCGCAGAAAGTTTTTCGAGTTCGTGAACAGGCTCTTTAGGTTCGTGATCAGCTATTCTTCGGTGGTAGCAGCCTGTTTTTTTTATTAATATTCTAAATTGTAAATGCGAATACCTATTAATATTTTTGGTTGCTCGATGATATCCACAGTGTTCATTGGGTACACTAGGCAGAAGATCAGCGCTGCTTTTCCTAGAAAATAAAGAAATCATATAAGGAGTATTTCAATCGGCTACATTTAAGATGAATAATATTCTTATAAGACTTGGTAAGAATGAAGTATTAGGGAGGACGACACAGCAGCTACTTGAATACATAGCAGCTACAACAAGCTGTAGCAGTGCAATTATGGAAGTTTGATTCGGTCGGTATTACATAGATAAAAGCACTCAGCAAAAAGGTGATCAAGAAGACCAATTCGAAATAGCCGGATATAAAAGAAGCGAACTCGTTCTAAATCGGGATGTCTCGGAAACGAAAAAATAGGAAACTACCTCACGAAATGCAGGAGGTCCGAAAATCGAACCCCATTTCAGGCTGACCGAATCAAGTTAAAACTGTCACTGGAGAAATTGCAACAACAAAGGAGAGCTTACTTGAGGAATACATCCTTAACTTTTATTTTAAGTCTGAGAAAGAAGTGATAATATGGTTTAATAAAGAAATAGCTTGACGAAAGCGTTTAGGCCTAAAAATAAAATAGAGATACCACCGATGTGATTTTGAGATAGAAAGATATGAATTGTAGAGTCAAACAAATTTTTTGACGCTTTATAGTCCAACCGCAGGAAAGCGTGGTTTATCGAAGTTACAAAAAACTTGTCTATAGAATTTTTATAAATGTAAAAGTATATAGATGAAACTAAATCGTCACAGACCAACAATTTACAACCTTTGAACCTTTGAAGTCTAACTCAATCTGTTGCTGACTATCGAAATTAAATTGAGATAAAATTTAGTAATAAAAATTCTAAATTTTTGAAAATTATTTAACTTGGCTCCTCCGGATCCCACGAAGATGCACGAAGTCGCCTTGAATAAGCAATAATGTAGTAAACCGACCTTCTAATTGAAATGAGCCAAAATTCAGTGAGTCTTAAAATTACGCATTCCCTGTTTCCTATATTAAGCATTAAGTCAAACTTGTGTGATCGGAAGCACCAAGTTTTCCCAGATAAGTCATATTTTCCTATCCATAAATAGTAAATTATTTTTATGATAAGTTCATGTTTTGATGCTTTCGTTGCTAGTAGACTACAAATCAACAAAACAATCCTACATCCAAAGCGAGACCTTTGCACCGAGGAAGGAATGATCAATAGAACATTCAGAGGCTGAAAACAAGAACCCAGGCTCGGTTATGGCGAACCGAACTTCCTCTTCAAATCAATTCTGTGGAAAATTATGAAAACATAAAAAACATGAGGCGGTGTCGCTCTAAACGCACTAATCGCGGAAGTCAAGCACTCAATAGGTCGTGTCTCCAAGGGTGATCACGGCACTATGGAATATGGCAGCACTGTTTCCTTTAGTACGATAATAGTGGCCGATATAATTGAAGAAAAAATCCAAATTCACGCTCAAAGACGGACTGAATTTTTGGATTTTGAGAGGGAAAAGGGACGAAAAACAATCAGGTCTTTCTCACAACCATGCCCTAGCCGTTTGTCAAATTCAAATCAAGGACAGGACTTATTAAAGAAATACTTAAAGGTGCTCGATCAAACCTCTTTGGACAGTTGTAAGTGCTGCCGCAAGACGATGAATCAAACGATTCAGATTCAGCTTATTAGAGGCACGTGATGATATGATGGAGACCCTCAGGTTAGAATTAACCAATGAAATGTTCCCGATATCATCCGTTAACTCGTGGAAAAGGTTACAATCACATGGCAGGTGAGCGGTAATTTGAAAATCATCGGATCACGATAATCCAATATTTCTCGGCGTTTGTCTATCACACTACTGAAATTATGATTATTACACTGCTGCCTCGACTTGCGTAAGGGGCGCTACATTTGTTTACTTTAAACTAACTAAGTACATTATGGAGGAAGTTTTGACATCTTAGTGAATTGTCACTTCCCCAGGAGGGTGGCGAGGTCACGAACATGCATCCACACCTTATTCAACCGGAGGCCTAAAAGCCCTCAATTAAATTTTTTACAACGAAAGATTCCTTTCTCCCTCATCCAGAACTTGAAATTTGTTCTAAAATTCATGAATAAATTACTGAATACATTTATCAGGTCCAGTACCTCCAATTAAGTGACTTGGAACTCAGTGAACATGTGTACTAGATTGCCGTAAATCAACAGAGGCAGCACTACACGAGCTCACAACAGAAATCAAATCGGCTTGGTGTTGCTATAACGCGAAATATGAAATCCCGAAATCAAAATCCCGTAAACCAAATCCCATAAAATGAAATCCTGAAAAATTAGATGAAAATGTTGAAATAAGGTAGTTTCAACAGCGACGTAGTGCCTTACTAATCAGGCATGTCCTCTCAATTTTAGTTTATTAGACCAAGAACTGGCTCAGCATTGATATGTATTTAGTTCAAAGGTCAGAGCACTAACAGAGTTATGTCTAATGTTGTGCAAGTTTTTGATTACACGACTTTAAAAATATTACAAGACCCATTTATTAACCAGGACTAGGACACATTTAAGAGCCTGGTGAATGATTGGTGCATCACTACAAGGCACAAGAGAGAACCTCTAATTGTCGGGATACCGTCGAAAGCCCAAAACTCAAAATCCCGAAACAAAAAACACGAAATCCCGAAAAAGAAATTCATGAAGTCCCGAAACACGAAATATTAAATTTTAGTCCTTAATAAATTCACAATAACAATTTATGAGTACTTTTGGGATATTGTTTATTTAATTATTATAACATTAAATATTATTTATATTTTGTATCTTTCGTATACTCATACATATGTAGGAGATAAGATAGGAATTATAATTCAATTTTCGAGTTTCAACATCTAATGCTCTCTCTCTCTCTAAATGGAACGATTATGTTTCATTTTATACTCTTTGTTTATGGTTTTCTCGCATAGTTACGGTGTCATTTCAGCAAAATCATTCTCACTATTGGTCTCAAGCATAAAGGTTTTGGGAAGTACTTAAAATTTAATCAGAGTCGGTCAAATCAAAAGATCGTTGTGGCCAATATATTAAATTTTTTTTGTTAGATGTGAACAGTGGTCACGAGCAATGTGTGGTGTGGCACTGTCCTGTTGGAATTACGTATTTTGTAGGCCAATTCGATTTTTAGAAAGCGCAGATGTTTCAACATCTACCTCCAATAACTGGTTCATTATTGTCTGTAGTAGTATTCTGAAAGAAAAGCGGCACACAGATATCACCAGAGCAAATGGAATAGCCCCTCTACGATGTTGTAATGATCAATAGTGTATTAGTTGAAGATTTTTAGTGTACAATAGCGGCTTATCATAATGTGGAAATCCAGAGGGATTGTCCTAATAAGGTAATCGAAAATATTCACGATTTATAAAGACGTCGATTTTGTATGTCGTAAAATGAATATCTACAGAAGGGTTTAGGACGAAAGTTCTCATCCTCTAAAGTATATAACGATGTAAACTAGTCTTGAAAATATAATGACTTAGCCATTTTTTTGACAACTTGTCTGTCATTGGGTATTTTCGTTTCGAAGTTTTCGCAATAATTGAAAATACCTGATTTCAACATTTTCGGTATTTTGTCGGGTTCACGTTAGGATTAAATTCAAAATTTAAGTTTGAAATATGAACAATTAGTTTTACATAGTCGTATTACCAATTTTCCGTTTTCTAAAACATCGAAAACAAAATAAATAATGGTTTACTGTCGCAAAAAACAAAATTGTGGAGCCAACAAAAAATTCAAAAAACAAAACATCGATTATTTTCGTTATTTAGTTTACTTTAGGATGGAAGCTGCTGCCCGAAAACCCCCTGCTTTCTCAATTTCTATAACTTTAAGGAATATAAGTGAAATTGTTTTAATATTTGAATAAAAATTGACATCCTATGCATAAATGTTTAATTATTCTAATCCATCCAAAGGATCCTCATAATGAAACAATGAAAACCCCAAGGCCTCTTAGCTTTGGATTTTACTTTGCTCAAATATGGCGAAATAAAAATATCGAAAGATAAAATGTCGAAAATAAAATATCAACAATACCGGCTTTTTCCCCGTCGAGTTTCGACTTAGTTGCTATATTTTATAGCTATTTCAATTCGTCATTCGTGTTGAGGGTTCATATTTTTGAAAAATATAAATGAAATTGTTTTAAAATTTGAAAAATGAGGTTTTATGTGCCAATATTTAATTATCCTAATCCAACTTTGATTTTTAATCCTCATACTATAACAAGAATCCCGAAAGCTGCGTACTAAAAAGGGAACTCCTGAAAGCCGCTTAGCATTGGATCACTTTACGCAAGAATGACAGGAAAGTAATATTCCAAAATCATTAAATTGCTTTAAATTCGATTAAATATATATTGTACGATGGTTTTGGGCTGTTAGCTCAAAGTTAATAATCCCGAAATTGAAATCTCGAAAAGAAAATTAACTCTAAATCCCGAAAAACGAAATGGCGGTTCAAAATGTTCAGTATTTTTTCGGGTTAAAGTTTGAATTTCTAAATTGTTAAAAGCAACCTTTTATGTAACTTTCTAAACATAAATTGTTGATTAAAGTTGAGAAAATTGAATATTTAAATTTTATTGTCAAAAGATTTATTACGAATTCTCAAAATGGTTGAGGAGCATTCATGTTACGTTTAGCCGATACTTGGCTCTGAAAATCTTCAACTAATGCACTATATATAGTGTGTAACGATCATTACAATCTTGGAAACTCGATAATTGAATTATAATTCCTATCCTACTAGATAGATGCAAACTATAAAGAAAGATTAAAAATTGTAATAATTATGGGATTTCAGGTTTTGAGCTGACAACTCAACTCTGGTAACCCCAACAATTAGAGATTGTCCTCAAGAGATGAACCAATCACATCATCAACCACTCACAAGGCTGATAAATGAGTCCTAACCCTATAATTGTTCGAAGCAAATTCGAGAGCGCAATACAGATGTTAATGAACGTAAGGAAAATCGTTTGGAATATTTTGCAAATCGCAGCCACAATTATTTCTTGTATTATGTAAGGCTAGCTAATTCCAAAGTACTCATATTATAAAGTCTAAGATCTTGTATATGCGGCCTTGGTTCGTGCACAACATTAAAGAAAACTCAAAATGCGTCTAAGTGTAATAGAAGTTGTAAAATCCGGCCCACTGCAGTTATCTACAAGTTGTTTGGGCTTTAATTTTTAAACAGTTTTTTTTAGTTTATCTTTGCTTTTGTTCTGGGACCAAAGCACTCCCAACTCTTTCGTGTTACGCTTTCACTGTTCTACTTTTACGCCGTTTGCCAGCCAAATCAAGAACGTACGGCTATAGGTCCGATTATTGTAGTACAAATGGTTCTACGAAAATTTGACATATACTCGTAGCCGTATGGCCTTGAATTGGCTGGGAAACGGCATAAAAGATTGTATAGCTCGAGGCGAGTCGGTCAATAAGTTCGGTACTCCGACAGGAGGTCATAGTTGTGCTAATTTTCATCACAGATCGTAATCAGATGATAAAAAATCCCATTTGCATCCTGCCCCTATTGTGATATGAACCCGGCACCTCTCGATCCAGACGCCATAGCTCTAACCACTGTGTCGTTTGGTCGGTAATTTTTAAACTAACTTATTGTCTTCAAGACCAGCATATACAAGTATCGTAACCAAATTTAATTCGATAAAGTAGGCCAAGTAGTCCAGTAATGTAGATATGTACACTCAATCAAAATTTAGGAAAAGGAAAATTTTCGAAATCTCAAATACACTTTTGATACAATTTTGAGTTAACTTGGTAAGGAAAATAAAATACCCTAACTATCAATATGTACAGGGTCATTTAACTACAACATAATATGCAGTTTTGCAGAATGTTAAATTTTTTATACATACAATCCTGCAGCTTTGGGTATTGTAAAATATTGAAATTGATCAAATATAATACAAAAAACAACAACAAGTAAATATCAAATTTGTATATAAACGACAAAAAATAAATTAACAGTTCAGTTCTAATCAAACTCTAATCCATGATTTTATTTCAATATGCCGGTATTAGCCCCCACCAGTGGAAAGCTCACAATATAAAGGAAAAGTATTATACAGGGTGTCCGCCGGGAAGGTATACTACTTTGTTTTGCCGCCATTTAGGCGAATATTAGTATTGACAGTTCATACTTGACAGTCGTGAAGTAGACACGTGGCAAATTTATTATGGAAAAATATGCGATAAACCATCGTGTTTTAATCGTTAAAACATTTTATCAACATCAAGCATCGATTACTGTGACGATGAGAAAGTTACGTGAAATTTTTGGGAGAAACAACGTGCCAACAAAACACACTATTTATCGTGTAGTGAATGATTTCGAAGAAAGAGGGTCTGTAAGTGATAGGCCCAAACATGGGCCATAACGTACTGCAAGATCGGCTGAAAACATTACTGCTGTTCAAGAAAGTGTTCAAAACAATCCATCAAGCTAAATTCGACGCCGTGCTCAGGAGCTTGGTCTTCAAAGAACAAGTTTGGCCACAATTTTGCACAAGTGTAACCGAACGCGGGCATCCGTTTGCTCTTAAATTTGTTGGACGTCAGACGAAAGGCTACCGAAAATTTATTTTATCAATGGAAATACTTGGAGCAGTCTTCTCTGGCCGGCTAGTGCTCAGGGTTACGGCGTGGGTACCAAGCTGTTCCATTGATCTTGCTAGACCGCTTAAAAATTATAGCAAAATATCGCAAATTCATTTTTATTTTGTTTTTATGCCACATGTGTGTCTACCATACCTACCATGGTTACATCTCCCCTAATCGAATGCGTTTATCTCATTTTAAAGAACGATTAAAATAGAACACCAAAAAAATTAAAATTTTTCAACATAATTATTAGAATAATAAGAATTATCATTTATACATAAATGGATGACGAAAATTATGTAAAACTAAATAAATCTTAAATAAATCTGTAATAACTTGCTAGGAAATTATTAAACTTTTATTACTATAACATGCATCAGCTTAATAAAAGAAAATCCATCAAATTAGGAAAAAAAAACAAAAAAGTAGTAATAATAATAATTTGAAATAATTCCCTAACAACTTTATCATTTATCGAAAATTATCATCAATTTGAAATTCCAATAAAAAAAATTGATGAGAATTTTAAAAGAAATGTTCTAATACTACCAATATGGAAGCTCTATCAAAACTTAAATAAGTAAGCGCAAAGAATAATATAAGATTACTCGATATTTAAATTTTTATAGAGTCGAAATAATTAACATAAATTTATTAAAATGTAATATACTTAAGAATTATTTTTAAATTACAACTTACACTATTATTCTATTCTAAACAACGTTGGGCGCCGAGGTAAACGAAGCGAAGATATATCCAAAAAAAATGAGCCGAAGATTCGTTTTCCGCACGTAGTTTTAGCGTTTTCAGTTACACTATTATGATGAACTTTTTTAATTATTTATGTACCTCGCGGATACAACTGTTGTATACACTTATAATTTTCTTAACTTATTATTAACCATCACCTTATGTTACGTTAGTTCATGAATTTTATTATTATTATATTTAAATGTTTAATATTTAATTTATTAATTTATTGTTTTATATTTATTGACTCAAACTATCCATATTATTTATTAATTAAATCTAGCCTTATGAAAAATTTTCTATTATGTATTTTAGTTTAGCTTTAGTTTAGTTTTTAATTTTGATTAACAAATTTTGATTAACAGCACTAGATTTTCAGTACACTAATAACGTTTAATATTGAACACCGTTACTTTAAGTCTTTTGCACTTCGAATCAAATTTTTTTTTTTTTTTTCACAATGATTATAAATTATATTTTAGGATAGTTTTTGGATTTAATTGATTATTAGAACTGTCGAGCAGAAAATTTTATTGAAAGGTTTTTATTCGGTTTAAGTGCTTTAAGAATGCATTATTTCTAATTTCAATTTGCACTTAATCACGTGACCACGTTGTTATCGTCCGATAAAATTCCGTTCATACCACAGTTTTAACACAGCACTATAAGTCTTTTAATTTTTATTTAGATCACGATAAATGATCTTTAAGAATTCTACAATTTATTAAATATTTATACTATTATCATTTTTGGAATTAGTTATTATATATTAATTTAATTTTTTTACAAAAAAATAAAATTGTGTTCTAAGTCCCAACTCGGACTTAAAAAAAAACTGTATCCATTATATTTTTATTTTGAATGGTAATTATCACCATTTAACTTTTAGTCACTCATTACCCGATAATATATTTTATCAAAATCCAAAACTTGACTACTCGTTCTCCCCGATCCTCCCAAAAATCAAAGCTTTTCGTTTTTTTCATTATTTTGTTAATTTCAATACATAGAAGAACAAGAATATTATTGTTTTTGTACTTTTGGTTGCAGTCTAATTAAATTAAAGTTAAAATTCAGGGTATAGCACCTGCACACATCACTCAAAGTTTGAAGCGCGCGTTGGAATGAAAAAAAAAAATTTAAATTTCGTAATCAATGAAAATATGAATTTGCGGTAACCTGGCAAAAATATTAGTGACGGATCCATAGGATTTGTTACACAAGGATTTGCATTTGTTTCCATTTAAGATTCAGTTGACACAAGAGCTTCTTCCACAAGACCATTTACGCCGCCGTACATATGCCAATAGGATGTTACAGCTCGCCCATGACAACCCCGATTTTTATGAAAAAATCATAATGAGTGACGAGGCACATTTTCATTTAAATGGATATGTGAATAAACAGAATAGTCGGTTCTGGGCAATGGAAAACCCTCACATTATTCATCAGTCACCTTTACATCCATTAAAAGTAACAGTCTGGTATGCAATTTGGTCAGTAGGAATCATTAGACTTTACTTCTGGCGTAACGGTAACTGTGAATGGGGAGCGATATCGTGATATGATTGAAAACTTTTTAACGCCACAACTGCATACTTTGGGCTTGATTAACATGTGGTATCAACAAGACGGTGCCACATCGCATACAGCCAGGATTACAATGGAATTACTGCGAGAACTCTTTCCACAACAAGTTATTTCAAAAAATGGTGATGTTGATTGGCCTCCACGGTCGCTTGATTTGACTGCTCCGGACTTCTTTTTGTGGGCATATCTAAAAGGCAAGGCTTATGCAAACAAACCAGAAACGCTTGAGCAACTCAAACAAAATATTCGTGATGAAATTAATGAAATACCGCGTGAAATGTGTGAGAATGTAATGAAAAATGTGCTCAAAAGGGCTCGCATTTGTGAGGCTAACAGAGGCGGACATTTATCTGATATTGTATTCCATACATAATTGCCGACATTACATAAAACATTTATCAATATAAGATCCATTCTCTTTCATTTAATCAAAAACCATAAACAAACAAAGTAGTATACCTTCCCGGCGGACACCCTGTATTAGTTTAAGCTGAGGCTGAATTAAACACTTAATGTGTTCTTAAGGGGAGCGTTCTCTGTGCGAGGTGTAGATATCATCACCACTGACTCCCACCCAACATTGTCTATTCCAAGAGCAGGCTGGCAATCATCGCATGGGATGGGACAGACTAAAATATATTTTAGTTACAATATTGGACACCATATCTAACCTAAATTTTCGGTGCAGCCTAACAGACGCGAACAGTTCGATATATTCAAAGCCAAAACAAGTTGCTAACGTTCTATACTTAAACGGAAATAATTTCATGCGACTCGGGTGAAACATAAAAGTCAATGAATTATGCAATTACATCATACTCATGGTGCCTCAGCATTATAAATAAAAAAAATGTAAATAAAAACGAATACCAAATATGGCGCAAATAAATTCAAGTCTCCTGATGGTGAATGCTCATCCGTTTACAACACGAATCGGTTATAAGGAAAACGGAAAATGCATGTTCAATTTTAATTGTATTTTATGTAATTTTCAATGAACACAACACAAAAGGCACACAAGCAACAAATTAAATATAAAAAAAAATCACAGAATTTATTGAATGACGATCTTCATCGACATGACTTAAGATTATTTTTTTGTTGCTTGCTAAGTGAAGCGCATCAAAACAAGAAAACGCGAAAGGCAACCACAAAAAACAAGTTACTAAGTAAAGAATAAACGAAGATGACTTACAAGGCACGCTTTTAATTCCAATTTCTTAATAAATATTTTGCGCATTTTTTACGAAACATGAATGAAAATTTCCATATTTGGAAAATTGAATTGTTTTTTAATAATAATAATGACGATAATAATAATAATAATGTGGAATTAATAGTCTTAATATGGTAGGTATAATGTCGATATTGCAGTTTGGTGCATTATACACGCATTAGAAAAATCTTGTGCGATGAAATTTCCGTCGTTTTGTTCGGTGCCATTTATGGAAATTCTAGATTTCTTTCTATTGTATCTGTCTTTCCATAAGCTTATTGTATAACTGTAAAATGAATATGCATTTTAGATTGATTTACTGTTACCTAATTAAAGATGAAAATACCATTTGTCGCGACAGGATCGGATTTTTTAACGAAAAGATAACGGGTGAGTTTTATATTCACCTGTTTTTACATTTCACTCAAACGAATGATATTCCGTGAGGATTCCTTCTTCATATTACTCAGTGAATATAAAGTTATATTTATTAGAATTTTCCTTATACACTACGGTTTTACGAAACCAGCTTAGGTATGTAATTAACGTTATTCCTTTAAAGATTAAACCATTAAGCATTTTCTAAATTTTACGGACAGATATTGTATTGTAATTAATGAAATTATAATGATTCTGACCAATCAGATGTAAGTGTCATCTTCTCACTCAAACCCCAGCACTGAACTTCCATTAAACTAGAATTTTTCAAAATTCTCAGCAAGTAAATTAAGGCTAGGTAAATTAATTGTAGATTGTTACTTTGCTATAACAGGAGGAAAGTTCTAGACCCTTCAGAAGTTCAGAATACAGTTGAAATAAATGTGAATGAAGCGCGTGCTAATCTTTCATAAAACAACAACAACAAAGCGGTGGATTTGTGAACTAAAGTGTTTTTGTTATCAGCACTATTATGCATTATTGTTACATTTTCCAAGACCTTTCAACCGATATACCACATGATAATATGAGAATGAGAAAAATGGTAATCACTTTAGCTCGATAACAGCAGTTTTGAGTACTAAGGTGTTTCAGTAAAAATTACAACATTTTTAACCCTTTCGTGGACACACAATTATTTAAGGATATTTGTTACAGGACACATACCTACTATGATTTAGATTCTTGACCATTTTAGTCAAACCGGTGTTATAGTACAGATTAAATCACACAAAAAATAAAATTAGGGGCACAATGAAAACAGAAACGCTTCCTCTGGGACACAGAAAACCACATTCAATATTAATCATATTAAAACAACGTCAGTTATTAGTATTACCGTCGTGTTTTGTTTGTATTATTTTGTTTGTGTCGGTATCTACCGACGCGTCTTACTGCAGGTCAATTGAAACGACGGTATATGCCGACGTGTCCGAGGAAGGGATAAAGACGTTTTTAATGACGTATAGATGATGCCACAAATTTAGACCCATATGATTTTTAAATTGTACCAACCTTCCACTGATACCAGTTAAAATTTCATGACATTTCGATCATTACGTTTACAAGGTATAGTTGTTTTAGTAATGCTACTTTTGTTAATTTCAACACTATGGAAAAAAAGAATTTCGTGTGTTGAGTAAACACGGTTTTTTGATGCGGAAAAATACTGTTCAAAAATACCGCGTCTGTATTTTGGGATACACATGATATAATATTCGTTGAATACCGTGAGAAAGTAAAAAAGATCAATAGTAAATAATATATCGCGTTATTGGTGCGTTTAAAGGAAGAAATCGCTAAAAGCCGACCTCAAATGAAGAAGAAACAATTGCTCTTTCACCAAGACAATGCACCATGTCACAAGTCGATCGCAATAATGGTAAAATTGAATTGCTTCCGCATCCAACGTATTCACCAGACTTGGCCCCCAGCAATTATTACTTGTATGCAGACCTCAAAAAAACCTCTAGTAAACGAGATTTGGCTCCAATGAAGAAGTGATTGCCGAAACTGAAACTTATTTTGAAGACAAAGATAAATCGTACAAAAAAGGGACCGAAATGTTAGAGGACTGATTGTATCGCTCTAGACGGAAATTATGTTGATGAATAAAATGTATTTTTCACAAAAAAATTGTGTTTTCTTTGGTAGACCGGGAACTTTTCAGGCGATGTGTTACTCTACATATAATGAACGGATAACCTTTGACACGACATACTCTCGAGTATATGGGAATAATGTAAAGCAATATCGTGTTATTGGATGATTTCCTATGGCAGGTACCAGACCCCCTTGAAATAGAGATCGATCTCGAAGCTATTCATTTCTCTGAATTAAAAATAAAAAAAAATTGGGGAATAAAATTCGAATCGGGCAAGTCGTTCTTGTATAGTGTAGTATATCGTTTGAAAGGTTTTTGATCACTTAACAATTTTCGGTCAGATAACATATAGGGTGTCTCAGCAAGAGCGCCGGATTTAAATTTGCCGCCATTTTCTTGATCCGAGTTATACGGTGATTTTTTTGATAGTTGTCACGTACAGACCACGCGATTTAAGAATGTGGAGAAATATTCAAACCAACAACGTTTAGTTATTGTAAAAACACATTACAAACTTGGTGAAAGTTTTGCGAAAACAGCTCGCCAATTACGTCAATTTTTCGGTGCGCGAAATGAATCGACAGTGAGGCGTTTAATTACAAAATTTGAGACCAAATTTACGCCGATGGATCATTGTTCGTCGTCGTCCTTGTCGGTCACTCGAAAATATAGCCACATTAAAGGAATCTGTGGCCGAGAATCCAGGAACTTGGAAGTGTGGTATTGCGAAATGTTACCGGAGTTTTTGTGGCCCGAATTGGATGTAATTGATGTGGAGGACATGTTTTTCCAATAAGACGTTGCGACCTGCCACACAGCACGTGAAATACAATGGTATTACTGCAGACTAAGTTTCCAGGCCGTGTCACTTCTCGATTTGGCGATTAACATTGGCTACCAAGATCGTGCGATCTAACACCGATGGACTTTTTTCTATGGAGCTATGTGAAGGAAAAGGTGTATGCGAATAAGCCTGAAACGGTTGAACATCTTAAAGAGGAAATACGGTGCGTTGTTGGTGAAATACAGCCACATTTATGCGAAAAACTTTCACCATTTTTGTAATGTTTTTTGTAATTCTTAAATCGCGTGGTCCGTACGTGACAACTGTGTAAAAAATCACCATATAACTCGTATTAACAAAATGGCGGCAAATTTAAATCCGGGGCTCTTGCTGAGACACTCTATATTTGCAGGGTCCAACTATTGGTTTGTTTTTAAATCATAGGCTTTCTGAACGATTTGCTTGAAAGTTTGACAGCGCGTCAGTATGATATTCCGCGTTACGAAACAATCATGTTTTCGCTTGAGGAACATCTCGATATTTTGAAAATTTATTTTCAAAGCCAGTGTTGTGTAGCCGAAACCGTTCGAATTTTAAAAAGAAATAGTAGTGAAAGAGCGTCAAGCGGAACCGCTGTAGTGAAATTGTGAAGAATGAAAAAGGCTAGCTATTGGATGACAGAAGTCTTCTCCGAGCTCGGTAAGTATACACGCCCGAAGATTGCGGCTGTGGTTCATAGTGTAGGACAGAATTCATCACAGCACCTGGCCATTAGTCACACCAGCCTGAGGAGAATACTATGCACAAAGACCTCGGATTATTCGCCAACAAGATATAGATGACACAGCAGTTGAAAGCCAATAACCATCCACATCAATATCACTCCTCTGCGTGGGTCATATACTAGCTTTATAATGACGTCGATTTTCGCCCCCCGTCTCGGGGCTATGTAAACAAACAAAACTACAGTATTTGAGGTTTCGATCAGCCACACATAATCGTATAGGGAAGTCAATGCATCCACCAAGAGTGATTGTTTGGTGTGGATTTTGGAGTGGTGGTATAATTGGTTTATTTTTCTCCGAAAACGCTGCTCAAAATGCCGTTACCGTCAATGGCGACCAACAGAGCCATGTTGACCAACTTTTTATGGCCTCAAATCGACGCTATGATTATGAACAACCCTTGATTTCAACAAGATGGCGTCATATACCATACAAACCGAAAGACAATCAACCTCTTTCGCGCTAAATTTGACAACTGAATAATTAGCCGATTTGGAGATGTCAATTGGCATGTGCGGAACTGCGATTTGACGCCATAGACTTGGGGTTTAAAGATAGTTGTTATGCGGATAGTCCAGAGACAATTCCAACTTTAAAACACAGCTTTGCGAGAGTTATTCGCGAAATAGCCGCAGAAATCATCGAAAAAGTTTTTAAAAACTGGACTCACAGGATGGCTTACTGTAAGGCCAGCAGAGGAGCCACATAAACAAAATTGTTTTTCATTCTTAAATCGGCGACTTCAACCTACACAATAAAAAAGTGTTCACAAAATAAAGATATATACATAAAGATATATAGCTAATTACTTAATTATTATACAATACGAACGTGTCGCACAGGTCTTGAAGAATATCACAAATTTAGGTGACGCAAATATTCAAAACTACCACAAAGGTAGTCGAGATCATTTGAATTTTTATCATTCCCATATAATGATGTGGCATACCATTTGAAAGGTCTGGCATGGCATATCATTTGAAAAAATTACAATTTTGTAATCAAATCAGTGCTTTAGCTTACCATTTCACCGTTTCGGCGCTAGTAGTTAATTATTCAATTATAGAATATACACGTGACGCATATCATTGAACTTGAAGAATGCCACAAATGCAATTGAAGCACCTTAGTACTCAAAACTACCGATGTAGTCCTGAAAATATTTACGTTTCGTTCATTCGAATAAAAGTAAAATAGTAAAATCATCGCCAATTTGATATAAAAATTTCATAGTGCTAAACATTTACATAGCGTTGGCTGCGATTTTACTCGACATGTTCCCAACTGCTGAGTGTTCTGAAAGCGCCCATTGTTTGAACCAAGCAACAATTTTGTTATTAGCCCTAGATAATAAATCTACCATTTTGGCGCTGGTATTGAAAATGCCACAAACTAAGCTGACGTGCACAAAACCAACGAAGAGTCAGAATAATTTTCTCAGTCGTTTTGTGACAAATTTTTTAATGTAAATTTATTGATTTTCATTTTTCGTGCAATTCCCGGATTGGTGTAATAGTAATTATATTAAAAAAAAAGCTTCTCTTCATATACTTATATTTCCTTCCAAATTTCAAACAAATCAGGATAGTTTTAATTTATCGTTTCACTGGTAAAACATTAATGTATGAAATTTTATCCCGATCAGTCAATTCGTCTAACAATTAGGGAGCGAAGTCTTTATCAAGCGACTCACTAAATAGAGGTATTCAAAGTAAAACTGGATACCTTAGGATTCTTTACTTAGATGTACTCGGGAGTAACCTATTCTGGATAATGCGCTCTAGTATTTTCCCCACTGAATCGAGCAGACATAGTGGCCAATATGAAAATGGTTCACCATTCTGGGCAAGAGTATCGATATTTGCCTCTTCCATACTCCAGGAAATAAGCCCTGCTCTAGGTAGGATTGCATTATATCTACGACGATGTATATGGATTACTTCGTATAGCCAACTTAAGCGCTTTTTAGGAACCATATCTGGGTCATGGACTTTATTTGTTTCCACCTTCCGGCCACGCTCATCTACTCTAACATACTACAGCCTTGTTCTGCAACCACACCTGCAAAAACACAGCTTGATGATCACGGTGTGAATATCGCTCACATGACACTTACCTTCCTTTGCCAGTTGGCTACTAGTAAAAGTAATATCAATCGATTATTACAGAAGGAGCTCGTCCTCCGTTTATTTGCTAGAATGACTTCCAACTGTGAAAGTTTGTAGCAGCGTCTTACCTCTGATTTAAAAATAATTAATACCCCACTTCTCGGCCCATGCAGTGAAATCTCCAGCAATAATTATGGGGTAGCTTGTTTCCATCACAATTGTATCGAGCATTTCGGGGGTGCATAACAGCTAAAGAAATATATATTCCCGATATTACTACCATGTCTGCTCAGTTTGTGTCACAAGTCGCCCTAGCAGGTCTTGGTCTGCTTCGCAGTAGTTAAGGTTACTTAAGAGAAGGTAGAACCTTCATCTTTGTATTCGAATTATTGCTGTCCTATATGTTAAGCATCGGTAACTTCCCAGTACGTGTGTTTGCCTGGTTGTTTATTTTCTCCTCTGCAAAGTATGCGTCTCCATTTTGCAAGATTTCCATGATTTGACTATTGTGTCGGATACCATAATCTACAGTGTTACAGGTGTAACACTTTTTGGGTACTCGTACTTTTGGCACTCCCGGCCTTCTTTATCGCTACATCAAATAGAACTCTCCATGTTGGCGTTCCACCGTAAGATGTTCTCAGGCTTTTGATCGCTGATTCCTCAACGCTCTAGAGTTGGAAATGCTTTTTTAGAGCGCTACACATGTCTTCCTTAGTGGACTTCATCCAAGCCAAGGCTCCAAACATCAGCTTGGTACCCTAACGCTTCTTTTGAGTTCTCACTTTCTATTTTGTATGTTGTTAGATAATTCAAATAGCAGTTCTTGTTTTTGGGTTCTTCGGGTAAGACACATTTTCGTCAAGATCAATCGTCAATGAAAGCTCTTCCGGTTTTTTGACTATTAATGCTTTCGGCCTAACCCTTATTCGGCGCTCTCGCTTGACCTTCCTGTTACTTTGGTCAACACTTACTTTGGTTTCCAATTGCTCTTGTTCTTGGTCAATGTCCTACGGACCTAGTGTTTATGTTTGGCGAATTCTTTCAGTTGATCAATTGTTAAGCTTCAGCCCCGTTAGCTTCATGTGGACAATAACGTCGTCTTTTCCGCTAGTTAATTCTGTATCTACTTCATAGTCACAGTGTAGTGTGAGGTTGTGTAGTGATGTCATCCTCTTATGACGGTTCATCATTATTGAATCTTTTCTTAGAGTACACTGCATCTTGCCCCTTATTTGAAGAAATCAAGCACTTCTTCTCCAATTGGATCTTAATCTGTTACAAAAACCAAGTTTGGTATTGGAGTAAATGGGCTTGGCTCATTAGACGTTTCGGTAGCCAAACTCTACACTACTAGAACATTGCGGTCACTGGATATCAACGACTGAAAACCCACAGTCCTGTTACCTACAATCGCTGGTACTGAAGGTTCGAGTGTCTGCACCGTATTTTTGCTCTCTCCTAAAAGTAACATGATGATTTTTACTTTGGAGATTCTACCCTTAGCATTTTGACCCGTAAACGGACGACTCCGAATGATGCTTTTGGCCCTTTATTTTATTACTCACCAACCTGCGGCGAACCGGTGAGGCCATCCCCCGTCCTGGCACTTGGAGATGCGCTCTATCAGGGAACCCGCCGTGTTTATGTATATATATATATGTGTGTGTGTGTGTCTGTGTGTGTGTGTGTGTGTGTGTGTGTGTGTGTGTGTGTGTGTGTGTGTGTGTGTGTGTGTGTGTGTGTGTGTGTGTGTGTGTGTGTGTGTGTGTGTGTGTGTGTGTGTGTGTCTGTGTGTGTGTGTGTGGGTGTGGAGCATCTGATCAGAGTAAACTGCTAAGTTTTATTTTGTGCTTTAGAGTTCAATGGTCCAAGATTTACGTACTTTTGTCTTCGAAAGGAAGTCGAGTGTTGGCCAAAACATATACACCACTTTAGCGATGGAAGGTTCTTCGTGGATGGAGAGGCAATACGTCAATTAATTTTAAGCAACAACAACCAGAAGTTGTTGATCGAAAGCAATATCGTAGTATTGGGTGGTTATATTTGGTAATTGTCTGAGACAGATACCAGACCACATCGAAAAAGTGTCGGAGAGAGTTGGAAAACCCTTATAAAATATGTGTAATATTACGTCGAATCGACATAATTGTAGAATTTTTCGACGTCGATTGGACGTGCAACATGTAATAGTTTCTTATTATTATTATCATGTGGTATGTTAGTGGAAACCGTCAAAAAGCTAGGTACCGTTGTTAATAAGTAATACAGCGTAGTGGATACTTGTTTTGGCCCAATAAAAGGTTACATGAATTACAAAAGGATTGCCATAGTGAAACAGTTATTGAAGAGTGGGGTAAAAGTCGCTGCGTTGTCAAACAATCTGATATAACTTCTTTCGAGGAGGGACTATTGTTTGAAGAATAGTATAGTTTAGCAAATACTACCGAGGACGAAACACAGTAAGTAAATTAATATATCGTTCGACAAAATAAAATTAAAAATTTCTCAATTTTGTTTAACAGTATTCTACATTCAGTGCTAAAAAAAAGTCGGACAAGAATTCAAACAGGATACCATTACACATTATTATAATTCATATGTCCACCCGCTAGAAACATCTCAACCTGTATCAAAATTTAGCAGTTTAATCCCAATTCACAAAACATAGTTATTCCAGAAAAATCTGAGCAACTCATAGTAATTGATGATGGCTGCTTTATGCCTAGCCCTAGCTGATCCGAGAATAATTACTTTAAAATTTATTATTTATTTTTTAATTGATGCATGTCGAACATGTATGGCAAAGAGTCATGTTAGAACGGATATGAAAGTTGTTAATGAAAAATGATAACCCAGAAAAACTGATGTGGAGGAGTTGATAGACGGTAACAACGAAGACTTCTGTGAAAAATTTCAATTTCAATAAGGAAATAGGAAGTAACCCGCATTACATAACTTACATCACTCATCATTTGTCGGGAATTTATGGAGTGGATGGCCTTCAAAGAGAAGATAAAGTGGACATGAAATTAGTGTCGTAAATTGATTTAAACAAAAAACAGTACTAACCATAACGTCTTGGACAGACATTTCTCGTTGCGCAAACTGCAGCGAAAAGGTTGCGTTTCGAAGTTTTGAAAATGTACTCGATATCACACATACAGTTCTTATGAAGGCAAATAATCGCTGGAGTCAGATGGAGACTGAAAAATGGTTTCGAGAGAATTTATTGAAACACTCGAACAAACTAAATGCCGCCGAACGTAAGAAAAATGAAAAACAATTCCAAAGATAGCAAATGTTAACAGTGCTGAACCTGAAATTGAAACATTATTTGCGTTATAATCGAACTCCAAAAATGAAGTGCTGAAGAAGAAAATGATCGTGGTAGTTAAGCTTTTTTATTTATATACTTTTATAGGATTTCACATCTAGAGTATGAAGCAATGGGAAGAAAATGAGTTCAGCTCGATATTTTAAACAAAACATTTTACATTTAATTGCATTGGCGTTACAAAGAGTGATCCAATAAGAGCTTCCGGAAATTTTTTTGAAATAAAACGCATTAAAATCAATTTAATAATCAAAAATTGTATTTGTGACGTAAGTTTGGTTTATGACATTTAATGTTTGAAAATAATTTTTTTTAAATGTTAAATGGAGTTTCTAAAAGCGTTCGACTATTGGAAGTTCTGAATGTCCATGGTCTTTAATATTTTTAATAAATCATTGCCATATGTGTGCATTTGTTAAACAAAGCCCAATGTCGTAACTTTTGTTGAAAACTTATTTTATCGGAAATGTGCTTCTCTTCCAATTTATTGAAAACGTCTTCTTCGTGATAAACATCGTTATAATAATTTCATCAGTTAAAGAAACGTTTTCTTCCCATAATTCCTCATAAACATCTGGTATTATCGAACCACGAAATTCCTCATAAACATCTGGTCTTAACGAATAACGATAAGATTTTTTATTAGTCCGGTTTGTATTCATTTTCAAAAATATTGAAAAAAAACGTGAGATGAACGACATGCACGAAAAATGATGCTGCGGTGATGTAATAATGCAATTTATTTCCAAATGTCATAATTTAGAAATTTTTACTTATTTTCGAATATAAAGGAAAATGTCCGCGGCACCTATTCGAAAATTCGTCTAGGGTCGATTGAATAAAATAGATTTCTACCTAGATTGTTCTTAAAGAAACTCTAAGCATACGGTAGAAAAATTTGGTAAAAATATAAGTAAAAATCCGAAAAATATAAGCAAAATATTCCCTAAGTTCGACTTAAATAGCACATATTACACCAAACGCTAGAAAAAATTCCCTATTTTGATATTTGGGAAGGCATTAGTTTATGATTGGAATCCTCCAAAAAATTTAGTTAGAAAATATAAATTAGCTTAAAGCGCTAAGCTCTTATTTCATTTGCAATATTTGAATTTATTATAAGACAAAGTGATAATAAGAAGTGCTTTAATGTTTTTGCTAAGCATACAAGAATTAAGAAGTAGTAGATTGCTACTACTTTTAGTAATGTATTAAGATTGTAAATACAGTTAACCTCCTAATTGGACCACTATCTGATCGGACCTAGAAATGACGGACCTTCTAGAATAGACATACCTCTGTAATGAGACCACCTCCAAATGGGACCAATGAACCATTTATTAATTATCTGTTTGACTTTTATCATCCCCCTAATGGGACCAAACAAAAATATAGACACATTCGTGCATTTGCTCATACATATAGGGATATGTACCGTACATACATATCTCGTTGTTTCGGTTTTATTAGAATAATGCGTAAACATAGAAAGCGAACATTTGTCACAACGAAAATTAAGTGTAAAATTCAATATCAATAAAACACAAGTTCAACGGATATTTGCGAACAAGTTGAGTATTAAGAAGACAGTTGAAAGTCTCTGTTCATTTGAAAGAAAGCGAATATCCCGCTGCACAAAATTAAAATTTTTTTCGATCGATAATGATGACCCGTTCAACCCCCTATTTGTGGCACGCTTTTGCAATCTAAAGCGTTGAAAATGGCTGAATTATTGGAATTGAAAGATTTTCGAGCATCAACGCCACAATCTTAATTTTGCTTCCTTAAGTGGAGAAGGCGCATCAATTGATATGAATGTCGTACAAAATTTTCGGGCTACATTAAAGGCTTTAACTCACAACTGTGAAGCTAAAAATATTTTTAATTTGGATGGTACTGGGCCCTTTTCTCGTGCAACTCCGTCGAGATCATTATAGTTACGAAATGAAAAATGTATACCGAACGATTGACTATTGCTTTGTTATGTAATATGGTTGCAGATAAGGGACCCCTTTTCCTCATCGGTAAAGTGGAAAAACTACGAACGTTAAAAAATCGAAAAATTGAAGAAACGTTGGGAATCTTCTGGCGATATAATAAAACGGCTTGAATGACATCGATCATTTTTCAAGAATGGATTCATAAGTTTAATAAAAAAATTGCAAAAGCGACAAGTTGTTCCATTCTTATACAACGCACCTTGTTATCCGAACAAGAAATACAGTAAGTATAGAAGTTTTTCTCCTAATACGACATCAGAATTGCAGTCACTCAGGGGATAATTAGAAGCTGCAAAATAAATTACGAAAATCTTTTAGTGAATCGATTTGTTGTTACCAAGTGGAATGGAGGACTTATCCAACAAAATCAAATCCTTAGATGCTTGTTCATGGTTACCAGAAGCTTGGAATAAGGTTTCACCTGAAACAATTTCGATTTGCTTCAGGAAAGCGGGGTTTATCGATGTGACAGTGGAGTCAAAATTAGAAATCGTCGAAACAAACGAATCTGAAAATGAGTATCTCGGGATGGGATGAAAATTTACAAATTTTTGAAGAATTGGCCGATGATTGGGAAGAAAATTTATTCTCATCATTACAAATGGCTGTAGAACCAGTATGTGAAAGTTCGTCATTCGATTGAGATGAATCGATTATTTTTGAAGAAGCGGAATAGAAGTTCAAAAAAACTGAAAGATTTGAAAAAATATGCAAGCGCTAAAGGTTTGGACGTAATGTTTTATCACTTGGAAAAATCGGAACAAAAACTAATTCAAAAACGAATTGAAAAAGAAGTGAATTGGCCAGCCTGCATAATGCTCTTTAATTTTAAAGCACTATCAAACATTAAAATTGCGTATTATTCTTACGATATAAACATTTATGTATGCGCTGGCTTATTACATAGCTGGCATACCTTTTCTTTTAAATACTACTGTGGGCAAAAAGTAGTAAGACTTTCTATTTTAAATTTCGCGCGGAAAACCATTCGTTTTTATCTATGTTGGTATGACTGTCAGTGACATCTGTGTCAAATGTCACATCAAAATAATCATTAGTGTTTGGTATACGCTTGTCTTTCTGAAGTACAAAAACTGCATTCGGTGATTTTTATAATGAGTGAAATTATTCAACAAAGAAGTTCCATTAAATTTTGTGTGCGGAATCACTTTTGTGGTGCCGCAACGTTCAGAATGTTGCAAAAGGCCTTCGGTGGTAATTGTATGTCGTGAGCAAGTGTTTTGGATTGGTACAAATTGTTTAAAGAGGGTCGAGAACGTTTTGACGACGAACCACGTCTAGGACGGCCATCAACATCAACTGATGATCAACACGTTAATAAAATCAAGGAATTGGTGCTCGAGAATCGACGATCAACAGTCAGAGACCTTACTGGCATCGTTGAAATATCGGAAGGATCAGTGAAAACCAATTTGAAAGATCATTTGGGCCTAAGAAAAGTGAAAGCACGATTGGTTCCAAAATCACTCAATTTTTTGGAAAAACAGCGCCGCGTTGACGCCTGTGAAACAATGCATTCCGACTACCAGGATATCATGAAACGTATTATAACTGGCGATGAGTCTTGGATTTATGCTTACGACCCGGAAACAGACGATCAATCGGCCGAATATCGTGCCAAAGGTGTGCCGAAGCCGAAAAAAGCACGTCAAAGCAAGTCAAAAATCAAAGTGATGTTGACAGTTTTCTTCGATTATCGAGGTGTGGTGCACTCCAAATCCGTTCTGACCGGCCAAACTGTCAACAAGGAATACTATTTGAGTATTATGCGTCATTTGCGCGAAGCTATTCGTAAAAAGAGGCCGGAATTATGGGTCGACAACTCTTGGTTTTTGCAACACGATAATGCACCTTCTCATACTGCATTGGTTTTACGTGATTTTTTCGCCAAAAATTCCACCCATATCGTTTCGCAACCACCGTATTCGCCTGATTTAGCTCCGTGTGACTTCTGGCTCTTCAGCAAACTCAAACGACCGCTCCGGGGAAACCGTTTTGAGTCAATTGAAGGCAAACGCGAATCGATACGCGCATTGGAGGCTATTCCGGAAATTGACTTTAAAAACTGTTTCGAGGATTGGAAAAAACGTTGGCACAAGTGTATTGAGGCCGGGGGGATTACTTTGAGGGGTACGAAATAGATTTGAAGAAATAAATAAAAAATTTTAAAATTACGAACAGAGTCTTACTATTTTCTGCCATAGTATTATTCTTTTGAACTATTTTTTTAAAATATACTCGCAAGTATGATCATAATTGAAATAAAAGTCACCTGAAATGTTTGTTTTAACTGTTACGTTTTTTTTATTAATTTTTTTTTAGTCCATAAACGGACCACCTCTAAATCGGACCAATTTTGTTTGGTCCGAAAGGTGGTCTGATTAGAGGGGTTAGACTGTGTGTATAAATGTGCTGATTTGAATTAAAATAAATATTTTTTTTGTAAAAATTCGTGTTTTTTGTATAACAGTTTTCAGCAAGGCACCTGGAGGCACTGGTGTAGACTCGTTGCGAATAGGATTATCTTGCTGCTTAAATTAGTACTTCGGCAAGAGGCTTCGGAATTGTCTATTTTCTTCTCAAAATACTTTCGAACATTTGATGAGGCGACCTCTTATGTTTTGATAGTAGATTGTTTAATATTTAATCCACCAGTTATTTGTAATTTTGAAAACTTCTTAGCGAAACCACTAATTTGTTTGGTTGTGATCTAAATGCGCTCACTCAAATGAGGATGCTATCTGTAAGATTACACTTAACCCGGAGTTTGGCACTTTGGATATCACTATAAGAGGTTGTTAAAAGATTTAAATTCTGTTAACTCCTTCCTTAAGATAGCTCACTATCCCTCTCTATTAGCACTACATAATTTACCTAAGATTTTTAGATTTGCGTTTTTTGTCGTAATCTGCACACAATTTGCGTGCGCACCATGCAACCACTCTACTATGTAAATAAATAAAAATCTTGACCTCATCGATTATGACCATAGACAATATTTGTATTTCTAAATATTATAAATCAACAATGTTTTGTATATTCAATCAATAATAACAACAAATATGTATCTTGATATATTGCATGTGTATATCCAGACAAACTGGACAGGTAAATTGTCATATCAAATTCAAAATACTTAGACATATTCTAGAGAAAATATTTTTTTTTATTATTGCAATAATATTTATTATGAAAACATACATTAAACATGTTTCTAGACAAGAAAAACGGGACAAAATGCATAAAAAAAATAAAAATGAATAAATAAATCGCGGTTTTGTTCAATTGATTAATAAAATAAATAACAGCAACACTACGCTTACAGAATTTAAAAAAGAAAACTTAAGACCAAACAGCACTGAGACAAAGTGTCTGTGTATGCATAAATATTTTAGTTACTACCATGGTTTGGTAATTCCCTGTAGACGGTCTTAAGCAATGTAAAATATGACCATGATGCACTTAAAATTCGGCTGAAGCTTTGCATTGACACCACCCAAAATTGGAGCGCTGTTAGCACAACCGCTCGCTGCGAACGTTGCATGATGTACACAATCATTTTGCGACATATTAAATCGGTTTCGTACCATTTACTGCAGTACGCACTTACCGCAAGCTGAGTGCTCTGTAGAAAACATGCAAAAAATGTAAAATTTACATTATTTTAATATCAAATTGATATTGTCTCAATTACATTTTCCACCAATTGTTCGCCATAGTAGCACAGCATAAATAACTCGATCAAGAAACACAGAAGGAACAATGAATATTTTACTAAATTGTAACCGGTCATTGTCTGTACAATAAAAATCGTAGAATGGTGTCAAAACAAAATGGCGATTCGATTAAAATACATACCGTTACTTGAAACCCAGTTAAACAAATAACAAGTGAACTTGCAAAAAAATTTATAAAAATGACGTCACTAAACACGGTTTCGAGATATTTTTTAAATCTGCGAATAAAAGCCAAAATTATGTTAAATTTTTATGTTTTCTCAACAAAATGGCGGCCTTACTCACTCGATCAGTATACTGTGCTGCTGTATACAACTTCGTAACGTCTCTATATCCTTTTGATCGGTTTGAACGAAACTATTTACACGATTTTGTAGCAGTTTAAAATGCATACATAAATGGGCTACCGGTATGCAATATAGGCAATCAAAACCCTACAAATAAAATATATTTAAAATAATATAAATTAATACTCTAAATCACATACCATATTGCCAAGCACCAAAATGTATCCAGAGGCCACATGAAACGTGTATATGAAGTAATACAAATCGCCGGCAAATTGATCAAATGGAAACCAAATATTATAAGGCGTCTGCCGAATTTCTATATTTAACACTTTGCTCTTGTAAACCATTTCGGGTATCGGTAAAAAATTAAAACACGACACCATAAACACGTTGATGAGGGCAAACGTTGTGGTGACAAAAATGCACGAGCCCATATAGCCCTCAACAATATCTTTTTCAACTTGGGTCGCAACTTTATGCGGCCAATACAATTTTAATTTTGCGACCAGCTCTGCTAACATGTTACGCCTCCGTGTCGTAATAAACATTTTAGTCGTACCAATCGTACAATAAAGGACGCACGGTAATTGTGCGGTGAACTCGAGCAGCGAGAATCCACATTCGTGTAGTACGATAAGCAGATAGAGACCTTGACCGAGTGTCGTATAAAATAAAACAAAAAACGAGATGAGGAACGGTACATTTTTCCAGATGTATTCTAACCACGAACTTGGATTAAATTCGTCAACGCGGCGGATACCGACCGATTGCATTAGCATATCGGCCACGCGGAATGTTTTACGAAATGTTACTTTTTCGATCTCCATGACTAACTAAAGTGTGAACGGTGTTATGTGAAATTTCTTGAATTTATATAGTCACGCGTATGTGGATTGAATTTTCTGTATATGTAGTACGCCCACCCGCAACAAACTTTAAGAAAACTAACTTTTCTTTTGTTTTGTGTACACAAAGTAAATTTGTTATCAAACTTTATACCAAAAATTATAGCGATTTCGATTTATTTATTTATGAATTCGAAAAGTTTGTCGTTCTTGTCAAAAATAAAATCCGTTCAGCAGAATTTTATTTATTTGTACATATGCGGTGGTTACTAAAGACATTTAGTTATAAGATCTACTTTTGATTTGCTATCAGATTTACATTTATAATTTGGAACTAAAAAATATTTTGAAACGAGTTGCTAATACCGCGCGATATTTATTTTAAAAATTTTATTTGGCATCTATTTGATTGCGTGACGTATACAACATGTATGATTTGTTATCTTATATAACATTTCAAACTCGTTATAGAAATTAGATAATCGGGAGCTGCTTAACTGGGATAACTAGTTTCATGTTGGTGGAGGTCATTTCAAATTTGTGACATCACGCAAATTTCTTCGAAGAATGCCAGTCAATTTTAACAAATTGTTTGTTGGTTTAGATCTAACTATTGTATATGATATTACGATCATTAAGCTGCCGATTGTTATGTAAATTTTAAAATAAAATAAAAAATTCTAGGCCAATCTATTACATCTATTTAATTTTATACTCTTAAACACTAATCAATTTCTTAGCTTACTTAAGTGGTCTATAACTAAATCACACTCGCGATTTATACCACTTAATCTAGCTTAATTTTCTGAACCTTCACAATTTAAACCGCGTAGCATTGTTACATAATTCAACAAACATACTTTAGTCCAATATCATCACCTCAGCTTTCATTGTGTGAAGTATGCCACTTAAAACTGAATGATACATCGTTTTCAATTAATTATACGCTTCGTAGATTTACCTCCATACCAGTTTTAGGTTTTGGCCTCAATATACTCGAAAAATTCATTGTTCTCATAGCCAATAACAATCGTTAAAATAAGAAATTTAGTGTCACATGGAATGCTTCAGCCTTTCCTCCTGCACGACTTTTCGTCCACCTCCCAGACTTTCATGTATTCAATACACATCGTCACTGATCCTCTTAACAATTTTATAGCGACCTTTCACATCGCGTTGTTCATTTCTAGATCTGATGTTCCGCTTCCTAAAACTGTACAGTCACACTACATCATCTCGTCGAAATTCGGCGTATCTTCCACGCTGGCCGTGCTCTTGCACGACGATCTTTTTACAATCACTTACTTTGTGACTAGTCCATGGCCTAGGCTTGTCTTTCTGGGCATTCCCAAATCTTGCTCCGGCTGCCTCATAGTCTAAAGGCAACACCAATACTTCATTTATGGTTTTTCCTATATTGTTGGTTCTCAAATGAAGTTTATGATGGTGGTCTTTGACAGCATTGATGAGCGCCCAATATTAGACTGCTCGATATACCTGCAGAAGCATTACTATAAGCTTGACATAACAATTTCGTTCCCTCTCTTTCTAGCTCTTACAGGCTCTCCCCACATTGTCGTAGCTTACTTTGGATTTGTAGCATGCTTAATTCTCTAACGTCTGACTGCCCTTTTCTGAGTTCTAACTCAGTCATAACTCGTTCATAGCTCCTAAGATTTCCCTGGAAGAGCCCACCATTGTGCTTTAGTGCCGCTTGAAACTGAACTTTAAAATTCTCAAATGGATTGGGAGTCCATCGAATGTTGGAGGCTTTAAAATTATTTTTGCTTCCAGAAACTGGTTCTATTGAAAACGTTTTATTCAGCTGACCATCTCCAAAACTTTGTGAGATATGTGTTTCAAAACGGGCCTCTATTTACTTAATTTTATTTTCAAGCGTATACCTCATTTGTCTGTAAAATTTCTTAAACCGGCTATCTTCCTTTACCTCGAGAAACATGATTTCTCCTATTAGCTTCTTAATTCGAAGCTCATGGAATGTTTTGCTAATCAAATTTGCCAACTGAGCACTATGCTTCTCGTCTTGAAAAAAGAGAGCCTTCATCATATCTGCCATGTCCAAGGATGATTTATGTTTTTAGGGAGCAGGCGGCTATGCTGACTGTTTGATTCATCGCTTCAGTTCTCTCACTTTGTACATTCTCTTCGGTAGTATTCTGCTTCTCAGTTGGAGTAACCGCCATCATTCATGGTCCTGAGTTCGCAATGGATTTCGAAAATAAAAAACCCAGTGTTTAAGGTTACACACTATATTTACCACATTTAACTTCTTCAACAAATTCACTATTTTACTAATTATCACTTTGTATCACTATTCACTTTTACTTCACATTGTTCACTTTTAATTGCTAAACTGGTATTATTCACTCTTAAATTATAACTGTGCTGCATGGAAATTTACTCGCACCTATATATGGTACAGGGGTCGGCACTTGACGTGTTACCAATTAAAAATGCTGTAAATTCGTCAATTTTTTTTTTTTTAAACTTCAGTATAATAGCATCAAGTTTGTCCGAGAAGGCTTCACACGCTGCTCGAATGTGGTCTAATGGTGTTTTGTCCCATTCTCGGCGAAGAGCAATCTTTAAGGCGTCGACCGTCTCATATTATTCAGTTAATACTTTGGCCTCCAGATTGGACCATATGGAAAAATCCATTGGGTTTAAGTCCGCAGAGTTTGGTGGCCATTGTTGTGAAGAAATGATGCTGGGAACTTTTTCTTGTAAAAAGCGTTGGGTTTCACGGGCTGTATGGGATGGTGCCGAGTCTTATTGAAACGTCCGATGGTTCCTACCGAATTGTTTACGTGCCCAAGGTAACAAAGCATTTGCCTTTACGCCCTGTTCAGTGAAAACAAGTGGTGAGGGTCCTGTGGCAGTTATTGTTAATGAGCCACGACATTTACATGTGAATAAAATGTTTATGTATCGGACCATTACACGTTACAATGCTACGGGTAGCATCAAAAAACGCCTTGTAGGTGGACATTCAAAAACAGCAATAGACAGAAATGGTTTGAATGGTGAAGGCTAGAATTCAACGTAACCCACGACAAAGCGCAGTTCAAGTGGCGAAAAATCTCAATGTGTCAGCTCGTAGCAGGGGGCGCAGATTTAACATATGCACAAAAGGCAGTTCGCCTAGTAAGAGCAAAGGTGTTAAAATACTTGCACATTGCAAGTATTTTACGGTTAAACAAATTTTACGGTTTAGTAATATGTAAACAAACAACACGATCGTGTTTGGTTAGAGTGCAAATCAAAAGACAATTTAGACCAGCGAATTGCCCTGCGAACGCAAGCGCCTGCATCAGTGATGGTTTGGGCTGTCGAAAGCACATGCCTAAGTTGTCCGTCAAAAGACGATCTAATAATTTTGACTCCAGACAGATGTAACAATTGAGGAACTTTGGTAGTTCTATTGACACGCTCCAATGCACTTAAGGCTGTTAACCAGGAAATATGCGACATGAGTTTTCCAACTTTCATTAACGCTGCTTAAACGATAAATCTTTGCATCTTACAATGATTTTGTCGAATTTCTTCTTCTTTTATCTAGTGTTAAAGCAAAAGTGCGCAGCTCTATAGTGAATACTAGGCAACTGCGTTACTTTTGCATTGGGGTGCAACCACTTGTTCTTTTTGTGTAGCAGTAACGAGATTTTCTTCAATGTGTTTGATTTAATTTGTATTATTTGTTTGTTGTTGCTTGTATTTGTACATGAAGAAAAAAATGGTAAATTTCTAACAATCTATTTATTTAAGTAATGTGAATGGTGACATTCGAGACGTGAGTTTCCATCTCAGTTTTTATGCTGCGGTTTGTCAATAGAGTGGATACGGTTTTATCTGGGTTGACAATGGGATCAACTTCTCTACATAGGCCATTTACTGTCGCTTACGATCATGTAGCATATCTAATGTTCTCGCATAATGACAATATTTTTAATGAATAATTGGTTCATCACTGCAGCAGCCACAAAAGAAGTGAGAGACTCCCCTTTGCGGACAACCTCTAGTCACTATCCTGCTCTTCAAAATTTAGGATGGAAGCGGTTCTCTGAGGTAATCTGTTTGCAAATTAATTTTTTGGAATGTGTCGATTTTTTTGGCAAAGAGAAGCACGTCATGTTTCCATTAGTGCTCCTAATGCGAATCAGAGGGGCACTTGTATGTCAAGCATCTATTAATGCTCTCCTGCAGTTCTGTTAAGATCTTCGATTGTATTAATGTTGGTTTAAATACCGGATAAATGATATTGATGTATGTCGCTATAAATGTGCCACTTATGTGTTTAAGAAGGTTTCTACTCCTTGGGGTACTTTGATATTAAATGTTATATACAACTGGTCCGGCATGGTAAGGTCCAGTACCTCTCGCCGTTGATGAGATTTGTTTTTATGCCGCTTCGCAAGTAGACGGAGAAATTTTGGCGTGGGGGTTTCGAGTTTTGTGTGTCCCATAGCTATTACGTCATGGTGAGCAAGGCGAAACGTCATGGGCAATATCGCTGTATCTTTATAATAATGTTCACTGTATCTTAACGGTCAGACAAACGTTTCTCAATGAGCAACTCTGAAAATTTGAGATTACACTGCCCGTGGGGACTCCGCTGCCGCATTTCAGTCGTTTCTATTGAGATCTCAGGGAAATTGCGACTGCAAACCAGATAGTCTTGAATGTAGCGCTGTAATAAGCCGTTAGTACCCTTGGCAACGCCTGCAGCATCATCACTTGTGCCTGATTCTTTGTACAGTTTGATTTTTTCATTCCGTTTAGATGGGTTTAACAGAGTGGGCCATCTGTTAGTCTTTTTTTAATTTGTACATAAAATACACATTTTGAGATGAAAAGTCAAAATTTTTTATTGACAAGGAAAGATGGTTCTATGCCATTTATGTATGAAAAACAATATCGCTTATTTCGATAACTTTTTCCAATAAAAGCGGATCAATGACCCCAATTTCAGCTCGAGTGTTGTTTTTAAGTTGTTGAATTATTTGTGGATTATTAGCATACACCTCACCTTTCAAATAACCATTCAAAAAAATCAAGTGGTGTTAAATCCGGGCTTCTTGGTGGCCAAGGAACTTCACAATTTCTTGAAATTGTACGATCAGCAAATTTTGTTGACAATAAATGGATTTTTGCACGACTTGTGTGGCATGACCCTCCGTCTTGTTGACACGCAATTCATTCAATTTAGATCACAAAAAAACAGTTAACATGTTGCGATAACGTTCCCCATTTACTGTACGTGCATTCTCCTGCTCGTTTTCAAAGAAAAATGGCCAAATGATACCACCAGCCCATAAACCACACCAAACATTGTCTCTTGGAGGAAAACTTCTGCTTCGTGAATAACATGAGGATTATCCGCTCTCCAAATTCGACAATTTTGCTTATTGACGTACCCATTAACGTGAAGATGAGCTTCATAGCTAAAGACGATTTTTGATGAAAAACCTTCATTTCGTTCAAGCATCCAATTAACAAAACGACGATGATTTAAATGTTCTGGTGGCTTAAATTCTTGAGTTAGATGAATTTTGAATGGATGTAACAGCGTGTTTGTGTTTTGTAATTTGTAAATGGCATATTTTTGACTTTTCATATGTGAAAGAATTTTTTAGAACAGATAACATTAAGTACTAAAATTCATCGATTGAAAAAAGGACCAATAGATGACCTGTAGAACGGAGTCGTTTTATTGGCTTCGTTTGCCATTTATTGGGACAGTTCCGTCCTTTATGTTAATTTGGCATTTCAGCAAGGCGCTATCGTAAGACCTGACCTGATTGTTTAAAACCGCAAAGTGTTTCTTCTTCAGTTAATCTCTGATTCTACTATAGAAATCAGCACTGACATAGTCCATAATGTTGTGATCTCTCGCGAATAGCACCTCAAGGGGTCTGGTTTTTATTTTTAGTATTATACTTGCCGTAAGTTTTAAATATAAAGACGGTCCACCACAGCAGGCTACTTGATATCTGGAGTTCCGTGCTGGAAACCGAATTATCCGCCTAGTCATTCATCCTTTGCAACACGATGTTTTCTAATCTATATCCGTTAACTTCTGCTAAACAGGGTCACTGCAAGTAGGTCCGTTTTAAGGTCTTGGCACGAGAAAGACTATGTTTGTATCATCGTTTTCTAATCCGGGAAGAGCTCGAGAAAATCTCAGAACTTCCAGGTTCTTTGGGTCCAAAAGATTAAGTTACTTCGAGAAGTGTTAGAAAAGCTGAGAGTAATTTGGATCTTAAACAAATTTAAATATTTTCAGCAAATGATAATAGAACTGCAGTATTTTTATAATCAGTTACTTGATTTCTAGGACAGCTTTTAAGTGTAGAAACAAATTGTCTATTTCAACGATGGGCAAATGCCACTCCTATAATTAACAATGAAACCGTATTAATTTTTTATTAATTTAAAACTCTTTCACTGGAGGGCGGGGGGTTCATGTTTGACTGTCGATGACAACAGTCTAAAACACAGCAGAATGAAATAATATTGCATGTGTGAGTGTAGTGACTTTTAGAGTGATGGTGAGCAGACTAAAAGTTTGTGGTCTCTCTACAGCCCAGACTGAGCGACTGGTCGGAGTAAAATTTTATACTTAAGCTTTTTCCATAAATTGGGAGATCCCAGTGATTTTTGACCACAATCGGTCCACCGGGAGTACCAGCTTCCATAGGAGGTTTTCAATATTTTTTGTAAATATTTTGAGAAGTATAAGAAAAACGATTAAGAACTAAAAGATTCTAAATTAATTTTGCAACAGTATCGGCTAAACTGACTCGGCTAAACCAAAACTAAATCATGGTCAGATCTGATAGGACCTACAAGCTAGGAAAGAAATATAATATTCTCATTGAACAGGCCGACCATCATTTCAATTGTTAAGTTTCGTTCATACAAACGGTTCCCATTCCAATCCACCGACTTGAATATTTTACGTTGAGGTGCTGTCTTACCAATAGTGCATAGAAAGATAAACAAAAACTACTGGTGTGATTTAAACTAAATTTTTGGTGGGTGCGACGCGATTTCATCAAAAAATTGAAATTTAGAATAATTGTAGAACCATCAAGAATTCGGTTATTTTGTAGAAACTAAGCTCCCTATAACCCCGCTTTGTTTGGTCTCTACTTATGGGACACTCTGTATAAATTCAAAGTATTTTCAGTATTTTTGTAGTCTGGTCACTGCAGTCTGATGGATACCCGATTTTTTAGTTTAAAGAATTCAAAGTATCGTTAGTGCGAAACCAAACTTCCAAACGCCTTGGTCCAAACTACCTCACCTCCATGGAAAACCAATATAGCGTCATCACACAGAATAACCCAAAATTTCGATTTGACAATTGTTCGCTTTCAGAAATTCTGGAATCGTGAACTTAATTCTCAAGTTTATATTTAATAATCTTGTCTGGTGAATTGTTCGGTTTGAAAGTATTCTGAAATTGTGCACTTATTTTTCAAGTTTATATTTTCTTTTCTTGTTTTGAAAATTGTTTGCTTGACTGATTTGAGAATTCTCAGTTTCGGAAGTTTATAGAAACATTAGGCGTTTCAGGATAGTAGACTACATTTTCTCTCACGGGCTGGGATACAAAGAAATTGGTAAAAAAGGCATCCTTCATCCTCTACGTCCTCAATCCTGGAAAGAGGAAATGCGTCTTCCTTCATAAGTCTGTTCTGTTTTCGGGACCAGGCACAATTTACATGTATCATTCGTTGTTTTTACGGTAGCCATAGAGAGCTCTACGCAATACCGCTGCTTAATGGTTGAAGCAACCCCTGTATCTATCATGTGAGATAATACGGGGATACGTCCAAGAACTTGTTTTTCATAGCTGGGTAAGGTTCTGATTATTGCCTTAAGCCGAAGCTGCTGTTGATCCTTTAAAGTATGCAGTTTTTGAAGATTCTTTTAGTTTTAAGTTTAGTTTTAAGTTGGTTAAACTGAACTCGAATAACTTTTCATTGGAACATAAGCAGATTTGTGCTCAACCTCAGAGAGGAAATTAGAGTTTTGTGTAATCGCAGCCCAAATAAAATCTGTCGCAGCGCGGAAATAATCAAAAATTGCATACGCGTTGTAATAGTTTGCTTTGTAATATTTAGATAAACATAACCTGACAAAAGACTGATAAAATCCATTAGCCGTCTGTACTGAAGCAGTTACAGGGAAATTTGTAATAATTATAACATAAATCTCAGACATTTTCGAGCATGAGGTTTTCTTGGTTACTTACATCAAATGCTAATTTATAACCATTTCATCTCTGTGCAATCCGCAGGGCCCGACTTAAATAATTTCAAATTATTGAAAATTTTGTCTTACACTAAAAGATATTCTCCCTCAAATAACAAAAATTGCACGACTCTACAGCTAACAGAATCCATTCAGCACAACATTACAAGATACTATGAATAATTATCGGCTAATAATAGGCAAGTTAATACGAGAGTTGTATTAGAAAAAATTTGGACACCATCCCTTGTAACTAAAACGATGGATTCTGCTTTTACAAAAAGTTAGCAGAACCCATACATAATATTAATTTAAAAACAGTTGAAAAATTAAAGGCTAATTTTAGGCTAATTTAACGCACCATTAAAATTGTTTTGGCTCGGTCGTTCTAGAAAAAGAATTAGGATTTTCCACTTCAAAGCTAGTAGAACCCAAATCAAAAATGGTTAGTATAATTTTAGGTCTATAATTTTAGGTCTATAATTTTAGGCTCATGATGGCCTAGCCAAATGCTCCTTGACCAAGCATTAGGCCATTAAATCTATAGCTAGCAGCGAGCAGCAACCCAAATCAAAAATAGCACCAACACCGATATTATAATGCAAAGTAAGATCGATTGAGATTTATATAATTAAAGGCTTATTGAGGTAGATACTTGATTGGTTATAACAGCAAGCAATTTGCTAGCCGAAATCCTGGCTACTCGATTTTACAACGGAAATTTGAATTTCAATTTATATTTTTCATATAGTTCTTCATTATTTTTGCGATTGCACAGTAAAATTTGTGGCTTCAAAAATTGAACAGCAAATTTGTGTCGTGGTTTACTGTACAATTGCAAAAATAAACAAAAACTTTACGAAAAATGTAATTTGAAAATCAAATTTCCTTGGTAAAATTGATCGAGTAGCCAGGATATCGGCTAGCAAATTGATTACTTGCTAGCCGATCAAGTATCTCCCCAATATGGCCGAATCCAAATAACCATTAAAACATTTTAGGCTCCCCAAGTTACCCGGTTTTTTACAAGTAAATTACATAGGCTTAATTTTTACATTATGTAAAGTAAAAAATGAAGAAATTGATAAAAATTTACTTCTTGATTACTGGCGCGCTATCTCTTATATAATTTTATAATTATGATTAAAATTGACTGTGTATTAAGATAAGTAACATTGCCCCCGAACTCCATCTTTGGTGTCGACCTCAAACTACTCGCGTATCATGAAATTAATCCTTTTCTCGTATCCTAACATTGGCAACTACCTAGCAGAGGACTTAAATATTTTACGTTGATGAACACCACCAAATTGTGTCTTTTGATATTCTTCATTTAAAGCCTGCAGGCAGATACAAAAATCCCGAGAGAGAAAAAAACTCGATTTGCTTCACAACTTCAGCACAAACCGCTTTGGCGACCTGCTGTATCATCAATGATGTTATTTTATATAACTCCAAAGTATATTGTTTAGAGTTGATACTCGGCCCTTTCAACAAATTTGAGTTTATATAATGGCACTCTACTCGATTCTACAATTGCTTTGATCGCTGCTTCATAAAACTTCGAAGTGCGAGTACGTCCCACGGAGCTTTCGTATTATCTAAATAGACATGTAGGTCGGCACAAAGGATAGTAACCTTAAATGATAAAATAAGTGTAGTGAAAGTAGGTTTCATATGTAATCATTCATTGTCTGATCTAACCTCACATCCTACCTTGAGAAAATCGGTGACTTTACTTATCATCACAAAATAAGCTATGTGTGGCTTCAATGTGGTGGCAGTGCCCCAGTATTACTAATATCTCGCTCTTTGAAGACTGCATTAAGTTTATCTTCGTTAAGCAATAATCAGTTCCTGCAAATTAGGAGTTATCAAAGATTTTTGTGTTTCAAAAGTAAACGTAAGTGAAATTTACTAAATTAATTTACGAAAAAAACCGTATATAATATTACAAATTGTATAATAGATGGAACGTAACTATTCCACTACAAAAAATAATTTACACTTTTAAATTATTTTCTTTCTTAAATGCAGCTAGATGTCAGTAAGTGTTTATTTAGAGTTTCTTCAAGATGAAAACAGATGGCAGTGTAGATACAAAAATAATTTTTTTCTTGTGACTCTATATAACTAAAAGTTAAAAATAATTATGATTGACTACCTAAATGAACTGTTTGATTGATATTTATGATGATAATGACAATATTCAATTATACGCTATTTACAAAGCAAACAAAAAAAATGTTTTTTTACATTGTAAATGCCCAACAGTAATTATGGCTTAATCTTAATTATGGCTTCACTCGTTCTTGATCAAGTTTTAGGTTATTTTATTTAAAGCTTGATTCTCCTTTCCAAATCAAAAACCCAACAAACCCGTAATAAGAACGCAGACCAAGATATATGGCATACAAATAATGTTGACTCGTTAAGGCTTAAATTTTTAATCGTTTTGTGTAGATACTGCGATTTGTGCACATCCTAGTCCCCGTTATTCCCGATTATTTATTAGGTACAGTGAAATAAAATAATTGGAGGTAATAAATATATTGTGTTGTATGTTTTCAGTTTATAAATGTGTAATCTGTGATTACTTTTTGTTTGTAGGAAACCCCCCGAAGAAAAGATCTATTGGGCAAGGCAAATATACTTTCTATTATAGTTTAGTATATCATCCAAAGAAATACGATGCCACGACGACGATTTACTGGGCGAAATACACGCCAACCGCTTAGAGTTAGAGCCTCACGAGCAAGTGAGACCCAAGAACAACGCTCACAAGGATACAAAGTATGCGCATAAATGTAGCTCGATCAAGAGCGTGAATTACTTTTATGTGATTGTTCCAGGCGGAATCATCAATCCAACGTCTCCGTGTATGGCGATGAAAAAAGCAAAAAAAATGATGGTTATCGACTTTATCGACGTCACCCAATTGACTACGGCGACGTCGCCCATTGAAATATTGCAATTCGGTCAAATCGATCAAAAATATCTACAAATATATCAACAAAGGATATGACATGGCTCTCTTTGCATTGACCAACAGAAACGATGAAATCACGAGATGCTCGTACCAAATGGGTTGCTATATAAGTAGTAATAAGGCAATTTGGCGAGTTTTGCTTCTTCAATACCAGAGCGCCATTCAACAGTTGTTCATTTGGCTGTTCATCTGGAAGACAAACACAACATTGACAGCATTATACTATTAACACTACGCGCCGTAGGTACTTGGCGAAACACACTAATAAACACATTATATCAGTATTGACAGCATTCTTCACATTAGACCAAAATGATAAATTTTCTATACTCTGACCTTGCTATAGTCAGAGGTGCCAACATACTTCACATGGAACGCAACATCAAAAGAATTTCAAAGACGCAAACATGGAAAAGCTGTAGAAGGATAAAACAATTTATTTACAACCAATGCATTGAGTAGATTGTACACCGTTCATCCCAACAAAGCAGAATGCTTTTACTTTCAATTATTGTTAGTTAATGTACGTGGACCCGCATCGTTTCAACAATTGAGATCAGTTGGTGCCCAATTATACCAAACTAATCGCGAAGCATGCCAGAAATAAGTATTACTCGAAAATGATACACGTTGGGGTACATCACTAGCGGACGCATCAATCATTTGCCAATTGCCATTTTGACAACTTGCTTTCACTCTAATCTGAAAGATTTGTGGGAAAAATACAAAGATCAAATAAATGAACAAACAACGATCAAATGAGTGAAACAAGTGTTTATATATCGTCAACAGAACGCTCATTCAATTAGGAATGGTTTAATCGAATCGATTTGCAGACGCTGTATACGATCGAGATTTGCAAATTAGCAATTTAATGTCAATGAGTTGCAAACATTATTTCGAACAAATCTGCTAAAACTGAAGATACAACAACACAATGCATATAACCGCATTATGAATGCGATTTCACAACTAATAGGCAGTTTGTTTTCCCCGATGCACCCGGTGGAACAAGCAAAACATTTCTGTCATCATCATTTTTGCGACCATTCGCTCACAAAATAGCATTGCATTGGCCGTTGCATCTTCTGGTATTGCAGCAACCCTTTTGGATGGAGGTAGAACAGCCATTGAACATGCAATTTACTGAGACACCCATATGCAACATAAAAAAGAATGCACTGAAGAAGAGATGCACTCATTTTGCTGGCTGGTGATTTACGTCAGACTCTACCAGTTATATCACGTTCCACACCAGCGGATGAACTAAATGCATGTCTCAAATCATCTGTTCTTTAACAAAATGTTCAGAAAATTATATTGACCACCAACATGAGTGCCCAACTGGAACAAGATGAATCCGCGCTGCTCGATTCGCCAAGAAACTTTTAGATTTTGCAAACGGCAAAATGTCAATCAATGACACTACAAATTGCATTATCATTCCACCGCATTCATTATTGGCGGCCAAAAACAATGACGTCAATTCTATTAACACAGCCATTCAAAATCAAATATCTGGCAATTCTACAACGTATAAGTCAGTTGATTGCGTCATGAATCAAGATGAAGTTGTCAATTATCCGGTCGAATTCCTGCATTCACTTGATTTGCCAGAGTTACCACCAAACGAATTGATATTGGTGCATCCATGATTATGCTTCGAAATATCGATCCGCCACGACTGTGCAACGACAACAGGCTTGCAGTCAAAAAATTGATGAATAACATTATCGAAGCAACAATATTGAATGGCAAATTCAAAGCAGAACATGTCTTATTATCTCGACTACCAATGATACAGGCCGGTATGCCATTCGAATTTAAAAGATTGCAATTTCCAGTGCGACTCGCATTTGCAATGACCATTAATAAAGCACAAGGACCGTCGCTTCAAGTTTGTGGATTGAATCTACAAAATCCGTGCTTCTCACATGGACGTGTCCTGTTCACGCGTAATAATAAAATTATCATAAATATTTGATATAAATATTTGATTATATGTTCATTCAATAAAAAAACAAAAACCTACCAAAAAAAAATTAATTTAATTCAACTGCGATGCAGCCCATGAAGGGTCTCAGCTATATGTTGCATACGTAAATACCCTTTACTACAAAAAGGCGTTGCAGCGCACGCCCGCTATCCGCTAGTTTCTTCTTACTAAAAACGAAGAAATATTTAATATGCAATTTGATAAGGCCTCAATATATTCATATTGTCTAATTTACCTGCATACTCGCATTTACCTTACGAAAAATATCAAAGAATGTTAATAATTGAGACTAAACTGAAGCAGCTACGGTCTAACTGAAGCAGTTGTAACGTAGATTTTTTAACTTTAAAGTATAATTTGGTACACGAAAACTATTCATAATGAACAAAGATAATTTGTAAGTGTTTCGATATTTTGACTATTCGACCACCTAAAATATCGTATGGTTTTCCTCGCAAATCACTCCTTCCAAAAGTGGCGTACAAACCGGCCACAGCCACACTGAACTTGAACAGAGCTGTATTATAAACAATAACAATAATAAAAATGTGTGTTCTTGACGGGTGGTTAAAATTAATGTTCATATGCGCATGGGTATACAGATCAACATTTTGTTTCTCTTCAATTTTCATCATTAGACTCAAAACATACACGTACACGTACTCGTCATGTATATATAGTAATCGTATTAATTCAATCAACAAACACGTATCGATAACAATAAACAAACACGATTTTATTTAATGTGGTAAATACTCGTATAATACGTACGCCGGTACGATCCGATACAATTACGCATCCATAAATATACGTTACAAGAGTCACACGCTCTTGCGATGTTCGAACCATAATAATAAATTTTGAATGACACATTTTGAAAATTTTATACCACCTAATTTTTATTTAATTTCCAAAAAAAAAAAAAAAATCAAATTAAAGAGAATAATTTTCAATTTAATTTCAGTTTTTGTTTTATTTATTTCATGTCTGGACAATTGTTTTCGCACATAATTAAATTTAATTTTGGTTTCGCGTTTTATTTATGATTTTTTTTCTGTTACTGTGTGTTTCTTTATTTTAATTTGTTAAATAAAAAAAATTATTGATTTTTATTATTATTATTTCTTAAAACACTCTATAGAAATAAAATAAAAGAACGGAGCGCAGGCGCGCATGCACATTAAACTTAAATTAATTAAGTAATTTGAGATGCACATTACGACGCTTTAATATGTCTGTGACGGCGTCGACGACGCCATTTTGTTCAGCCCTCTCTTTTTGCTTTTATGTTATTTATACGACAATATGACATTTAAAACGGAAATTACCATGCAATTTTGTATTCGTTGCATTATTATTTATTTAGGCACTGCGGGTTGACGAGTTCAATACTTAGATACGGTGCCGAGACAAAATCGTTACAATTCCTGCTTATACGTACATACGGTAACACCAAATCATTATTAATAGTAATTGATTATGTGTCAATTATTAAATTCAAAATGGTGTAATTATATTGCTGCGGCAGCAGTGCGACAATACATTCCGCTTATAATTAAGTAACAATTAAATTGCCACTAATATCTAATAAAATTCTAATTTATTAATTAAATTAGTATGTATATGCACACGGAAGTTAATTAACGGTAATTTATGCGTATGTGCGCGCATATATACATAAAATAATTTGTGTAAAACTATATCATTATTTTTAAGTGTCACTGTAAAAATGCTATCTTGTGGAAAATACAACGCGGTTTTATTAATAACAAATATTTTTTTTTTTGTTAACAATAATATTTGAATAGTTACTGTTATCGCATTATTTGATGACGTCTTTATAGCGCATATATACGTAATCATCATTTAATTCCGTTAACTAAACCTGTATACTATGTGTTGTTTATTTTATCGGGAAATTATTAAAAAATAATTTAGAAAAAGAAAAAAATTATTGTATTTTTGGTTGAAGAAACGAAAAAAAAATTAACGAAAATTTTAAATATTTAGATTAGAATTGATGTCTGAGCGAGTGTTTGAATACCGGAAATTTATGACCTTGATCTATAGTTCTATTTATTTATATGACAGTTTTACGTGCTTCGTGTGTGTGCGGTTTTGTTTAGTTTTGTGATATGATAAATCATCGATTTGACGCCGAGAAGTGAGAATTACGTATGTATGTAATCGGTATGGAACAGATGTCATTTTTCCGATTGTGACCTATCTACTACGCCCGGCATTGTTTTGGCTTGTGATGTTTTTGATTATCTTGGCATTAAATGTTACGGATTCGTACCTCTCGTCTGAGCAACAGATTTATCTAACGCCACATGTGCCTTTGTTTCAGCTGTCATTATTCGTTTAGTAAATTCAGTAGTGACTTTTAGAGAAAACTAGGGGTCTGTGAGCCAACTCTGCTACCGTTTCATCTCCTACTACTGCTTTGCCCTGTTTATGATAAATATGTCCTTATACTACGAAAACTTGTAACGATCGGCTGTATAACGCAAAAGAGTGACCAATAGTAATTGTTGGTTATGTCGTCTTTATGGTGGATATAATTAGAACTTACGTATAGAGAGTGGCAGTACAACCGGGATTTTCTGTTGGTTAAGTAACAACAATGAGATGGGATAATACATAAAAAAATTATCATATACACAAGCAAAAAACAGCATCATTACGGTGGTTTAATCAAAGTATTGGTGACTTAAATTTTTGTCGTTGCGCGAGAAAAGATGAATTGGAGGACGATGAGTTTTAGTGCTGGAGTGCTTTTTGGTAAAGCAGTCGAGTTTTGGAATTGGAAAAAAATGATCACTAAATCATAAAATTGACAAAAATAATTTTTTTATGTAAATTTAAGGTGTGGGTAACTGCAGCAGGGAAACTTTCGAATTTCAAAATGAAACTTTGCATACCGATTAAGCCAAATTTGTGCTAATTAGTGCTCACGGGAAAAAATTAGTGCTAGTCCAGGAGCCTGATAGACGAAACTAATAAAACCCGATTTCTAGAAAAAAACAGAAATAATTTAAGCCAATTTTTAACACTGTCCAAAGGCGGTTAAACTGACGAAATTTGTGCTTATCAAATATGATTTTCATAAATGTTTATTCATATTCAATCTAGGAAAAACCAACTGGCCCCTAAAAGATACTATATTGAACAAACAAAATACAGAGGTATAGAGTTCAATAATATTTGTGTTGAACAACAAATTAAACAATAGAAATAAAATGTTCTAAAATCCAAGTCAGACTGTCAGGTATGTTCATTGCCATCTGAAAAACGTAGTGGCTGAATTTGTGCTAGGCCAGAATTGGCCCAATTCCATTGAACAACAACAACCGTTGAATGAACAATTTTCTGACAGACAGTGTTTTTGAACTTTTTGTTAGAAAATTATTCATCCAACGGTCGTTATTGTTCAATGGAATTGAGCCAATTCTGGATAAGCACAAATTCAGCCACTATATTTTTCGAATGGCAATGAACATACCTGAAAGGAATATGGTATCTGAATTGCTTATGACTTGGATTTTAGAACATTTTATTTCTATTGTTTAATTTGTTGTTCAACACAGATATTATTGAACTCTATACCTCTGTATTTTGTTTGTTTAATATAGTATCTTTTAGGGGCCAGTTTGTTTTTCCTCGATTTATGAATGAAAATTTATGAAAATCATATTTCTATGATAAGCACAAATTTCGTCAGTTTAACCGTCTTTGGACAGTGTTAAAAATTGGCTTAAATTATTTCTGGTTTTTTCTAGAAATCGGGTTTTATTTGTTTAAAATAGAGGACAACATTTTTTTTAAGTTAATAAGATAAAAGGCAGCAGCAGAGATGCTGGCCAATCCACACTTTCCGGAGGCTGGCTGAACGGATTCTGAGGTGGGTCAATCATTGGTTAACCCATTTGGAAGGAGCTCTAAATTATCAAGATCACAAAGATCTTTAACTGTAAAAATATTTCAGTACGAGACACGTCCAGCACTTGGAACGACACCTAAACCTGCAATCGATGATGACATTAATTCATTCCAACGGATGAAGAAAAAATAGAAAGAGAACCAAATTGGATGTTGAATCGAAATAAAAGACCAAGCGAGAAAAGGAAAGCTTAATACTCACTAGAAATGATAGAAACTTTACCATCAACTTCAAAAGAGGTTTTTAGAAGTTAATTAATTAAACATCAAGAAACAACCAACTAAACCAAAAGAGGAATCACCCAATAATAATTCCACTATACGAATATAAAATCGGTTATGGTAGCCGAGTACAAACGTGTTTCTCTAAACAATGGCGTCTGGTAAATTAATGTTGCAGACTCTGAAACCTAGAGAGCTTTGGCCACAAAGCTTAATTGCGAAGAACATCAATGGTATACCTATAAGAATGATCGCCCAATCAAAGTTATGGCTAGAGGTCTTCGAACAAACAAAAAGTGGAAGATGTGTATAATATCAAAGCAATACTTAATATGAGAGCTAAAACAGAGCCATTGAAAGAAACAGCGTTCTAATACCGCGCAGTACAAAAAATTTCAAGGTTTTAACCATATGCTGCAAAATGTGTTAATTGCAAGAAACCACATCCCACAAACTACAGGGGACGCGAAATAGCTAAGGAGCTACAAAGATTAAGAAATAAAACGCGAAAACAAAATCCAGGAACACACCGGAAAAAATTGAGTGAACTTTCACCAAAGAGGAGCCAAAACCTCATGCAAGTAAAACAGGATAACCAAAACTACACTCGCAAGTGGTAATGATAAAACCTGTTATTTGGAAGGGCACTGCCGAAGATACAACAGTGTTCCAAAAGATACTAAGAAACATGGAAGCTCCTTCCATTTGACTAACTAAACAAGAGAAATAAATGCCTTGAAGATCTAATGAACAGGTAAGATAAGCAAGACTCTCTAAACGAAATGGCATCCATTCTCTATTAAAATGAAGCAAACAACCACAAATAAAATATTTAAAAAGTAACCTGTAATGCAAATGGGCTCATGCAACATATTCCAGAATTAGAAATTTTTCTAAATACCGAAAAATAGATATATGCCTAGTATCGTAAACCCATTTTACTTCATCTTCTTATATCTAAAAAAATACTATGAACACAGCTGTTACCATGCTATTCATCTGGCAGGAAGGGCAAGAAGAGGATCACCGGTGCAGGCTATCGCACATTATTTAAATCAATTGAATCAAGAGTCATAATTCGAGGTGGTTTTAATACAAAATATGCCTCTATTTGCAGCAGGTCGACTATGCAGTTGTGATTTTCATTCTGGAAACCAACCAAATTTTTGACCGACGGATAGAAAGAAAATACCCGATATCATAGACTTCTTTACCACCAATATAGACGAAAAGTATATAAAGGATGTCCCAATAAAAAGTTAAGATTTGGCGTACTCCATTCGGTCGGTCCAATTTCTGACCACATTTTGGATTGTGTGCGGATCTATTTCGGCAATGATTGGTTCAATATTGAGTTTCAAATGCTCAATTGTTTGTGGATTGTCCGTAAAACACTTTTCCTTCACGGCACCCCACACATAAAAATCCAAAGGCGCCAAATCACAGCTCCTTGCCGGCCAATTCACGTCACCATTTCGACTGATAATGCGGCCATCGAATTTTTGACGCAGTTTGGCTATTGTAACGATGTGTGACATGGCGCACCATCTTGCTGGAACCAAAGGTCGTCCAAACCAATATCTTCTAGATATGGCCACAAAAAATATGTTAAAATGTGGCGGTAGTTGATTCCGTTGACAATAATGCCGCCATACCACGAGCCGCACCAAACAGTAACACGCAATGGATGCATTGGCTTCTCCACATATTCTTGTGGATTTTCCGATCCCCAAATGCGACAATTTTGTTTCGTTACGAACCCACCGAGATGGAAACGCGTCTCGTTCGAAAAGATGATTTTTTGAGAAAAATCCGAATGGAGTACGCCAAGGCCATTCCATTTGAATGAAATCATTTTTCATAAATAACCAGGAGGATTGTACTTTCAAACAAAAAAATAAATTTGGAAATATATTAAGCTGTTTTTGTTTTATTAAATTTTTAAATCTAAACTTCCTATTGTTCCTATACAGCTAGAAAGCAGAGAGGGGATAACCAACAACAAAACCTGTTGAGAGAAATTTCAGAAACTAGTTGAGGATAATAATAATCTTCAGGTGCCAATCAAAAATCCAATACAGCTAGAAGAAGGACTAGTGCAACTCAACAACAGTATACAAGAAGCGGCGTGGAGTAGTATCCAATCATGTTCAAGAGAAATGCGCCTAAATGTCGTTTATCCTTCTCTGAAAGTTAGAGAACTGCTTGCATCAAAACGAAAAGCGAGAAAGGCGTGGCAGAGAAGTCGAGCGCCAGAATATATAACAACTCTAAATTGTTTGTCCAATAAACTAAAGTTACTAATTAAAGAAATCAAAAATGAATTCATTAATAAATACCTAAGTGGCATTCCCTTTGGAAAGCGACAAATAGATTAAAACGATCTAAACTTCAAATTCCACCAGTTAAAAATGAAGCTGGGACATGGGCTATAAGTGCAAAGTAAAAAGCTTCTTTGTTTGCAACCCACTTCGAGAACGCGTACACGCCTCTACCTAGACAAACAGCAGATAAAACCATACCACCAGTAAATAAAATGGAGTCCTGCTCAAAGTTAACCTAAATGTAAAGAAATCTCCAGGATTTTACTTAATTACAGAACAAATAGTAGCTCCTCCTAAAATAGATTACGTAAACTCCTCCAAATAATTAACACAGTGTACAGACTTAAACATGTTCCAAATCAATGGGAAGTCGCAGAAGTAATCATGATACCTAAACCCAACAAAACACTAAATGGCAAAAATTCGAATATTCCGATTTCCCTACTTCCAATAATTTTAAAAATATTCGAGAAACTACTCCTAAGGTACTCAAACCAATAATACACACATCAAAAGTGTAAATGGAACACATGGTTTTTAGGTTGCCATTGCCTTGAATTTGGTTTGATATTTGTTTTGTTTCTTGTTTCTATAAATTGGAAAATGGAGTGAAATTTAAAATTTGATGTAGAAATATGGAATGCAGCAATAGACATCATAATCTAACTCATAATGAAATGGACGAAGATGAAGGAATGGTTCGAAGTGATAGAAGCCAAGCAGATGTTGCCCGTCATTTTAATGTGTCCCGTAGCAGTATATGCAGGTTATGGCAAGGGCAATGTATGACTGAGAATCCGCACGTGCAACAACAACTTCAGCAAAGGATCGTTATATTCAACTGCAAGTCCGCCGTGAGCCAACCTTAACTGTTCAACAATTACAGTCACGCTTGTGGACAACTGAAAACATTTATGTTAGTGACCAAACCATCAGGAATAGACATGGAAACAGTCCTCACGCTTGCCGCCAGTTGAGATATCCACCGATACGACATGGAAATCAAGAGCTAAGAAATGATTAGTTTGAAAATCATAGAAATTGGATAGAAGGGTAATGGTCCAAAATTTTGTTCACCGATGAGTCAAGATTCGGATTTCAATCAGATACTAGGAGAACGAAATATGGACACAACCTGGTAACGCTGAAAGGCTAAGAGTTGTACAAGAAGTACACAGATGCAGTGGAGGCACTGTTATGGTATGGGCTGGAAGACGGTAACTTATCGGCAGCCAATTACATCAACGAGGCACTGAAACCTGTCGTGCTTCCATTATCAACACAAATCGGATCAGACTTCATCTTAATTTTGACAATGAAAGGCCCTAATAACAATAATCACAACAGACTGGTTGGAAGCACAGGAAATCTAAGTGTTGACCATGGCCAGCACAATCCTCGAAACTAAATCCTATTGAACACGCATGGAATCACCTTCAACGAGGCATTCTGCCACATTTAGCATCAATAACAACACGAGTGCAACTACGCAATCTCCTTCAAGTTCCCTGGAGACAAATTCCACAAGACAGCTTCGATACGTTGATTAGTTCCATACCCAGAAGATGCCAATCTGACGAATAGGAATACTCGGAAATAAAAAAATATCAGCAGGAATACCACATAAGATAGCGTTGTGGGATCAACTGTATATATGTTTTATATACCTCGGATATCCGCCTATCTTTGGCAGATAGAAACAACAAGCGGAGCAACGTTTGCAGATGATACGGTAATCTTAGCAGTCGCTGATAGCATAAAATAATCCCGAAGAAAAATGCAAAGAGCTGAGAATATTGTCAGTACATGGACGAAGAAATGGCGAAAAAAATTTAATGAAACAAAATTTGTTCACGCAGAAAGATCAACTGGATACCAGTAGAACTAAGCTCACAGCTCACTCTAATAAAAATGGTCTATAATATTCAAATTGTATTAACTTCTCTAAAAGTGAGACATGTTTAGTTAAACCAATTTGAGTAGAAAGAGTCATTCACCGCGTACCTCACAGGAACAGGAGGAAGATAAGTTTGAAAATTGGAAAATTACTAAAAAAGCAAGAGATGCTACCACCGTATAAGGAGGAAGGTATTTTAAGACAATTCGTGGATATTTACCCATATTATTCGACATAGTTGTATATTTATGTCGATAATGCAGCACACTAAATTGTTATCTGTTTAAAAGCATTGCCTAAAAATATCGGTAATCGACGGATAGATAAACCAAAGTCGATTCACCATTACTTGAATAATGCAAGTTCAAATATATGCTGAGATATAAGTTACATCGAATAATTTTAGTTAGATTACGAGGGCTGTCGTAAAAGTTTTTAGAAAAGGTAATAAAAAATTAAAAATTTTCATCAAAAATTGATTTATTGCTTTTAAAAATATTCGCCTTTAACATCTATACACTTTTGCGTACGCTCAAACCATTTATCGCAACACTTTCGCCAGTCCGAATATGATAGTTCCAAAACATGGTTTTTCTTTCCGGCTCATACGTATAAATCCATGACTCGTCATCTGTCACGATCTTGCATACGTTTTTGGAAGTACCTCCTACGAATTTTTCAAGCATTTGGCGGCACCAATCGACACGAACCTTTTTTTGTGCGTCTGTCAACGTTCACATAGCTTCACATTCCAACGTTCACATAGCTTCCGCACCTTTAAATGTGCATGTAAGATGCCTCGATTTCACGATAAGTTACATGACAATCCTCTTCAATCAGTTTTCTCACATCGATGTTTTCTAGCACAAGTGCTGTTTATGGACGACCTTCACGAGGATCATCTTTGAGTGAACGTCGTTCGCGTTTAAATTCATTGTATCAATTATAAACACTACCCAAGGATGGTGCTTCGTCGCCAAAAGTGGAATGAAGTGATTCAAAGCACTATTGTTGAGTTAGCCCCTTTCGAAAATCTTAAAAAATCACTGAATTCAATTTTCCAAGTAAATAAAAAACAACGTTGCGATGCGAACTGACAGATACTTCTGAGAAACATAACCTCCAAAAATGCAAATCGATTATTTGATTTTCGTGTAATTTTAATTCGGCCTTTTCACTATGGATTTTGAAAAGAAACGCTCTCGATTTATGACTTACATGATGCACTGCTGAAGAGCCGGGATCGTAAAAGCCAGCCGAAGCAAAATTAATTTTAACTGGCGGCGGAATGGCTGTTTTCTAATGCAAGCTCTGAATGGTTCCGACTGCAAACAAGCTACAATTCATATTGCTTAACCCATTTTTTTGTAGCCAATGCCGTAATTCATTGTCAATTAACCATTTCCACCTAGCAGGTGCGAACCTTACAAGTTGAACAGTGCTGCCATTCACATAAATGTGTGATCTCATGTTATTGTTTAGGCGATTGTATATCGAATGCATATTAAATGATATTTGCATATGCGGGAAATTAACTTGTTGAAAAATTGGAAAAGATCGTTTGTAGCCATAACAAATACAAAAAAACAAATGTTTTATAATAAAATAAATGAAATCGTGTACGGTTGATTGATATAATTGAATTTAATTAAAATTCTTATGTCGTATTTAAGAAAATATTTCAAAACGAGAAGGGGGGAGATTAAGTGTGCGGATCGCAAAAAATAATTCACAGTAGGCGACCACATTACAAACAAGGTTGAAAGGTGAATAAAATGTATTATGTTAAGTGTGTTAGAGTGAAACAAAATATTTGTATCAGGTTCCCAGGGAAAATATATTATGCAGACATTTTGTGTTTATATTTAAAATAAAATAAAAATTTAGAACACAGATGAGTTGCTGTGTAGTATAACATTGTTTCCTTCCCTAACATTTTTTTCGTTTTCATTTGTCACGAATTAAATGTTAATTTGACTTTCTTGTGTATCGAAATATTCATCTTGAACATGGTTGTGTAAATGTAATTTATATTTAAAAACCGCAGGAACAATTAATTAGCATTAACTGCGCTTCTTAACATTTTTTCAGAATGCGACGCGCAGTGAAAATTCAAAGTAGTGAACATTTTCAGGAGAAGTTTTATGTCGAGGGAGGTTTTACAGAATTGCAAAATGCTTGCAAACGTTTTTAACATAGATGAGGAATGAAGAATGAGGGTACATCATCCGGTCAACACTTTCAATGCTGATAGAATGTTGTCATCAGAAGTAACTGAAGGAGTGATAGATATTTTGGTATCGCGAGCTCCATCAATGTACTCGGTTTTATCGTTTGATCGATAAAGTATGATAATTTTGCATTGTAAACTTCACTCCTACGCCCCGCGGTTTCTCGAAATAACCTCGAAGTAAAAGTACAATTCCGCCAGTTACAAAAATAATCGCAAATATGAATTCATATACCAAATTAAATTGGGTGAGCGATACTACAGCTGTTCTCAACTTAAAAACGTAAGGTTTTAACAAAGTTTTAAGTTTCAGTAGCAATAAACAAAATCATGTATGTGAAACTACCAAATAAATGTCGGTTCATAAATTTTCATTTTATAATTAACGGCTGGGATCTATAAACAATACAATAAAAATTATATTGTTTATAAAACTAATAAATTTAATTTTTGTAATATAATAACTCTTTAACATTATGGTTCCTTCCAAATTTTCTTATCTGACAACACCTAGTAGAACATTGGTTAGTAAGTAAATAAATTATCATATTATGAATTGAATTTAAGCACGAACAAGTACAATCAAACACGATAACTATTTTATTGGCAGCAGTAAAGCAAAGAAACAGAAAATTATGCCAGGTGGTCTGACCCATACGGTCAAAAGATATATCGCCACGCAGACTAGCACGACCCGCGTCAAGAGGAGAACACAACGACGAGAACGGATAGAGCTAACAACAAGCAACTATCCAAGAAAGTTCTTGTCAAAATTCATTTGGGAATAACAGCACTGGAAGTGTCAGCACTGGCTGAAATCAGTTGACCACACGATGCATTTCGGCTAAATAATAGAGGCAAAAGAGAAACACGCAACAGATAACCTGGTCGTCCGTATTCTAGGAGAACGAGTACCAAGACTCCAAGGCTTACTGGAGACAGGACACCTGAAGCCTGGAGAAGTCACCAAGATTGAAAGCCCAAACACGATTAGAATTGAGTGGAAGCTCGGACTGCCCGATACAGTATCTACAGTATTGATATAGCTAGATTCAACAACAGTGAGAACAACCCGGAGTTTGTTAAATAGACCTTCAATGTGTTTAAAAAAGCTGAGAAATGAGCGGGAGAGCATTAGTGTCATTTTAACTTTTCCGAATACCTCTAAGCTCCGAGAGATTTTGGAGTTCTGCTTCACAGATACTATAAAATAGATATAACCCTATGTACCGGAACAGGAAGACAACAGCAGAAGCAATTAGCCAAAAAAAAGGCAAAGGTCATACAAACCCCAGAGGAAATGCCATAAGCGCGGCCGAACACGATTTCACGAAAGCAAGGAATCGTAAAAAGAGGCAAAAAAAGTGAAAGTAGAGATAAACATTGATAAATTAGGAGTGAAAGTGGTGAATCAGAACAAGGTTGCCAGTGTAGAGGCGATTCACCGAAAGCAGATAGCCATCGTTCACGTTCATGCACATGGTATGCGTGCTGCTCACGATCGCTGCTATAGATGCTGGGACGAGGACGCGAAAAAAAGAGGCTATCGGCAACGACGGGAGGTGGCCGAAAGGCGTAAATGCAAGTCCTCTAATTAGACACATACAGGAGTAGTCCGTCACAGGATCCCTTGCTGGCAACAGCATCAAAACCAGATGTTGATATAGTCGTGAACGGAGCGAGGATTGATAGCAGGTAATTGGAAGGTTACATTGGAATGGTTAAATGGTCGCCCGCCATTTTTATATGTAGGTCACTCATTGCTGCTTTTATGACATAAATTTCAGTCATTTACAAGCTGCCGTTCTTTGTTCATCAGCATTATACAAGAAACATTTACATCCTTGCATTATATTCTGTTTTCATATGACGAAAATTCCGCTCAAGCTATGGAATTGATTAATTCGACTTTGAGTGAACATTCTGTGAGTTATTGAACAGTAAAAAGTGGTTTTGCAAGATTTCGTGATGGCAATTTTAGCCTTTAGGACTATCTACGTCCAGATGCAGTAAAACAATTTGAAGGCGAAGAACTTAAAGTTTTACTGGATGAAAATCCGTGTCAACCTCAAAAAGAGCTTGTAGACCAGTTAGGAGTTACTCACTAAGCAATATCACTTCGATTGCCTGCAATGCGGGGAAAATGCAGAAGGAACGAAAATGGATTCCTCATAAACTGACCGAAGAAAACAAAAACCGAAAAGTTGCCATCTGCATGAATTTGCTTTCTAGGTACAAAAGAAAGAATATTTCCACAAAACCATTAAGGGTGATGAAAAGTGTATTTTGTACAATAATACTAAACGCAGAAAACCATGGGTTGATCCAGGCCAACAATCAACATCAGTTGCAAAAATGTTGTCAAACTGTTACAACTGAACGTTACCAGGGCCAATTGATCAAAGAAGGCGGATGGTGATATTGCTGTATGACAATTCTTGCTCATACAGCAAAATTAACCCAGGAACATCTTCTCCTAAGGCTGGGAAATTTCACAGCATGCGGCGTATTTGGTAGACTTGGCTCCTTCTGATTGCCGCTTATTCAGATCGATGTCATCTTATTTGAAAGACCAGCGATTTACGAAATTTGAAGATGTGCAAAATTGGCTCGATGACTATTTTGTTTCGAATCCACCAAGTTTCTATCGCGAATAAATTCATCATCTACCTGATAAATAGCAAAAGACCATTCTTTATAACAATTATATTTTCAATAAAGTTGAAATTGACCAAAAAAGCAATTTCTTTTTGCACGCCTATAATAGAAAATCCGGATCAGAAAAAGTTGTCGTATGGATAGAGCTGCAGGATTCTGGCATTTTCAGCTGTTACTTCTCGCTCAACAGACCTTTGGAAGAATTCGCCCAAAGACTCGTTTATCTGGCTTCAGTTATCCGGAACCAAGGAAGGATGTGATGCGTTGCATCACGTTTGAAGTGGATACCGTCGATACAAGGGGCAAAATAAGCCACAAAAATGCTTAATATTCGGAGGGTTGGTAGTTCTGAAACCTGATATTTCTGCTTCCCAATTCAGTGACACCTATTAGTAACTAACGCTTCAACACCCGCGGACCTTACAGAAGGAATGAGGAATACATGCGTGGAAGTACTGAAGTTCCGCGGCACCAAAAGAAGAAGAGTCGTATACTGATGGAACTAGATAGTAGATGTACCCATGTCCAAGTGAATCACTTCTTCGTTCAAAACTTAGCACTGGCTAACATAACCTTAAAGTAAGCGACTAGGCGATCTAAAGCCGCCAGTACCTCTCTTCCAGGATTGACGAGAATCCCTGGAGCCTTGCATAAAAAATCGTTGCAAAACAATTTGGACAGGTGGTTCCACGCCTACCTGGTAGCGGACACGATGTTTGAAGTGGCGGATGCTCTTTTCCCGAAGTATGAACCGACTACGCAAGAAATGTGTTAGGTGCACAATATCTCTTTTTTCATTGACGCCGAGCTCGAAAATGAGTGGAAAAATATTCAAGAATGGAGGCCTCGATGGTATTTTAATCGAGGTCGCTAGGATGGCAGCAGAAGTACATTCAGAAGGGATGCTAGAAGTGTTTAACAGGGCTTTGAGAAGAGAAGAGTTCGCTCGATTTGGAAGAAAGTTCGATTAGTCTTATTAAAAAAGGCGGGTAAAACAGATGGCATATCTTCATTGTATAGACTCCTGTGTCTCCTAAACACTTACGGAAAATTACTTGAGTACCTGCTGCTGCATAGGCTGAAAGGCGATATTCACAGGGCAGGCGGGTTAGAAAAAACACAGTTTAGCTTCAGAGCGAGGCGATCCAATATCGACGCCATAAAGGTTAAGAAGGAAATCATGAGGTTTGTTAATTTAGCGACGAAGAAAACTAGATATCATAGACGGATTCCGATTGTGCATTCAACAGTGCAGCGCGAGGCTTAATTCAACGAAGGCTGCAGAAACTACCAGTGGGTCCATTTCATCGCCGACTGATCCAAGTTATCTTGCATATCTTGCATGTGAGCCACAGGGTTCGGTACTGGGGCCAGTATTATGGAACGTGCTATATGATGAATTGATCCGGCTCAACCTGCCCGAGTGTGCAATACTTGTAGGATATACAGATGAACACGAGCGGAACTAGGTTGCTGATATCGTTGGTATCTTCGCTCGTGTTATATCGGATACCAGCCTGGATGAGAGCCCTCAAAACGGTTAGAGCATGCGATCAGCTTGATCGGATGTAAAGAACGATATCTCTGTGAGATAGCAGTACCTATTGGATGGTCTCGAAGGAGACAGCTTGCGTTAGTGTCAGCGTCCACCATTGACCCTGATGGCTAGACAGAGAGCGGAAACAGCAAATAGGATTCCAAAGGCCCAAAACAAGAACCTGGAGCAATGGCAGGACTGGGAGGGGGAGGGGGCGAAGGCTGAAACCAACGTGACAATTCTAAGTTGCAAGAGGCAAGAGGTACCGAGCGGCACTAAACCGGGATACATGATATCGCGGCAGCTGAAGTAATGCACGATGTGTGATTCCGGCTGCACTGGGAAGAGTAAGGGAGGTTTTTAGCCACTAAGAGTCTGGCACTACCTCAGGTAGAGGTGCCCTTATACAGTAATAATTACTTAAAAAAACTAATTCTAACTAACCAACAGCTATTGCTTTGTGCACCATCCCTTACGGTCTTATGGTCTATCAATCATGACAATGATTTTAATATTTTCTTTTTGTTTTTCATACATCTGTCAACTGTCACATAAAGTTTTCAATTACAGTGCTTTCGAAATCTTGCCAATGGAACTTTAAATATCGTGAGCACCGTGATGAAAATGTACCAACTGAGATTAAAAATATTATGAAGTGTGATGAAACACGTCACATAATGCCAACCAACATGTACACTTGCGAAGGCAATTAACTCTATTCGTTAAAATACAAACTAAAGGAAAGTTAAACACATGAATACTTTATTTATTTCGGATGAATATTATTATTTATTTCTTCGTAAAATATACATTTATTTAGAGTCTCGTTAGTTTATAATTTATGAATAAAGTTATTCAAAATTCGCAATTCGCGTTTGGTGTGAATACCCCTTTTGTGAGCTGCTAACCTGAATTGCCAAGGTTACGCACTTCTATTTGCACACACGAGCCTACTACATACACCATCCACTCCAACGACAGAGACCGAGAAATTACGAAACAAATTATCGACTTTTAAGCCGCGAAATAGAAAACAAACGTACAGAGTAAATAGAATAACTAGCGGGCTTAAAAGTTTATTTGTTAGTTGGACCTAAAAGAATACGACAATTAAAATATTATCGTTAGTTGGGTCATATTATATTTATCTCTTTACGTTGAAACAATTGTCCCGATTGTCCGCACCACGCGGTCATCAACTGTTCCGGGCACCAAATTCAATTCCTAGCGAGTATAAAAGATCAATATTAAAAAAAAAAACACTTTTAAATGTGTCCTTTGATAAAATAACAAGCAATTTCAAATATTTCTAATCGTGAACTGATAAATCTGAACTTAGTAAATGTCATACAAATGTTGGTATATGAACATTAGAGACATCTGTCGTGCATTTAGAAAAAATGATGTCAACAACACAGTATAAATCATAAATTAACATTTAATGCTGTCTGCCTCACGCCGATATGTTTGCCTAAATTTCAGACTAACTAAATTAATGTTCAGGTCGTACCAGTTATTGATATATGGCCCCAATAGTCATAAAATAAGCCTGATGTATGCATCAGGCTTATTTTATGACCATTGGAGCTATATATCCGTCCGACTAGCCACAGTTACTCCGTACTATAGGTTATTCAAAACATAAAGAATCATTTCCGGCAAATCATATTTCTAGGCAAATTAGCATGATTTTCTCATATTCTTATATGGATCCATATGAAACTTGGCCATTTACGCCAATAATACCAAACGGATGGTACTGCCCTCTTAGTCATTGTAAGCCCTTACTATATTACCAACTCAAAAAATTATCGATCATTTCTGGCTAATTATATTGCTAGGAGAATGTCAATTATTAATTTTTATATTGGGTCATAAGGAAGAAGGCCGATTGCGCGAATCCTACCATATGGCTGCTACAATCCACCAGGCCACAGTTAGTACAAACTATAAGTTATTCAAAACATAAAGAATCATTTCCGACAAACCGGTGTGAAGTATTTAACATTTATTAAAAGTGTAGTACACAAATTAACAAATAACAAAAGTGCAGTTACACAATAAGATAAAAAGTGTAGCTATACACACAAAAAATATGGCAGGGTTGAATTTTCAATTTTTCTCATTAAAAACCGATTTTTACAAGAAAATGAAAAACGATTATACAAATAAAACTAAAAATAATTGGTTTTTATTCATTGAACATTATAGAACTACACACCCTGTCTCGTATATATTTGATAGCCATTTACACGTGATGCTAGAGATATCTACTTAAATCTACAATTTCGATGCGTTAATACAAAAATTCTAGAGATGTCTACGAAAATCTGGTTATACCGGCATTTTGAGGATACTTTTCACAAATTTTAGTGATATGCGGCATATCGCAGTGACCCTCCGGGAATCTTATATCGAATTTACAAGAAAATAAAATTATGAAAAGTGTACGTACAGTCTTGTGGATGTTTCATGACCATTAATACACAATTCTAGAGATGTCTACGCAAATCTGGTTATACCCACATTTTGGGGATACTTTTGACAATTTTTAGTGATATGCGGTATATCGATGCGGCCTTCGGCGAATTTTATACCGAATTTACATGAAAATAAAATTAAAAAAGTGTACGTACAATCTTATGGATGGTTGAAGACCATTAACACATAAAGTATCCCCAAAATGCCGGTATAACCAGATTTGCGTAAACAACTCTAGAATTATGTATTAATGGTCATCAAACATCCACAAGACTGTACGTACACTTTTCATAATTTTACAGGGTGGCTGAGACCAAGTGTTACCAAATGAAAACGCTATAATTTTTTTAATTTTGATTATTTTTTATTGAAATTTCGTGGAATATGTTGAAAACATATTACATTTTATGAAAAACATGTTACTGCTCGATATGACCTCCTTTGGGTCTGATTATTTGATTCAGTCTTCCATAGAAAGCATTGCATGCTGACCGAACGTGAGCTTGCGGAATTTTATTCCATTCTCGAACAAGAACTGACTTCAATGCATCAACACTTTCGTATTTTTTAGTGGACACCTTACTCTCCAAAATGGACCATATGGAGAAATCCATGGGATTCAAGTCTGGTGAATATGGTGGCCATTCTTTCAACGAAATCAGCCGCGGAACGCAATTTTGTAAAAACTGCTGTGTCGCTCGAGCTTTGTGTGACGGTGCCGAGTCCTGTTGGAATGTCCAACGGTTCGTACTAAAGTTTTTACGTGCCCAAGGTAGCAAAGCATCGTTTAGGATCTTTTGGAGGTACACCTCTTGGTTTACCTTGACTCCATGTTCGATGAAAACCAGAGGAGTACGTCCATCTGCAGTCACTGCAGCCCAAACCATAACATAAGCTGGTGATTGCTTGCGCATGGCAACTCCTGTGTCCAAATTATCGTTGGACTTGTGCTCTAACCAAACACGATCATTTTGTTTATTCACATACTGTTGAATGGTGAAAATTTTCTCATCAGAAAATACAATTTTTGGAATCTCATCACGTTCGGCCAAGGCCTTCAATGCTCGTGTTCTTTCAAGCCTAACTTTTTTTTGTGCCTCCGTAAGATCTTGAACTTTTTGTATCTTGTAGGGCTTCAAGTGTAGTTTATTTTTCAATATGGTTTGAATGCTGTATCGTGAAACATGTAGACGTGCGGCTAATTGATTGGCACTTTGACGAGGATTTCGTTGGATTCGTTTCTTCACATTTCGTATCATTTCTTTTGATGTTGCTGTCTTTTTAGGACCGCCTCTGTTACGTTTAGCGATGCCACCAGTTTCGTTGTATCGAGTTATGGTTCGATACACAAACATTTTATTCACATTCAAATGCTGGAGCTGACGAACTATTGCTGTTTGTGAATTTCCACCCAAATACAGTGCAATTACACTATTACGTTTAAATTCCATTACGATTTTTTTACGAAGATATTAGTTTAGAACAATTATTTGTTGACCACATGCAAACAACTAACCAAACTTCAATCTGTCAAAAAATTGACGCGCGAAAATGACAACTACACAAATGACAGCAGAGTGAAGTCAGCAACATTTCGTCTCAGCCACCCTGAAAGAAGCCACCCTCAGCCACCGGTATTTTCTTATAAATTAGATATCAGATTCCCCGAGGGTCGCATCGATATGCCGCATATCACTAAAATTGTCAAAAGTATCCCCAAAATGCGGGTACATCCAGGTTTGCGTAGACATCTCTAGAATTTTTGTATTAACGCATCGAAATTGTATATTTAAGTAGATATCTCTAGCATTACGTGTAAATGGCCATCAAATATATACGAGACAGGGTGTGTGGTTCTATAAAGTTCAATGAATAAAAACCAATTATTTTTAGTTTTATTTGTATAATCGTTTTTCATTTTCTTGTAAAAATCGGTTTTTAATGAGAAAAATTGAAAATTCAACCCTGCCATATTTTTTGTGTGTATAATACACTTTTTATCTTATAGTATAACTACACTTTTGTTATTTGTTAATTTGTGTAGTTACACTTTTGATAAATGTTAAATACTTCACACCGGTTTTCGACAAGTCATATTTCTAGGCGAATGGCACGATTTTCTCATATTCTTATATGGACCCATATGGAACTTGGTCATTTGCGCCAATACTACCATACGGCTAGTACAGCCCTTTCAGTCATTTAACTCAAAACAATAACAATCTTTTCCGGCAAATATTGCTAGGAGAGTGGCAATTATTAATTTGTATATTGGGCCATATGGAAGCTGGCTGATTGCGCGAATCCTACCATACGGCTGGTACTGTCCTACTGGCCACAGTTAGTCCGTACTATAAGTTATTCTAAACATAAAGAATCCACATAATCCACACATAAAGAGGCCTTGTGGAACTTGGCAATTTGAGCCAATACTATTATACGGCTGGTATTGCTGATACTAAGACTCTTTGTAAGCCTGTACTACCAACTCTAATCAATCACTACTTTAATAAAAACAAGCAATATTTACATACAAATCATATTACAAAAACAACAATTAACTGAAATAATCCGGGATGGATATTTTATTGTTGAGTAACAAAATGTAAAAACAAATTTCCGTCTTATACAAGTTTAAATAGAAAAAACTGGGATGAAATGAAATAGTATTGTTTGAGGAAATTTTATTTTTTTTCTTGGATGAAAACTGGGCTAACTTCATATGCTTCACACGACATAAACGGTAATTTGGGTTAGTCAGTAATTTAGTCGAAAACATCGGTGAGACACACAGTATAAGTTACTTGAAAATATATTTTATAGAAGAATAATTTCCATAAACTAAAATCTCGGAAAGAACGTAAAAATAAGTATACAACGCGTAAATGCCCATCTCTGCCAAAGAGGTCGTCCGTAAGATTATTTGCAAACAACCTATTGGAAAATTTATTGATTTCTGTGCAACATTTGTTGCAACATTGCAACATTTTATTGAGATGTCGAAGATTTTAATCAGTTAGAGTAGTAAATTTTTCAGTGTACTCACAAAGTTTACTCGGCTTCCTAATCTCCATAAACAATTTTCTATTACTTCGTGGAACACTGTTTAACAATCACTGTTAATTGACACTCACTTGAAGATGACTTAAAAACTTAACATGCAATTACCGATGAGTAATGCGTTTCATTTACTTACCCAATGTCGTGATTAAATATAAAAAAAATAAACGAAATTATGACGCGGGCCATACACCTGAATATTATAATTAGATGATTAACGGTAAATGATGTTATATACGTAAATCATTTACGCATACCTTAGAGGGTTAACACGATTGCATAAAAAAGAAACCAAAACAAAAATAAATCATAATTTATGAATAAACTGCACCTATCGCTCGTGTCATGAATTCGATCGTGCAATTTATTTTTTTATATTTATATACGAAATTATATTTTTTTCATTTCATTCGTTGTTAATTATAATTTTAGGTCGATCGAACAAAACTTTCAAGCGCGCGATTCTGTAATAGGTACATGTGAAGAAAACAAAAAAAAAACGCTCGATAAAATTAGATTTGAAACAATTATATAAGAAAATTAACCTCTTTCTTATCATCTTGCCACGATCTCATATGGATTGCAATTTTGTTATGACTTAGTTGTTTCAATTCAACTCACAATACAAACTATATTTAAAAAGGTCGCGTCTTCCATTTATTCTAACAACTCGAAATGCAATTACGAAATGCAATTGACATTTTCGTTTTTGTTTTGTTTTTTGTCAACGGTAAATTCATGTTGGCAATATTTTATGTCACGTTCCTTCATTGATTAATATAATGATCATTATGATGACGATCATCATCAAACGATTATCGCATAAAACACCAACAACAGCTATATGTACAAAACATAAAACATTAAAAAGCATGATCAGTCACGTTTTTGCATGATTATTTTTTTGTTTACTATGTTCTGTCATTTGACAAGACGTACATAGAGAGAACTTGTGAAACGTTTCCTTAAAAAAAGTAGCGCATATAGATAACGAACGCGACAATCAAATAACAAACGTTAACAATATGTTTTCGTAATCGCACACACATATTAAGACAATGGATGGGACAGCGAATATGGCAAATTATTTATGGTGACGAGACATAAACGTGACAAAAAATTAAACGGGAGAGAGATCATTATATTGTGCAATTCTAATGTAACAGTTGAGTATTATTTTAACAATTTACAATAGAAAGGGCGGTAAAACACATCCGAGCTAAAAATGGAGAGGTGAGTATGTTGCGGCCAACACCCGACGTTTTTTACACCACACTTACCTTCTAAATCGAGAAATTGAACCTACCGCATTTTTGATAAAAGCTGTCTTGTAAAATAAAAAAATCTCGAGGTTAAAATTTTTCATGATTACTATTACAGTTTGTTGTCTAAAAACGTCATTTCCGCTTAAATTTTGTAAAAAAGGTCTGGCCCGGTATCGTTGCAAATTTAATTTAGAATTTTTAATTTCATAATCGTTCTTCTCAAAATTGGTATAATTTTCAAAATATTTGCTGCCACTTCCGATTTACCGATTTTAACCAAAAATCATTGAGACCTTTTAATTTATGAGAAAAGCTTAAGTATGAAGTTTCACCCCGATCAGTCAATCCGTTTAGGCTGTAGATAACCAACAGACATTCAGTTTGTACGGAACCACATACGCGCATATGCACGCACAGAGATATCGCACTTTTTTATATCGGCAATATAGCGAATGGAAAATCTGCAAAAATTTCAATGTCAACATTTTTCATGATTACTATACACTTAACCCTGCTTTTCCACGTTAAACCGTGCAAAAGAAACATTAAATTTACGGTAAATCAATAGATATGCTCCAAAAGGCGCTTTTCTTTACAAAACGAAAAATTTTGGAAAAAAATTCAATTTTTGTCTGAAAGATTTTGATCGTAGAAAAATGTCGAGATCAAAATCAATTATAAATCCTTTTATGATTTTATGTCATATTTGTGGTCTTATAAGTGCGGCGATGCTCTCGGATGATGCCGAAGAGCATAGACGAGATAGAGAAATATAACTTGAACGAACGCTGGCCAGGCCGATATTGGCGGCGATTAGCGATTCACATGAAGGCTATCCAGCGTGGGTTTTATGTGTTTTGCAACGACCCATGGACGAAAGGGAGATTTGTGGAACATATATCCATAATCGAGGAAGTGCTGGCCAAAAATGTCTTTGGCAATGAGGACGTTTGCTGTTTGCAAGGATTACAGTATGGATGAAGAAATATGTGAGCAGGTGGTGCCAAGTATGGAAGAGACGTGTGGCGTGGCTGCAGTGATGGAGTGGATTATCGTCAACGATTTAGTTGAGATAAAGTGAACCATGCAACGAGCGAGTAGCTGTAAGGTAAGAGGCGGTAATTTGGAGCCTGTTCAGGAGCAACAGGCTGATGAACAGGCTGGTGAGATTGGTGCCATCTGGGGTTGAAAAGTAGCAGATTATACCAGATTATACTAGATTATACCAGTCTAGAACAGAACCTTCGAGAATATTACGTAATATAAATCTAGGCGAGTCTAGAATATTCGATCGGTATATAAACACGAGTGCAACAAACACAATGAGTGAGGCTTGGTGAGTCATTTTGGAAATTCAGTACGCGAAATATTCCAGTAGTGGCGTAAGCATTCCGCAAATATTTGGAAATTATTCAGAGATTATTCCCGATATTTTCGCAAATATTCTAGAAGCGGTATAGATTACGAGAATTAGTGTTTTAACCGTAAAATTATAAAACGATATCCACAAGTGTATCACTTGGAATGGATTTGACAGGGCAAATCCTTAACAATATTGATATTCCAGAATCCGCAATACCGACTTTCTTGACTTCGGAGAACAGCCATTTTGATTTTGTTCCTCTGGAAAAGTTCTTTTATATAAAAATGAAAACCAAAATTCTCAGTTGTGATAGTACCGCTACTTGAGACGAGTACCAGCACTCTAAAGATATAGATATCGAATTGATAATATCGCAGCTCTAGGAAAAAAGGAAACATATATTCTGTTCTGGATAATAATCCGAATTAGTAAATTTTAAATGAAATTCCTCAACTCTGCAAGGGCATAATAAATTTATTTCCAAAGTGGTTTTGGACAAGTTTATGTGAAAACAGAATTTTTTTAAACAGGATTTTGACTTTAATATGTTGTTATAAGAATGGATATTGCAGTTATTGCAGGTTGATGTCCTTTTTGATAATAATACACTTATCACTACATCAATTAGCGGCACCCACCACAGGGTGAGTGTACGTTAAGAGTTTCGTAAACTTAATTCCTTATTTAAAAAAGCATGATCCTGGTTTTAAGGTTTATGACAAAATTGTACACGCTAAACCTGTTATTCAACTAATTTAAATGATCATTAATAATACTTAACACTTCTTGATAGAACAAGTCGCAGTCTAAGAAGATAAAACTATCAAGGAGTTTGTGAAGAGGAGTGTCCTTATAATACACATTCTCAGGAGTTATGCTAAAAGAACCAGCCTTACTTAAATAGTAAAAGCATATCTTGATCTTAGAAGCAAGTGAAAAGGATCCCTGGAATTTTTTCGATAGACCAACATCCAGTTGGTCGGTGTATGTTTAAACTATCCAGGACCTGCCGGAAATATTATCTAACTGAAGTTTTAAATATTTTGATAGATAAAAGTAGGGCTGGTTTTAGAGCATCATATTAATGTTAAAGCGGCACTCCAATAAATATTTTTTTTAAAATTAATTTGAAAATTTCACACCTGTCAGTGTTTTTCCAATTATTTAGCTGTATAATTTGCTATAAATGAGTCAATATTCGCGTTTGCAACTTGACAAATTGTCTATTCAGCATTACGAGTATATTAAAAATACAACTGTTCGTAACCCAATATTTAAAAATTAAACAATAATAAAATTATTTCAACTACTATACACAATTTTATCGGAATTTGTAAAAAAACCTACTTCTGGGAATATAATGAGTGAGGTTCATTCTTTAATATGTTTACAAACTTGATTCACCAAAACAATCAACAATCAAATGCCTTAGAAATGACGTATTCACAGTTGCATTTACTCATTAGACTGCATCAGCAATTTAACCGATAGCAGAAAAAAGTCGTTTTGTGTGTTTAGTGCATTCTTCAGGCAGTAATCTTTTTAAAACCTAAAGTACGTCGACAAAGTAAGCTAAACGCCGGCTTTGACCAATCGTATTTAATAAAGCGAAGGTTTAGATAATAAATTTGAAACAATTGTTCGTTATTGGAATTGATTAAAGTGCAATGATTTCTAAAACTACTCCGGAGTTAAATTAAAAGCAACGTGTTTAAGTTTCATTCCTTGATCAAGAACAATTCCAGGTACACAATAAACACTTACTTCCGCTTACTATGTCTATATGTTACGTCTTTCTGATATGTGCTCGTAATTTTCCATATACAGCGAAAAGACTTTAAAATATAAATATTATCATCAATTTGCTATAGCTGGTTGCCCGGACGTTATTTAGTCATAATGGCTCATTGAAAGGGTCCAAGAATGGCCAACAGAATTTCCAGTTATTCATGAGTATTTATAGTTCGTCACTCTGTTACAAAGGAACACTTGTGCAACTACAAGACTAGATATTAAAACCATTTGAATAAGTTACTGTGGCATACTTGAGCGACTCTTCATTTTCCGCCTTTACAAACCGTTTCAATGAAACTCTTCATAATAACGAAACGCTTCATAATTCTATCAACCATCATGCAAACTTCCAAACTATACCATTCGACAACTATATACGGATAAATAACAGGAATTTAAAGTCCTAATAAAATAATTAATAAATAAAAACAATAAAAAGGGGGGCGAAGACGCCGGTTTAAAAGGTCAATATACCAGCCCAAATATAAACCTCACCTGCACATGGTGCGCTCTGCTAATCAATTAACCAAACTCTGGCGACCGAGAAATGGCGGGATAAGCAAGCACCGAGAACCCAGCAAATGATGGTCTGTCCACTACCTTTTTCACTGGTTAGGTTGATAGCTGATTCAATAACCAGTCCTTAAAGCAAAAAGGAATTGTTACCCCAAGTAGTAGGTACCCCAACTGATCAGTTGAATAGTACACTCTCATGAGGCCGGCCCAATGGATTCTGAGGTGAGCCAACCATTGCCATGCCCATTCATACTAACTTCAAAAATATTTAGTTCACCACCTAGGCAAACACACTCCACGAGGGAAACAAAAATGCTGAACTACGCAGAATACTTAGTGAAAAGGAAAATTGGCACCACAACCGAATGAAAACGCTAAGTTAGAGAAAAAATGAGAAGCTGAAGAAGACAAGATTGATAGTAGTTTTGGAAACTCTTATTAGTTAAAAGGAAAAGAGCACAATTGCATATATTAACGCTGAGTTCGAATTTCTAGTGGTTAGTAAAGGGTTATCCAATTCGAGGTTGATAAAGTAGAAATCTGTATACCGACATCCTTCAAAGATAAACGTCAAGTACGCTGTCATTTATTTAGTTGACATTCTGCCATTTAAGAATATGGAGCATTTAACTGACCATGGACAACGAAGAACATACGCAAATTGGGTGTTGGAAAAACAGGCCGTCGATGCTGATTTTTCGAACAAAATTTTCTTCAGTGATGAAGCTCATTTTTCGCTTGGTGGATACGTTAATAAGCAAAACTGTAGAATTTGGGGCTCAGAAAATCCACAATTGATTGTAGAGAAGCCATTACACCCGGAAAAAGTCACTGTTTGGTGCGCATTGTGGTCTGGTGGTGTGATTGGGCCGTATTTTTTTGAGAACAACCATGGACGAACCGTTACCGTCAATTCTGAGCGCTATGGCCGCATGTTAACCGATTATTTTTTTACGAAAATCGAAGATTATGATCTTGACGATATGTGGTTCCAGCAGGATGGAGCAACCAGTCACGTAACACGAGCAAATCGAGATCTTTTGCAAGAGAAATTTCCTGGACGTTTGATTTCGCGATTGGCTGATGTCAATTGGCCTCCAAGATCCTGTGATTTAACGCCTTTGGATTTCTTTTTGTGGGGCTACGCGAAAGATCGTGTTTACGCAAACAATCCTCAAACTCTTGACGAATTGAAAACTAATATTCGTAAGGTAATGGCCGAGATACCGCCCGAAATGTGCCGAAAAGTCATTGAAAATTACCGCAAAAGAATCAAGGCCTGTAAGAAGTCCCGTGGAGGACATTTGAATGATATCTTGTTTAACTAAAAATGGCAACGATCAATCTGTAAAATGAAATAAAAATTACAATACATTCCGAATACTTTGTGTGTTTTTTTTAAGTTTACTTTATCAAGCTTGAATTGGATAACCCGTTATATTAAATACAATTAAAATGTTCTGACAGTATTCTGGCAGTTCTCGGAACTTCAGGATAACCTGGTTCAATGAGTACGCCTAGTTTCAACCCGAAACTAGGCTTTTAAAGCAAACTAACTGCAGTCATTTTCGATCGACTGGCTACAACAACAAATACCGAGATATCAGATGTCCAAAGCAACGGATATCCCTCGATATCACAACAACTAGCCACGATCAATAGAAAAATCCGAGGAATAATCACACGGCTTGACAACGCTCAAGCAAACTCTTACTTTTACCCGAAAACTACATTTTTAGATGCCGAGTATCGTTCAACTTAACGACCGATTGAGCATACAACTCGAGTCATTCACTGATCTTATGTACCTCTTAAGCTCACATTGAATACGAACTACTGCCTAGGACACAATTCAAAGCTATTCACTAAGCTCATGCATTCCTAAGGCACACATTGAATACGAACTACTGCTAATATCTACGAGCAACTCACTACCGAAAGATTAAATGTCTTAAAAAACAGTTATCTTTTGGCATCTTCTTCACTGGATTACTCATCTGGGGGAGTGTATCTGTTAGAATATTACAATTAAAATGAAATCGCAAACACATCATTTCACAAAATCATCGCTAACTCATCATTTCACACCATGCATATAAGGAAAGAAGAACGAACGATAATTAATTGCTTTTTGCAAAAGCAGTTCGTCATCAACCAGCCAACGAAATAAGACGCGAATACCATTTGCGTTCGCCACCACCATCCCCCCACAAACCATCCGCCATTGTACATGGCGGATCAAAATAAAAATTTAAATATTTAATTGTTATAAACTTACAAGAGAAACTAATTGGATGGATAAAGAAACGAAAAAACTTAGGAAAAACGAAAAGCAGAACTGTCTTCATAAGTTCGGGAGCATTTGCAAGCAAAAGTTAATAAAACTACCGAACCAATGTCTGTACCTCATCCTCATTCCAAGAATAACGCAAGATTGCTATGAAGATAAAAGCGCCACCGCCAATTAATGTGATTGGATTTACAGTTTGCAAATATTCAAGCTTTAACGAAATCGGAGTCCCCAAACGACTATAGAGTAGGGCCACTAAACAATAAGGGTTGGAAGATAAATACAAAAGATCCCGATGCATATGGTGCTTTATCTACAAAGCTGTGCCACTGAAGAAGGTAAAGAGTAGTATACATACAAAGATAAAAATAACCGAGAAATTAAGGTTATGGCCTGAGGTTTTCATCCCACTTGCAAGAAGGATATGATAAAAGACCTCGAAATAAAAGAATTACAAATTGAAAATAGTAAATATTCTTAAACGGGGGAAAAAATAAAATAACCAAGGAACCGATATCATTAAACTCGCCCTAGGACGTTGACTGTTTGCAAGGATAACGGTATTTGTGATGAAATGTGTGAGCAGGTGGTGCTGAGTATGGAAGAGACGCGTGGGGTTCCGCCAATGATGGAATGGTTTTTCATCTAAGATGGGGTAGACCATGGAGAGTAGCAGTGAGTTATTGTTGTGATTTAGTGTTGGCATTATAAGAGTGGGAAAATATTCCAGTAATGGCGTAAGTATTTCGTAAATATTTGGAAATTATTCTGCAATTATTTCCGGTATTTTTGCGAATAACCCGGAAGCAGCGTCAAGTCCTACAACATACATTACATTTGGATTCGTCGTTGTCTTTTGTTTAATACTAATTAATAGATTGATCTCCAAGTGTGTTGTCATTTGTTAAACAAGTATGCGTGTGTTTTGTGATAATAGGCATCAAAATTTATCGAACCGGGTGGAATCGGTTCAAATGTTTACTCCTGTTTTGTGACATTTTCCCATGGTATTGAGATGGGGAATTTGATAAAAGCAAAATGCTAAGTTTTGAAGAAAGTGAATTTATTTTTTACGTGACGTTTTATTTAACAAGTTACCTTTTACATAACTTTTTTTTTATAAAACATAAAATTTGCTAAATTATAAAATATTAAATTATTAACCTCTAAAATCAAAACATTGCGAATGGTCCGGCGCACATACACACTAATTAGACGTGTTTCTTACTAGTGCAAACACATTTATTCAACACTATTACGTTCCGGTAACTGTTCTCTCAGGTCATTCTTTTTGGACCAAAATAGGCGTATACTGGTCATTGTTTTTCGATCCAACTATAAGAACACCACAGAAACTAAGAGAGGAAGGAAATTACATAAGAAAATTATAATTTTTTCTAAAATCGCGTATAAGATGAGGTACTCCTAAGGCCACTGATGACTGTTTGCAACAGGACGTAGTTATAATATTTATCGCCTTTTCAAAACATGTATTGTGATTTAATATAGAAATTAAATAACCAGCTCGTGTCTAAAAACCACATAACATGTGTGTATTTACTCATGATGAGTATTATCAGATTCACTGTGTGGCGACATCGTTTTCCCATTCAAAATTCAAATTTTACTATACAAAATCTTAAGTCATCATCACTCAAGTATTTCCGGACTGATTTTTAAAATTTTAAAATATTCATAAAACTTAAAACAAGAAAAGAATACGATGAACCTACACAGATAAATATGTAAACGTTTCTATCCTCCCCATTCAGGGTTCTGTATTTATATCCGCGCGCTGATTAATCAGACGTTTTATATAAGTAAAGTGGATTATAAATTTTGACTTGTCTCCCAGCTAGATTGGTATAAAAGTGGATATAAAATTACATATTACGTATAAATATACTGATTCAATTATTTGGTTAGTACATTGCACGTATGTCAAAAAACAAATTCACAAAAATACGCAAAACAAATATGATTCCTTTTTAAGAAATCGAGTAAGCAAAACTCGTGTGAAGGCAATTAAACGTCAGCCTACTTCAAATTATATTTAAGTTTATTGCCTTAGTTGTAAAACATATAGAATCTTTTGTTTTGTCTAAAATAACGTGCAGATGTCAAGGATTTCTATGTTATATAAATCCACCACTTGTTATACAAATCGCGATCATTATAAACTGCAATGCACATTTTACGATGTATGATAAATAGAAGATATTATCTACTAATAATTTGTTTGTTGTTGTTGCCATTTTTAATATTTTTTTTTTATTATTACGAGTATTTCAAACCATATAAATTTAATTTATTTATGAAATACAAATGATTCAATCTAAGAAAAAAAATAGCAGCAAACTATAAAAAAAATTATGTGTATTATTTCTTTATTTCTTCCGCCTGCGCTCGAAAAAATAAAAACGCTACAGCAAAAATACGAAAAATCAAAATGGCAATAAAAACAAAAAATACAAAATGACATTATTTATTTATGGTCATTATTTAACCTCAATATTTTATTATTTATCGTTTGTTTTTGTATACACAAAATAACAATTGAATTCGTAGCCATTTTGTTCAAACAACTTTTCGATTGTTTTTAAATTTTAAATGTCTCAATTATTATGCATTCGATTTCGATCAATATAGCATTGATTGATGCATTGCGGCGTACAAAATGCCCAAGCGTGCTAACGATAATTGATTGCACTTGTTATATTTAACAAAAAAAAAATAAATTTAATAAATAAATTAAAATAGGTGTTGCCATTTTATTTGTAAATAGTTCAACAAATTATTTCGAATCACTAATTGGTATAGTGTTATGTGGGTGTTACGAATAAATCGATAATCTATATTTTTACATAAATGTGTATAGTACGATTTAAATGTCGTGAGAATTGTCGTTTCTCATTACGGGGGCAGGAAATATTTATAGATAGCTATGCAGCAAAATGATCCAATTAAATTAATTTTGACATTTGGATCAAACAAAAAATAAATTGAATATACACTCCCCGATTTATTTTCTTGCTAGTTTATCGGGTAATTTCTTTTCTGAATATTTGCTTTATGCTGGAGATATACTCGACGTTACTCAGACGCTTCAAAATGTCAAAAACGCGCTTACGAGTATACCCAAGCTAAGCTCAGTATATGAATTCACGTTTTTGACATTTCTTTAACTTTTGACTTTGTTTTTATTTTTTTACTTCTTTCATTTTTTGTCAAATAATAAAAATTTAAAATATGAAAATTTGTAATTTGAAGAAAAACGCGCAATTGAATTTTTCAATAATGTTAAAATGGTAGCGTAAATAAAACAAAAATTGGTTAATTATTTCATAAATTTTCTGTAAGATGTCACTTTAGTACTAAAGAACAGCAAAAAGTATCACGTCTGAGTCGCGTCTAGTATAATTGCTTTAGATAAATTCTCATAGTTTAACTTTTTATTTTTACTTAGTCACGTCGGTCTCCAGGGTTACAATCGACCACCGCAAGTACTTATAAGTAAAATGTGTAATGGGTAAAGTGTGGTTGGAAAGCACAAAAAATGACAAAAGCAAAACATAATCTACAAATGTGTAGTTTATTTGTTCACCAGTATTAATTGAAATTAATTAAAAAATGTATAATGAGTGACCAAATTAAAAGAAAATGATCTTATAGGAAAAAAAAAATATTACTGGGAGTCTATTTTAATCGACCTAGAGCCTATGGACGCATTAGTAGGTATAATAAAGTAATTCTAGGTATAAGATTTAAAATTAATTAAAATTATAGGAATTCGTTACAATTGCAGAGCAAGTAGAAGTGAAGTAGCGTTTAATTAAATTAAAATGAAATGTGATACAAAATTTAAGTTTTTTAATTTTCAAATCCTAGCCAGAAACATTTCGTCCAACAACTCCTGTCTTCTGTAATCGTTTTGTTCAATTATCAAATTTTCCTTCATAACTCCACTCCACTAGGCGGCTCAGTCTCTGTTTCAAAAACGAACAGATCATCGTTGTCGATGCAAATATTGTGAAGTACGTACGAATCAATAGTGGAATTGACAATAGAATCTATTGAAATATTTTCGAATTTGTTTAATCGTCTAAAACGATTTTTAAGCAGTACAAACGCAAGCTCCACTACCACTCTTGCTGAGAAATGATTTTTATTAAGCTGCTTTTGAGAATCGGAAAGGTTACCTAAGTCCCAATAGGATGGATTAGCCAAGTGAGGCACGGATAGGCCGAATCCCCCAAAACAACACGTCTTTCTTTAATCAAAGATTCGTGATTATGGAAGTATCTGTTATATAACTCGATTTTCTTGAGCATACGGCTATCATGTATGCTCCCAGGCTCTCCTAGGCCGAGGATATCAACGGTCCTATCGCAAGGCGAGGTAGAAAAAGATCGCCCAATCACGAATGTTTCGAGTTCCCTAAACTTTACAGAGGAAAACTGCGCCACTAATGAAAAGGAGATGTTAGCGATTGTCTGGGCCTTGGAGAGTCTCCGAAACTACCTGTATGGTGGCAAAAAAATAAAAATAGTAACAGACCTTCAACCTTTGACGTTTGCGTTAAGTAACTGAAACAATAACAACAAACTCAAAAGGTGGAAAGCGCACATTGGAGAAAATGACCATCAGTTAGTATATAAACCAGGCATAACTAACAAAGTGGCAGATGCCTTATCGAGGTTAAAGATTTAACACATTATAATCTTCAAGCAGTGGGACAGTACACTGCGCTGAGGAGGATGAAACCCAACTAATCCAACACTGTGAGTCGCCTATAAATGTCTTCAAGGTTCAAATAATATTCAGTGAAGGGGACGACATGTACATCTACGAGGAACGATTATCATCGACACTATATCTGACTACCGGATAAAAATAAAGAGATTCTAACAAAAATCCTGAAAAAGAAATTATAGCCGACGTTATTATGAACGGTATAAAAATTCCAGAAAAGTACGTGCAAACTCTTCAGGAAGTTTACCAACATTATTTTAACAATTACAAGGTACGATTAACGCGGAGAGTAGTAGAGGACATCAACAATGAGGAAAATAAAATCCGAATCACTGAAGAGGAGCACAAGCGGGCTCATCGCAATTGGAAAGAGAGCAAACAAAAATTCTCGAAAAACATTACTTCCCTCATATGGCCAGTCTGGTTAAGAAGTACACAAGAGACTGTGACACCGTACGTAATGAGATCAAGTACGATAGATATCCTAACAAACTCCAAATGCAGGAAACACCATTACCTACATATCCCTCAGAGATAATAGACATCGACATCGGCACTACATCTGCGAGATAAGATGATTAAAGCGTTACATTACTTCAGGAAACAAAGAATGCTGGTGATAGATAACGAACCTAGCTTCGTGAGCCCCATCATTATGAATTACATCAAAGCACTTGGAATAAAGGTCTACTTAACACCAACCAACAAAAGTGAAGTGAATGGCATAATTGAACGGGTCCATTCAACGGTAATAGAAATATTGAGATGCATTAAAGCCGAGTATGAGAACCTCACGACAAAAGAATTGGTCAGCATAGCTGCAGATCGGTACAACAACACCGTGCACTTAGTTATAGGAAAAATACCATGCGATATATTCCTCGGCAGGTTCAACGAATAAATTATCAAGATTTGCTAAACTTTAAAGAAAAAGCCATAGAACGAAAAAGCCAAAGATATCATAGAACGAATAAAAAATAGCCGAAAGCTAAAAATTCAAAGGGAGAATATGAAGAGAAACGAGCCCAAATCTTATGAAATTGGCGAAATAATATTCACTGCTGTCAAACAAATTCAAGACAAAGATAGACCAAAAATCAGGAAAGAAACTGTTGCCAAAGACAATAAAGTCACAATGACAGAGGGAAATACCCAATTATTAGTAATAATACCAGATTAACGAAATCCATAAATTACTAGGAGAGCTTAAGTACCACAAGCCGAAGACTTGGATCGGCTCAGCTTGAAAATGGATTGCTAGCTCACTGGATGCTACTGATTGGGATGCCAGATGCAGCCAGAAAAGAATAATCAAGAACAACAACGGGCAAGACAAAATAAACGACGCCATTATCCAAAAGATCCAACAGATCCTCAAGCAGTAGAGTATTGCTTTTGAGTCCCACTTTTGATTTTTTTTTAGTTATTTGTTGACCAGATATCATAATTGTGTTGGTTTTATTACACGACCTTGAAGTCCAGACGCCACAATCGTGAGGGCTAAAATTTGTATAATATATTTCTTTTCCCTGCTATCTGTTTTAGGGCCAAGGCTCTCCCAACTCTTTCGCGGTTTGCTTATTTATGTCCTTACCTTTACGCCTGTATTGGCCAATTCGAGGACGTACGGATATAGGTCCGATTTTATTACCATCTGCGCATCTACGTATACTGGCATGGAAGATGGGTCGGCCCATGAGTTGTGCACTCCGGTCATAGATGTGTCATCACAAATCGTAATTTGTTGATGAAAATTCCCTTTGCATCCTGCCCCTATCGGGATTCGAACCCGGTACCTCCCGATCTAAACGCCAAAGCTTTAACCACTATGCCATTTGGTCGGTATAATATATTTCACTAGAAATATTTTCTGTTTTCCGATCATCCTCCCATCTATTAATCGTTAAATTTATTCTTACAAAAAAAATTATTCTTCTGTACGCCTGACGCCGATTTTTTGTTTAAATTTCCGACTATCTGACATGACGGGAACAAAATTTCTTAAACAAAAATGTTACTCATATTTAGTTCTAAACTGCTAACTTTATTTAGATTTATCAATCGCCGATTAAATATACTTTGGAGAATGATAAATTTTAATTTATTTAGCAAATTTTCAAGGGTCAATATCTACAAAGAAATTTATTCAAAATTGTGTCTTGACTAAACGTAATACATGCAGTTTTATTTTCAAATCTATGACAAGGACCAACAAGTCAAGAATCTTTCATATATAATAGAAATAGTGTTTTGTTTATTGCTATTACGTCACAAATAAGTCGGTGCAATGAATTGGAATAACTTGATCGACTTATTCCAGATGGGGCTAAATAAGTCAACAAATCTGTAATAAGTCGGTGTTTGAAAAACTCTCTTAATAACAATTTGTGAAAGACATATCCGGTCTCTGACCTACTTGTTCTACCTATGGACGATAGCTCAATTGAAACAACTATATACGGCATGCTATACGATCGTTTTTCTCTTTCTAGCATCTTTCTATATCATTAATTAAATTCCCGTGAACGCTGGTACATTGCCAACTGAGATTTAGCGAAAATCATTGCGATAATTTTTAAAGAGACTTATTAAAAAAATCTACTTCTTCCTCTAATTATTATTTTGGAATTTTCTTGATAAGAAAACGTGTTTGCTTTTAATTTGTGTGATAAAGATTGTTTTAGCATTAGATTGATAGTACGTACTATGAATGAATATAGCAAAAACAATTCTATTCATGTTTGCTCACGAATATTTTTGTTATCAGTACTGGCGCATTTTTCTTATAAAAATAAAGTTTATTTTGTAAACAATGCAATTCTGTACAAATAAAGAAAATATAACTGTAAGCATACGCACTTAGTGTACATTACATAGCAAAGTCATTACTTGGGGTACCCGTCCAAAGAATTTCAGGCTTCAGGTTTACAATGATTTAACGAGAGGCAGGTTATGTTTATGTTTTACCGGCACTGTACACTTGTACATACATATGTGTGTATTTGTAGCTGGCGTATATGGGTGGCGCAAACACAAATCAATTTTGGCCAACAAACTTATCAAAATGATGAATTCAATTTTAATCATATTTTCGGATGACATTTTTCATGTTAGGGCTATGACATATGATAATATGTTGCCGTGTACGTAATTTGACGGGGAATAGTTTTTGCTATATATAGACTATTATTGTTGTTGTCATTATTTGTGGATTTGATTTATTACATTATCAACAAAAAAATATATTTAAAGCCTTATCACGTAAAAATGAAATCTATACGCAAACCTTCTATTGTATTCCGATATTTACATCAATTAACATCACCAATGACGTTCAGCCATATGATGCTGAAAATATTTCAGCACTTGAAAGCGCGATGATTTAATAGTTTAGAATGTGGAGTAATTTTCAATAATGTGTACAGAATGACTCGCGGTAGCATGACGGATATGCGCGCATGTACTTCACTTGAGTGGTGTGTAGGTACTCGGTATACATAATTTGTTAGAATATTATGTCACATGAACAGAATTTATTATTCAGCTGTTATAATCTGGATACAAAATACGTGTGACTCAGACATATGTTTTGTTATTATTAAGAGTTATTAATTGATTTACAAATCAAATGCTTTAACAGTGTGATGGGAAGAAGGATGAAAACCAACCAAACTGATAATTCCTAATGTGACCCGTACAAACTGTATGAGTCGCAAGCTATGTCACTTTTATTTTTTGAATGTTGCAACATGAGAATCAATGGGATCTTTTAAATTTTTGGATTAGATTTTTCAATGTTGCCGTAGTAAGTCACTTCGATCACAACAAGGGTAAATAAAAAATTGTCGACCTTTCATATCAACCACCTTTGTTAATAAATCAGACAAAATTGAAGAAACTTAATTCGTTTCCAGTGACATAAATTAAACTTCAACCTTGTTAGGTCGTCATCCTTATTGTGTTTGCTGTTCGGACGTCACATTTTTTGTAGTATCAGAAATTTTCGTTAAGTCCAATGTGTAACATTCATTGCTGACTACAGCGGCCTTGGTCACATGAATGAATTGGTAAATGTTGATCATTCACATGATCAACATAACAAGGTTTACTATTTATAACACATGACGAAGGCATAAAAGGTTTTTAACGCTTCGGCAACTTCTCTTTAAGCGACTGCATTTTGATAGGACCAAAAATGCAACAGGATTTGTTTTGTATTATAGTCCGATTTGGGAAATATCCTATAGGTTTTACAGAAACATTGCTAAAATGGCGGTACGCCAAATTCGAGAGCAAGAAAATCAACGCAGGATCTCAGAAAATACGGTGGCGAACGCTCACTTTTGGGATCACATGTGCTCATTTCCTCACGACTTACACTTTAAGCCATTTAGCTGCTAACGACGCTTCAACTTTTCCTGAAGTACCAATAATTTTAAATTAAATTATATTTGAGATTGCGCGGTTGTTCAATTCTCTAGGTTTGTGTGGGCCAACGATATTTGTAGCAAAGATATTTATGTAGTCTCGGTGGGTCGGATTTAAACCGGGATGATAAAATTCCACTCGACATTGTTCAAACTGAGCTCCTTATGTTACTTTTGCGACCGCAGAATAATTATAATTTGAAATGGTGGCTGTTGACCACCGAAATCAAACTAAAATAAAGGCCGTACCATCGCAAAAAACAAAATCTCGTGAAGTCATGATGTCATCGAATAGGGACCAAATTGTTACATGATTGCAGGTAAACAATATGATATGGCTATTGACACGAAGAAGGTGGTCATTAATTTGGATATTATTATAGAGTTTACTTCACGTTATAGATGAGCTTTAAGCTCAAAATGGGATGCAACGTATAATAAAAATTGTATAAATATAAAATTGGGGAAGAATTTATCGGGCAATTAAAGGGATTGCACACAATTAATGTGACCAGATCGTTACCTAGCTTCTATGACATCATTGATTTGCACAAGTTTGGTGACACAACAGAAAATAATTTTGGGTACTCATTGTATATTTGAATAATAAATGAATTCCATAAGGTTCATGTACTATTATAGTGTGCAAAACCCAGAGTAGTTCCTCTGAAAAATAAAACGATTCCTCGTCGAGAACTTAAGGCGTTATTAGCCGCTCCATTAAAAAATAAAGTTTCAAATCATATTGCTGCATTTACCTTCTAACTTTGTTTCCAACTTACTTTCATTCCAATTGAAATTCAGAGATTGTAAGTAATAATCATTCTACAAGAAAATTACCGCATTTGGCTCCATTCAACACACAAAATTATTCAACCGAGGTCGTTGCATATCACCTACGGGATTGCTTTAATCTGTTCTAGTATAGTGGGACAAAAGGTTGACAATGCGTTACATATCTGCAGAGAATAATTCTAAAAGTCTAGCTTCGCTGATAACGCAGTCTCGCGTAGAAAAATTAAAATACGAATACCTCGTCAAAACCAACGAGTCATATTCGACGGTATACCAATAACAAAGGTCTCATTTGAAAAAGGTCGATTTGGAAGTGTTCCCGCTAGTCAAGGTAACTAATTCCTTACTGAATCTCTCGTCCTACCTGAAATTACGTCACAATAACTACGGGCTCATTCTCAATTACCAGTATAGGTAAAATTTTGAAACCAGAATCTGCCAGCTCCGAGTTTAAATAGATACAATAAGGTATAGATAAGTGCTCAGTAAATTTTGGGAAACACATCACTTAGATAGTCCAAAACTCGAACAAAAACAAAACTTGAATCCGTCAAAAAAGTCGTCAAGAGATCCTGATCTAAAGCATTAAACAATATGTTGAATGAGAGAAAATGCAAGCTTAGGAATTATTACTTACCACATAAAATTCTTGTGCTGTTTCGATATCACCGTTATGTCATACCTGCATACCTGGAAAAATGTTAAGAAAAATTTAATAATTAAACTGGATGTAAATTTTTAAGAAGTTTATGGTGAGAAAGAAACTTTAATACAATTGCGCCTACTCACGGTCATGTATGGCACCGCACATGTATCATTTTAGCTACTCGTGCATTGAAACAGATCGCAGAGGATAACCAAAGAGACTATATAGGCTTCTACTTCGATAATTTTACGCTTGGAGCCGATTTATTGCAACAACTCGTCAAAGCATCCAATATTATATTTGCAATATCTCACAACAACCAAAAACTCAACAAAATTTGCCTCCAATATTATTCTACTCTAAACATCCAGAAATCGATTGGCTGGTCAAATTCAGTACCTCAGCTAGACCGAGCAACAAAATAATATCATTCATTCAAGTGTCAAGATGGCAATATCTCCACAAACTGTGATAAGAACTATGTAAAAAATGACAATTAACTTATTTGACAACCGACCAAAAGGCTCAGTGGTTGAAGCTTTGGCGGTTGGACCGGGAGGTACCGAGCTCGAATCCTGATAGAGGCGGGATGCAAAATAGATTTATCATTATCAGATTACGATCTGTGTCGAAAAAGAACACAACTATTCCCCTCCCTCCACAATCCATCTTCCATACTTTCATGGCATGAAAGTTGGTTCCACAAAAATTGGACCTATAGCCGTACATCCAAGAATTGGCTGAGAAGCGGCAAAAAGTCGGGACGAGAAAATCGGACCGCGAAACAGTTGGAAGTCCCTAGGCCCCAGAACAGATTAAAGATAAATAAAAACATAAAATAAAAAACTTAATCGACAGCGCTACAAAAAAGAACAAGGCCGCAACCACAATTCATCAACAAAATTGATGATGTTGGTCTTTGCTCGTGATAACAACTAATCTGGCAAATTTGTAGTTGATGCCAATAATTATTATGGATATATTTTCCTGAAACGGAAAGTTCCCGGGACTGAAACTTCATGGGACCGGAAATGCGGGGAAACGAGAATTGAAAAGATTTGATTTTGACAATTTGAAATATTCAACGTATCTAAAGCGATTTGCCGATAAGTAGGTGTGAGGGATCTCGCGATGATTAACAATGATATGATACTCGTACGTATAAATTCTTTATTAAATAAATAATTTGCTATACCATTTACAGCAAAACGGGTGATTTAGGAACTAAAACGTTGAGAACAAAATTGTTGTAGAGGTATTTTGAAGTGTAAATCCGCTTTAGTAAAATTTTTGACATTCTTCAAGAACTTATAAAACCGTGGTCAACCCCATCAAACTGGCATGCAACACGTTATACTCTGTAATAAATAAGTATTTTGATACCAGCGTCAAAACGGTAGTATTGTGAAATAAACTGCTGATAAATGGATTGTTGATTCGCCCAAGGCTTTTCAAACGAATACTGCGTGATTTTACAGAAATAAGACAACATACCTCCAGCGCCACATCGGTAATTTTCATCACTTCATTCTTCAAGGTCTTTCTAATGATATGCAGCACGTTGATGCGCAATACGTTATATGTAGTAAACCAATAATTCAGCGTTATTGCGTCAGAGCTTTTCCAGCTCTGAATACCAAATATTTTTGATGAAAATGATTGAAGCCGAAAATGTGTTAAATCTAAACTTTTATAAAAAGTTCCTTAAAATTCTTTAAAATTGGTATCTCGCCAAAAAATAAAACACATTTCTTTTATTTTTCCAACCATCGTCTTATAAAGGAGTACTTCATAAACCAGAAATTGTCATTCCTTTTGGAGCTAGTAATTTGCCAAATCTAAACCTTATTTTCGATGAGCGAACGAGTGTATTTTATTAAGTTAAACTTAGTTCGGTAGCGGAATAGAACTGTATTATTCGTAATGGCCAATTTGCATAGCCACGGTACGGTTTTGATCTAATCAAATTGATCCCAATCGTTTGAAATACAAATTATTCCATCCAATTATATTTTTTCCGTACAAACACACTTGTATCCTAATTATGTCTGTAATTGCATGTTCAAAATGTAGATTATCATTTCCATCAAATAATCAGTTCTATTCCAATCGATTGGGAAAGAAATAAAAATAAACTTTTTAACAATTTATACCAAAATCGTTTGAGGCAAAAAAAACTTTAAAATAAAAGCCGGGCTAGAATTTTTCCAATATTTGAACTCATCGCAAGCGATTAATGTTATTCGAAACCCCCTCCCATCATTTTTCCACCTTATGCAAATAGCCAAATTGTATAAGGAACGATGGCGCAACATATCGCAACATGTTGCAACATCCCCCAACACAGCACAACATGATACAATATCACGCAACATGGTGAAACATCACCCAACATCGAACGAAATCACGCGGCAGGCGACCCCACAGCGTTTCTTGTAATCGATTCCTGGCACATAAAAAACTTGTCCCATGAATGTTTATTGAAATTCTTTAATTCGAAAAACTTAAATTTAAATTTAATTTAACTGTAGGATTGCACTGGTACTCGAAAATCATTGCATCCCAATTTTTATCAAAATCGTTCCAGCTGTTAAAATATAAAAAAGAACCGGAGGATCCTCTACACTTGGTAATTTTTGTATAAAGAAATGCGCGGCGAGCAGGCGACCTAGAAGAATTTACTCGAAGTTATACTATCGATTCCAGGAATCAGGGCCCATGTCATATTTTTCCCGAAGTCAGAAGCTGAGAAAAACAAATTAGAAAAAGAAACTAGTAGGGTTCCGTCAAAATATCCCCGAGCGAATTCTCAAAAATTCAGATTTCATCTCAATTGATTCCTGATACTTCAAAACCCCCTTTCAGCAATTCTCATCTAAGTTATTTGATCTGATAGTTTTAAACCCGGCCTCTAACGGATGACCTAACAGATATTTTTGAAATCAGAGCTAGACGCAATAGCACAAAAAACTTTCAATGCAACCAACTTTGGCCAAGCAATGCTCGGTACACTAGAGATTTCATTAAGGCAAGTAATAATTCTAGCTCGATACATTGCCTTAAGCAATTTTAAGGATAGGAAAGGGAAAATGATATTCGAGTGACATGATCACGAAACGGTCGCGACTGGCCCTAGTTGTTTTCGAAATTCGTCGAAATTTCGAACGAAGTGATTTTTCTAACAAAACTATAAAAATCCAAATTATCATACATCAATTAATAAGGCCAATGCAACCTATATAGAGATATTTTGCCCTACTCTTTGGAAGTGGCTTGTTATTTGTTCAGATTGATAAAATACTCAAAACATTCGATAAAATGTTGCTATTAACAAGGTTACATTTTCTCCACTTGGGAAATCCTTATATCGGCAATTGTTCTCTAAAGATAGAGCAATTCGACTTGGTGGTTCCTTATCCCAAGCTTTGGCAGTAGTTTTTATTGGTATAAAGTACTCAATATTTTGAGTGGAAAATTCCAATAAAAATTTCTCTTAATTTTTCTGTCAAAGATTTACTTTTAATTATTTGTTAACTTTATTCGTTAATTTATTTAATTACCCTATTAATATTTTATGTATCAATTTTCAACGTTCTCAATTAAAATTTAAAAAATATTTAATAAAATTATAATTTTTAATTAAACCTTCTCTAATTTGCACTTAAAAATTATTAACAGTGTAAAACACAAATATTAAATCAATTCAAATTGGAGGCACTAGAAATCCATTTATAGGAATACTATTTTCGTCGTTTCTATAGTTGGAGTTGTATACACATGCATGTGTTATTTTTTTGTTAGAACATCTCAAGCTCAAATTTTGAGGAGTTAGAGTTTTCGAATACCAGGTATTATTCATTATGAATCCTGAGGAATTTATTGCCAAATTAATGATTTCACAAAAATTCGTTTAAGAGCTCGAAAATTAATTTACGAGGCCTTTCGTTGTGGAAATGGAAGTTTTCGAGTACTAGGAATCGATTACGAGGAGCCCCAATTTCGAGAAAGGTCTTTTGAGGAATCTCTGGTTTGACCCGGTTCCTGTTAACTTTTTCTCTGCTCAAACGATTTTAATAAAAATTGCAGAAATCGGGTTTCTGCAAACCAGAGAGCGATCCGGATGCTGATGCCCATATTTTCTGGAAAGTTCGTTAAGGTGTCCTTCGGCCTTTATAAAAATGTCTTAATGTTATAAATTTTTTTGATAACAATGTTTATGGCGAATGGTACTGGGATTCTAAAATAATTGTTGAAGGTAATTCTTGATTATAGAAAAAGAATGTAAATAGGCCATTTATTTAGTGAGCTGGGGAATGTTGGTCGAAAGAAATGTTGAAAAATGTTGGTTTTTGCGAAATCGTATGGTTTTGATGAAAATTTGTTTTTCTGTGAGCCTAGGTTCTGAGGCTCTGGAAATCGACCAATTTGAAAAGGCTAGGCCATTCCACAATCAATTTAAACAAAACTAGGATTACAAAATGAGTTCCGGATTTGATTTTGCGAAATTATTGAATTAGAATGAACCAAATCATGCAATATGAAAACCAAACAATTTGAACGGAACAAACCAGTTTCGCATTAGGTGATTTTAATTCAACAATGTATGCCCTTTCAAACCTATATAGCCACTTTGCGAGCCAATCTGTGAGATTTTTGTAATTTACCATAAGCTATAATGCTATTCTTTTATATGCATACTATATTTCTGATGATTAAAATAATTTCTGAATATTAATATGAAATACAAAAATTTTATCTATTTTACAAATATTATTTTTATTTACACTTTTTAGAAATGCACACTTGACCAAATATCTGTCTAAAATCCATATTTTGCCTAAAAATTTATTTTTGGACACTTGCGTAAATTTTCGTCCATATTATAAAAGTGTGCATGCCAAAAACTTCACTTCGTGGTTGCCAATTACTAATACTAATGGATTTTAGAGTAATTTTTCATATAATTTGTATAACTAAGGTTCCATGAAATTCGATTGTAAGTTGTGGAATTGCAGAAAGATTAAATAAATAAATGTTTAGATTATTTAGGAAACCGGAAAATATTAATTTAGGCCGATTCAATCAATCAATTTTGTTTAGGGAGCCGGAAAGTATTAATTTAGAATTAAACTTCAGGAAATTTCCAGATATACGTGAAATAATAATTTTTTTTTTCTCAGGGTGCTGATTTAGAGAAGCAATTGTTGAAGACCAATACCATCGTTATCCATTAAATCTATTAAGCCTTTTTCCTTCCTCTAGTAGATTAAAAGGAGATTAGAATTGTGTTGTGCCGTACAATCGCTAGGTGTCTGAAACAGGGTCGTTCCGTTCCAAAAAAACCTTTCCTAGCCTTGTTATGTGTAAATAGGCTGTAGGGATAGGCCCGGCGTTATCCGGGACACTTGTCCAGTACTTGGTCCTACAGTCCAATCAATCAACCAATTAATCAAGTTACAATTTTAGTACAAAGTCACAAAAAAATGTCATTTGCCATTTGTTACTTGATCAGAATCTAGGCCCCAGGGCCTATGGTTCTGGAAAATGATCAATTTGCAGGGAACTAACTGCCAATTTGAAACCAACCTTATAGAATGAAATAAAGCAATAGACTCTACAAAGAAAGTTTATTTTTAAGTGTCATGGCTTTTATGAAGATTCGACATGTATAATCTACTTAGAATCAATAAAAGTCGAATTCACTTAAATTAAAACAAAAAGCTCTACTCTCTTATATATCTTCTAACAGCTGTGACGTGTGCACATTTTATATTCGCCAATAATTGATCGCTGTTTAATTACTTAATTCCAAAAGGGCATAGATCACACACAATAATAATTATATTCGCGCAGATATTCCGCAATAAAATAATAATAATTTAACGATTTTCACACAACAAATACGTCAATATAATTTATACAGTTTCTGTGTCTTCACAATTTCACAATTATGCCCCATTGGCAAAGTCATTAACTGTGAATCACGATTTTATAATATATATAAGACAAACAATGCTTTTTGAAATTTTATTGCGTTTTTTGTGATTATAAGAAAATTGTCGTTGTTGTTGTCTTGTTAATATTTAATCAAAACCACTTGGAATTTTATTATAATCTGCCGCCCGGTTTATCTATATAATTTGTATAAGGTACACAAAAATAGCATTCAAGACTTTGTTCTATCTTACGCTATATCTGTTACCAAAACGTCTAATCATTTTATATTGATTTATATAGGTATCGGTACAGAAGTACGCTATAATGCGACATCGTTAAATTTCCACACATCATAGTACCTTGCATCATGAATATCGCGCTTATCTCGAATTAACACACAATAGATCGTGTTCGGGCGAATAAGAAACGTTAAGCCGAATCGTAGACATAATGTCTTCCAAACGAAATAAAAATAAAATTTCAAATTGAAGAAACATTCCATTGTTTGATTATATACCGAGCATTGTTTTAAAAATTTCATTTTATAATTATACAATTATCAATATATATCTCTTATCAGGCCATATGTTTCTTATCTAAGAATTATTGTGTGTTTTTTACAAAGCCAACAAAAAAACTATAAATACTGACTCGAATCTTCGCGATGTGCGCCACCCAAGAACATTTACGTATATTTACCGTGTGCGGCAATAAAAACCTAAAAAAAAATTCCTAAATTGCAAACCCATCTCGCATGCAGCATCTCTTAATTGCGAACGTGATTAATTGACATGTCAAAAATTTCACGAGAATATATTAAGACATTTTAATGTATGTTTCATAAAATGGTATATAAAATTACTTCCGACCCGAGCGACCGCCCGACCAACCGAGAGAACAAATTATATGCGGTTCTTAGAAACAAAACAACAATAAAATTTTGTGTATCCAAACCAAGGTAATAGAGATCACATTATCTTTTCATCAACGGTTTTCTTATAATATTCTTGGCTGTTTTCTTCGTCGTTGTCGTCTTCTTGTTCGCGGTAAACCACAACTTATGATCAAGATGATCATATTATGTTGTATATTTAAGTTGTAAGAAGACAATGATGATCCTCACGATCATAATGATGATGATGACGACGATGATGAGATGAACATGTAATAAAATTCAAAATTATAAAAAGAACTACTAAAGACTTCTTGATTGTTGTTAACGAAACAAATAAATAAACAAACAAACAAACAAACAAACTGCCGAACAATAAGAATAAGACCATCTCATCTTCATCATCCGCATAATAACAATAATAATACAAACCTAATTGACTTGATGATGAGTTAAAATTCTTGGGTGGCCGCGCACTAAATCGGATTTTTTTTTATGTTTATGTTTTTTATAACCCCAAAATGATTTATGGTTCGAGATACGCGATTTAATAACATGAGGCCGAGAGGATGTGGAGAGGGACCCGAATCAACGATAACTTTATATAGATCGTTATGTTTGTGTTGCACAATTTTATTAAAATTAGGTTATATGCACTTCAGTTCAATTGAGATGTAATTTTAGAGATAATTGAGATTACGACATGCAACGAGTTTTTTTTTTTTTGATTTAATTACACCGACATAGAAATTCTTATTTACTTCTTAAAATAAGAAAAAGATTCAGATTTCATTTTCTAGTTTTTTCCACCCACTCTAGACGTTGATCGGTGGTGGTCTTATTGTCAATTTGAAATTAGAAAAAAAAAAATGATTGTCTAATGTCTAATATGGCGCAATCCATAAAATTATGAATGAGTAATATTTTAAAATTTGATTAATTGTTGGGTGGGAAAATTATAATTAATGATCTAAAGCGATGAAAGCGATGCAATCTAAATGTCTTCATTATTATTCATCTCAACGATACATTGTGAAATGGTTTCACCTACAGAGCGCACGACGCTAAGGAATTGCAATCGTGTGACGACAGTAGGGTTTCTCAAATCGAGTTGTTCGGATCCGGATTATTTTATTCGTGCGCCGTAGTGGGAAACAGGAATAGGAATCAGGTTGTAGGATTATTATAAATGTGAAATATATGATACTATGCGAATGGGAGGGGCTTCATGGTTAGTTTTAACAATCAGGTTAATTTCAAATGGTTTATCTTCTACAATTGATAGGTATAATGATTTTGGTCAGAAAATAAATGAACCTAGAGCTGGCAAGGATATAAAAAAGTAATATTTCATATGCCTATATTTAAATGAGTTTGTAACCTCTATACAAACAATATGTGGGCATGGGCAAGGTCTAGCCAACAGGGAACGAGTTTCAATTTCGGTCGATTCCGATTTCAGATACCACCGTCATGCCTTTAGGTTCGCCAAACTCAGCACAAATGACCATCCAACTCCCATTCGAATACCACAGGCATTATTGGTACAAATGACTAATTGAATTATTCTACCACTTACATATTTAACAAGTGGATCTCTGAGATTGGTGGTGGAAAATTCCGAAATTACAAAATTTGAAATGATTCATACGCAAGAAGCAGAATGATTCATTATTTTATTTGTTTATGAATTGTTTTCTTTATTTATTACAGTTTTATTTTAGTGATTATAAATTGAAATATTTTCTTGGACTGAAAGAAAATTTCTGGATGAAACATATTTAGACAGGAAATGTTTCGTTTGTTGATAAATATTTTTTCCTCTTGGGGAAAAAAAACCTTCGGGTGAAACTGTTACTTAAATACCTTATTTTTGGATTGAGAATAGAATTTATCAAGGGCACACACCAGATAAAAGAAAGTCTTTTTGGGATGGGTTATCGGGCTATTACAACACCATGCTGTATAAGATAACGGACATTTGACAGCGGAAAATAAGAACTTACGCTACTCGCCGAAAGTGGCAGCACCATCACAAAAGAGAATTTTGTTATATAATTACCAGCGGAAATTTTTTATTTATTTTGTATCTCTTTTTTCACTAAATAAAACATCCCGGCGGAATAAAATATTAAAAGTGATCATTAAAATGACAAATTGATTGATCTCCGAAGTAAAGGAACTCAGTAAATGAAATCTTGAAATTTAAAAATATTCCGTTTTTCCGCCATTTCTTAAAGAATGACAATGAATTTTGGAAAGTAGTATTGATCAGGGATTTTAAAGTAAGTTTTGAACAAAATTCTAGGATCTGTTCTTGCTGGACTAAACCTGGCCATTTCAAAAACTTCCACTAGTAACCAATACTTTCGGTTGTTTTTCTAATAGCTTAGGTCATACTGAGACTACAAGGAAAATTTGGGGAAATATGTGGATTAGAATTTTCACTATAATTTTTTATTTTCTGTGGCCATATAATTTATTTACTGTTTTTCGCCAATATGTCAGAAACTTCCACTAGTAACCCATACTTTCGGTTACTAGTGGAAGCTTAAAACCAAGGGCGGATCCATGGCGATGGCCCCCCATGAAATCTAAAGATCATATATCAATAATACATGTTGTATTGTTAAATTATTTAAATAATTATATCCATGTACTCGTATGTTTTTTAACAACCATTTTTAATGAAATATTTTCCATTTCGCATTTTATACCCAAAAAATCTCATCGCATATATTTATGTGTATACATATTTATACCAAACATCGTACTAGAGATGTGCAAAATCGGTACTATATAAATATTTATGAATTTCCAAACAGGCAATTAACTTGTTTGCTTAGTGCAATTGCAAAATACTCTCAGTGCATTTATCACTGTCAAAACAATAGTAAAAATTGAACGTGCGTCGAAACCAAATCTATTTTATCTTTTTAGTTTACTTACACCAAATTCGTTCGAACTGTCAGATCAAAAAGATTTGATCGGATTCAGCTGTCAGATCAACATTTTTGACATTACAAATTTTTTCACACAAAAATCTTGGTCTAACAAATTGCCTAGATCAATTTTAAAAAATCTCGATATTTTGTCAGATTTTTACGCATACATATATACAAAAGTAAACGTCAAAACATAAACATCAAAACAAAGACCCCGCGCCATTTGTACAATTCAGTTTTAAATTTATTTTTGCTTTTAATAAATTTATTAAAATTGTAAGGATAATTTGTAATTTTGCTTGTGCGACGTATTTTCGAAATATCTTGTGTACTAAAATGTTGTGTTTATGTGCGAAATTATATAATTCCTTATGCTAAATTGAGAAATGGGAGACACTATATTGAACATTTTAATTCTTTGCTATATAATTTTTTATTATACCGATGCTAACAAGCTGAAATGATAAACCCGCCATTTATAATAAACAATTTTTTGTTTTTCTTTTCACAAATTTACTTAAAAAGTCGATCAAATTTCTTTCATATTCGTTTACATTAAATCCGGTCAAATTGTTGTTGTAAAAGTAAACGAATTTGGTATTAGTATACGAAATAAACATGTGTGGTATATAGGTAGTATTTTAAGTATAATAACCTTTGTTTATAGGTAGGTATAAATTTATATTGGGAACTATTGATTGATTGATTGATTGATTATAAATGTACGACCAAGTTCTTACACTTGAATTCCCGGATGACGCCGGGTCCACCGTACACTTTTTTTACACATAACAAAACCGAAGGATCGGATAGGTTAATTAAGTGGGACAGAATCGGCCCGGTTACAGACACCTAGGGATAGCCGATAGTTAGTAACACAAAGACAACACAATACTAATCTACAAGAAGGATAATGGTTTATTAGGTTAAAAGGATAACGATGGTATTGGACATCAACAATTGCTTCATACAAATCAGCAACCTAAGAAAAATGTTATTAATTCACATGTATTTGCAAATTCCCTGAAATTTAAAACAATATTAATATTTTCTGACTACCTAATAAAATTGATTGATTGAATCGACCCAGTTGCATACACCTAGGTAAAATCGATAGTTAGTAACACAATGTCAATACAATTCAAATCTAAAAAATCCGCAATACATATTACCTAGAAAAATAATTTCTCCAGCATTTGAAAAATACCTGGAATTTTATACTAAATAAAAATTTTATACTAAATAAATAAATACACATTTATTAATTTAATTTTCACCTCCTGCAACTCCGCAACTTGCAGAAGAATTTCCTGAAGTAGAGTATAGCAATAATAATAAACATAATAATAATAATAATAATAATAATAATAATAATAAAGATAATAAAATAATACATTAGAATAATGGTAAATAAAAACAATCAATTATACATTTAAAAATAATTAATTATATATTCAATAGTTTCATCGTTAGCCAATTGATACAAAATTCGAATGGCATTGTGGGGTATAACCAGTAAGTTGGTATTCTTGTAGAAAATTATCTTTGTATATATTCGTACTAGTATTGTATTCGTACATTTTATTCTGACGGTACATCTTCGCTAAGAAAATCACTGGATGCTTTTCCATCTAGGGAGAAGCATCGAAAAACAGGGTGAGTTTAGTAATCCGATGTTTTACTCATAACGTCATTATTGAGTAAGTAGTATCAGCCCTCGAGTTAAGGTGCTCTTCTCAAGTGAGCCATGAAACATCAGGTCGTAAACTGGATAAAGTACTTCCTTATTTTCTGGTTAGAGTTTAGTTATTTTCGCCAGCTGTAGAAAACGTTGAAGTATGTGTAGCCTCGATCTTCTTAATTTGTCCAGTTGCGGTTCTTTTAATATGGGACAAATGTACTATGTATATTCCTTTTGGTCCCGCCTAGTGGCCTTTAAACATGCGTTGTTTTCAAGTGGTACAACTATTTTGCTCTCCTCGACTTCTAATTCTCAGAATCATCCATATTATCATTTTCGTCTCCCACGCTCGCTGCTGGCTAGATATGTGGATTTGATTTGAGATCAACCGGAAATCACAAGCCGTAATTAATTTTGATGGCTTTGGGTGTTCCCTCATATTTTTTTTAATAGAAAGTTCTCTCACACACCACACTCACACAATTTACAGTATACCACCTGCACGTTGCCACCTTCATGTCACTCTGTACAGTGAGTTGAAAGGTGGGCGCTGAGTTTTGTACTCCAACAGTAGTTGTGTTGATAAACATCCCCGATCGTAATCGATAACAAAAATTCGCGAATCCAAACCCGGTAGCAACAGGTCCAAGCGCCACTCAATATAGAGGCAAGGATATTGAGTTTTGGATCAGCCATGATTTACCCCTATTTGTCATTTATTGCCTTTAACAAATACATATGCCTCAATTTTCAACCCATAACTGGTAAGATGAAGTGAAGTAACTTTGAAGACATAGTAAGCTTTAGCGGTTAACAGACGACTGTTGATTCTCTAATTCCTGACATTTTTGTGGTTATTGTTATTAGAGAAACTTGTAACTCTTACTTGATTAAAATTCTCACTATTTTCGCTGAGCATTGTCCGAATTTTTTTACCCGCATGATGTTTGGCTTATGGTTTCTCGAAACTACTAATAACTGGAACCTTCGCACTACAAATTTCGTATTCGAGTCCAACATTGCAAATTATCTCAGGCAGAGGCCTTTCTAAAGTCTCAGCGTCAATCTGTTACATGGCGATATGCTGTGTCAATGCCTCAGACAGTATCTCCAATCTGAAATTTTAAATGTTTTGCATTGTTGCGATTGCCGTATCACGTAAGCTTCTATATCTTTTGTAACATACTCCAGGCTGTCTGATAGTATTTCTTTTCTTTGATTTTATATGTCACATCTTTTCGCTACTTGTCAATTCTGCTCAATATTATCCAACTTCCGGTATAACAGCTGCATAGTAATAATTTGTTCGTAAAGTAAAGCCTGTCTGATAGCATAGTCAAAGGATGCAGGCGTTGGCCTGTGGTGGAAACGAAAAATCCCATCTAATTTCGTTGAGTTAAAACAGGATTTTTCGTTTCCGTAATGCCAGCTGAAACCATATTAACAGCAACCACTCTATCTGTGGCACAAGCTCTACGATGCTTTGAGCACTAAATGATTTTTCAGCCGGAATCACAACAAAAATGATACAAGTAACCAGATGCATCATCTTGCGCACTATCAGAATTTTCAGTCTCAGTAGAACCATCTGAACCGTTGCTCAATGATCACGATCCATTCTAGGCTTGGTGCACTATCTAAAATTTTAGCCAGAACCATTGACCAATGCAGTGTCAGCTGGAATCATAATAATACAACAAAAACTACTAAAATCCAACCGGAATCAAAGTTTTACTCGTCGAATCACTTGCACAACGAGCGCAATATATTTAGAATGGTTGTGCAATATATAAGCTATCGACTGGAATTATAACAAAGTTAGCCGAAACCACTACAATGTAAGTCAGAACCATTTTAACTCATTAGAAGCCAATCCGTTTAACCTCATTATGCACTATCTAAAATTTTAATCCAAAACAATGCCAGCCACAAGCATAAAAAAACAGCCGAAACCATTAAGAACATTCCCACTCCTACTGTTCCGGCTGAAAAAAGAATGTTCCACTATATAATTAGGCAGCGCTTATTTAATTCCTGGTATGGTATCGGCTTGCTTCTGTCTGATATTCACCTGAAATTCTAGATAGTGCACAATGACTTAGACCGTATATCGTGCTCATTGTGAATGGATGCATATGGTTATGGCTGGTGTTTGGATCCAGCTAGTGATGCTATGTCAAACCTTGGTTTCATCTGGCTTTGTGTGGTACCGGTGTAATGATACACTAAGCATTATGTTACTTGTCTCATAGTTGGTTTGCTTCCGGCTAGCTGACGAACATGATTTTTAAACCTATTCTGCATTGCTTAACTCGATAGTTTGTGTAAATTATCAAATACAATAAGAGTTCCTTTTCGAATAAATCGACTGTCAAAAATTTATTCTAACAGACCCTTAGTATGTTTATAGTAACATTACTAGTCAAAGCTCATTAGCCCTTAATTTATGTAGTTCGAGAAGCGCAGTGCTGCTATTAATCTAATAATCTGTATATGCTATAATAAATCGCGAGAGATTTTGCTCTACTTAATGGATTCAGTTCAAACAAACCTCTTCACATGAACCATAAAAATGCTATAATAATACTAATTTAATTAATCGATTATAAAATATTTTCTGAGCAGCTCTTGATAAATTATCAAGAGCACACGTCCTCACCAGACATGATTTAGGTTAAGCCCTTATAATTTTGCATTCAATTATGATATGTAGTAGTATGCAATATTAACAGAGATTACAATAAATTTAAATTGTCATACCTGACAGAAATTTATGATATGGAAACTGTTCCTATAACAGAAAGCATATTTCTTACTGGCGAACCATTGGAGATGCGGTTAATCCTATAAATTAGACTAAACTTACAAAATATTTTATAAATAACTAACCTAAATTCGTCAGCACGCAGGTGTCTAATTTTCATATAATTAAGTCAATATAATAATATAAAATTAGTCTAATCTACCTCATCTTAGTGTATTACAAATAAAACCGCCAAATAATTTCTTTAATAATTCCCTTCATCTTTGATTATTACCCAAAAACGATCGATCCTATTGTATTCCAATTATTACGAAACAAATCACCAATAATAAATTTCAATAAACAATTTGTATAACAGTTACACAATATTATTTCACCCGGGTTGATCTTCATAAGATACCGCAAAGGAGAAATTACCACTAAACTCGACACTACAAACACAAAAAATGGGAAGATGAAATTCCTTTAAATCTTTATCAAACGAATGTGTATCCAGACAAAAGTAACCAAAGACTACCATAAATTTATATTGGGAACTATGTTAATAAATTAAAGGACGATTCACAAAAATACGAAGTTCTTAGAAACTCTTGGAAGCAACCACCAAATTTCAAATTTCCGTTTTCGTTGCACCAAAAACAGAACAAAGAAGTTCGACGATACATTAACCAGCATCATTTGATAAATTACGAATGGCTCACGTATTCCAATATATTTAAGGGTTTATTCTGCAAATACTGTGTTTGTTTTGAAAACAGTTCTGATAGAAAGCTTATTAATCAACCACTTACGACCTTTGCGAAACTAACTGGAAAAGATGGAGATTTGAACTTACACGAACGATCCCAATACCACAAAACAGCTGTAACTAAAGCGGAGCAATTTTGTAAAATATTCGAGATTCGCTCTATGTCAGTCGTTAATTTTTTAAGCATTGGTAGATGAAAAACGGTTGAAAACCGTAAACGAATCAAACCCATTATTGAACTGCTAATATTATTAGGACGACAGAATATAGCGCTTCGTGGTCACCGTGATGATGACATATTAGATTTTATTCCGATGCAAAATGATGGAAATTTTCGTCAAATTTTAAAATACAGAGCTAGTGGCGATGCTATCCTTAAAGAACATTTATCCAATTCGAAGTCGAACGCAACATATATTACCAAGACTACCCACAATGAACTGATTGATATCATTGAAGCTGAAATTAGGGACCAAGTCATAAACAGAATCAAACAAGCCAAATATTATTCTGTCATTATTGATGAATCTACCGACATAAGTACGGTTACGCAATTAAGCTTAGTACTAGTACTATGAACATGACATAATGGGAAAAGATTCGAAGATTTCATTGATTTCTTGGATGTTCATCAAACTGCCGATCAAAGTTTCATTTTACATGACAAGGAACCAAAAATTACAGGAAAAATTCTTGGGCAGCTAGTTCTAAAGCAGTTAAAAAAATATGGGTTAAACCCAAATTATTTAATTGGAATTGGTACAGATGAGTGTTCTGTGATGATTTCGGGACAAAATGGTCGGTGAATGAGGAACAAAAGGTAGCTACGAATGCTTTTCGATGTCCATGTTTTAAAAACGCGCTAAATTTAGCTATCTCAAAGTCTTCAATGGTATCAAGTGTTCGTAACTCTATAGAGTAATAAAGACATTCTTCAATATGTCAGCCAAGCGAATGTTCGTATTTAAGAATATTTGTTATGAAAAATTAAGCAAAAACTTTGCGAAACTAGATGGTCGGACAAAATCGAAGCTATAGAAGATTTTGCCACTAATTTTAATAAAATTGTGCAGCTACCCTATTTCGTGCGGAAATTGAGAGACGAAACCACAAATTTGTGTATACGTATACGACGTATAATACATTATTTTGAATATGTGTGCTGTCATTTTTTATACAAGTATGTGTGTTGGTTTTGTGATCATAAGCATCAAAATTTATCGAACCGGGCGGAATCGGTACAATTTTTTGGTTAAAACCATTTAACTTTAAAATCCCTGAGCAATACTACCATCCAAATTTCATTGTCATGCTTTAAAAAATGGCGAAAAAATAGAATATTGTTAAATTTCAAGATTTCATTTACCAAGTTCGTTTACTTTGGAGATCAATCAATTTGTCATTTTAATGATTACTTTTAATATTTTATTCCGCTGGGATGTTTTATTTAGTGAAAAAAGAGATCAAAATGAATAAAAAATGTCCGCTGGTAATTTTATAATAAACCAAATTCTCTTTTGTGATGGTGCTGCCACTTTCGGCGAGTAGCGTAATCTCTTATTTTCCGCTGTCAAGTTTCCGCTACCTTATACAGCATTATAACTCCATACTTTTTAGATCGCAATTTTGTGTTTTTGACGATAATTTGATAATTTTTTGTCCGCCCACGGTATTACCACAAATATTCAAATTCGTAAATAAATGTATCGAACGTGAAATATGCCTGTAAAGATGGGAGGGGTATTTTAACGGAAATCCGGTGATATATGAGAGAGAACACAACGGATTACCTACCAGAATCTAGCCGATTTCAAAACCAAAATAAATGAAGATTAAATTGAAAAAATCAGGAAGGCTCAGGAAACCAAAATTGAAAATGAAACCACTAAGAGCAAAAAACCAAAAGATACGAACTCGGGGGAATACTCTCTTTTCGGTAATCAAACAAATCACTCATCACATCATTCGGTAATCAGGCAAAAAACATACCGAAGTTTCAAAAACTGAAAACCCGAATTCATAAAGCCCATATACAAAATTTAACACAATAGTCACGTTTATTTCTAGATCATGGCTGTCGGGCCTAACATCAACTTTAAATATTTATGAGCGTGGGATCCCATTAATGTATATACGCCTATATAAAGGAATAATCGACCTAACACAAACAATCAACGATCAAACGTATAAACGTGATCCTGCGAACATCTCTAGGAATCCAATTATTCGAATAATTTGTAAACATATCAGGTTTATCACTTAATTGGGAATGTTAATTGGGCAAATTAAAATTGACGAAAATATCAAAACATCAATTTAGAAACAAAAATTAAATTTGGTTCTTTTTAAATTTGGAGACCGTGGAATCATTAATCATATGTGGCGAGTTTTCACTACATTGATAGGAAATTGTCAGACCTATTCGAATATATGAACTAGGATAGGCGATTTAACCATAAAACTGGCTGGATCACGTTGAATAATTTCCATCACAACGAATAATAAGAAAAGTGTCCCAGCGTTAACCAGCAATGACCAGGTCGGAAGGGACGACCTACACCCTAACGCGACGATGTTGAACAAGACCAGCAAACAATAGGATGTCGAAACTGATAGGAGCGTGCGATGAATCGAGATAGTTGGATGTGAAAACTAGAGAGAAATAGAGAGATTTAACCATAAACGTAAAAATACCGTTAGACAAATTAACGACACTCATAGGGTTTTGACTAAGTTACTCGATCATGTAGATGAGACGTTGTAAACATATTTACAACCGGTGAAATAAACTAACTTCAATTGTACAGCTCGGAAAACATCATCATCAACCGATCATCGTATTCCACCATTAGCGTTTTATCTAGGCTATTCTAAAATGCATTGAAAAATATGTGAACATCTCTAGGACCGGAATAGAAAACTTAAAATAAAAAATAAATTAAAATCAAATATCACAAACGTTTAAAATAGGCTGGACAAGTCAAAAATCATCAAAATTTGATCCCACTCTGAGCTGACGTCTGAGCTATCCGGTGATGAACATATCAAGAATCGCAAATATAAAAATATAAACGTTGTCTAAAATAACCATCTTTTGAGAAAAAAACTGTAGTAAATTGTACCACAATTTTCTTGTATTCATCTCACACCGTTAAAACAATTTCTGATCTTAACAATGACTCGACATAACGATTCGAAGATTTCTGTAAGATAATAGTAACCTAAAAATGATTCAATTTATCTGCAAAACAAATCCAATTGGTAATTTTTTTAATTTAACAGTGTATATATGGGATTTTTTGTATGAGTTTCACAATCAATTATTGGTCCACCAGTGGCACCATTCTGGCGTTCCCTGGGAATAGGGAATTGGGCAATTTTGTTCGAATTTTTTTGGTCTACTGTGGCACTATTCTGATAATTCCCCGTGATAGGGAACTGGGGAAAGATTTTATTTGTAATGTAATTTTTATTTAAACATTATTTTTCTGGCATACTGAGGTAAAAAGTTAGTGTTAAATTACATATAAATTATTTCCCCAGTTCCCTATTCCCGGGGATTTACCTGAATAGTGTAACTAAATGAATACGTTTAGTGCAAACATTTTCAAAACAAAGTCAATTGGGAAACTTTTGTTCCACAAAATTGTTGTTTGTTTCGAAAGTATTTACAATAAATCTTGTCCCTCAGTAGGCCAGAAAAATACAATTTAGACAAAAATGCTATGAAAATATTTTTCCCAATTCCTCATTCCCATGGATAGCGATCCCACAACTTAAAATTTGCTTACAAATTTAGATTAGAATAGACGTTATTCAAAACCATTTTACCTTTGAAAAATTACCCCTGCACCTCCCAATCTACGGTGAAGTTTCAACTATTTTACCTGGTTGACCACATAACAAGTTAGAATCCATGTTCTTTTATTTGTAGATTAATTTGCGTGACTAGTCCCATCAAATTAGAGATAACATTTACTATATAGGGACACGAATTAGTAAAATTTATTTACTTTATTATCGGAAGTAAATACCACGTCCTAATCATTTTTTGCGCCTTGGAAGTCTGAAGTTCATTTATGTTGTAACAAATAAACATAACACGTGTCTTGTCATTCATAAACATAATCTACAAATGCGGTACCGCACTCCTCTTCATATTAATGTGTTTACAATGCTCATACGTTCATGTTCATGGTTCTTCAAGTTTATGTTTATTTAACTGTGACGTGACATAATTTGTACATAATTTCGCGGTCTCTATTATGTATAAGGGGACGACCGCGTATTATGTTGTTGTCCGCTCTTATCTGATTTAGTGAATTTTTGTGTTTTGTCTATACGTGCTGAATATTTCGCCTGGCCAATTTAAATACAAATCATGTTCAATGTTATGGTTTCTCATGTAGACATTTGTTAAAGAGGTATGGTTGCGCACGCGGTCGTTGTTCCTTTCTATATTCAAACATACATACCATTATACGTATAATGTGACTCATCCAAATTTTTTAGTTTTAATGGCTTTTTAATAATGGTTTGAGTGATTTTTATTGAGAATTTTTTGCTATGGGTATTAAAAAATTTTGGAATGTGAACTAATCACGAAAGATGGCGGTTTATTATACTCTATAATGTATACAGTGTTGAGTTACAGCTTGAGTTAAATTTTGGAAAATTTGGTTTTTGGTTAGCGGCAGAAAATTCGTAATAGATAATTGAATCGAAATCTATTAAACTGACCCTAAAACATTTTGCTTAATGATATAAGCTCATCATGACTTAGTTCAACATCAACTAGTTCGTCCTGTTCGTTTAAAATTCAATTTCAATTTCAATTTTTCAATCTCGGTCATTTATAACAAATGTATACGTATAGAAAAAGTTAGAATTAAGAAATTTCCATACCAGTTAGGTTAGAAAGTTCATTGTATGTTAATTAAAACTGTTCGAGAATTAATTTTATTAGGTCTTTTAAGTTGGTGACTAACGTAATCCTGATTACCATAATCCTGGTTTATTCAAAATCTTGGTTTATAAATCCCGTTTTACGAAAATCTTGGTTTCAAAGATTTGGTTATCAAAAAAGTCTGGTTTTCAAAATTTGTTATTACAAAAATTTCTAAATATTCCGTGGTTGTCCCGACAGGGTCATTTAATACTTCATTAACCTATTTATGACAAATTTTACTGAAGGGTGGATTTATGCGAAAAGGTGGTGTCCCTAAAAGTATAAGGAAACTTAAAAGTTGTTTTTATAACAAATTTATTTTCATCATTTTTTGAGCTGTTGCGTAAACACAAGATTTGTCACACTTTGCAGAATTTTTTGGTTTTGAAAAACTTTAACTAGCAATGTAGCTGAAATATTACGTGATTTTTATAACAATCCTGATTATATCGGAATAAGCAACGATGGTTCCTCCTTTCTATTTTAGTGGAACCGTTGAAAATTCAGGTAGTAGTATGATGGTGTCTACCGCAAACACATAGCCGGTTTACATCAGCAAAGTTGGATCCATTTAGTTGTATTTCCTCTATCCTGTATGATGGTAACGTCATACACATTCACTCAGACATGTCACAAGCGCAACTGCCCTTGCTTTATACGACGATTTATAACAGAAAGACAAATGTGGTAGGCTAAAATGTAGATAAATAGATGAATTGAACCGAAGATTAACTGTCGTATAAAATTTAAATTAAAAATTGGAAAAAACTGTGTTATTGCTTCGAAACATATGAGATGGGAGTCTTATTTTCCTGAAATGATTCACCCTTCAGCACATGTACGACTTTTGAGGCTTACGGATACGCATAAACTACCTAACGCCCATCACACCGATTAGCACATACATGCAGGGAACGAGGATTCTTCTTGCAACCTTGTTTAATCTTGTAAACGAATTTAAATAAAAACAATTCCGCACATTTACCGATTAATCCTTACACGGCAACATATATACTACAGAGTGCCGATCCGAAAGATTTACAACTTTTTTAGCCATTTAGGCGAATATAATTATATTGACAGTTCATACTTGACACTCGTAAAGTACACACGGGACAAATTAATCATGGAAAAATATTCGATTCAAAAACGCGCTGCAATAGTGAAAACTTTTTACACAAGTCAATCATTAACTACATTAACATTAAGAAAATTACGTGAAACATTCGGTGCCTTCAAAGCCTACAATTAACGGGACTATCAAAAAATTTGAAGAGGGACTGTGGCAAATAAGCCAACAGAAAATGTTGCTGCTGTACGTGAAAGTGTACGAGATAATCCCACGACAATAATCCGACACTGTGCGCAAGAACTTGGTCTTCGAAGATCAACACTAACTAATATTTTGCATAAAGACTTGGATTTATTCCCGTATAAAATTCAATTAACACAAGAGCTGACAATGACAATCCGGATTTTTTTGAAAAATTAATTATGAGTGGCCAAGCTCATTTTCACTTAAGTGAACATGAAAACAAACTAAACAGCCGATTCTGGGCAGTAGAGAATCCACAAATTATTGATCAATCACCATTACATCTCAAGAAAGTGACGGTATGTTGTGCAATTTGAGCTGTGATGTGAACCATATTGAACCATATTTTTACGAAAATCCGAATGAGCTGTTACAGTCACCGGTGAATGTTATCGTGATAATATAAGGAACTTTTTTAGTCCAGGATTGCATGCTAATGGTTTAGTGAACATGTGGTTCCAAAAGAACGGTGCCAGATGCTATTCTACTAGAAAATATGGAATTGTTACGAGAAATGTTTCCAGAACAGTTAATTTCGAAATTTAGTGATGTGAATTGGCCTCCACGGTCGCTCGATTTAACTGCTCCCGACTTCTTTCTATGAGGTTATCTTTATGCAATAAATCAGATAATATTGAACAACTTAAAAGGAACATTAGACAAGAAATTAACATGATACAGAGTGAAATGTATGAAAACGTGATGACAAATGTAATCAAAAGAGCCCGCTTGAGTAAGACCAATAGGTGGACATTTGACAGACATTGTTTTTCATACATAATTCCAAACATTAAATAAACGTTTCGGTTGGAGTTAGAAAAGTTTTAAAAATCATATAACTTGTAAGTGTTACTAAGTAACAAACGTTTTTCTCTTACGAAACATCTCTTATTAGTAACTTGTATTAGTATCACAAATGTCATTTTAATAATTTAAGATTAGGCCAAGTGGTTCAGAAAAACCGGAAAATACCAAAGCTTTCCGGAAAAGCCAAATAGGTTAGTAAAATAAAAGACAATACCCGCCCTCGGACAATATACTCGACATTATCCACCGGTCACTTACACTTCCAGAGCATTGTCTCTCGGCCATTACTCCTCGGTCTTTACGCTCGGTCCTAACCTCCCCCGGTCATAATCCCGCCCGTCATTATTCCCAGCGAGTATTACCTAATTTCGATGAGTTGTATCTTAACTAATTAGTTTTCGCACATTTTTCATGTGTCAAAGGGATTTCCTACGTAGGTTTTACGATTCATCGAGTTAAAATTATATCGATATTAAGTAGATTTTGGCGAGGATTATTGTGATGACCAAGTGATTGGTCCCAATTAGCAAATATATTTTTTTAATAATTTTTCCCGAAGGAACTAAGGGACACTATTCTTAATCATCTAATTTTCCCAATAAATATATATTATTGGGAAAATTAGATGATTAAGGAATAGTGTCCCTTAGTTCCATCGGGAAAAATTATTAAAAAAAATATATTTCCGTGGTATGTGAGTTTTGCTGTCAAATCCCACGAGAAACACGATGATTGACAAAGAGTAGTGATTTGGCTTCATTTAATAAGATGCGCCATTTTTAATCCAGCTACTCACTGTGTTAAGTACATTTTGAAGTTTGCTTGTTGCTTCCGAAATATATGTTCCAACTGCTACGATAGCTGTATCGTTTTCAAATGTTGTTACTGTAATACTTTGAATATTCGGTAAATGTTTCGTTTAAAGGATGAACAGTTCAGAGTACTCGTTTTCAAGTTTCACCCTTTCTAGTCGATCTGCTACGTAGGATTTAAGAATTTGATAAAATTGCTTAGGTGGATCTCGATGCAGTTTAAATTAAAGTCCTTGGTGCAAAACTATGTCGAAAGCTTGGGCTACATCTAAGAAAATACTGGACCATATCTTCAAATCCTCAATGGCTCAATGTTATTCTATGAACTTGTTCAACTGAAGAGTGATTTTCTCTAAACCCAAATTGGTGTGATGGAATTAAACATCTTTCTTCTATTTTAGGTTTGAGCCTCTTAAGCAGCAGTTTCTCAAATATTTTTGATATGACTGGAAGTAATGATATCGGTCTATAAAACTGTTAGTCGTTTGCTGGTTTACCTATTTCAGGAATCATTATTACTTCCGCCACCTTCCATTGACGTGGAACATATTTCATTCCAAAGGCTGCATTAATTAATTGAACTAATTTAAGCAACCCTTTCTCATTAATGGCTTGCACAATCTGCCTAGTAAGTAAGCCATAATCTGGAGCTTTTCTGATACTTAAACTATTATTATTATTCATTTGAATTTTTATTTCCAATAAGGTCTCATATCTTATGTTAAGAACGTCTACTTTGTTTACGACACTTGTATTTTCATTTGCTGTTTTCATCGGCAACGGTTGAAAAGTTTCTTCCAAATTGGCAGCAAATAGAGAGACTTTCTGCTTGTCACTTTTAGCCCTGGATTCATAATCATGCTTGATAGGTTTATGCATTTTGGTTCTTTTTAATCCCTTCATTGCTTCCAAAGTGAGTAACCGTCATCTTTTAGACCAATTTCCTTAAGGAGTTGGTTTGAGGAATAGGTGAACTTTCCCAAGTTACTTGTTGGATAGTATTATTGAATGCTTCTGGTTCAACTTCCAGCTGCATATCTGTTCTGATTGGTTTGCGGAGATTTATTCGCTCTTCTACTAACTTCTTGGATAAATCGTAATTGGTGTTATTGTTTGGTAATCTACGCAAATTTTCTTTTTTTATTATCATTGTATTCTGAGTCACGATCACACGTGAGTGGTTAGATGATAGTTCTTTACTGTTGTCAATGCTCTTGTATTTCTCTAAAATTCCTTTTGACGCAAAGAAGTCAAGAAGATCTGGTATTTTATGTAAGTCAGTAAGCCAATGTTGGTTTATCGCCAGAGTGAAATTCTCAGTTGTTTTCGCGAGCTGCATTAAATAACTCTTTCCTTACGAGATTTTAAGTCTAAATCCCCAATAGGTATTATTCCCATTAAAATCAACGCTTATGATAAAATTTGGTCCTAGTGATTTAAAAAGTCAACTGTAGTCTTCCTTTTTTAACTGATACCGTGGGGGACAGTAAATAGAGCAAATATTGAGATACAACTTTTATGGGTTTAGCTTGCATAATTTCTGTGCCAAGTCCGGGCTCTTCGCCATATCTAATATTATTTTTAATAAGTACGGTAGATCCACCTCTAGCGTTCCCTCCTGGATGAATACCATGGTAGCTACAAACATAGAATATCTATTTTTCTCAGTTTAACTGTAGAATGCTGTGGTAATCCATTCGTCTGTTATATAGAGCTTCTAGACCACGTTCTTGTTTTGCTAGACGTGCATTTATCGTTTATATACTTCGGAATATCCTTTCGAGAGGATTTTCTTTAGTAAGATGTGATTGTGGTGGTACTCTAGTTGTAATTGGAATCCATACTCTTGTAATGTTAGTGATTTGAGTTGATAGGCGCGTTTTATTTCTCAATCTTTGCACATGTGCTGCTTCTTCGCATCCTCTATAGTTGGCCAAGTGTTGTCCTTTATAGTTTATACAACTTGCAGGTTCATTGCGGCTAATAGAGGTAGTATTTCGAGTTGTCAACCGGTATATTTTAAGCACCTAGTATCTCACACACAATATCTTTGAACGTGGTTATAACCTCAAGCCCAACCTAGAACAACTCAATGAAGCAATTCACTACGCTGCTTTGGCAAGTACCCCCATTATACAAAATAAGAAGAAGCTTAACATATCCTACCCAATGGAAGTTAGAGAGTTGGTAAGTAAAACCTGGCAAATAACTAGAACACCGGAGAACAAAACAATTCTTAACAATTTAGGTAACAGTCTCAAATCTCTTCTTAAAGAAGATAAAAATGCATCAATCAACAGATATCTAGTTAGCCTAACCGATGAAAAAAATTCTGATTATTCTCTGTGGAAGGCGACGAAGGGACTCAAAAGACCCAAAATGCAAGTGCTTCCACTTAAAAATGAGGATGGAACCTGGGCAAGAGGTCCTAAAGAGACGGCTGATCTGTTTGCGGAGTATCTCGAGGATACCTTCCAACCACTACCAAGGCAAACGGCCAATGAAAATATAATGTCAATCCAACAGCTAGATGATTTTGATATACGCCCAGTAACTCTCAAAGAATTAAAAGAAGAAGTGAAAAGCAACATGAATGTTAAACAAGCCCCAGGGTATGACTTGATTACTTGCCAAATAATCAAGGCTTACCAGATAAAGGATTTCGTAATCTATTACACATAATCAATGCAAGCTCTCGGTTAAAATATGTTCCGTGGCAATGGAAAGTAGCAGAAGTAATCATGATAGCAAAACCTGATAAACCACCTAACGATAAAAAATCATACAGGCCAATTTCATTGCTGCCAATTATGTCAAAACTCTTTGAAAAATTATTACTAAAAAAACTTAAATCAATAATTGAGGACCGACAACTAATTCCTCCACATCAATTTGGATTCATGCACTTCACAATTGAACAGGTGGATAGAGTCACCAACGTTAGAACGCAAAAAAGTATGCTCCAGCATATTTCTGGACGTCGCCCAAGCATTCGATATAGTTTGGCACAGTAGACTGGAATTCAAACCAAGATAATTCTATGCCATACTAAGATCTTATTTATCCAATAGACATTTTCGTGTGAAATATGAGGATGAATACTCCGAACTAAAAAAAAATCTCTGCCGCTGTCCCACAGGGGAGTATCTTAGGACCAATCCTGTATTTATTATATACAAGGGATGTTCCAACAACAGATGAAGGAACCATAGCCACCTTTGCAGATGACACAGCAATCATGGCCATTGGAAGTAATGTCGCTGATGCAACGCTGAGCAAACTCCAGAAGATTACCAATGAGGTTTGTAACTGGACTAAGCACTGGAGAATCAAGCTTAATGAGACGAAATACACGCATATTAACTTTACATATCAAAAGGCTTTCCAATTACCGTTAGTAATTAACTCACGACCGGTGTCATATGCAAACAAAGCTAAATATCTGGGCATGACTCTCGATGCCAAGCTCAAGTGAAGAGAGCATGTCAAAAAGAAGAAAGAAGAACTTAATATTAAGTTCAGAAAAATGTATTGGCTCATATAGGTAGAGGCTCTGACCTTACAATATACAACAAGCTGCTGCTATATCGGCAAATACTGAAGCCGATATGGACCTACGGTATTCAACTCTGGGGATGTACTAAGCAAACAAACGCCAAAATGATACAGACGTTTCAAAATAAGGTTCTCCGTAGCATCGTAAATGCTTCGTGGTACACAAGAAATGAAAACCTTCACAGGGACTTGGCTAGATGGACTACATCAAAGATGAAATAAAAAAGCACGCCGCCAAACACGAAATAAGGCTCCAGGGACATGGAAACCCCTATATTCGCCATATGGTAGATAACCCTGTCGTTGAAAGAAGACTTCAAAGAACGAGGCCACTTGACCTAGTAAACATACCAAATTAAAATTATATTTTAAATAGGTTTAATTAATTTTGGGACTAACCATTGGGTTTCACCCCAACAAATTAGAATTATTTAAGAAATGTAAAATTTGTAAATTTGAAAGATTAATTGCTAGATGAGCACAGTCTCAGTAGTATTTAATAAAGGAAAAAAAAATTAAAGCAGACTCCGTGGAAAACCCATTACGAAAACCTTGCTGACAGCAACTTATAACACTATGCTTCTCTAGGAATACAACCATTCTAAATTTAATAATTTTTTCCATTATTTTTAACAAAACTGGCTGTAGAGCAATAGGCCGGTAATTATTTAAGTCGCATCTGGAATCAATTTTATGAAGAGGTAACACAATTGCTGATTTCAAAATTTCCGGAACAATACCGGTTCTAAAACAACGATTAAAAATATGACATAAAGAAGGACATACAAGACCAACGGAACTTTTAATTAAGTAATTGCTACAACCGAATATATCGTAAGAGTTGCGTGATTTTAAAGAAGCAATGGCTTTAGAAACTTCAAGATCGTCAATTGAATGAAAAAAAAAGATTGCTCAAGATAATCGCCATCAGGCTCCATAGAATTTCTATTATTTAATGGAAGACTAGACTTCAAATTTGACGCAATACTTCCAAAATAATTGCTGAACTCATTGGCAATATCAGTTAAAAGATCATTATTAGACGAATTAATAGAATTAATGAGCTTAATCTTTGATGAATTATTACTTAAAATGTCATTGATAGTACGCCACATAAGTTTGGAGTCACCGGAACAGTTATCATTTTATAATAAGCTACACGAGCAGCAATGGTTTTCTTTTTTACTTTATGACAATAGGCTGTAACATATTGCTGGAACCGTTGATTGGTTCTAACATGTTCCGTCTTGCTCAATAACCATTTTTTACGTTTAATCATGATTAACAAGGCCTCAGAGATCCATGGTTTAATAGGACGATTAATACGTGATTTTTGTGATTCTAGGCGAGCTGAGAAAACATCATTCCAAAGCGAGAGAAATTAGCTCTACTTAACGATTCCAAGAATTTAGATAGAATGATTTTTGGCTTAACTGGTAATCTATCAGCAAGATAAAATATCAATATTAATATCACACAGAACAAAGAGGTTTTTACTGCTTATATGTTTTAAATATTCAGAAAACTCATCGAGAAAGACAGACCCCGTAACGGCCTGAAGCCGATAAACGCAAATTAAAATGTACGTGTCATTGCCAATTACAAGTTTTACCTTTAATTACTTTTATAATATACCAAAACTCCACCAGCACGATAACTATTGTTACAACAACAAACAAGATGGTAATCATTTAACTGATAGAATTCCTATCTTTTAAATGACTCAAGATGAGCCAAAAAAAAATTAAAATTTTTCCTTAGACTTCTAATATTCTGACGAACACTTTTAACACTCTTACAATCATTCCTAATTAAACTATCTGAAGTCATAATAAATAAAAAAAATTACACATATGCGCGTCTGGATCTTTTGTGTTTATTTTCCAAACATTTTTTGAACTACTCTATAGTCGTTTGTAGACACCGATTTCATTAAAGCTTGGGTATTCGGAAATTCTGTAATCACATTAATTGGTGGTAGCACCTTTGTTTTAATTGGCAACCTTGCGTTGTTCTTATTGCAGGTATTGTTGAAGCACAGGCATTGGTTCCGTACTTTATTTACCTTTTGCTTTCGAATGCTCCCCAACTTCTGGCGAGGAATCTGCTCTTCGTTTTTTGCCTAGATTGTTTTTTATGTTTGTGCATCCAACCTGTTTCTCTTATAAGTTCCGCATCATCTGTATGCGTTAGTACAGGCAATTGTGCTGTTTTCGTTAAACTAGTAAGTGGAGTTTCCAACACTTTTATCGGTCTGGCCTTCTACCGCTCCTACCAGAAACAACATCTATCAGCGCATTTCAAAACGTACCATTCCGACGGTTTTAGAGAGTGAGATTAGATTTAGATTTTGAATGCAGCCTTTCACACTAAACGTTATAAATACGGTGTGCCACAGTGAAATGGATACGGTTTGCCGTTGAAATCCTCCGTAAGTATAACAAAAGTCACACGCGCCTAACAGCGCATATATAAATAACCGCGCTAGTAGGAACATCGTTATATTTGATCATGCATGTCACAAATAATAAAAAATATAAATAAAATAATAATGATCATAATAATATACACGAGAGATGGCACAGACATTTGGCAGACAATGTTATGATTCATCTCAAGATTTTTTTTCTTTTAATTTTCTTGTGTGTGCGAGATTTGTTTGTTTTCTTGAAAAAATAAAAATAAAATAAAAAATTATAAATAAACATATTTTAAGTTGTCATATTTGTTATTTTTATTTTGTTGCTTTTTATTTTTAAGTTTGTGTTTAATATATACGATATGCATATACATTTTCGAATTAATTTATTAGAAAAAATTTAATTTAAACAACAGCAACAACGACGCTAAGTTACATTTTAACTCCAACAACAAAATTACAGAAAGAAAATGAATATAAACATATTAAAATATACAAAGTACAAAAATGGCGGATGAGTATGAGGCTCATGAACGATGTCAATATGCAAGGTCTTTGGTATTAATATCAACAAAATTCAGCATTAAATAAATGTGAGACTGTCACTCGGTATGCATAAAGTGCTTGTCTATTTAAAACTAACTAGAAAAATTTTAGCCAAACTTCCGGCATCACGATCAACACTATTGTTTCTGGATTTTTAAAAGTATGTTTATGCATTATTTACTGAACATTTTTTTTGCACCAAAAAGTTTTAGTGGGGTACAACCACACGGAATTGGAGAAAGCATCAATAATAAATAATGTATGATACTGTTTCTTATATTCTTCTTCTAGTCACCAAACTGCTAAGATGATAAAGGTGATATGAAACGAGGAACACATAATCTTTCACCCTATTTACAGCTTATAGTGTATAAGGATGCATTCGGCATCTAGGGCGTGTTCCAGACGAAAATTAAATTCTTGAAAATGGCCCACCCGGCAATCCTGGTTGCTAGCTCCCGGCGCTCCATTGTGTCTTTCGGCACAGAATAATCCGGAACAATTTTAAAAGTAAGGCCAAGCAAGTATACCCATAATCTATTTAGTGTCCTCACAATTGCCAAAACCTCTAACACATAACTGCAATATGGTTCCTGGCATGAAGCTGTTTTTTTTTCGAGAAATAGCAGGCGGAATGGAACCGGTCATCATCATTTGATTTGTGTAGAAACATATAATTGAGGTCAATTTTTGATGCTATAAATTTTTAAAACCTGATACCTAATCAAAACTTCCTTCATTTGCTTGAATACAGCCATTTACCCTAGGCCAAAATTAAATTCGATTTTCTTTGATAACAAATTTGTAGTAAACATTTTAATCACTCGTGTTATTATCTCTGAAGAGAATTGAATACTGCCACTAAAGTTTAAGCCTTGTAAAACATTTGGCACCTTGGAGTTTGATAATCTCATCTTCGATGATATGATGCAGAATCTGTTCTTCACAACTATTCATCGTTCAGTCTTAATAGTCTAGACAGAGCCGGTTTGATCCATTCTTCTTATTGGCTCTCAGCACCGGGCTCGCTTAATCGGAAGAACGTTGATTTATAACATCTCCTCATCTATCAGAGCTGCTTACATGAAGTTCCAACGCAGATAGCCGCGTTGGATTTTGGGCAGCGACAAACGTTAAAATCGTTTTATCTCGATTTCCAGTGCCAATAAATACATATTTATTGTAAGCCATGATCTTTAAATCACAGCCACCATCCAGCAGAGCAAATAACTCATGCCAATTAATTTCCAACTAATTTCCACTACGCCTTCAGATTTCGAAAAATTGCAAAGCACTTTCATTCTAGTTCCATCTATTTGTGGTTCTTCGGTTCTCATTTCACCATAACCATAACATTTGTACGAGTATGTATGATTAAACTTTTGTGGTAGAGAATTTTCACTAGGCTTGATACTCGAAGCTTTAAAACTATTATTTTGCTTATTATGGCTGGCTTTCTTCTTAATTTCCTTATAAAGTACAAGTTTTTTTAAAGTTATGGATATTGGGTGCAAATTACAGAATGATCTTGTTTGGTTCATAATCAACAATCCGGTCTATTGAATACCGAATTATGGCCCCATCTGTAGCATTACCACTTGTCCCAATTTCCAACATTGCAATGAGATAACCATAAGTTTTTATGCGCCAATACTTTATTTATATTTTCCAAATAAATCATTAAAAAAATTTGTTAATTTTTTGCAAGAATCAAGCTGGCTAGTCATCCTCAAACTGTGTTTCGCTGAACCACTAAGGAACGAACCTCTTTGCATAAACAAATTTCTACTAAATTTCGTTTTAGTCATTCGATCGTTTCATCTCGAGCGATACGTGTCATTATGTCCATCAAAAGTCTCATTATTGTTTAAAACCCATTTCATTAAGGTCATCACCTTCATCTACAATTAACTAACATCGGCGTTATTTATGTTGTTTTCATTTTTTTATCAATATTATTCTCAACATTTTATTGTCAATCTATTGTAGTTGAATATTTTGATCAACTCAATCAAACCGCACAGTTTTACAATCACAAATAGAAGTAATTACTGAACGACTTCGGATATTCCACTCTTCTCTGATAGAAGACTGTCCGACGAATTCTGGAGGAGGGACCAAAGGGGACACTCAATCGTCGAGAGATAGTGGTTACGGGTAGTAAATTTTTAGAAATTTTCACACTCTGGGCCATTTACTCAAATTTGAACATACGGCTGGTGCTGGCCACTTGGTCAGCAATCAATTAATTATGTACCATCTCAAAACATCAATCACTATTCTAGGCCCAGGAAGGGTTTGGAAGTTATAGACGATTTTCATATAAATTTATATGGGGCCATATCGAAGCTGGAAGATTGTGCTAATCCTAACATATGGCTGGCACTGGGGTGCTCACCATAGTTTGCCCTTATCATTACCAACTCAAAACCTAAGAAATCATTGCCGGCCACGAATTTTCTTAAGAGATACAAATTTTTATTTAACTTAACCTGAGATTTTGGAACTTGGCCATTTACTTAAATTTGAACATACGGCTGGCTGGCCACTTGGTCAGCAATCAATTAATTATGTACCATCTCAAAACATCAATCACTATTCTCGGCCCAGGAAGGGTTTGGAAGTTATAGACGATTTTCATATAAATTTATATGGGGCCATATCGAAGCTGGAAGATTGTGCTAATCCTAACATATGGCTGGCACTGGGGTGCTCACCATAGTTTGCCCTTATCATTACCAACTCAAAACCTAAGAAATCATTGCCGGCCACGAATTTTCTTAAGAGATACAAATTTTTATTTAACTTAACCTGAGATTTTGGAACTTGGCCATTTACTCAAATTTGAACATACGGCTGGTGCTGGCCACTTGGTCAGCTATCACTTAATTACGTACCATCTTAAAACATTAATCGCTATTTCCGGCCCAGGAAGGGTTTGGAAGTTATAGACGATTTTCATATAAATTTATATGGGGCCATATCGAAGCTGGAAGATTGTGCTAATCCTAACATATGGCTGGCACTGGGGTGCTCACCATAGTTTGCCCTTATCATTACCAACTCAAAACCTAAGAAATCATTGCCGGCCACGAATTTTCTTAAGAGATACAAATTTTTATTTAACTTAACCTGAGATTTTGGAACTTGGCCATTTACTCAAATTTGAACATACGACTGGTGCTGGCCACTTGGTCAGCTATCACTTAATTACGTACCATCTTAAAACATTAATCGCTATTTCCGGCCCAGGAAGGGTTTGGAAGTTATAGACGATTTTCATATAAATTTATATGGGGCCATATCGAAGCTGGAAGATTGTGCCAATCCTAACATACGGCTGGCACTGAGGTCCTCATTATAAGTTACCCTTACTATTGTAAACTAATATTATGGCGTTTTGTTATCTCGAACTTAAAATATGCAAAATTATTATTGCCAAAACCATTAATCATTATTTCCAAAGAGGAATTTGTTTTACATGAACAACAAATAAACGGGAAAAACTGGGATGGGATAATTTGTTGTTGTGTTTATAATTTTAATCGTCTTATAGAGGTATAAAATGAAAAAACTGGGATGGAATAGAATAGTTTCGTGTAAATAATAATAAAAAAAATTCCTGGGATGAAAACTGGGATAACTTCACATGCTTGAAATGAGGACAAGAGGTAAAGACCGGTCTAGTATCAGGCATATTGTAACAAACAGCAGTAGGGTGTCGCCACCCACATGGATTACGAGAGAATTAAGATATCTGAAGTGAATGTGATATCGACACAAACATCGGACTTTAGAGAAACTAAGAAGAATCTATAAGCCTATTTATAGATTTCAGTCAGATTCGCGATTACCATACAGGAAATTGTCACGATTATCGTATAAAAATCGTCACAAAGAGTGTTTCGAGCAAAAACCTAGTCACAATAGTATTACGAGTAGCCGCCCTTCAAAGTAACGGTAGTACGTACCCCTTCGAGAAGCGGTCGTACATCAGAAAGAAATGACCATAATACATGTAAGCGACTTCGAGGAAGAACGGTCAAACCTGATGTAAAACGGAGTGTCAAGGTGGGTTTAGAGGAAGTTAACATCGCTGTGATATTGGTCACAACACCGGCAACCAACCACGAAGAATGTGACAGATAATTCCCAAAAAATTGGAAAAAACAGCATAGGTTAGTAAAAGGAGCATCGAATCCTGATGCTGATGTTAGATATCTTGAGGCTACAACTGTGAAATAGTGTAGGGCTCATTCAGAAAGGGGAAAAATTGCTAAGAGAGCGACCTTGTCTGTTAATACAAAACCGATTAAGACAGGAGAGATAACTACTCAAGTTGTGCGTGGTTCTGCTGAAAACACATGCTAGTAGATCGAGCCAGGTCCAGCATCAACTACAACCGATATATAGACTTCAATACTAAAAATAATATTAAACGTTGCCATTGGATTAAGGCGGTCATTCAACCACGTCGTTATTGTTACCAATGACCATCACCCAAAAATTGGTACGTATTTTTCGGTTTGCTATCAGATCTCAAACATCGCAAATTGATTGACCCATCCACTAAGCTACTAATCAACGATATACCAGCACTCGTTTATGCACCATCGCCAATGTTCTACGTGATCAACAACGTTTACGAAGGACTGTTAATCAAATTCCCTTCTTTAACTTCTTCACCAAGCTATAAAGGTAAATCATAATGAAGTTCACATGAACTGGGAATCTGCCGACCTTCTTCATCATCTGGAATACATGGAGGCTTAACGCAGTATTTCTGCCGTTGCCTAATCCCACATATTCAACATTTCTCGAGCGAACTTCTAGATGCATACTCCATCGTGGTGCTCTCTGGGTAACACTAAATGAATCAGGCGGTGTAGTGGAGACAAACATAGAAAATTCTGTTTATAGTCTTAGTCACTACATGTCAAGGCGACTCACTGGCGCCCTAAAACCAACACCACATCAGCGTGTATTCTCCAGGTTAGGGGTGGCTGTATCAAGCGGCTCGCTATAAAAATGTGTTCAAGGTAGAAATGAATACGTTAAATTTATTCACCCGTACGTGACCCACACTATGGTAACAAGCCGGTTGAGCGGCAGGCTAACAACCTTATCTCATAAAAACAAATAATAAGTTATGAACTCTACACAAAGGCCTCTGATTACCATAACGGATTCACTACAAACACGACCTCGGAAATTGTATACCTGGAGATCTCCAAAACTTTTCGAATCAGGCAAAGAGTTACACATAAGACGTATTTGCACTATTCAAAAGCTTGAATGGTCTGGGTTGTGGATGACTTTAATGAAAAAATTGGTATAAGAATGTAGAAAATGCATCGCACAAGCATCCACAAACATATCCGACGTTAGATCTTACAAACTGTCATCTACGTTCAATAAACAAGCACAATAAACCGTTCTATATGGAATACCGATGCTTTAAAACAGCAAGCTTTACTGCAGAGTGACCAATCAGCTGCCACTGAGTGTATACCATATACTCGCATAGTAACAACGAAGAAACTATTTAGATTCAGGAGCAGTGACACGCTATACAGTCAGCCATAACTACGGCGGCGAAGAATACTATCAGAAGAAACTCAGTCAAAACTATAGCAGTCATTGGTTCTCGCAGTGATTGGTTTGGTGATTAGTGCCGCCTGGTTCGAGGATAAACAAAACTTCGTGAAAAATGATTGGCTCACAACAATAGAAACACTCTAGCAGAATACATCCGAGCTAGGAAAGCAACTAAATACCTCCGGCAAAAGAAGCGCTATCATATGAGATCATGCATCAAAAACATCAGCTTCAAAGCGGAACATGGAAATTGAAGGGAATGCTTCACTGACGCCAATAATCTCACTAAAACGCCCACCCAAGAAGTAAAGCCATCAAAGATGGGAATGAAGAACTGAGAACATATATGGCTGATGTTCTCCCAGTAGAGCAAACCTATTTCCAACATCTGCTAAATCGTAATGACGATGTAACCCTCAAAAGAACAATTTCACCACCAGGTGAACAGGTCTTTGTGGAATATCCTACAGTGGAGAAAGTAGACGCAGCTATTAGTAGATAGAAAAATGGAAAGGGACCCGGCCTCGTCGGAATCCTCGCAGAATACGAGGATATCTATGCGATCTATACGATTTCATCGTCTCTGTTTGGGACCAAGAAGAGTTGCCGACAAAAAGACTTAAATGCAACAACTATCATGACATAGCTGTATTGAACACTGTTTAGAAAGTGTTGACTAAAGTTATACTTGCCAGACTTATCCCTCTTGGGAAAAACATCATTGGCGACTATCAGTATGGTTTTCGTCCCAGCCGATCGATCAATGACCAGTGTTTCACCATGAGGATGATTTTAAAAAGTATTGGGACAGACATCAATTTTATATAAACTTCAGGTATGCATATAACATAGTATCAACCGTGAGACCCGTTTCTCTGTGTAAATTAACAACGTCCGGGTTTGTATGTAGAATCATAATAGAAGAAACGGTTCAAACTCCTTTTGACACACGCCTGTGCTGTTCAATTTGGCGCCGGAGTACGTAGTAAGGAAAAACAACATTGAAATATCGTGCTTCTTTGCCGAATAGCTAGCGATATTTAGTTGCAGTTTCATACCGATCGGCTGCTACGCAAGAAGACTAGGCGTTTGGAAGAGCACTAAAACCAAATTCTTAGCAACTACCAGGAGCACTTCCATGGCAAATCTCTCTCGGAATCGGCAACCATAATTTTGATAGCGTTCAAAACCTTAAATACCTTGAGCCAGTGATAACATCGTCAAATGGTATGCAGGCAGCAATAAAAGCCCGAATCACTACCGAATAACGACATTTCTAAGGCCTGTGCTGGCTTTCGGAAGCGAGAGATGGGCTCGTTCCATCTTTGGTCCTACTTAGATATCGCATTCGTATGAACCACAAGATAAAGCAACTTCTCTGAAATAGCGATAACATCCGATTCATCAAATCCAATCCAGTTATAGATGGCTGCACCACGTTTCAAGGTCCTCACAACAACGTATGATTAATAAAGTGTTCCAACAACAACCAGCCGATGTGCGGCTTAGAGAAAGACCTCGGCTGCACTGGTGAGACGACGTCCAACAAGGCCTACCTAGTCGAGTGGTTAAGGTATACACAACCAACAGCTATCAACCCAACTGTCGCGAGTTCGAACCCATCATCGATGTTGTCGGATCAAGTATTCCACCAATACTGATATGGAATCGAATTTTAGAATGGAATTGCTAGTAGAGGGGAATAAGGAGATAACGAAAGCAATTGTAAACAGCGACTTCATGGAAAGTACTAGAATTAAGAACGGCGATAATCATGAAGACAGAGGAAATGATGACGTAGTATGTTCGCGAATACGCAACTACATGAATGGGATTTACATTTGCAAAGCGCATACATCGACAAGTATATAAGCGCGAGCAATTTGGGACGCAGACACAGTTGTAATTTAACCAATGAACAGTGCAAGTTAAAAAGTAATAAGTGCGAAAAATATAGTGAACAGCAAAAGCGAATTAGTGAGCAGTTGTGTGGGCAGCACTTGTGAAATAAAAGAATTGTGCTGTAAAGTTATTGGAAAATAAAATTTGTAACTTGAAAAGCTGATTTTTTTATTTGCAAAATCGTGTACGAATCCGTATAAAACGCCCGAAATTCGTAACAATATAATAGGATGTCGAAACTGGAGGGAGAGAGCGATGGATCGAGACGGATGGAGGACCAACAGGTGGCACAATCCCTTCATGGAATGTGATAGCTAGAGAGGGAGAGATAGAGAGAGAGAGAGAGAGAGAGAGAGAGAGAGAGAGAGACAGAGAGACAAAGAGAGAAATATATCTCAATCGATTTGTCTCAAAAACTTGCAGAGACACTTGCTCCAATTTAAATGCAATTGGTAACACTCGTTAAGAAACCTAACACGCCCAAAGACTTTTCTTGGTCTGAAGAATAGCAAGATGCATTCCATCACATCAAAAAAAATTTGGGAAAGCTTGCGCTTTTAGCGCATCCGCTATATGGCACAAAATTCAGCATCACAACTGATCAAGCATGGCTGTGCACACAAAAAATATGACAATAATTTTCCTAAATTCGATGTGATTTTTAGGTTTATTTTTTATTATTTATTCTACCCCAATTTTCAGATATAACCCAAATAATCGAGGAGTAATTTTTTTATACTAAAATTGTGTTGTGTCGTATATAATACTCTTTGGTATGTGACCCCGATTTCCCAAGCACTCGGTGTCGACAGGCCGATGCAATAATTTATCAAAAGAAATAAACTGCCATGTATATTGTGGTAAATATTAATTTATGGTTTACAAACAGCCGCACTTACCATTACAGTCTGACGGCGATTGTGAAATTATGAATTCTTTATCTTAAAAAAATACTAGAATTTAGTGCTCACTAAACCATAACCAAAATTATAAAGTTTCACAAAATTGGTGCATATAGTTCGTAAAAGGTCCACACATATTCTTAGTGCGGAAACCACTTATACCGCTGGACTTATAAAAAGCTGCTCTTATTATAAGTTATTTTGACAAAATTCGATATCAAAAAATATATCAGAAGCTGGCCAGCCAATTTCAACTGAATTACACGTTTAGAGAGACCGACCTGAGCGTCTTCTATCCATTATGCCTAATGATATTGGATACGATTTGCGAACAATGGTGTCAAGGATGTTTGTTCAATTCCAATAAAAATTGACCTACAATTACAAAATATAACAAATATTATATCGAGGCGCAAAATAGTCTGACGTATTTCTAAGAAAAACGTAACTCCACCGCAAAATCTCTGATTCAGAGAAGTAAGTATGTAGCATTTCAAAATTGATTGCAGAACAAAAAACAAAAAAAAATACTTATTTAATTTAATTTAAATTTGAAATAAAAATTACTTAATGTGTTCTGTGGAAAATTTATTGTTTATATTTTATTCAAAGCAAAATGTGTGCTGCTGCTGTATGTTGGCTGTATTTTCGACCGCGCGCGCGATTAGTTAATCAGCAGTTAAATTATTTGACATTTGAATTTATTAGTTAAAAAAAAAATGAAAAAACAAAAAAGTAAGAGTTTTTAAAATATAAAACTAAACAATTGAACACTTTTTTGCAATTAGATTTTTCTTTTATTTTCAACTTTGTAATTTCACAAGAAAAATCGTTATTTATTTGTGTTTTCTTAGTTAACTTATACTTGCTCGTTTTACGTTTCTAAGATTCTCTTCTTATATTATAACAATAAACAATTGAATATTGTGGTCTGGATAAATCAGCGTTTTCAATAGATAATCATTGCAGATGTTACCTATTTTCGGATACACAAGACTATACACACAGACATACGTATACGTATACGAATCGCCCGCGTAAGATTAATTAAGTGATTATGATAAGTAGATAGAAGATAGATTAATTAATGTTTAAATGTTTTAGCGGAAATATGTGTTTAAACCGTGTGTTTGCAAAACACGTATAATTTTATATTGGGTTACCGTGGCTGAGCCGTGCAATATAACGTACTGTTGTAAACATATTTAGACAGATGATCAGTAAATAAAGTTTAAAATAGATAAACTACAGGATTTAGTCTAGAAATCTGCGTTTATTATGTTAATTTAAATACGGGCGATTAACATGAACTCTAGAAATCATGACCCTAATGCTGCACCAGCACTTGTGTAGCACAATCCAATGAAAATGGTACTGGAATTTTTTACAAATTAATTACAAATTTGTTACACAGTTAGAAAAATTTTTACAGGTTCCGTTATCCTGCAATTCGTGTGTGGACTGGCATTAGACAAAGCTATACCACACTTTTCGTATTTTTGTTAATATTTATTGTACCTTGTTGGGGGTGGTACTGGAATTTTTTACAAATTAATTACAACATATTGGCATAGTTCAAACCCCCCCCCTCTCCCACCCCCCAAAAAAAATTTCCTCTGAAGGGCGCATTGTTCAAAACTCATATTTTTCGTCAAACCATGCTTTTGGCATTTCAGTTAATATTTATTGTATCGTACTGGGGGTGGTACTGGGATATTGCTACAAATTAATTACAATAAAATGGCATAATTAAACTTCTAGAAAATTACCCCAAATACTAGAAGCTTTCACAAAACACCCACAAAAATCAATCAAAATGCATCGAGCTCTCTTACAATACAAGAAATAGGTATCCCTGAATGTATTATACCAGCCGACACCCACAAAAATCGTACAAAATGTATCGAAATTCCTTACTATGCAAGAAATAAATATCCCTAAATATTTACAATAGCAAACACCCACAAAAATTGATCATAATGTATCGAATTACCCACACCCACAAACAATATTGTATAAGATAGCGGAAATTTCTCAGCGGAAAATAAAAGATTTCGCTACTCGCCGCACGTGGCATCACAATCACAAAAGAGAATATATTTCGTTATATAATTACCAGCGGAAATTTTTTATTCATTTCGTATCTCTTTTTCACTAAATAAAACATCCCAGCGGAATAAAATATTAAGTGATCCTTAAAATGGCAAATTGATTGATCTCCGAAGTAAAGGAACTTGGTAAATGAAATCTTGAAATTTAACAATATTCCGTCTTTCCGCCATTCTAAAAGGATGACGATGAAATTTGGATAAAAGCATTGATCAGGGGTCCAAAACTTAGGACAAAATCCTAGGTTCCGTTCATGCTGGACTAAACTAGGCCATTTCATAACCAATTCTTTTGAAAATTTAATTTTTTTTATTAGTTTATTTTCAAATTTTGGCCAATATCTCAAAAACTTCCACTAGTAACCAATTCTTTCGATTTTTTTTCTAATAGCTTAGGTCATATTGAGTCTACGAGGAAAATTTGGGGAAAATTGATGGATTAGAATTTTCACTATAATTTTCATTATAATCGAAAGTATTGGTTACTAGTGGAAGTTTTTGAGATATTGGCCAAAAACTGAAAATAACTTAAATGGCCGCAGAAAATCAAAAAATTATAGTGAAAATTCTAATCCATCAATTTTCCCCAAATTTTCCATGTATTCTCAGTATGACCTAAGCTATTAGATAAACAATCGAAAGTTCTGGTTACTAGTAGAAGTTTTTGAGATATCGGCCAAAAACTGAAAATAACTTATTTGGCCGCAGAAAATCAAAAAATTATAGTGAAAATTCTAATCCATCAATTTTCCCCAAATTTTCCGTGTATTCTCAGTATGACCTAAGCTATTAGATAAACAATCGAAAGTTCTGGTTACTAGTAGAAGTTTTTGAGATATCGGCCAAAAGCTGAAAATAACTTATTTGGCCGCAGAAAATCAAAAAATTATAGTGAAAATTCTAATCCATCAATTTTCCCCAAATTTTCCATGTATTCTCAGTATGACCTAAGCTATTAGATAAACAATCGAAAGTTCTAGTTACTAGTAGAAATTTTTGAGATATCGGCCAAAAACTGAAAATAACTTATTTGGCCGCAGAAAATCAAAAAATTATAGTGAAAATTCTAATCCATCAATTTTCCCCAAATTTTCCATGTATTCTCAGTATGACCTAAGCTATTAGATAAACAATCGAAAGTTCTGGTTACTAGTAGAAGTTTTTGAGATATTAGCCAAAAACTGAAAATAAAATAATAAAAAAATTTAAATTTTCAAAAGTATTGGTTATGAAATGGCCTAGTTTAGTCCACCATGAACAGATCCTAGAATTTTGTCCTAAATTTTGGGCCTCTGATCAATACTTTTATCCAAATTTCATCGTCATTCTTTTAGAATGGCGGAAAGATGGAATATTGTTAAATTTCAAGATTTGATTTACCGAGTTCCTTTACTTCGGAGATCAATCAATTTGTCATTTTAAGGATCACTTTTAATATTTTATTCCGCTGGGATGTTTTATTTAGTGAAAAAAGAGATACGAAATGATTAAAAAATTTCCGCTGGTAATTACATAACAAAATAAATTCTCTTATGTGATTGTGATGCCATTTGCGGCGAGTAGCGAAATCTCTTATTTTCCGCTGAGAAATTTCCGCTATCTTATACAGCATTTTTTGTGGGTGTGGGTAATTCGATACATTATGATCAATTTTTGTGGGTGTTGGCTGTTGTAATAAATTCGGGGGTAACTATTTCTTGCATTGGACGGATACCACTTGCGGCGAGTAGCGAAATCTCTTATTTTCCGCTGAGAAATTTCTGCTATCTTATACAGCATCAAAAAATCGATTAAAATGCATCGAACTTCCTTCGTGTGCAAGAAATATTTACCCATAAATTTATTACAACAGCCCACACCCACAAAAATCGATCATAATGCATCAAACTTCCTTTCTTCTTTTGCATAGGGAGGTAATTCGATGAATTTTGATCGATTTTTATTGGGGTAGGCTGTTTGTAATATATTCAGGGATACCTATTTTTTGCGCAGGAAGAAAGTTCGATGCATTATGATCGATTTTTGTGGGTGTGGGCTGTTGTAAAAAATTCATAAATTCATCTACAGTTCAGGAAAGAAAGTATAGACATAAATTTAATGACGTATCAAGCAGGACTGTCAAGCACCGGTATTAGATTCTAGTTTTTTTCTAGCTCTAAAAAGCGTTGAAATGCTTGTGGTGTCGAACTTCCTAATTGGTTCAGTTGTGTTAACCATTTATGATTAAATCAAATTAATCACAAATTTTGTTGGTTTTCGGATTGTTTTGACGTCCCAGAACCTCGATCGCAGTGTATACGTTTATGAATGGCGAATTAGATGTTTCATCGCACGAGATTTCTTATGTCCGTTTATGTGCTGAGTAGTGATGCACCTTATGTACTTCTCGGAGGATTCCTATTCTATAGTGTGACTTTATATAATTAAACGGTAGGAGTGGAACCCGGAATTCTAGTTTTATTTGTGGTTGTTGTATAAACAAATCATGAGTTGTATGATTAAAGCAGGTGAGCTATTACATAAAATATATTTAACGACAACGTGCGTTTGGCAGAAGTTATCATTGCAGTATGAGATCCGTTCTGTGTGATTATCTATTTTCACCTATGGGCTAAAATGTGTTTTTTGCAAATAGCCTTACCCAAGAATGGTAGGCCTGGTCCGATTTTATGAAGGTTAGCGCCTTGCCTATGGATAAAACGATGATTGTTGCGTCAAAATTGCAACCGTCGGTCCGATTGCTATAAGGTACTGCTCCATTTATGTTGTAAGTTGATCGACGGACTTGTTTCTCGTTTTAAGGATTTAGTGAATGTTGATCTATTTAAGTATTTGGCATATGTATAATACACAAATATATCAGGCGCGCAACTAAATTTCCGGGTTTCACACATAGATGGTGCTAGTGACACATCTAGTTGTCATTTATGTCAGAAGTTGTATTTCGTTCATAGTGTGGACAGTTGTTAACGATAACCAGTTGTAATGTCGAGTTTTGTGCCAAACAAACAGCCTTTGCGGGAAGGTTTGCTTCTCTGCTTCAACTTGAAATAAATGCAGCTGAAGCACGTCATTTGCTTGAGGAGGCCTACGGCGAACATGCACCATCGAAAACTACCTGTGAAGATTGGTTTAAATGCTTCAGAACTGGCGATTTCGACATTAAAATCAACGTGCGGAGGCATTAAACACGACTCGCCAAGGTATTTTCAAATATTTACATGCTATGGGAAAAATCTAAAAGGAGGGAAAATGGGTGTCGCATTAGGTGACAGATGAAGAGACCTTTTAGATCAGATGAAAAATCGAACAGTTACTTGCGAAATTTTGCTTTTACGGCATGAAAGAAAGAGCTTCCGGCATCGTTTTGTGGGACCAAGAAGGAATCGTGTACTATGAGCTGCTGAAACAAGGTGAAACTGTCAATATCCAACGCTACCGGCAATAACTAATCAATCTGAACCATGCATTGCTCGAACAACGGCCATAATAGGACACGAGATACGAACGAGTGATATTGCAGCGCACGACAACGCACCATGCCATTGCACCCTCATCGTCCAGGATACCATCAAAACGTTGAGATGGGATCTGCTACCGCACCCGCCTTATTCATCAGACCTGGCACCCTCGAATTATCACTTGTTCCGGTCGATGGCGCATGGCTATACTTGGCCAGTTCCGAAGAAGTGCAAAATTGGCTGGATGAATATGGTTTCGGTCCAAAGACGCATTGTTTTATCGTCGTGGTATTCATGTATTGCCAGAGAGATAACAAAAATGTGTAGATAGCGAAGGATAAACCATTTTTTATATTTCTATTGAAATTTTCCATTTTTATTTTTGTATGTAGTGACGATATGTTTTCATCGTTCTCGACTTATTCTTAATTTTACTCGTCAATTTGATGAGACTTGTTGGATGTTCTTTGTTTATTAAAAAGGATGCTTCAATTTTTGATATTGGCAAAATAGATGGAGGTAACGCTAGTGGATGCTGCTGGTTAAAGCGTCTATTAACTATTAGTCAGGTTATGCTCGAAATAAACTGCATATGAGGACAGAGCTACAATATTAATAATATTCTAAGACTTATACGCTGATAGGCCGTAACAGCAATTCACATTGTGTTTTGGTCTAAAGGCTAGTATGCAGCTGACATAAAATGAATATCGAAATATCGAAATATCGCTGGCCTCCAAAATTATCCAGATAAATTATGCCATGAAGTTTGTCGATTTTTGGAAAATTTTAACACAGACAGCCCCGTATTGAATTATTATTTTTTTATAACTTCATGTCAAAATATATTTTACGTAAGTTTGTTTAGCAACAAACAAAAATAATTGAAGAAATGTCAAAAATTTAACTTACTTTTATCGAACCTCCAGATAAAAATGCAGTGAAAGTGAATAGAGTTAAACAGAGACATCAATATTCAGCGGTTACATTTTCATTTTCGTTTTCACTTGTGTCATTTTTATATGTAAAATTTAATTTCATTTTAACTGTCTACTAGGCGGGCACAAATTTAGAATATAAAGCAAAATAAAAAACCCGGAAAATAATCCTGTGAGCCGTAAATCAATGCTTAAACTTTCAAGTCGATTTTAGCAACAAGTATTTTTTTGAATCTCTTAGAAGAATGCATCTCACCATCTTAAAATGGTTTCATTTAAAAATTAGCTTTTGTAAAATTTACTGATTGCTAACAGAAATAATAATTTTCGACATTGTCGATATATGGTCTACTCTCTCTACATTCTCTATGCCTTCTACTTACATTGTCTACACGTCTACACTATTAATAAACTACGTGGTGTAGACGATACCTCAAACACTGTTTGACGCTGACAGTAACAAGTGCTAAGCAAATGAATTGCAGTTTCTTTCTCCTCTTAGAGTAAAGACGAGCTCTCCTCCTAGTATGTCTCCTACTTAGATCTATTTCTGACCAAATCTGCCTAGTTATTAAACTCGAGACGTTATTATCAAATCTATAATTTTTTAGTTTCACTGAAGCGTTAGTTTGCAGTTAGAAGAGGTCTATTGCTTTTAAATTCCCCGTAATGTAGAAATGGCCGTAGCATCCATATGAAGTGGATGTTGGAATACTCTTTCATGTCGTTAAGATGAGAGACAATTCTGGGCTGCTTTCGAAGTAAGAGACTGAAGCCCAACTGTTAAGTGATGTAACACCAACAACACACCCTACCCTAGGTAACCTTGTTTTTACTAAATATCATGGATCGATAGAAGTAAACCCGGAAAAAATCCTCCCGAGTATAAAGTGTAATTTATATTGGCGAGAGCTGGATGGTGGTTTGGTTATGTTGTTTGCTAAAGGAAAAATCTCGGATATGATTACCAAGTTGGATAACTTAGAAGTACGGTCGATATCTCTAGAAAATGTCAATTTCGTGGAACATCGCCGCTTTCAGGGAACAATGTCACACCACGGTCTTATAGTACAAACGCAACAACCCTTGAGGGTGCAAGAAAAGGTAGTTGTACCATAAAAAATTAAAAATGGTGCTAGGGAAAGTAAGGCATGCACTAAAACGTACTCAATCCACCTCTGACGATGCAGGTGATGCTCTGAAAAAATGAAATAAAACCTTAAATAAAACCAAGGTCTCTCTAGGGAGCCCGGCAAAGATGAAGAAGAACACTTCTAACGCTGATCCACAGGTGTACAGGGAAAATTGGCATAGTCATAAAGAGATGTATAATCACAAATATCGGGTTCTATTCGATAGAAACCGTAACCTCGATGGGACACCGTTCATGGCTTTTCGAACTAATTACGAGAGTTAAACATATAAGATGTTTAAACATGCGAAGCATGCAATGCACGAACGTCAATACTCTTAAATGGATTAAAGAGGCTGTGGGAGTAGTCAGACCTGTTAAGAATTTAGTGTAAGTTCCGTGGTCAAATAATTCTGAAGGGCTTTAAATCAAAACCCATGACATAAAACTGTCAGAGGGAACATCTTTGATGAAAAGAAGAACCCAAAGGCGTAACTTCTTGCACCTGGATTTAAACCCTTTTCCGCTGTCATGGCCGGGTCATTATAATCTTGTCTCAAAAGGAGCGGAATAACTTTTAACTCCACATCATCTTGGTCGCAAAACCAGCAATACAGTACTTTCAACATATATATCTTCTTGATCCAAGAACCATTAATTCATGTGGGCGTTCATTTTTTTGCAGTATCAGTTCATGCACACCACAGCAGCAATGTTTTTCGAAACAACAACCGATTGAAGTCTGTATACTACCGATAAACACTGGTCCTCGATAGTGCTTTATCACAAAAAGTCATCAACCCACTGTTGTTGAGTTAATCTACGTCGAAAGTTGTGAAAAATAATCGTACGAAAATGTTCACGATTTAGTTTCATTTTTGCACTGAAACTAAATTTTGAAACCACTGTAACGAAAAAAACAGCGGCGGTATAAAAACATTCTAAGTAAATATGCCGTTTAAAATATCAAACTGTACTGATACAGACTTTAGTTACCAGAGGCCAGCAATAATCAATCCTGGATTATAATAGGCAACGCTCGTAAACTGAAAAAAAAATACTTATCGGAAAATGTATCTTGGCTTCCAAATGGCACTCATTTGAGAATTGCGGCTTCTCACACATAAAGTGTTTTAACATCGGATTCAGCTGATCATCAAATTATCATAACCGTCAGAACTTTTTCTATACGGTCTATTTGAATATTTAGGACACACAGAGTGCTCGAGTCGATAGTGTGTCGAGAAATATATTGAGATCCTGTTTGTAATTAATTTTAAATATTTCAATAGCAGCTCTATAAAAGCATTTAAAATAGCATTTTAAGAACTAATGTCTAATTGATTATGATAAGATGTTTAAAATTATTTGGATACAATACCCAGAGATGATTCCCATAAAAATCATAAAATTTTAGTTTAATTGGGATCCATAAAATAACAAATTGCCTCTATATGCTGCTGCATCGAGTAAAAATTCGAGTTACATCAAATGTCGATACATTAGATAGTTGAGATACATCCAAAGATAACTGTTCGATGTCATTTTTATGTTAATAGAATTTTATTATGACAGTTTTAAAGGGTTAAATGGGTAAACATAAAAACATAAATAATTTGGAATAACATAAAACGAATCCCATTAATGTTATTTTCATATGAGATCGTGCGGTGTGCGCTACGATGCGGTTACAATTAAAATCTTTCAACTTTTAAAATAATAAACATCTCGTATAATTTAAGCCAAATACACGAGACTTAAAAAGTAAACGGATAAATGTGCGAGAAGAAGTCTGTGACTTAAGAAAGACGTTATGATTATTATTATTATTATCGGAGAATTTATTTTGGGTGTGTGTATCAATTTATTATGTCGGATTTGGTTGTGTTCGGTTCTATATATAACACGAATGTGCATTATTTCCTTAAGAACTGTAGGTGTTGTGTTAACATCTTATTTTAATTTCTCTTAATTATGGAAAATGTTACACACGAAAATATTCATTTGCATAATATATGCGTTTTAATTACGTTGTTCGTTTTCTTTATATAATACCTGAAATTTGACTTAAATATTTGGATTAAAATTACCGGTCAGATTTTATTTTACGTTTACATAAATCTGTTTAATTACTCGTATATTATATACCTGCAATTTCTTCTTAATTTCGGTTTACCGCTCGCTACAAGGTGTTTAATAATATGTTATTTTAGTTTGCGTACCGTTATGGTTTCACAAGTCCTATGGTACATACTGGGTAAGTGACCAATTACTTGCGTCAAATTAAGTCAGATTCTGCAGACATTGGCCTAATTCAGGAATATTTTACGATGGTGTTGGTCTAATTTACGCTTAAAAATTTTAACAGGTTATTTGCAATAACGGAAAGATGAGCCTTGCATAATTACTTTGGATGCTAACCAACAGTCAACAGACTTAGATCAGTGTTGAATTATATTACAAACTATCCATCTAACAACATCAAATGGGTTTTAAAAATTCCATTCAATATGTGAACTAAGTATGAAAGAGCACTATATTCCCGTTGGATTACTGGTGAACCCTCAAAGTTTTCACATAGTAACTACCGGGTGACTGACACGAAGTGTTACCAACTGTCATTGCTGTGAAACCAGTGATGACAGAGCGCTTAAATTTACACTAATGACAGTTCATTCCATTGTTTACAAGCGTACAAAAGCATTTTAGTAGGAAATATCCAGAAAAAAAGTTATCCGCAATGGAATTTAAGCGTAATAGTGTGGTTGCTCTGTATTTGGCTGGAAAACGATGGTGATGGTTTGGGCCGCCGTAACGGCCGAAAGCCGTTCACCGCTCGTTTTTTTGGATCGTGGTATTTAAGATAAATGCTCAAATTTATAGGGATCATGTGTTGGAGGGAGCGTTGAAGCCTTGGTCACAAAACATTTCGGCCGCAGAGCCTGGAAATTTCAACAGGACTCGGTGCCGAGTCATAAAACGCGCGTCCGAAATTTCCACTGCCCAATGGCCACCAAATTCACCGGATGCAAATCCGCTACATTTCTCGGTTTGTGTGTCGATCATCTCAAGCAAAGTGTCGGTCATCGCAAGCAAGCGCTACGCCGGGAATGGGCCAAAATACCGCAGAGCCACTTTCGTGCTGCATGCAATAGCTTTGTCGGCCGTTTGAAGGCCATAATTTCGGCTAAGGGTGGTTAAATCTAAAACTGCTAATGCAATTCGAAAACTTAAATATTTTTGAACATTTTTTATTTTGATTCAATAAAATTCATCAAAAAATAAAAATTCTGTGGCGTTTTGTTTAGGTAACACTTCGTGTCAGCCACCCTGTATATGAATTTTCCAACTACATATCCGACATTTTCAAAAGAATTGTCTGCAGAGTCAAGCTATAATAATTCGATCATGGAAATGCTACTGAAGTTAGCCGAAAATTTCAGCCAGTTTCTAATTTATTTCACTATTATGCTACATAAAATATGGGCCGATTTTTAGCGCAGGTGTTCACTGTTAGTGCCACAACTCAAATTCATTGACCCCTAATACGACAAATTATAAATATGGGATCCAGCTAATTACGGGTCTGTCTAACTTCACCCAGCTCATATGACCTTTAAACATTCGAATTATGTGATATTGATTATTAAAATTTTTGTCGGCGTAAATTTACTGTTAACTTCAATAACATATAATTTTTGGCTAATATCAACATAATTTTGTACTAGCACCTGATACGAAATATGTCGATAATGCAGGGGGTTTCGGCTGAAATTTTCGGCTAACTTCAGTAGCATCTGAAAATTTCAGCCTAAAACCTGCATTATCGACATATTTTCGAGTCAGGTGGTAGTAGTAAATAAATTAAAAGCTGGACGCATGTTTAGTGGTAATTTGTGCTGGTTGAAGCGAAATATTTCACTATGATGCTATATAAAATATGGCCTGATTTTTGGCACAGCTGTTCACTATTAGTGCCACAACTCAAATTCATTGGCCCCTAACACGACAAATTAAAAATACGGGATCCAGCTATTTACGAATTGGTCTAACTTCACCCAGTACAAATTACCACTAAACATGCATCCACACATTCGAATTATGTGATACTGATTTTTGAAATTTTTTTTTCGGCAAAAATTTACTGATAACTTCAATAACATCTAATTTTCGACTAATATCAACAGAATTTTGTACTACAACCTGATACAAAATATGTCGATAATGCAGGTTTTCCGGCTGAAATTTTCGACTAACTTCAGAAGCATATCATGGAAATAATGTTTTACATTAAACAGTCAAGCAGCCTAAGTAAAAGCCACTTAAAGGACCACTACATCAAGAACATCCATTTACATTAAGAGCCTTTCTCTGCGTCTTCATTACGACAATTGAATATATTTATATTTGATAAGATTACCAAACAATATCTTGTAGAACCCATTAAATAATCTGGTGCGACTGTGTGAAGACACTAATACATTTATTACCCCAAACAGATATATTTTTTGTTCATCGGGCACGGAAATTATGTTAGATCACCAGACTTACAACTCGATAAACAACATCTATCTTAAGGAAAACATAAAGATGCCTGACGTTACACATATTCAAGGTGTATCTGAATGTAGTAAATCAACCTAGATTATAAACAAGCATAAACTGGGCAGTGATCTTGTTTTGTGTGCTACAAAAGAAGGACTTGCTGATACTAAATCAAAGGTAACATCTCGTTGCAAGCACAAAACATCGATTTTAATAAAATTAAATTAAATTACAAAACGATTGCCTCGTATCTAATAAATGGAAAGCGGACCTACAATATAGTTTTTATTGATGAGTACATGATGGTGCATGCAGGATATATAGGACTAGTGGTTGTCCATAGTAAATGTTCTAAAATATATCTTCTGTGTGATAGAACCAAATACCATATATTGACACGTTACATAATGTCAACTTGAATGTAACGTACAAATGCCCAGCTGATATTATTTTCGCCCTAACCGAATACTAATCTAACATTAGTAGATGAACACTGTGCAGATATCAAAAAAATTTATAAACCTGCCGTTAATATTGTCGAAAAGCTGATAAACAATTAATCTCCCAGCTTAAGATACCAGAATCTGGTAAAGTCATGACAATCCACGAAGCGCAAGGATTAACCTCACCAAATATAATATGTATTAGAATCAATTCACAACCATTTGAGCTGTTCGATAGTGTATCGCATGCTATAGTTGTTATTTCAAGACACCCACAGTTATTTAAATATTTTTCACCAGTGGCTGATGATAGACTACACTCACTTTTAATGAAAGCTCGAACCTATAGCTATAAAAACGTAAACAAAATGGCATTAAAGGCATTTTCTGGAAAAAATAGTGTCACAAATTCGGAATGTAATCATAACACCCCACCCATGTCCTGTGCACATCCACAAAAAACTATTAAACAGGCATTTTGCTTTCAAAATGTAAATAAAATGTCTTCAAAGGCAGCTCAATTTCATAATTTTGTTTTAAAAACTCTTTCCGGTTTATATAATCTGTGAAACATCATTCAACGATAAACCCTTGAGTTCGGAATTCTTCCCTACTCAATATGTGGTTTATAGATGTGATCACTCATCCCAAACAAGCATAAAAAAATCCGGTGGCGGAGTATTCATAGCCGACGATACATCATTACCTAATAAATTGGTAGATTTAACGAATCCATCGATCGAGCAATTATCGGTTAAAATTGTCAATATATGAATGTACTATAATCACTAGTGGTTGGATCTTTATAATTATCAATGTCCTCTGCTTTTTAAACAGATTGGAAAAACTCAGCAAACATGTTGGTTATCATCTGTGGATCACAAGACTTTTGATCATTAAATTCCATCCAGGCTGGGTAACTAATAGTGAATTAGGTGGAATATACGCCACGTAAATTTGTACATTCATATTTACTCCACACATCGAGCTAGAAGTCATCCAACAAGCATTGGTTCGATTCGGAGAAGGATGTGGTCCTGCTTCGTTCTTGGTTCGTGGATGGTATTCCGGCTTCGTTTTTAAAAAATTCTAAAAATTTGGCAATTCTTCTAAGCATTTTGTTCAATCAGTCATTAAAATTGGCAACTTTTCCACAAAAGTGGGAAATACCTAGAATGACGCATATTTTCAAAGCTGGATCTAGAAATGATGTTTCTTGCTACAGAGGTATTAAATCTATATCTGCTGTACCTAAATTATTTGACTAGTAATATGCAACTCATTCAAAGCAGTGCTTCCGCGGTATTAATCACAATACGAACATGGTTTTGTAGCCTGGTTCAAATCTTATTTGAGTAATCGAATCCAATATATTGAAATAGGAGGTAAAACGTCAAATAGAATACAAGCAACCTCTGGTGTACCTGATATTTGATTTTCACAATCTTCATTAATGGTATTACTGAAGTAATAAAGCATTCCAATGTTCTGATATTCGCAGATGGCCTCAAACTCTACAAAGCCATCAAGTCAATCGACGATGCCAATAAACTAAAAAAAGATATTGACAACCTAGCGTTATGGTGCGAGTTTAATTCTCTGAGTCTCAATATTGGAAAGTACAAATCTCTATCATTTCACCGAAGAGCAAACCCTGTTACACAAGGCTACAAGATAAATGGTGTACTCCTTCGGATAGAAGTTGAAAGTAAAGACCTAGGGGTTACTTCCGTTGAGAACATGAACTTTACTAAGCACATTGAGCTGTACATCGCTAGAGCGAACTCCGTGCTCGGTTTTGTCAAACGTTGGACGGGTGACATTTTTGATGTGGAAACAATTAAGATCCTGTATTGTGCTTACGTTCGATCCCAGCTGGAATATGCTGTTAATGTGTGGTGTCCGTTCTACGAAGATCATATTCAAAGTAATGAGAAAATTCAAAAGAAGTGTATACGCTACTTGACCCGGAAAGACGGATGGATTTATGATCATGATCTACCGTATCACGTAAACATACAGCGACAACAACCAAATTTAACCGGGCGCAACACATACAACTTGACAACTCTTAAAAATAGACGCGAATTGCTAAAAAGTACATTTATTGGTAATCTCCTACTAGGCCTAATCGACGCACCGGATGTGCTCAAGTCAATTAAAATAAAGGTTCCTGGTAGACAACTAAGAGATCATGACTTCCTTCACTTAGATAGACACAGAACCAACTATGGCGATAATAAACCAGTGAGGATGATGTGTAAGAGTTTCAATAGAATTAAATAAATTAAATAAATAGTTATTTGATTTTTGTTTAGCTAAATATAATTTTAAAAGTAGGTTAAGGCAATTTTACGCCCCTCAGTAATTTTTCTTGTTACTTTACTTTTATATTCCAAATTTTCAAATCCAACGCAGATCTATCATCTCTTTTATTTTGTATTTTTTCAAGTCAAATTTGTAGACTTATTTAAATAAATTGACAACTTGATTGACCTCCGAAGTAAAGAAACTCAGTATATGAAATTTTGAAATTTTACAATGTTCCATCTTTCTCCGCTATTTTCAAATGAATTATTATGAAATTTACGAGTATAGTAGTGCATATTTATTTACAGTAGTATTGGTAGTATTGGTTAAGGATTTTAAATTGACTTTTGAACAAAATTCTAGGATCTGTTCATGCTGGACTAAAGTTGGCCATTTCATAATCAATGAAGTTCTGATACCTGTCCATCCTACACGATTACAATGGATTTTGATTATGCTGGACGAAACTCGGCTAATTCTTAATCAATAATTGTGAAATTTGCATCGCAGGTCTATTTTAGTTGTGTTTCTTGAGGCTTGATCTGATCCGCTTCAGTTCAAGTTTCATAAAACAACGCAAGGTTTTATGACGGTATGCAAACATTGAATAACTTTGAAAAAAACAACCGATTTCTATATAAGAGGTATTTCTACTCAATTTAGTCGTTTGCTATTCATTTGGACTAGTTTTTGAATACAACATCAATTAAGTGGCCGCCTTTATTGGCCAAAGCAAATTGTGCTCTTTTTGCTGCGTTTTCCGTTACCTTTTCGAGCATCTCGAGCGGTATAGCGATGATTTCGGCAAGAATGTTTGACTTGAGCTCGTCAATGGTCTGAGTCTTGCTGGCGTACACTTTGCTATTTCAAATATACCCCACAAAAAGAAATCCGGAGATATGTAAAATATGTAATCTGGAGATCTGAGTGGCCAGTCAATGTTGCCCTTTTTTATATCAGACGTCCAGGGAATTTTCGTTGCAGAAACTGAATTGTTTGATTTGCAGTGTAGCGTGTCGCACCGACTTGTTGAAACCAGTAACCGTCAAGACCTTTTTCACTCATTTGCGGGCAGACATAATGAGCCAACATCCACCGATGTCGATTTCCATTAACTGTTTCGTTTTCTCTGAAAAATATAGCCGTTCGGTCGTCGGTCATCAAATATCGTCGATCATCAAAATTTGCTCTCAAAAATCAGGTTCAGTGCCAACCATTCGAGCGACTATTTGGCTGTATTTCAAGCGACGTGCACGGTCTGTCAGCAATATGATTTGTGTTAATTGCACTTTATACGAAAACAAATGCAAATCATCCTCCAAAATGCGCCGCAAACTGGTTTCACTGACGACAAAATACTGCGCGGCGACGTTACAACACTTTTGGGTTTTGGGCAACGCTCCCTCTGACCGCTTCAACCAGTTCATTGGAACGCCTTAATCATTGATGAATGGCGTGTTGACGATCTCTCACTGTCCCGTGTTGAACAAAATTCGACACCAAACGACGAACAGTGTTGTCAGACGGTGCCTGTTGACCACGATATTTTCGATGTTATGCACGTTAAGTTAACACAACTGAATGACTATTTTCAACGTACAGTGTCACTATGTCGGCGTGTGGTTTTGGTATGAAGCGATTCATGGTTAAACTTGTACTGAATTGACGTTTCAAAAACATGTCTAATCAAGTCAATCGGTTGACAAATGTCATAGTTATTAAATGTTTATATTCCGACATAAAAGATGGCGTACCCTGTACATAATTCATATAAGTTTTTTGAAATACTTTAATAAATTTCCGAGTGTATCACTTCATAAAAATATTCATATAACTAACACGAAAACGTCAAATTATCACTAGTAATGCATTATTTTCCCACAAAATTCATTTGGCAGGGTTGTATTTGTAGACTTTTTGTTTTGAATTATATCTCAAAATAAGTCTCCAATATATATAAATACGTGATATAACAGCCATAAGATGACCACCATGGTTTGCTATATAAAATTTGAACTGGTCCGCAACAATTGGTATCAAGAAACACGGCAATTGTAATTCTATTATGTATTTTGAACAAGGTTCTGAAATGAGTCAATGATGGACGCTGCTAGTCCACTTCTTTACAAGTAAATATAAAAAAAGGAGTTGCATTGGTATTTTAGATTGGAAACTTGCGAATCTAACGCGAAAATTAGTAAGTTTGCGACAATTTTGATTTGATCATTAATGAAGCGGTCAGTAATAAAATTGAATCAATTGTTTTTAATATTAAGGACAACTTAACCAGCATCCAACACAACAATCAACTTACAACTGACAACAATAACAACAATACGCCCAACAATAACAACAATACGCCCTCGTATCCGATACTGAATTAATTATGAGGCTATCCAATTTAATACTCGTACATCAGCAATCCTGCAGACGCCAGCTCGAGGAAAACCATTGCCGAATCGCTAATTGTGCAACTTGAGAAGGAATTGGGAACTACCAGTGATGCTCGCCATGATCTAACGAATATTTTGAATCTTCATCAGGAACTTTTTCCTGCCACAGCTATATCCATTAATAACAGCGAACGCCTTCATCTCAAATAATTCCTGCTAATATTGATATCAGCTCCAGCAACTCCCAACACAGGCAGCAGCAATATTAATCTTTCATGCATCCTTAGGGTTTAACCTAAAATTATATTTGTATCCAGATTGTGTAACAATACAACAACGCTGATGTTTTATCACACGTTAATTTTATATTAATTCGACACAATATCCAAGGACAAAATGTCAGAAGACTATATTCGACCTATTACTTTCCCAAGAATCATGGCCCGAAACAACTTAACTCAAACAATTTGTTGATTTCCGTAATAATAACAATAACATGGCAGTAGCAAAAGACTTTAACGCTTAATTTTGAATTTTCAACATTTAGTCAAACAATTGCTACAATTTTGTCAAAGACAAATTGCAAAGACAATCTGAAACTCGGTACCTTGTCTTATCTCTTCAAGGCTAAATTATATTCTTTAGGAGTACCGAAAACCAATCTTGCTTGGTATACAAAAATTATAAAAAAAAATATTTTAAGTAAATATCAAACAATTTTCAAACATTTTCCCTAAATCCAGAAAAACCGCTATCAAATACTAACTGTACTTTTGAGTTGTTCTGGATCAAATTAACAGAGAAATTCCATTTTATTGAGAAATCTAGAGGGGGTGTTTTCGTATATAAAATTGGAAAATCGGCAATTTGCGTGTCGTATGGTTTTTTCTAGCATTTTTCCTAATTTAAGAAAAATCGCTACCAAGTACTAAGCGCGCTTTTGCATTGTTCTGGTTCAAATCAAACAGATAAATACCGTTCCATTGAAAAATTTAGGGGCCCGGGTGTTTTAGTAATAAAATTGATAAAGTGACTCTTGCGTGTCGTATGGTTTTCCAGAGCATTTTCCTTAAATCCAGAAAAACTGTTGAAAAAACTGTTTTTGGTAATCAAACAATTAAGTGAATATTTGCAAACTGTTAATTTGGATTTGAAGAAGGCAACTATTTCTACCGAAAATACACTACTTCTCAAAACCATAGACGCACTCTAGTGATAGTCAATTCTCAGAAAATTTGAGAGCAAATGAAAAAACAAATATTACCAGGTTTGACACTCTTGTTTGCTGTTTTAATTTCTCAAATAAATTTTGTTTTGATAACGGTAGTTTTGTTATTGTTGGGCGAAAACTGCAAACCGTGATTTTGGTAAGTGTTTCATTTCTGGATTTTTTGGGTAGAATAAAAACAATGTTTAAAATGTACAATCATTAATAATGTATTTGTCCTCCATGACATTTTATGACGTCAAAAATTCTTAGATGCCCGTAGCTGTTCTGGCCCAAGATGCATTTTCTATGGCCATTTTAAGCTTCTGAAGCGTATGAAATTGCCTGTTATCATCAAAGACCCTCCTTACCAACCTTCCCCAGATGTTCTCAATGGAGTCAGATCCGCTAAACGCGCCGGCCATCCTAGTTACTCCACATTATGATGCGCAAATCAAGCCGTTGTGGAAGCACTCACATGTGTTCGGGCGTTATCCTGTTGAAAAACTAAATTTTTTTCAGGAAAACTACCCAAATACGGTATGAGTAGCGCTTCCAAAATGGTTTGGTACGCAGTACTGTTCATTCGGCTCGATGGAAATGCTAAAGGAAGAGTATCGAGTGTACTGAATGCGCCCTACATCATCAAAGATCCGCCACCGAAATTTCTCTTGGAGTAATATCGGGGCTATTTTCGCAGATCTCTCCAGTAACTGTTCAGACCATTTGGCCCATCTAAATTAAATTTTTTCTCATCAGAGGAAATCACCTAAAATGCAAAATGTCGTTAGAAGGATAATTTTTTAAAGTAATGACTTCTTTTTACCAGATTGGTGTGAGGTTGAGGTGAGGTTGAGGCTTCATCCTGGATCAGACAATATTGGGATTTTCCTTAATTGCCCGCCACGCGGTTGACAGGGATGCTAAAATATTGGCATCTCGCTTGGTTCTCCTCACAGAAATCGTCGAATTTAGTCGAATAATTTTTCTTATTTCTCGGTTATTTTGAACCTTTTTGCGTCCATGCTGCTTTTTTGTCCATAATTACCGCAATCTTTCAGATAATTGCGGACAACACGATCCAATTTCCCAATTTTTCTCTCTTGTTCCCATTTGGACAAACCCTGACCCCATAACGTGTCTATTTGTCCTTTTTCCTTTTCTGTCAGGATCTTACCGCGTGGCATCTTTACTGGCGAAAATTTACTGTTAACTTCAATAGCATGTAATTTTTAGCTAATATCAACAGAATTTTGTACTACCACCTGATACGAAATATGTAGATAATGCAGGGGTTTTTTCGGCTGAAATTTTCGGCTAACTTCAGTAGCATAATATTTTTACCATTTCTAAATAACATCATCCAAAAAAGGAGCGACTTGACAAACATAATACAACAAGGATATATATAGGTAGAGCAACTGAAAATTATTTTATAAATCTTTGTAAATTTTATTCATCAAAAGAATCGGCATTCGATGAAAACCAAACAAAACATTGCTTACAGAATTCGGACTATGGATATGATACTATAGAAACCTACAAGTCAACCATAATGGTGATCCTAGGTATGTATAGCAGATTACTGAAATATACACGATACAGTATTAAAATCCTGCATCTTACTATTTCCTAAAAAATGTGAACTCAGGCCCTGCCTACACCCTCGACAGAAATGGTTAGTGGGATTAGAATGTTAGTCACAAAAATAAGCAGGGCGGTAGCCGCAGTAAATTTATTGTCTAACTACATTGATAGTTTATTAGTTTGTTATCACACCTTGGAAAAGAATTTGTTAGTTTATTAGAGTTTGTGTTAATTGGTATAGGAACTTCTAAATTACATCATATGGATCTATCGTTATCAGTCATACCTAGTACGACTGGCATAATTATTTCAATTGGCATCTAGGAAGGGAAAACAAATTACCGTGAACATGTGAACAATCCTAAGACATACAACACTTATTTAGATTGACATGTCGGAGTACTTTACGCACATTCTTATAATAACTGATTAATAATTCTAAAACATATTTTTTTATTTAAATTGACTTATAGAAGTGCTCCCGAACCATCTTGTAGTTTGATTCACAAGCTTCCAAAGAATTTCAATATTCCGTAGATTTCTAGGAAGAAGGACAAGGAAGAGAGCGAAATTAATGACTAGTTGGGTAAAAACCTTTAAAAGATTTAGATACCAAGACATAACTATTATATTTATATTGACTTTTGAGAGTGCTATACGAACAAAATTCGGTGGACATAATTAATCATAATGTAGGTAGATTTCATTAGAACTCAAATACATATTTAAATTGATGAGCAACGTAAAGAAGACGTGTCACCACAAATTGTAATTGGGCAATAAAAGAAAGGTAACATTTAAAAACTACACTGTGGCAAGAATAACAACTATTTGCCGTGTGTATAACACTAGGTTAAAGCTTTCCTACTCAATATGCCTAATTTGCGTTCAAATATGAAAGTAGATATGGTGTTAACCCTTAGAGTATCATTGCATCACAAGTATCACAAAATTATTATTGACAAAAATTTGTGACTCTATGCATCTTTATATATTTTTTTTTCAATAGTTCATGAAATCTGGTCAACAAATGGTTAATAATATATGTATTATTAATTAATTATTTGCTAAAAAATAGTAATTTTTATTCACCGCCTTTACAAATTGATCGAGCAATGACAAAATTGATTACTAATTGGCTAATATTTAGATAATTAGAAAGCATAACCGTTTTTGTCGTAATTCCCACGACCTCCCTCTATACAAAATAAAGTGCTACCAAATAAAGTGTGCGCTACTAATTACATCCGGCATTGAACACATACACAAATAAACCAGCGATGACACACCTTTTCAATAACAATCTATATAACTATTTTTATTCAGCGCTGTCCAACTTATATGGAATCACGGGCCAATTAATTTTTCTACTAATGCTTGGTTCAATTTTGTTATTGGTATCACTTTTTTAAATAGAATGAATCAACAGTTAAATTTCGCAATGTTCATAGCATGGTGTACGACCCTCTGTTGTGGCTGTTGTCGTTGATGGCCTTCTTACAGAACTACACCATTCTAAACCGTTACTCGATGAAAGGCTGATTATCTTCTTTTGGAGGTGTGGCACATTAAGGAACACTATTACAAAGGCAGATTGTGTCAAACATTTGGGTGTTACTTTGAGCCAAAAATTTCCAGGGAAACTTTATCTTGAACACAAACTTCAAGCTACTGCTGTATATTGGAAATGCCGTAGGTCGTTTAGTGAGACGATCTGAATAATATGAAATTTATTTTCTAGTTCAATAAATGTGTTATTGTGTCGTCGTGTTGCTTTGTGTTTTCGTTTTTAATCATCGTCTTGTTTCCGTCTTGAGTGTGTATATCTGTCGATGCATTTACTCTGTTTGCACGTACACAGTGATAAGTGATGAGTTAGCGATGAGTTCGTGAATTGATGTAATTCCGAAAAGTGCAATTAAAGGGTGTTTTCTACACAATGTAGTGTTTGATCTCGCTAATAACTTGTCGAATGTTGTGTTCCTAGTATTCAATCGTCTCTGGTTTATCGGCATAGACAAGTGACTTAATATATCCCCAACGAAAATAATCTAATGGAGTTAGATCACACGATCACGGTGGCCAATTAACTAAGGACCATTGCGTGAAATTAGTCTTTCATGAAATGTTTCTTTGAGTAAATTAATTGTATCCCGCGCTGTGTGACATGTGGCACCATCCTGTTGGAACCACAAATCAGCAAGATTTATGCCAGCCAATTGGAGTACAAAAAAGTTAAGAATCATGTCTCTATACCGTTCACCGTTGACTGTAACATCCTTTTTGAAGAGATATGGACTAATAATTCCGACGACCCATAAAGCACGCCAAACTGTTTATTAACGTACCCGTTCAACGATAAGTGAGCTTCATCGCTGAACAAAATTTTGTTTGGAAAATCAACATGAATATCAATTTTTGACGCTCCTTAAGCTAGCAGAACCCATACAGCAGAACATTACAAGATAGTATGAATAACTATAGGCTAATATTAGGCTATAACTAAATGCTGTATTAACAAATTTTGGACTCCACCCCTTCCAACTAAAACGATGGGCTCTGCTAGGTTTAGAAAAAATTATCAGAACCCATATCGAATAATGATTTAAAAACAATTGGAAAATTAAAGGTTACTTTTAGGCTAATTAAATGCGCTATTAAAATTTTTTTATTCTGCTCATTCTAGAAATAAGGCTTTATCACTTCAAAGCTAGCAGAACGTAAATCGAAAATCAGACCAAAACCGAAATTAGAACGCAAAACAAGATCAATTGACATACAACTAATTTAAGGTTCATTGTGGCCTAATCAAATGCCTCATTAAAATATTTTGGGTCCCACTCGATCTTGACCAAACTTCAGATCATCTAATCTAGCAGAACCCAACTCGAAGATCGGACCAAAAACGAAATTAGAACGAAAACCTTGATCTACTGACAAACAAATAATTTTAGACTCATTGTGACCTAATCAAATGCCCTATTAAAAAAATGTTGGGCTCCACTCGTTCTTGATCACACTTCAGCCCATCTAATCTAAAGGTAGCAAAACTAAAATCGAAAATCGGACCAAAACCGAAATTAGAACGCAAAACAAGATCAATTGACATACAAATAATTTTAGGCTTATTATGGCCTAATCAAATACTCCATTAAAAAATGTTGGGCTCCACTCGTTCTTGATTAAACTTCAGGTCATTTAATTTAAAGCTAGCAGAACGCAAAACAAAATCAATTGGCATACAAATAATTTTAGCCTCATTATGGCGTAACCAAATACCCCATTAAAAAATGTTGCGTTCCATTCGTTCTTCACCAAACTTCAGGCCATCTAATCTGCTAGAAGAACGCTAATCGAACCAAAACCGAAATTAGAACGCAAAACAAGATCAATTGACATACAATGATGATCTACTGACAAACAAATAATTTTATGCACGAGTGGAGTCCACAATTTTTTAATGGGGCATTTGATTAGGCCATAATGGGCCTAAAATTATTTGTATGTTAATTGATCTTGTTTGGGTTCTAATTTCTTTTTTGGTCCGATTTTTGATTTACGTTCTGCTAGCTTTGAAGTGATAAAGCATTATGCTTTTTCTAGAATGAGCAGAATAAAAGCCTAAAATTAACCATTAATTTTCCAATTGTTTTTAAATCATTTTTTGATATGGGTTCTGCTAACTTTTTCTAAAGCTAGCAGAACCCATCGTTTTAGTTGGAAGGAGTGGAGCCCAAAAATGTTTAATAGAGTATTTAATTAGCCTATTATTAGCCTATAGTTATTCATACTGTCTTGTAATGTTCTGCTGTATCGGTTCTGCTAGCTTAAGGGAAGTAATTTTTCCTTCAGTCCATTGGCCGAATTGACGGCGTGTGCGATGGTCGGATGGCTTTAATTCCTGCACAAGTTGAATTTTGTAAGCACGTAAACCAAGAACCTTAGATGAAATCTTCCATAAACTGGATAAACACATCTCCAATTGCTGAGAACGAGGTCGAATTGATTGATTTGGGTCTTCCTCAATGCTACCCTGTACAGCGTCTATCACTTGTTTGGTACGCACTGTTTGACATCTTTCTGGATGCGTATTATCATTTAGAGTATACGTGGTTCGAAAACGATCCATAGTTAACCGAATTACCCGCTCTGATGGACGATTATGACGACCGTAAAATGAACATAATGTACGATGAGTTTGGCGAACAGAACCATTTTTTTTATTAAAAAAATTCAACAATTTGCAAGCGTTGCTCTGGTGAGTCTATTCTTTTTGAAATGGCAAATCAAACTAATGACAAAGCAAATGTCAGCTGTTAAATCGGTTGTCAAACAAAACAGTGTTGCCAACTTAAAGATGTGAAACTCTAAAAAAACATCCTTACGATTACTTCTGTTGGGTGGTGCGAATGATGAATGTAAATACAGGGTGGGATATTATCTAATATAATAATGGGAATAAATGTATTTATGTTTATACTACTGTGGGCAAAAAGACTTTTTATTTAAATTTCGCGCGGAAAACCATTCGTCGAAATATTTTTCTATGTTGGTATGACTGTCAGTGACATCTGTGCCAAATGTCACATCAAAATAATCATTAGTGTTTAGTATACGCTTGTCTTTCTGAAGTACAAAAAGTGCATTCGGCGATTTTTACAATGAGTGAAATTATTCAACAAAGAAGTTCCATTAAATTGTGTGTGCGGAATCAATTTTGTGGTGCCGAAACATTCAGAATGTTGCAAAAGGCCATCGGTGATAATTTTGTATGTCGCGAGCAAGTGTTTTTGATTGGTAAAAATTGTTCAAAGAGGGTCGAGAACGTGTTGACGACGAACCACGTCTAGGACGGCCATCAACATCAACTGACGATCAACACGTCAATAAAATCAAGGAATTGGTGCTCGAGAATCGACGATCAACAGTCAGAGACCTTACTGGCATCGTTGAAATATCGCAAGGATCAGTGAAAACCATTTTGAAAGATCATTTGGGCCTAAGAAAAGTGGAAGCTCGATTGGTTCCAAAATCACTCAATTTTTTGGAAAAACAGCATCGCGTTGACATCTGTGAAACAATGTTTTCCGACTACCAGGATGTCATGAAACGTATTATAACTAGCGATGAGTCTTGGATCAATGCTTACGACCCGGAAACAGACGATCAATCGGCCGAATATCGTGCCAAAGGTGAGCCGAAGCCGAAAAAACCACGTCAAAGCAAGTCAAAAATCAAGGTGATGTTGACAGTTTTCTTCGATTATCGAGGTGTGGTGCACTCCGAATTCCTTCCGGCCGGCCAAACTGTCAACAAGGAATACTATTTGAGTGTTATGCGTCGTTTGCGGGAAGCTATTCGTAAAAAGAGGCCGGAATTATGGGTCGACAACACTTGGTTTTGCACCACGACAATGCACCTTCTCATACTGCATTGGTTTTACGTGATTTTTTTCCAAAAAATCCACCCGTTCCGTTCCGCAACCACCGAATTCGCCTGATTTAGCTCCGTGTGACTACTGACTGTTCAGCAAACTCAAACGACCGCTCCGGGGAAACCGTTTTGAGTCAATTGAAGACATTAAACCTGAATCGCTATACACATTGGAGGCTATTCCGGAAATTGACTTTAACAACTGTTTCGAGGATTGGAAAAACGTTGGCACAAGTGTATTGAGGCCGGGGGGATTACTTTGAGGGGGACGAAATAGATTTGGAGAAATAAATAAAGAATTTTCAAATTATGAACAAAGTCTTACTATTTTTTGCCCACATCAGCCCAAAATTTGCCCAAAATTGATTTGGGAGGTCCTTCGATGGCCTGGGTTCGTTTTTTTATTTTTGTTATGCTTAACTCAAACGACTTTAATGAAAATTGCTGAAAGGAGGCTTTTGAATACCGGCAATCGATTGTGTTGGGCCTCGATTTCGGAAAAACTCACTGGAGCCCTGGTTCCTTTCACAATTTTTTATTTTTTCAGATCAAAACCATTTTCATGAAGAAAGCACTGGATATCCCCAATATTGATTTGGGTCTTATTTAATACTTTTTCAGCAATTTGTTGATCTACTAAAAATAAACGCCATAAAATTGTATTTTTGTGCCAAAGAGAAAATTGCCTATTTAAATTGATCTAATAAGCCATTTCTTAACCAATTGGGACAAAACTCTTTTTGTAGGATTCCAAAATGAGCTATAGATGTGATATTGTGAAATGAGCAAATTGGATGTAACGAAGCCTAATCCTTAAACGAATAGTGTGAAATGCAAATATCAAATTTGTTGGAACAAAATTGCACGCTCTGCAAATTGAATATAGTGTGGAGTAATCATTTTAGTGAATGTCAATGAAAAGACTGATTTTATATTACCCCAGCTAAGGGAGGCTATCGAAAGGTTTAGATCAGGCCAACTACTAGTTCAAAAAGGAATAACGATCCCTTAGAGTAAGACATAGAAAACGATAATTTGCCTACATGCTAATTTATGTTCAGGATTAAAGAATCAACTGATATTTGTATTGACGTTATATAATCCATAATATAGCCGGGATTTTTACATGGTATTACAATTAAAAATATTGTACCAATTACAAAAAATGCTTGATACTTGATGACACAAAAATTTTCAATTTTGACCTAGAGACCCGTGCTGCAGGGACTTAAATTTAAATAATCAAATTGTAATGTTTAATGTATATTTATGTAAATAAAAAAAATTATTTTAAAAAATTCGTAATGAAATCTTTTTTAATTTTAAAACAAAACTAAATGTTTGAGACACTTTTCTTTGGCGAGTACTATGGATTTCCGCGTACTATATTTCTTTCCATAGAAAGAACACGGGTTTCTCCTGAGAACGCACGCGAATTTCCTTTGGACTTACATATTGAGACAAAATCGAATAAGAACAAATTATTATTATTATTAAAAAAATTAAATTACTAAAAAAAAGTATAATTCACTCATACCTCGTTATACGTAGCATCCTTTTAGGGCGATTCGCTTTAACGGCTTAATAAATTTTTTATTTTCTTTAATTTATCTAATTATGTCTTAGTTTATCGATTTGTGGCTATAAAATTTCAATATAGGACCAAAAAAATTTGAAAATAGAAAAATGCTGAGAAAGAACTCTTTCGAAGGAGAATCTACTCAACATACTGTTAAAGGTAGCCGACTCGCTCTAGCCGAAAAATGTCGATAATGCACATTTGTCTGTAACTACTAATGTTTACCGGCCGAAAAATGCCGAAAATGCAGATTGAAAACAATACATATTATCCGCTAGTAAAAGTCGGTAAGACAGATTCGTATACATAGCCAGCCTAAAAATGTCGTTAACTCAGATAAATACATTTGGTGTTAAACAGTAATTTTTTTTTAATCCAAAATGGTTAGTTCGTTGCATTAAATCCATTAAAACTATAATACAAAACTATTTTACCACTGAGACAACTCGAAGAAATATATGAAGCAAAACCTCAAAAACTTCAGGTCAATTTTCATGTTAGGAGTCCGGGAAAACTCGATTGAATATATCGCACAGACAAAATTTGAAAATTTCTAAAAATTGACACTTTAACATGGCTGGAAATAGATTCAAATGAAAGATCTAGATACCTACTATTTCTAATACAAATTTTTTCAATTTTAATTTTAAATAAATAATTATTATTTAATTAATTAATTAATTAATTAATAATAATAAATTATTTAATAAGAATATATTAAATTTTAAATAAAAGTTAAATTTTAAAAAAATTTGCCCCAAGGATATGTTTTGAAAAGAAAATAAAAAAATTATTTTTTCCTAAATTTTATACGGATATTTCTTTTAGTGAAATAATTTCCACTAACAGAAATTTAACCCCAAAAATTTAAAAAGATAAAATTAAATTTAACCATTGATTATTAAAAAACAATGATTTTAAATTTTTTTTTATTTCATATAATAAAATATAAAGTTTATTTAAATTTTAATTCACAACTGGTTTCAATGGTGAAAAATATAAAAATTTAATTCACAACCACTTTTAGTGGAAAAATTCACTGTGCTTGAATCACAAACTTTTTTTTGTGGCAAGCTGGGCACCCAGGGGTAAATCTAATTCAAGTATGCTGAATTGAATAGTACTAGTCCCATTTCAAAGTTGGTTCCCATTTTTGAGATATCGCTATCAACATGTTTTGGCTCTGAGTCAAAATTTGTCAAAATGTACACTCATTTTCACGTTGATAGCTCTTGAACCCTTAAGATTTTCGTTTTGATTCCTTCAGCAAAGTTGTTGCGCAAGCCAAGGCAAACAACTTTGCCGAACATATGAAGACCGAGAAACCACATCTACATTCACATTTTTGTGTTATTTTTCCTTTTTCTTTTCATTTCGACGAAAAACATTTTTTTTATCATTTTTTGTCCATTTAATGAATTTAAATCGATTGAAATCGATCGACAATAAAAAATATTTAAAAGAAATTTAAATCGATTCAGTTGATTTTATGGTGATTTTTCTTAACTTTTTCCTAAAACTTTTTTCAACTTTTTTAATTTTAATTTTCTGATTCGTTCGTGTCATCTTCGGGATTTTCTTCCTCTTGCAAATTCCAACAAATGTCACCCAAAAGTGCATGTAGCTTTTTGCCGCTGTACCAATGTTCGAGCCTTACCGTTACTTGGTGAAAACGCTCGCCGTGCTCATCGGATTCGGCTGGTGATTGCTTGGCGAATTTTCCCACATGACAATGCAAAAAATGTATTTTTAATGACATTCGAACGTTTATATTATGAAAAGCTGTCAGCATATTTTCAATATACTTGCGCCAATCATCGGATCGATTAATTCAGAGAACATTCTCCTTCTCGTTCACTGAGAGCATTTTCAAATGCATCGTCGTTCAACAAACGACGAATATTCCATTAAGAATTCCTGTAGTAAAAAAGAAGATGCGAAATGAAACTTCATTTGATCAAAACTTATATTCGAATAGATTCAAACACAAACCTTCTTTTATTTTCATTCCACTTAACCGTGGAAAAATGCGACGCAATTCGATGAACGCATTTCCTTCTGGATTCAGCGTTTTTATAAAATTTTTAACTACTCCAAGCTTGATATGAAGTGCTGGAGCCTCATGTTGTTGTATCGCAATCTAATGTTCTCACGTAAAGCCCTGTTCCGTTCGTTGTATTTGTCGCCTTTAAAACGTGTATTCCATAAGCACATAAAACACATGTTTTTAGTGTAACCCAATTACAAGCCTCTTCAAAGAGCTATCACTGTTAAATCTGCACAAACTTTTCATTGATGCATAAGTTTCCTTTGTGTTTGTGCTGAGTGCAATTGGAATGGAATTTTTGAGTTGGCAACGTGCAGGAGAACTGCCTTCAAACTGCTTTTGGAGGAATCGATAAACAATCACCAATCTGCGGGATTATATGCATTGTGCATTGCGAATACCAAACCACGGATATCAGTGCAAAAAGCTAGTGAATTATTCTCAATTGATTTGAAAAAATTCGTAAAATGACGATGACGATTTATTGCTCCATATATCCGAACATTTGGAGGCAAAATGTTCATTTGATTTAAATCCTTTGACAAAAGAATGGCTTGCCGCTGCGATAGTTTCAGGCGTCGTACCATAATATCCTCACGATTCTGCGAGATTTTAATGAGATTGCATGGCGCAGTGACATTTGATGGTTGATATATTGATGCAGATGTTTCTCCGGTTTTAACAGATTCAAATGTTGGTGGTAAATATTCTTCAGTTGGGTTTGATCTTTCCGGAACAGGAATTTCATCTGAACGCGGCAGCGGTAGTTGAGCATTTGTAGATGCAGTGTATGTCAAAGAACCAATTTTTTTTCTTTTTCTACCGAGAGTATCGTTCATGCACCCATGCTCATGCACGTTGAACTGGATCATGTCCTTGTGGATCTTTCAACATCATCGGGATACCAAATGGTGTTGCGGCTCCAGTGTTTTGCAATCTATGCAAATGGAAAATGCATGCCATACAAACGAAAGACAGCGTCCAATTTACACCACTAATAACATTTTGTGAAAAGTATAGTCGATATAAATCAGCAGTTTCGTCACTTATTTTGCGGCGATTGCTCGTAATTGTAAATTCTCCACACACATAACAAAAGCACTTGAGTGTAAAAAACCTATCCATATTATTTATTTCACCAGATTTCGCAAGCCGATTTTCACTTTATTTTTTGTGTTCTTTTGTCACTTTTTATATTTAAATGAAAAACTTTTTATTTTTAATTTTATATTGTAGTTTTTAGTTCTTACTTATTGTGCCAATTTTTAACTTTTTTAGAAATATCGATTTCGAGAATAATCTCTTCTTCAGTTTATTTTTTACTACTAGCTATTACATAATTTATTTTGAAACGTTTGTATACTATTGCTAGGCGCTGCTCTTTGGCACCTTCTTTGTTTTTAAGGTATGAATAATAAGTTAAGTAAATTGTTGGTGTTTTTGTATATTTTCAGGCTGTGAATTTTGGCCACAATTTGACTCATGACTCATGAGCAATTTGTATACGCACAGTATACAAATGTTTCATGACTCATGAGTCAAATTGTGCCCAAAATTTATATCAAGATCTTCTAACCTGTCTAATTTCGGTCCTTTTATGGTTCTGTGCAAAATGGTTAAATTTTTATTGAACTTAGTGAACCTATGATTTTCAGTTTTTATGTGTTGTGCGAAACTTGATTTTATGTACTTTTTTTAAATTTGGTTATGTCATTGATGTGTTCTTTGTATCTTGTTTGAAATGAGCGTCCTGTTTGGTCTAGGTATGCCGACCTCCAGTAGTATTTATCCTTACCTGTGTATACGGATCTCTGCACAGGTGGACCCATGTTACTCTAGACGGCAAGGAAGGAGCCGCAGTCTTCTGTGAAAAGCTTTTGCCAAAACTGACAAAACCTTGCTTTCAGGAACATGCGAGAAGGCTGGGTCTACATACGAATGACTTTATAGAAGTTGCCTGAACAAACAGGAGGAAGAGACTTTAGATAACTTCTTATGCTCGTGTCCGGCGCTATCATACAGAAGGTATAGGTATTTGGGCGTATATGACCAGCCTTTCAGAGCTCGCGGACTGTGGAGTGCGAGATATTTTGCGCTACCTGCGTAGTTCCAAATGGTTTTGAACAGGCGTAAAAGGAAAATAGGATCCCGTGGTATCACAACGGGTTACTACTGGTCTAAGTGTGCGGAAGCAGCCACTTCAACCTAACCTTGGCCTAAGTAAAACACACATACATTGTGGATGTGGTTTCTCGGTCTTGATATGTTCGGCAAAGTTGTTTGTCTTGGCTTGAGAGTATATTTTGACAAATTTTGACTTAGAGCCAAAACATGTCGAAAGCGATATCTCAAAAATTGGGACTAACTTTGAAATGGGACTATCACTATTGAATTCAGCGTACTTGAATTAGTTTACCTCTAGGTGCCCAGCTTGTTACATTTTTCAACTAGCACAATGTTGTTACAGTCTATATTGAGCAATAACCAGAATTATTTCAATTTTAATACAACTCTATAAAATTGTACATCCTCATCATACGAGTATATCCAAACATAGATATAATATGGTTCGTTTCCTCCTTTGCAATCACAGGCGAATTCTTACAAGCGAATATTTATGGAAAAAGCGCACAATTTATGTCCCTGGGATTTCCTGGAAACTATACCTTAAGTTCTCCAAATTCTCCGTAATTAGTTCGTTATTTGATATTAAATATATCCCTTTTGCTGTATAGTATTTCGGTAGCTAAACTGTATTTCAGGTTGCTAAAATTCAATTCCTAACTAGCGGTATTATAATTCAGGAAATCACCGGACGTGTATTGCAAAATTTTGATTTTAACTTTATTGTAATCCAATGATTTTAATTTCCTGATCAAAGAACCAGGCTTGAAGTATTGAATTTTTCGAAGATAGTCGATTTCGAACAGAATAACGATGAGAATTTAGTAATGCAAGCGAAGTGATTCTGTCTGATTCTGCAAGCAATTAGACCATAAAATTATGTCCTTCACATTTGAATTGTCGACTACATCATTTTTTAATATCTTCACAAGTGCACTAGCGATATCATTGCCAAATCTGCCTGTTTGTGTTTCATCCCATATTGCGTAATAGATACTTCCATTTAGATTACAAAGTCCAGTAAGATTGTATGTATTAAATTTTATTTTGTAATACAAAATCGAAGCGTTTCCATGAGGCAAGTTGAAAACATTTTGTAGGTCATACGAAATTACTGTTATTTCGTTGTTGTCGCTCTTTCATTTAATTGATTGTGTCTATTTTATTTTAAAACTTGGTCAGCACACGGCTCGATTATGTTTTGATATTTCCTCCATTTGTCGCATACGTCATTTTTAGGGATAAAAAATGACAAGTTTCATTCGTTGTTAAATATTTTCCGATAAACAGAATACAGAAAATTTTAAATAATCGATACATTTTCGCCTTTGAAAGTCCAGACTCCAAATATTGTTTGACTATCAACTCGTACGTAATGTGCATCAATACACGGAAAACTTTCAATGTGGCTACGAATTGCCAAATATTTTGATCAGATAGATTAGTTGTTTGATGATTTTCTTTCGACGATGGCTTGGGAAAGCCAGTCTCTTGATTATAATTATTTTTGAAAAAATAATAAATGGACAGTTGCGAAATGGACCGTATGGAAAGCGTGGTTAGGAAAAATGTTCGGTATACTTGTGTTTTTATTTGTCCATTTTGAAAGAAATATTTAAATGTTTTTTTCGAGAAATTTCTGATGCTGTTCTTTTGCGTTTTGAACCAGAAACGGTAGCAAAATTGTAATAAAATAATTATTTTTTCCTCGTCATTTACCGTGAAAAAGGCTATGGATATCCCCCCCGCATTGCTTGAGGAATAAAAATCGTACATTTTTAAGGGCAGGCTACATCACATTTTACTGACTGCATTCATTTTGCAGGCATTGCAAAGGCATTTTACCTTGCAAGTTAGTACACTCTTTACTCGATTTCCTTTTTCTTTTGACAACTTTGATTTTCCAATTGAGTTTATTTAATTTTCGTTTCTGAACTGGTTGGTTCGTTAACTTTTCAGATCTATTAGTCAGTTTGTTATTGCACGCAATATTATTTTTGTTTTACTTAATTTTACTTTTAACTTACTTAATATCCATTCTGCGTAATCGTTGTTTATTGGGAGGATATTGATCGTCTACTGACATGTTCAAACTAAACTTACTTCAGCAGGATTGTCGCTTTCCATAAATCAAACGTAGCAGATATCGTGTAACAACAATATGTGTCATACAGATCACTTTTACCAAAATGACATTTTAATGGATCATACGATGTTCGGCTCAGCTATTTCAGATCGATCAGAATTATCCTATCTCCTATAGTTTTGAAGACAATTTTTAAAGGCTCTATCCTACAGACCTAACTCTTATTCAAATTTTCTTTCTGCTAAAATGCCCTATATCAATATTTTGTAAGCATAAAGACAGTCTCTTGAACAAAATTGTTTAAAGTATTTATACGTGCTTAAATACGTGCTTAATTGTGCGAAATAATAATAAAAGTAAAGTAAAGTGCCAATTTTTTTACCTATTTGTCTTTTCTTGTTACTCACTTTTATTTAGTTTTTTCATATACTCCGCTCCTTCTCGAGGGAGCCAGTTATGTTTCTTATCTTGCTCATGTATATAAATTATGATAGAAACTTATACCTAGGGTAGTTACAACTGGATTTTCTAACACTTTTGTTAAAAAACTGAAAACATTTCACATAAAAATGACTAAAAATTTATGGAGTGCTGTCAAGGTAGGCGATTATTTCGTGTATATTTGCATTATGATGATTATGGTCATTTTAGTATATTTTGAGAGTCCTTATACATACGCAAATCGTTTTTTAAAGAAAATTAACTTTTTTCGTTTCAAAACGTTAAAACATATATTTTCCCTTGTTTTTCATAAATTCTTTGACTTTTCTAAAACTTTCTGCTGAGAATTATTGATTTGCTTGAAAATTTCAAAAAATTTCTGCTGGTTTCAAAAAATATCAGCGGAAAAAATCCTTTTTGTGATAGTGATGCCTCTAGCGGTAAATAGCAAAAACACATTTTCTGCTAGAAATTATCTGCTATCTTATACAGCATAAACAAATTGGCAGATGAAACTGTTTAATATAAGCAAAATTGAATTTCACTTATATAGAAAATACAAAAATTATTTTTTGTAATTTATATAAATAAAATATAAATATAAGAAATAAATAAAATTGTAAAATTATCAGTTGAAATAATAATGTCAATGAATTTTTACCAACCTATGTATGGTAAGGGACATATTACAGAAATTTAAAAATTGCTAATATTGTCAAATAACTTGGATTGATTGAAATACTCGATTTGAGGAAGGATAGTAATATTGGCAACAACTCGATGTTTACTGGACGATTGTAAATTAAAAAAATTTAAAGGACCCTGGAAAGGAGGGAAGTTATAATTGTCCATCCGCAACTGTCCCACGCTACAATGCCTCGATTCCATTTATGTGTACATCGTGATAAGGGGACTCCACTTGGCTGACATATTCAATTAGAAGTCGAGCAAACGTCGTATAAAGGATCTTAGTAACGCGAAGTTGACGAAATTTCTGACACTTATATAGGATGGATTGCATTCGCTGCCAAGAACATGTTATGAAATAATTAAATGACACTTGCCGACCATTAGCTTAGATTCATTCTTTGTACACCATTTACTAAAATTTTAAATTCTTTTAGATTCTGGGTGCCCGATGGGACGGTTTCAAGCCATATGAATCACCCGACATAAACTGCATCATACCAGCGGAAATTCAGAAAAACTTGGAGATTTTTTTCACTGGTTGAAAGTTCTCTTCATGAGTACACTATATTTCTTTGTGCTTAGATAATATACGGGTATCAGATTGCATAACGTTTCACGTAATTGTACAAATACGTCAACAAATATTTAGAAAGTTGACATGTTGGGCCTACTAGGTGTACTGAAATCAAAAATGATTTCAAAAAATACTTTTTTGGTGGTAAGGGGACACAACTTCCCTGATGGAGCAGTTCGAAGCCAATTGTCGTGCGTTTACCATCTATATCCACAACTTAGAATTTGTCGTAATTTATAGGTCACTGGATAGTGTCAAGATTAGAGAACCTCTGAATCTGCCCTCACGAAGACGTGTGTATAGATCTCCAGGTTTTTGGGGATGTACATTTCCGATCCGGTCGGATCTCTTTTGTTCACGAAATCTATATAGTATTCGTTCTCACTGTTTCAAATTTTGATCGTTGGTGAATAATTCGCCGGGAACCTTGTAGTTTTGATCTTACACAACCTCTGGAAAAGTGATGTTGAAGTCGGTCTTAACTGGGAATTGCATACCTAAATCAAATGCTAGGAAACTCTGAAGAGAAATGGGATGTATGACGAAGACATGTTTTTCAAATTAAGTGGTCTGTGTAACCGTTTGTCAAGACCATTCTGTTCAGATTATAAACAGTTGTTTAAAAGCAACGGAAACCTGCCTGATGTTATGATGAGCGAAAAAACACATCGATGGTTTGCCTTTCGTGGGATGCAGTGAACCAACAAGGATTTGACCAAATCGACAGCTCAAATTTACCAAGTTTTGATTTTGTCTGTCGAGAATCTGTGAAGGCACCGCGCAAATAATCAAGCCCGCCGACCTGTTATTATCCACCACTGACAATATATTACGATACTGAAGCAGACCCAATTAACTCGGCACGATATCGATTAGGTGTTTTATTGGTAATTAATTAATGTTCTTGTATAACAGAAAAATTAAAAAATTATTAAAATTTATTACAATTTTACACCAACAACATATTATACGAGTACAATCGCATATATTAAAATATTTAATTTTATGTGCATACAGATAGCCAGCTTAGATACGAGATTTTAATTTGTTAATTTAATTGTTGTTAAACAATTAACTGTTCAATTGCGCAGTTGTTGTAGGTTTTCTAATTGATTTGTCTCTATGCATATATAGTATATACTATTTATAGTTCATATACGAGTATATGTTTGTGTTGATTTATTACTTACCATTTTATACGATACCAAATGCCATCTCTGTACGGGTGACGGTACCTTTCTATTAATTTGTATGTTATGCATTAACTACAGCTAATTTGTTATTTTACTAGTAAATATCACCGTAATAATAAATCATTTAATTTATACATTCATTTGCATTTAACATTTATACATTTATTTCTAATTATATTCACGCAATCGAATATTATAACCGCAATTAAAATTGATGAAAATTAATTTCCTTGAGTTTATAAGTCTTAAGTGTATAGATCTGCGCGCTATAAAACCATAAAAAGCAATAAAACAAAACACAAAATTCTAAATTTATTTCGATGAATAATCAGATTTTTATTTTGTAATTTGTAATTTATTTATTGTCAGTATTTAGGAAGGAGAGCTCTTTCTTGCTAGCAGCGATGACGATGACTCTTAGATAATTTATTATAGAAGAAAGATTGATGGAAATATAAAATGTGGTCGATAATGCAGTTCACTCAGTACATCATTAATATATTCTGTGATGCGATATGATCGTACATCGGCATTTAAATTATTCCGTGTGTAGGAACACGCAGAGATGAGATATTGATTTCAGATTAAGATAATAAGAGCTAAATTTATATTTTATGTAAATTTCTATGCAATTTGTTTTTGTAATTTTATGTGTAATTTTTCATGTAAACAGATATTTTATGTTTTTTATTGTTAAGGTTATCATCAACCGTGACTGTAATTAACCACTTTAAAATGTAATTTTTCAGTTTAGCTGGAAGGGATAAAAGCTTGATTTCAATTGTGAAATTAGTAAACTATGTAATAATTACGGTGTAATGATATGATTTCAAGGTGTTTTTCTAATGGGATATAACGGGATAAATATCTTTCTTAATACATACAGCATCAGTTCCAGCACTTGAAATATGTCAAATAGAAGGAAGCCTGTAAGTTTATAATTTGTCATGTTATAAGGCAATGAGTTTGAGTTGTAGTACTAATACTCAACACAGGTTTATGTAGCATCATAGTCAAATAAATTAAAATCTGGTCGCTTGTTCAAATATAATATGAACTGGGTGACGTTAGGTCAATTTGTAAATTGCGGGATTCTTCACTGTTTACTGGTAGTACCGCAACTCAAATTCATTCGCATTCACACGACACATTATAAACATTTGTAACGGAATCGATAATTTTGTATTTTCAGCACCGAAATTGTTTAATTACGGAAACTGTTTTGATTTATGATAATTCGTCTGTTATCTAGAAAATTTTGTTTATTTAATCGCGAGGCACTTATAATTTCCAATGGGTGAAATCAAATAAACTTGGTGCATCAACTAAATGAAAATTTATAAAAGCGCGACCTCCATCCACTTTAATATTAAGATTATCCTAAGTCGAAAGTTGATTTATCAAATTTAGATAACTGCAGAGGAGAATACATCTGAATTACAATCAATATTCAAAGCAATGTGAGATAAATCAATAGCCAAGGTGTAATCCTTCTACATAAGACCGGAAACGTTTAATTGCTAAAACGGCTGCCAAGCATTCCTGTTCTGTGACACAGTAGTTTCTCTGGGCCGCGTTCATCTTCTGCGACATATACGCAATTGGTCTGTCCTCCCCTTCAGAATCCTTCTGAGAAAATACGGCACTTCTTCCAGTGGAACTATAGCATCGCATTGTATAGAAAGCTGGACTCACTAAAACCGGAACAGAAACTAATGCCAACTTGAGAGAGTTAAAAGCTTGTTGATGTTCGCTAGTCCACTGAAATCGCCTTCTCTTCTTCAGAAGGTTCGTCAGGGGGGCACCTAAAGTTGAATATCCTTTGATAAACCAACCGTCTATACCATCCTGCAGATCCCAGGAACCGTCGCACTTGCTTTACATTTTTAGGAGCAGGAAACTCTGTAATGGACCTGTCCTTGTCCGGACTGGTCCTTAGTCCACTCTCACCAACTAGTTGAGGCAGGTACTCGACTTTTCTTAAAACGAATTTGCATTTCTCCACATTTATTGTTAAACAAGCCTTAGATAGTCTCGCTGCCACATCCTCTAACAAAGATATGTGCTCGCCGAAAGTTTCCGTAGTAATAAGCAAATCGTCCAGATAGACGAATACCCGGTCATACAGATGGTGACGGATGATCGTATGCATGAGCCGGCATCACTTTAAATTGATATTTTCTGCGTTGGTCTTCACTCTTCAGTCAATGGGTGATATTTGGAATGATCAGATTTCCCGGATGCATTGCCATGTTGTGGGTTTGGTTCCATAGAAAAGTCAGAAGAATAGTTGTTACATTGAATGTCAGACAGGAACTAGATGAATGAGACTTTTCTCAGTCTCTGATTTCTGTCAAAAAATATAAAAGGAACGGTCGTTGTTGTTCAATGGAATTGGGCCAATTCTGGATTACCACAAATTCAGCCACTATATTTTTTGGATGGCAATGAACATACCTGATAGGAATATGCAATCGGAAGTGCCAACTTCATTGGTTTCTAGAACACTTTTTGTCAGAAAATTGTTCATTCAACGGTCGTTGTTGTTCAATGGAATTGCGCCAATTCTGGATTAGCACAAATTCAACCACTATATTTCTCGGATGGCAATCAACATACCTGATAGAAATAAGCAATCAGAACTGCCAACTTCATTGGTTTCTAGAACACTTTTTGTCAGAAAACTGTTCATTCAACGGTCGTTGTTGTTCAACGGATTTGGGCCAATTCTGGATTAGCACAAATTCAGCCACTATATTTTTTGGATGGCAATGAACATACCTAACCGGAATATGCAATCAGAATTGCCAACTTCATTGGTTTCTAGAACACTTTTTGTCAAAAACTTGTTCATTCAACAATCGTTGTTGTTCAATGGAATTGTGCCAATTCTGGATTAATACAAATTCAGCCACTATATTTTTTGGATGGCAATCAACATACCTGATAGGAATATGCAATCAGAAGTGCCAACTTCATTGGTTTCTAGAACACTTTTTGTCAGAAAACTGTTCATTCAACGGTCGTTCTTGTTCAACGGAATTGGGCCAGTTCTGGGTTAGCACAAATTCAGCCACTATATTTTTCAGATGGCAATGAACATATTTGATAGGAATATGCAATAAGAAGTGCCAACTTCATTGGTTTCTAGAACACTTTTTGTCAGAAAATTGTTCATTCAACGGTCGTTGTTGTTCAATGGAAATGGGCCAATTCTGGATTAGCACAAATTCAGCCACTATATTCTTCGGATGGCAATCAACAAATCTGATAGGAATATGTAATCAGAAGTGCCAACTTCATTGGTTTCTAGAACACTTTTTGTCAGAAAATTGTTCATTCAACGGTCGTTGTTGTTCAATGGAATTGGGCCAATTCTGGATTAGCACAAATTCAGCCACTATATTTTTTGGGATGGCAATGAACATACCTAATCGGAATATGCAATCAGAATTGCCAACTTCATTGGTTTCTAGAACACTTTTTGTCAGAAAATTGTTCATTCAACGGTCGTTGTTGTACAATGGAATTGGGCCAATTCTGGATTACCACAAATTCAGTCACTATATTTTTCGGATGGCAATGAACATACCTGACAGGAATATACTATCTGAATTACTTATGACTTGGATTTTAGAACATTTTATTTCTATTGTTTAATTTGTTGTTCAACACAAGTATTATTGAACGATATATCTCTGTTTTTTAATATAGTATCTTTCAGTAGCTGGTTTGGTTTTCCTCGATTTATGAATGAAAATTATATTTTTATGATTAGCACAAATTTCACCAGTTTAGCGACCTTTAGAAAGCTTTAAAATTAGGCTTAAATTATTTCTAGTTTTTTCTAGAAATCGGGTTTTATTTATTCCGTCTTTCAGGCGAAATTTGAAATTTTCTTTTCCCGTTTTTTCGGCTCCTGGACTAGCACTAATTTTTACCCGTGAGCACTAATTAGCACAAATTGGGCTTAATCGGTATGCAAAGTTTCATTTTGAAATTCGAAAGTTTCCCTTCTGCAGTTACCCACGTTTCATTATTCAACCTGAAAAAGAATATGCAGTACGCAATCAAAACCTGGAGAAATACACTAATTAAAAAAAGTATAAATGAGACAAATCTCAAGCAAGACTTGTAAAAATTCCAGTTTGGAGTTAACACAAGTCCAAAGGAGAAAGGGATTGTTAATACAAGTTCGTACAAATATAAATAGTGGCTTTCTAATCGTTTAACAAAATATGTATGCAAAATATCAATTTAAAATTACTTACCAGGATACCATTCGGATGAAGCGCTTGTGATAAAATAAGAGCATATATTGCCTTAAACTAGCAAATTTTCAAAACACAGTGGTAGCAATGTTTAGTCAAAAATATCACAAATTCACTAGGACTTAATGCACTTTTTACACTTTACAACTTAGAAAATAAAATATAATTTAATCAGAATTTTAAGCACTATACAACAAAAATTACTCGACTTAATTGCAATTGACGAACTCAAGAGAATCACTATTTCATTTTTTACCTGCAGCGGCATAATTAACGGATCCAGTACTGCAAGATAGAGTGCACGTCAGCCTCAAATTATCGAGCGGCTTTTAAACGCGGTGCAAAACGAAAATATCATCCACGTTGTACACGATAATCCGCTTCAACTGCAATAAAGAAATATTTAAATTGTTATTAATATTAAGAAAAAAAGGCCTAATTCTTAATTTTCACTTATATAGGAAACCTAACATAATGAAAATCTAAAAATGAATCAGGATTATAGAGACAAACTCATCTACTCCACTGATGAAGATGAATTACAAATAGAGACGAAAAGAAAAAGCTGAATCGTCACCTGAGGCTGAGCAATTAAATGGTAGGGGACAATCTAATCCAGATTCAAAAAATGTTCTACCCAAAGCCAATCAACCAAAAGGTAGCAAATCTACCAAGAACATTACACCAAATTTGGTGCAACCGAAAGAAAAATCACCCCCACCAATAAATATTATGGGTGTAACCAGTTACCCAGAAAATCAGTCTGATGAAATCGGTTATTGACAAAGACTATAAGGTACCAACGTTTTATTAAAATTAATACCCTGGACTAAGATACTTATAATACCTTATTCATAGACGCTGAAATGCTAAAAAGTAGCAGTGGTTCACTTACGAGAACAAACAGGCCCGACCTATAAAAGTCATGGCAAGAGGTTTGCCTCACACTTGCTCAAGCAATGAAATAATGGATCACTTACAAAATAAAGGTCCTAAAATACTAGATGCTGTGAATATTGTTAAAAAAGAGAGAACATAAATCCTAGAAGGAAACCAAATTATCAATAAAAGGGGACTACCTCTTTTTATGCTGGTATTTGACGGCAAAGAGAATGTTCAAAACATTTATGAAATAAAAGGAATTCTTCACATGAAGGTGAAAATCGAACCAATGAGGAGAACCACAACACGCATACCAAAATGCAAGAAATGTCAGGCATTTAATCACACCCAAAGATATTGCGGCCGGGATCCAAGATGCGTAAAATGCTCAGGTAATTATATTACCCATAGGCATGTACAATAGGTAGAGATGTGCCAGCCAAGTGTACAAATTGTAAGGGCCAACATCCGGCTAAGTATCGAGGTGTAAGGTTGCTAAACAACTACAAAAATTAAGAGATAAAACAAGAAATCAACCACAAAATCACGAAAATCGAAGGGTTTAAATATCAAATCAGATGGATTAAAACCCACAACCAAGCAGCACAGGGCAAAGAAGTTAATTTGCTCAGGTAGTGAAAGGTTTGGGTTCAACCAAACATATGGGCTCCGAAAATAACCAAATTATGGAAAACATTATGAACAGGATTGCAGCTATTACAAAGCGGCTACATGACCAAAGTAATCTGAACAACATGATACTTGATCAACTGAAGAAAATGCAACTCCCTCAACGCAATCCAACAAAAAATGTTAAGTAAGAACACAACTTTCAAAATAGCAATCTGGATTGCGAATGGGATTAAGAAACAAAAAAATATAATAGCGGAACATGTAAAACCAACATTATCGCTCAAAAGCTCTTACAAACAACTTGGTTGGATAAATTGAGCTTTAAGGCTGTATGGTAATACTCAGAAAAGAAATTTCTTTTTGCTATCGATATTTAAATGCTCAAATAATGTGTCTATCTAAACTGGTTTGTATCTTTAATAAAAGTGAATACCCAAATGTCCCTCAACTAATTTAATTTACTTTACTTATATTGTTCTTATGTGTAAAATTAACATACTAATTTTTTAATTTTCATTATTTTTTGCTTCTAAACATTGCATATTACAGTAAAGTAAAATCACTAATTTGCCATCTAGAGACAATAAAATGTATTCATATTTATTCGCCATTGCGGCGTAAAAACAAAAACATCGTTTGACGTAATTTTCGCAAGTTTCAATGTTTTTAAACTAAATTATCCCGGCGTGCAAAACTCATGGGCCGACCCATCTTCAATGTCCAGTACTATAGGCTGGTATGGAGCTATGCAATGCGCAGATGGTAACTTAAATCGATCCTATAGCCGTACGTCTTCGATTTGGCAAGAATCGCCTAAAGTAAGACGGGAAAATTAACCGCGAAAGAGCAGGGAGTGCTTCGGCCCAGAAAAGATTGCATGGATTAAAACAAAAAACAAAAGAAACAAAAAAAAAATAAATTATCCAATTTCTAAACACAAGTCAATTGTGTTTAGAATTTTAAAGTTTCCTTCTTCGCTTTGACATTTCAGAAAACAACAACGAAAACCTAGGAACAAACCCATTTTTACTATCCTGCCATCTGTAGTCAAACATCGAAGGCATCGCGATAACACGTAATGTCGCAACATTTTTAAAGCAATGAGGCCAATAGTATTCTAGGTGTACATTTTAGAAATTGCTGAATGGGTGGATGATGGTATGTAGTAGTAGATATTAACATGTGAATTAGACAATTAATCATTTAATATGGATTCAATGTTAGTAAGTTGCGTGAGAACTTCAAAGCAGGGCCAGATGCCACTAAATTCAATTTGAATATTCAGAGTTTGATGAATCCAAAGCTTTTTTGATATTTCAGAAGTACACTCTTGCGAAAGGGCGTGAGTGCAGGTTGTATTATTTTGTATTATTGGTAATGAGTTGGTCAAGAACGATTTGCGATTATTACTAGCCTAGTCAGTGATAGAAAAAAAGCATCTTCGGTATATTCGGTATATTTCGGTATATAGAAGCTTATAAATTTTATATTTTACCTAAACAATATAAAATGGGGAGAAGTATCCAGTCCTACTGCGGATTCACAACTAGAGGGCCAGATATTCATCCTAATAAGGTTTCTAATTTTCGCTCCGAAGCGTTACTTCCGACGAAAGTATCTCGAAGTAAAAGTGTGGCTTACTTCAAATTTATCCGTAAAGTGTTGGAACCGAGAACAAATTTAGATTGAACATCTGTTGACATATCACCTGTTTATTCCTCTTCAAGAACTGTCGTTGCAAACGTCTAAAGTTTTTGTGATGCAGAGATGAGACGAGTGGCGTTTGGCAATTCGAAGGCTTTTACAAATAAATCAGGAATCAACGATTAGGACATAAGCAGGTTTCACTGGTTCACCTTCATCATCATCAACCTCAAACACTTCCTGGGCCTACTACTGTGGTCCGTCCAATCGAATGATGTATATTGAACATCATCATGAATTTAGTGAGAAAGACGAACTATATCATGTGAGATTGATAACTAATATATACTACCGACGTCGTCCAGGGGTATAATAAGCCTTGATAGATAGACAGGCAACCAGGATAGAGTAGTATTTTTAAATCACACGTGTCTCGTAATTTACAAATTTCCCCAAGGGCAATAGTGACTATTTAAAGACGCTGCGTGACCTAACCTAACCGTAATTTATAAGGTGAATAGGTTATTGCAGAATAATACTTTAAATGTTTATTTACGACGAGGCAATAACAACAGATTTTCCTAAAAATCATGAGTCATTTAATGTAGAATTATACATTTGATAAACCAATACACACACAGATGCTAATTTGATGAAGAAAATTAAATTTATAATCAAAACTCAATGTTTTTGGCTGTACTCCAATTGCCTCCAAAGCGGAACCACCGCTCGTCATACTTAACATTAGCACAAAAAAACTATTTCACTCTAAAATTAAAACTACAAAGTGGTTTTCCCAATTTGAAAATTAATAATAGAGTAGACACACGCGAACAACAATAAAGGAAAAATCAAAAATCTTTCATGGATTTATTCTTTTTTGTAATTTTAATATTTTTTTAGTTTTGGGAAAAACTAATGACTATTCATTAGTTTTCTTCTCTATATGTTTACGTATATGTAATTAATAATGTATATACTACATAACAACAACTGTAAAAATATTACAAGAAAATTAAAAATTAAATTTCATAATTTCCTCAACTTCAGACTCGAGAATCGGATCTGTAACGGTCGTGTGATTTAACCAGTCGCTAGTTTTCGTTTCATCATCGGGCTCCTCCAATTCGTCCGCCTCATCGATTACAAGATCGTCCGACGGTGATCGACTTAATGTGTGTGTCTCGCTACTGCTGTTAACCATTCCGCAAATCCTCTCGTACAGTGATTTCAATAGTTTTTTGAATCGATTAACATCAAAATCGTCTGTAATCCGTAAATTTGGTTGATCATCAAGCGTTGCATTCTTATTTTTACGAATTGGCCCCGCATAATTCAATAACTCTAATGATGGTTGAACTATTTGTTCCCAATTCTAAAACGTAAAAAAAAAAAATTATATGTGCAAAAGATATCGTATCCATCATACGTATTCATTCCAATCGTAGACTGGATAAAGTAATGCATCTAAAAAGCCATCAACAGTTTTTAGCGGCAAGTCCATATGTTTCGATAAATTGGCGAGAAACACAATTCCAGATGAAAGTAGAATTTGAGTACGCTTTAAATTATTGCGAGCCCCTTTTAATTTCATTGTCGCATTTGTTAATCTATCGTAGGTCACGCGCAGCAAGTTTGTAACTCCGCCGAGTGCATTCGGTGTTCGATCTTGCACTTTTACTAATAACCGTCGTTCAATAAGTCTCATTTGGGCACAATGCGATTCAAGTTCTACCTAGCGAATAATCCGTAAAACAATGCAAACATTTATTCAAGTTTCAAACCATAATATATTAGAGACATACCAATAACCTTTTTGTTTCCAGCTGCGCCTCGTAGTGGTTGTTAATGTAAACTAATATTTGTTCTAAAACTAAAAATATAATTTTAGCACTTAAATTGGTATAATTACCAAAGACACACTTACCGTTTGGTTGTGGAACTGTTATGATACGAGCGTTCAATTTTATTCGAGCCAAAATAGTCGAAACGACTAGCGACAGTGCTGTTATACTGTCCGATTGTAAACGATATTTTGAAATCGATGATTTTGCCTGAATTATCGTAACCAAAGATTGCGAATAAATCATTTGAAAAGCAACTGCTTGGCCGGCATTCGATTCAATTTTAAATTCGCGAAATAATGAAGCAAAACTCTCTGGCCCATTTTCAACGGTAAGATTAATCTTGAATCTAGCATCCTTCTGTGGTGTCGCCAGCTGTGCAACCAAATCGAAAGGAAGTGGTACTACCTTTTCGATTACACGCGGTATGCTCTGTTTATTGATGCAGGACACAAGAACTTTCATATTAAGATCGATTGGATCGAGCAAGTCGTCGAGATAAATCCAAGAAGAAAATTTTTCGATGTCTCCGACTCCAGAGTCGCGAAAAACTATTATCTCTTTAGACGCTTTGAGCGGACTATCAACGTTTAATATAACTTGAATTTGATCAAAATTCGAATTTGATTTGAGCGTAATCTCAACCAGACACATTTTATACGAATCGGGATTGATATTGAGCTCATTATCGAGAAATTTTGTGTTCTCCAGTTTTGGACTAACCGTCAATGTAACACTAAGGTCACGCTCAGCTGATGCGTTTAGTAGCGAAATATCGGTAACGTCAACGCTTCGTTTAATCTCTTTCTCCAGTTCGGCCAGTTCTTGTTGGGCTTTCTCAAAATTCAGTTCAGATAAATTTAATGGGGGCACCTTAAATATTTGTGGTTCTGTTCCGAGATACCCAACTGAAAGATTTCCTTCACGCCCGAGGCTAACGATTGCACCGGATAAATCTTGAAAATTGGCACGCTGTATAGCTACTGGTATTTCTGTTAATTGGGCTGCCCATATCAGATTCGTGTTCTCGTAAATTAAGAGGGATCCAGACTCAGAAACTACAACGATCATTAGGCGAACATCCGTTTCTGTAAAATAAAAATAAAATTAAACTATCGGAATCACATTTTTACGGCAAACTAGTTCACCCCAGTACCACCCTATCGTAAATGAGTAAAAGCAGATCGGCGTATAATCCAACCGTTTAATAAACCTCGATTTTCCGTTATCGGTCAGACAATATAAATTTCGTTCCCCAAGCACAATTATCACCGATTCGGTATTCGATATTTGATGCACATTCAAATCCAAACCACCTTCCCCAATACAAAACGTCCAAATCGGAATAAGATCTTTGTTTTCGTTAGAATTAACCGATTGAGTTAAATCCTGATATCGATAGCATTCAATATCCCATCCCGGTGATATAGTGACAAAGCAATCAATTCGTGGAACATACAAAATTGACGAGGGTATCGACCTTTCATCAGGCAATTGGCATTCAAATGTAATACCGTCTTGTTCATAGAACCGTAGCGCGCCATCCATATGCTGTACGCATAAAAATTCTCGACCTTTGGCACCACCAAAATTCCCTTTGCAAATTGAAAATGCAAACTTTTTCAACATGTACTCGTACACGAGTTGTAATTTTGATTGATCGCCATGTTCAGCCACACCGGGGGTCTTTATAATAGAATACACACATAATTTCAGCGGATGCAAGATGGCAAGATGGGACCAAACGTTTGTTGAACTATAAACATATTCACAAATCAAGCACCAAGCACCGGTAAAATATTTATTATCAAACTTACGCTGAAAATTTTCCCGATTGCATTCCAATGATCGGTAGTGTCAGTTTTGTTTCGAGAACAACACTTGTTGGCTTAAATCCGGCTGGTGCCCCATCTTCGGTCCGTTCACATTTGGGTTGATAAACACCCAAATGACCGGTATGCGAACCGACTACAATATAATCTTTTTCGTTTTCCTCGAGTGCTAAACGGCAGCAATGCAGTGAAAATGAATCGTATTTTTCCTGTATTTCAGGCACTTGAATATTCCACCATTCACAAACTTTAAACAGAGACATTTTAATATTTGTTATATTTTACCCGTTACCATGGAGGATTTTTTCGATTTGACAGCGTGCACTGAATTACGAAAAGAGACTGACATGCGTGGAACACAAATAAATAAAATAAATAAAATATACATATGGGAACGACAACAAACGAGATGCTTAATTCGGCTGTCCAATCAAGTTTTCAAATCCAGGCTCTTGGCTGGCATCAAGTTGAAGTTAGCGAATGTACCAACTACTCAAGAGTTGTGAACAGTGATTTCACACATGTGAAGCATTCGATAAATTCGTGAAACCATTCGTCAACCATTGGACAAATTGTGATAAACTTTAATTAGAAGTAGGATGTTTCGCCTTTGTACAAGCCGCTACCACTTTTTCAACGACCGAGAAAGGAGAAAGGCAGAATAAATTTCGCCACTTGGTTCGGCGGCCCTGGAGACGCGTATTCTTCGGAGCCACCGATTCTCGCTTCAGCAAGATTGGGACCTGCAATGTTATTGATTTAATATAAGTTTTTATCATTTGACGTTGATTCAGTTATATACTGTTTAAGTAGGTACTTGTGAAAGGTCCGTTAAACTCTCGGAAATTTCTCAACTTCAAGTTTCTTAAGGTTGCGACAACTCGACTATACAAATTTCATGTGCCAAAATAATCTAAGCTTGACCTCCAACGTGGTAATTAGTAAAACAAAAAAAATTTAATTAACTCACACCTCTCACTGTTTCATATAGCAGTTTATATCTGATAATTGGTGTATATTAACCATGTAGCCCGAATGAAAACTTTTTTGTGTGTAGATGCCCGAAATTTTTATATTTTAAATTTGTTTACATTACACGATTAAAAACCAGTTGTAGAGAGGTTCGATGTTAACGAAATGTTCGTCGAACAGGGAAGGTCAACCATTTTATATATGTACCCAATTTCATTTATTGTCGATCATAGGGCTAAGGGACATTTTTTCAATTTTTATTCGGACATTTATCATTTACCGACTTCGGACTTTCTCCGCAACATAAATATATGCGGGCGATAAGACATATTTTAGAACAAATAATAAACGTCCAACTACGGTAGATGTTAAATGTTTTTGAAATTGTAATTGTACGAATAAATATCAGTCGTTACATCTTTTGAGTTTACCGGGTCAAGCCATGCAGAGGAAATTAGATCGTATTAAAATTAACCTACCACCTCCCGAAACGTGCCAGGCCAGGTTTAGGCAGGTCTAAGCCCCTCTCTAAGAGCTCCAGTCTTTATTGTACCGACCCGAACGAAGCTGACAGAATCTGTTTCTATAGATATTATCGATGAACCAGAATCTATAGAATTTCTATGTACTCAAGTGTAGGTTGTTTTGTTACTGGTTCAATATTATTGCAACTACCAGAACTATTTGATGGATTAGTTTCACTAACTCAAGATAGACAATCTTCTACCTGAAAATATGAATAACCATAGTCGAACTAAGCATTTTGAACTCCGGTCAAAGCAAAACTTTTCGAAAAGTACTGAACTATTTCACTTTTTGCTGGAGTCCAATTAACATCAAGGTGTGTCATTTGATTATTTTCTAAATTATTACGAACGATAAGTTAACACAAAGTAGGACACCATACTCGAAAATTTCAAATACTTTAAAATATAATTGTGTAGTGAAGTTTATGAAATTAACCTAGCTTCGTTCCCTATTCACTTGGACATAGATACTGAAACACGCTGTATATATACTTTTTAACTAATTATTTTATATACCACACATGGCCAAATTGCGGCTCTCGAGCCGCATACGGCTCTTTGAAAGAATGAATGCGGCTCTCGAAAAGAAATGAAAAAATTAAATAATGTTTAATAATTCATTAAAATTATTTTGTGCTCTTAATCTAAAATATCGACTTCGATTATTATTGCGACGCCTTTAGTCGTGGTACTGAAGTTAATTTACCAAAGAGTACAACTATGACAACCTTGTGAGAAGTTGACGATCAAATTTACTATGGAAAAGTCAACCAATTCCCTAGATAGGGCTATAAGATATTTGGCTAGTTAAGAACAGAAGTACCATTTTGTAATTAGAGAGATAATGAGCAAAACGTGTTTTCATGATTATTAAAATTGAGGCTAATATATTTTTGTTACAATATGTCTAATTATGAGGTATAGTAACTTAACTTAGTCTTTACTTTTGCGCTAACTAATATGATGACAAAGAAGTTCAAAAAGTACACAACTCAGTTTTGTAAAAATGTTACTTGGATCACTTCTGTGCTTAACTAGACATTTCTTGTTTTCAATATATGCATATTACTGTATGCTTCTTTATGTTCGGTTGTTAACTCTACACCTCTACATGTTCTATCAAATGTGCTTAACCATAATTTTGCTACAAATGCCGTTGAATTTAATTTACTATGTCATTAAATTTTGAATAGGAAACTAATCACTTCTCCCAGCAGCATGAGAATAATAATTAAAATATTCGTAAACTTAAAGAATTAAAATTACGATTACGTTTAATATCTTATTAATACTCATTGCCAGCATAAAAAAAAATTAAAAAAAAATTAGGTTGGTATTTTTATTACTTAGGCAGTCTCGGAGGTTGAGAATATCATTTGTAACAATGCTGAGAGTTTACGAAAGACAAAAGCACGTGACTGCTGTTATAATGGAACTTTAAAAATAAGTTTGAGCATTTACTCCTGTTATTGGTTTACGAATAGAATGTTCAAAAATATTGTTACGAATTTGCCCTGTCAAATCCGGTTCATATCACTGGATCGTGAAGACAGCTATAAATTTGGCGGTTTACAACATCAATTTTCGTAATTTACATCCCTTCCCGCATATTCCTGAAAATAAAGAAAATAATCATAGAATAATTTTCTAAATACATACATACCTACTTAACACTTAAAACACAACAACAATAATTTTCACTATTATTAATTCACTTTACACAACTCACTTTACTATAAATCACACATTTTATTTTACTTTAAACACCACTAATATTCGATTTTCAACTATTGCATATCGCCTGGATGACTAAACTCATAGTGATCATAGCACGCTTATTTATATACTACACTGAATTTTCTAGATGCTTCACGAAGATTCAGAACGGCTCTGTTATACAACTACTTCTAAAGCTTAAATATAGATGTTACTATTTAATAAGTCATTAAATTCTCTACCCGTGATTAGCCAATTCGCGTTGAATCGACACCGAACCCAAGCGATCAATCCACACAGAATTGATGCCAATTTGCGATGCGAAATTGAAACAATACTCCTTAATATGCATAGTTATATATGAAAATTTATAAGGAAACCCGTATGGAACCAATAATTCTCCTATTTGGTACTTTATTCTTGATTTGGCAAATATTTGTTCATTCGGAATATAATTTACTTTAGAATTCTCCATATTAAAGCGATTCCACATACCCATATCTACGGAAGACTTCTAAAAACAGATTTGTCATTTATGAATTAATTACAGCATATTTTTGGCTTAAATTAATGAAATAATATGTAAAATATCTGCAATTAATTCATAAATGCCAAATCTGTTTTTAGAAGTCTTCCATAGATACTATATGTGTATGTGGCATCGCTTTTATAAGAATTTTTCAACGGCTACTTACACATGGTATTTTTAAACTAACACATAATAAATTTAAATTACATCTTTATTAGTCAAAATGAAAATGAATAGATGAATTATATATTATATATGTAATATGATTAAGGTATTATATTAATTAATTTAATGAAATTCAAACTTAACGATAACAATATTTTAATTTTTATTAATCATTTCATATAGGAATTTTGTTACCCGAGGCGATTTTACGATAAACACTGGAACAATAAATCACCCTATAGACCGAGGCCATAGTCAAATAAACAAAATAACTGTCAAAATTTTATTATTTATGAATTAAATATTTGAGTAACAAATTAATAAGATAAACGGTTTTTATTTTATTTTAAGCATGCCCATAGAATAACATGTGAATACATTAAAAATAATGTAAATTTTACGACTAATATAAGACGTGTTCTGCGTATGCAAACAGAAATCACTTACCTGTGGAATGTTATTCCTTTTCTATCGACACTTTCTCTAAATCTGGAGTGTTTACAGTTCACAACATTAGACATTTATTATAAAATGATTTATCGAACGTTAGTGTTTTTTAAATTTACACAATGCCAATGTAACACAATTGATGAAAATTTAGCATCCAAAATGGCGTTGGTTATTTTAAAGAAACAAAACAAACGAACCTCTTCGTTCAGAAGCGTTACAGCGCAGAGTAGGTACACCATGTATCGTGGTTATATCGTATATTTATAACCGGTGAGTCCGAAATTGATCAACAAGCGTGACAAGGGCTGAGTATGTAAGCATTACGAGTACGACTGTTGACTGTTGAGTGTTGACTCAAACTAATTTGCTTTAAATAAAAAAAGCCTTTTGACGTCATTTGCCGAAAGTCGAAGTCGTCATACTTACATATTCACCCTATCAGCGGCTGCAACGGATTTTTATTGGAAATACTGAAACTTTGAAAAATAATTGTATTAGGTAGGGAACACGCCCAGTATCAATGATGTAATTTAATTTTGTATGGAAAATCAGATTTGCGATTTTTTGTTAACGGAATTGTTAGTGGAGCTTATGACTTAGGTGCTACATACCTGAGCCTGACACGGCTCACGTCGTAACCCGTGAAGCCGGTGCGCTCCTCCGCATCCCTGCCAAGGGGCTTTCCATTAAACCCCAGAGCGACCTATAAATATGTCATAGGAGCTGAGCGATACTAGTGGTTAGAGGGTGTTTTTTTCGCATTCTTCAAAAATTTTATTTTAAATTGAGTTCTTTGGTCAGCAATTTTCTGGTGTTAATAAAAAATTATTTGTTACATACCTACATATATCGATTGTATTGCTATTATTTGCAGTTATTCTCATACTGCTTAGTGCCTTAAAAATTGTATAGGTATATGGAGCACCAGACTGGGATCTCTGGCGTGGTTTAGTTTCTTTTTTTTCCTTTACATATTGCATGTCGTCTTTCAATAACTAGTGGGCTAGTAATTAAAACGGTAGCAAAATCAATTGACGCCTCCACAGATGTTACAAATAGAAAAAAGACACAAGGCTCAAGATGGGTTCCACCTTAGACAATTGGAATTGAGTCATAATTCGCTAGCGTATTTTTCAATTCATAAAATAATTAAGTTATTATATCTCCATAATCTCGACCGTCCTCGATTGATAATGCGGGCATTTTAAGACCTGTTTCTATGCTTTTTCTGTTATATTTGATCTCAATGTTTTCTCCTTCTTTTATATCATCGGCGAGCAGGTTTTATTGGCTTGAGCAAAGTAATCGGAAATACTTCTAGCTACTCACAACTACTCAATAAAAATTTTGTTTTCTATGTTTTACTTCTAACTAACAAATTTGCATTTCATTAAGTATCTACTCACAAGTATTTGCAAGTACTTTGCTAACACCAATGGAACCCGGCTATTAACTAAGGAATAATAATCAAAAAGGCCGCCAAATCAAACACATGTTGGGATCAGAAAAAGATACTGCTATCAGTCCATATTATTTACTGGTTCTACAGTATATTTAAGTTTAAAAGAACGAACTGGGTAGACGGAAGAGATTCCAAAAGCGTGTGTTCGAAGCAATTGGTTTAACTGGCAATTAAATTTGGTGGTTTATCCCGTTTCCTTTTCTTTCTACAGGTTTAAGTTCGAAGTTTAACAGTGGGCAACCATTTTATGCTTTCTCCTTTTATTCATCGACTTCTGGGCATTCAAAACAGTTTAATATCTATTCCTCTCGAACGCGGGCTCTTTGTAGGCGGTAAAAATTGCGCAATAGTCACAATTGCTGCTCCACACCTTTGTTTAAAATAATAATTTTTCTTACAAATTGGATTTTTATTTTAGATTTTTTAAAATTTACAAACTTAAATTTTAAAAATAAATATAAATTTTTAAACATAATTAATTTAAAAAAGGAAATTTAATTGGCAGTCACTTCTCGTGGCGATGACACACTGTTCAAATTATCACTGGTTTGTGAACCGGTCGGTTCGGTACATTTCCATAATCCATATGTTTTCCCAACTGTTGTCTGCCACAAACGTAGCGTACCATCTTCTGATCCACTAGCGTATAGTTCACCATCCGGACTAAAACTAACTGCATGTACAGGACCAAAATGCCCTTTGAACGATTCAATTTCATTTCCGGTCAAGTAGTCGTATTTATACATTTTAAAATCTTCCCCACCACAGACGAACACATGCTTATCAGGATGTAGACTAGCCGAGGCCACAATTGTTGGCACCGAAAACTCTTTAATTTTATTTAAGGTTTCTGCCTCCCAAAAACTAACAAATTTTCCGTGTGTCACCGTTAGGATACGTCCGTCACGTGATAATTCTACACTATTTGGATTCGATTGGAAATCAACTCGTTGCACCTCTTGATTCGAAACACGATCCCAGATTCGAACTGTTTTATCATCGGCCGCACTCACAATACACTTGTCATTGCGGCAAAATATCGCCCGTTTAACATTCCCATTGTGACCGGAATACACTTCCGGGTCGACAGTGTGTTGTAAATTAAATACTCGTACTAATTTTTCATTGCTACCGGTAATTAAGTGTTCGCTATTTCGATCGAATGCCACCGATTTAACAATGTGATTATGTTGAAAACTTCGCATTTCTTCACCGGTGACCGCATTCCATACTTTTCCGCTAAAATCGGCTGCCCCGGAAGCGGCAAGCGATGCTTTACTATTCAATGCAACACCCCAGACAGCACCTTTATGTCCTTCGAACGTACCAACCCAATCACCAGTATCGCCTAAGCGTAGCATTGGATTACCATCTAATAAGAATAGAGAAAAAATATGTTAATCCATAATTCAATTACAAAAGCATAGTGTCTAGGTTTGAAATAACACAGTAAACAAAAAAAGAAACCTCATTCATATGGATTCAATGTGATGTATCACGAGTCAAATAAATATGCATACACACACAAAAGCAAACAAGAAAATTGATTTAATACAAAAGAAAAGCGAAAATTGTTAAAGGTCCATCCCGGTAATTTACTTTTAGTTGTAATGGCAAGGACTGTGTGCATGATCAAGATCACTGAAATCGTAGTACTGATCCAGTTTACATTATATTGTGATATAACTAGAGACTGCGCGAATCAAGGTCTACAGTTTTGCCTATAAGCTCGCGCGGCTCAACTACACCAAGAGAAAAAGACGATTTCCTTGATTGACTTTTTAATTTTCTTACGCGATATACGTAAGTACAGTGTGTGTAATGTGTGTCGATCAGCGAAGTGCGGCCTTCATTTTTTTCTTTTACACGTTTCTTGTGTATTTATTTATTTTTTCTTTCTTATAATAAACATCAAGGTTTCTTCCGGTTATTTTATTTTTATAAACAATTTATTTCTAATAGATAAATAGTTTGTTGTTTATAAAATGACGAGACGCGAAATAAACAACAAAACAAAAAAATTTCCGTTAAGCATACTGTAAACGTGATTGTAAAATTCCACCTTCAAAAATAGCGGCGCTCAGACAAAGATAACAACAAGCAGTTCCGCGGAAATGGTAAACTTATTGTTTATTTCATGCACGCGATTTTCTTATATGTAGAGAACAAATTGACGACACTTTAAATACACGCATCACAAATACATTATGAATGAGGAATTAATTATTCATTAATTAGAATGTGCCTTGAGAAAATTCAGTTTAGTCGGATAACTAAGCGTAGTATTAGTATTGTTTGTTGGTTGGATTTGCTACAACATAGGAGATTTTAAAGGGACTTAAGGCTATGTAGAAATTTGCTAAAATCAAGAGAAATATAACCTGCAACGATGTGAATATCGAGATTTTACTTTTAAGGCTACACATGAAATGTATCGCTTTATAAGTAATGGGTGGTGGAAGTGGTTGTCAGTTTCCGTTATAGTGTCTTCGGAGCTCGTTGGGAGACAGAAAAACAGTTTTAATATTAGTTCAGGCATAAATGATTCAGCCGGAATATGTTTTTCCCAAAAATCGAGGAACATCATTACATCACTTCTATCAAATAACTACAAAACTATTAAAAAATGATATTCTGCCACCAGATTTTATTCAGCGCAATTTTATCAATTCTTTATAACAGACTAAAAATTTATTGTGTCCTCTCATTTTTGACTGGGGTTCCTAGATTTTTACTTTGAACGGAAAATACACTGCGATTCAAACTACTTATCCACTTGTTTTTTGGATTTTTCTAAATATCCGATTCAATATTTATCGACCGGACAAAAATAAAAATGTTCAAAAAATTTCGTTTCGTAAAATCGGCCTAAGATTAGGTAGTCCTCAAGCGTCTGCTGTTATTATTTAGAATTCCAACTATTTATGGGACGAAAAAACGGAGGACCCAAAAAACAAATCTGGGAGTCAAGTCGCGTTCCGTAAAAATAGGAAAATAAAGTTTTTTCATTGACAAACGAGTAATTTGAATTGATCACAACAAATTTTGATTCACACAATAGATGCATTTTTAAAATTTTGGGTTATTCTGGGTGATAGCCAGATATTACTTTTACACTTTTACATCCAGATGAGGTTACCAAGACGTTGGTAGTTTGGTTTCGACCTAACGAAACATTATTATTATTATTAGGTTCTTTAGTTCATTCAAAATCATAAATGTAAGTAAAGCTCCCTAGAAAGGAAACATCTGTGTTGGAGCACAATTAAATTGAAGCAAGTAATACAAATTAATTCTTATTCTCTAGTATATATTGCTAAAGAAAAGGAGTTATTAACAATTATTAAAACAATAATATTATTGCAAGATCGAGTAACTAATAAACTAAAGTTCGAGTAACTAATAAACGAAAAGAAACTTATGCAGAGGTTTAGTTCAAAATATTGCTCAATATCATTTAGATTGGATAGCCAAATTTGTAATTCACGTTACAAATTGGTATTTGCACTCTATTGTCAGAAGTTTTAAATGCTTTGGTAACATATGAAACCATTAAGGTGCCATAAAGAGATAAAAATACCTATATTTTTCATTATTGCATGGAACACCAGCAAAGATGTTTGGATTTCTCTTTAAAAATGTATAAATATCTTAATGGTAGAAGTCTGAGCTCACGGAAAGTGGAACTGTTTTGGTTCTTACAGAACGGTTTTAAATTAATTTAACAATCTGTTTCTGTGCAATATGGTGGTCTTCAATATGTGAAAAATAAATCCCACCCCAACTAGAGATGCCATACATAATTATCGATTCCACCAGGGCATGATAGAATTTTCTTAATGTGGCTTGAGAGCAGAACGGTTTAAGATTGACTTATAAACAGCAGCGATAACGCTTTTCCACTCATTCACACCTAGAAGTTGAAAGCACTGTGGAGAGCAGGAATTTTTGTTGCATAAGTAGCTATGAAACGTCAATGCATTTGGAACAATTCCTACGTTAGGTCGTGTAAAATTCATAACTCTAGATTTATTGCTTACAGCCAACCGATGGTAATAGTTTACTAAGTTTTGATAAATCACTTTGTAATGCAAGTTGAGATTCTGATGAATTGCAATCAAATGTATAACTCAAAGCCAAGACACGAAATTTTTTAAATCAAAAAATTCGGTCGTTTCATCAGACTGCGACCAAACCTCAAAAATATTGAAAATAATTTGAATATTGATTTAGTGTCCGTAGAATCCCTAAACTCGTTTTCGTTTACAAATATGCTTAAATCGCAATCCCCACTGGTCTAGTTTTGATGAGTTTAAGAAAATTTTCCCCTACCCTAAGGTACTTGTTAAATATTTTCAAATTTATTTTAACGCCCTCTTCAGATCCTGCTCAGCGAAAGCTGAATACAATTATTCCTATTCCTAAAATTAATAATTCTTCTATTCTTTCCCATTTCCACCCACCCTATTAGTAACCAAATTCAATCTCATATAGATAAATGCAACTTGCTTAGTATTTTTCAATTGGGGCTAGGTGGTTTCACGGTACTACCACATCTTTACTGACTGTTTGTGATGATATTCGTCGTGGTAAGAGTAAAAGGGAAATAGCTTGTTTTACTCTGTTGGATTTTTCTGAAGCGTTCGGTTCAATTAATCACCAAATTTTGTTTATTAAGCTTATTTCGAGCTTTAATTTTTCTCTCTCTGCTGCAAAATTGATTTTAGACTATATTTCGGTTTTTTTTTGAGGAAGTCTTTTATGACAATTCTTTTTCTGACTTCTTACGTATCTCTTCTGGCGTTCCTATGAGGCCGTTCCTCTCGGTTCTTGGTCCTTTACTATTCTGTGTACATTAATGACGTTGTACGTGTGATTCGCCATTCTTCTTTTCATATATTTGCTGATGATGTGTAAATATATAAGATCAGCCGATAATGATTCCATTAACTCTAATATTTCTCAAATTAATTTTGAATTGGTCATTATCTAACCGACTCGCTCTTAATGCTAGTAAATCTTAGTCCATTATAATTTATAAAAAATCTATATACTCCCTCCTCTTTTCCCGGAATTTTTCTCAGTGATTCGTTAATTCCATTTACAGTGAGAAATTTATGGTTAATTCTCAATAAAACCATTACTTGGAGTGACCATTTGATTAAGGTAAGCAAAACGGTATTTGGAATACTGTGTTGTTTGTATAAAGTTGTAGGGTTCACTGAATGAGTTTGAGCTCAATATGGAGGGTATTAGTATGGAGTGGATTTGTTTTTGAAAAAATCTGAGGTTTTATGCCTAATGGAAGTATTCATTATTTTTGTTACTGTTCATTAATAGTTCTTCAAGATGCGAGGAAAAGCGCACCAAAATTGTTTTGTCGTACATACATTTTTAGATATACTTTTGTCGTACAATACATACAAAAGCTGTGTGTTTGTAAAAAACAATCGGAACGAGTTCGCGATATTTTTTTTTTCAAATAAATCCAAAATAACTTAGATCTTAAGCCTCAGCGGAACGACCACCAAAATAGCTATTTATTTGTGACGTGAAGCCTATAAAATTTTGGCGGTCGTAGCCCCAACCGAAATGGTACAAACAGCGTGCAACTTAAGCTCTTACTTCTAAGCTGGTTGAGGCTTTAGTCTTCTATATAAAACAAAAAAGAGATCATACAATTTCTATAATTTTCTTGTAATATAGTTGATCTGTATAGTTCTGAACAGTTCTGTATAATATCAGATATGATAGATGATGCTAGTCAATTGCTATGATATAATTAATTAATAAAACATTCAAATGTTCTGTAACTCCAGAATTGCAGTTATTCATCGATCCCACTATAGTCATTTGATAGACAATAACTAATCCTACAGGCCATCATAGTAGTAGTTTGGGATGAGAATGATGAGGATACAGTTTATCATCTATGCCAATCAGATTCTTCATAGGCTCGAATAAAAGTTAAGTTCAGACGGAGTTTGAGACAGGGCTGATCGAGCTATGATGGTGTAATTTAAATGAAATTTCAAAATTTCCGAGTAGTTACGGATGTTATAAGATTTCTAAACTTAAGAATTATCCAGCTGCTTATTGATTTCGCTAGGATCATTTGATAAACCTTAATCCTTGGCGGAGTTCAGAGTAAAACTGCTAGAACAGAAATTCCTCTCCCATGTTATCGAATTTTTAGTAAACCGACAAATCCAGTTGGGATTCTTAATTTTTTTTTGGATGTTGTTCTGAAATACACTTTACAAAATTACTATAAATTTTTTATTCAGTAGACTAGTTATTAAAGAGTATCTCAAGTTAAGAAAAACCTTCATGAGTACTGAAAATAGTATTACACTTCACGACATCGGAAAATACCACGGAAAAAATTGAATTAATTTACAAAAAGCAAAAAAAATGATTACGAACAGGGAAGATAATCGATATAAAATGCAAGATGAAATTAATTTTGCTGGCAATGAAGAAAACGTCAGACTCCCGCGTTTGTTATTGATAATTTATTATTTATGAATATAAGAAAAATTTTAAAGACAGATAGATTATTTGATTTTTGTAACGCCGAAAATGTTTAACCACTTCAGGGTATATATTTGATTTATTTAAAATAAGAGCTTCCTCTGAATTGCAAACCGATGACCTACATACCATCAGTGCGGTAAAACTAAAAGATTTATGAGAAGAATCGATTCACGGTTACTGATGGACAATTCAAAAGATTCATCAGTCGAGTTTATAAACCTGACGAATTCCATGTGATTAATGGTTGCGAATCTACGAAACGGAGACCTATGCAACTCATAGCCTACGAACGATAAAGCGCTTATCAATTCAAAATACCAAAGTGTGACCATCCATTTCTAAATTTAGAAATTAGAGCTGTTTCTGAGTATCGAATATCGATCGATTCGATTTTGAAGTTCACAAATATCAAAACCCAATAAACAAGAAGGCTCTGCACATTAAGCCTTATTTTATCGATGTACAAAGCGAAATTTTCACAAATTTTGATGGTTTGAACATGTTTACTGTAGTTTACATTTTTTATATTTCGACTTGGCAATAATTTGTTATTATACGTGTTGGTTTATTTTAAACATTTTACACAGTTTTTCAATTGCACTTAGTGAAAAACGTTTATTGCCTACAATTAGGGAACTATAGAGTGATCCAACAAGAGCTTCCGGAAGTTTTTTGAAATAAAATGCATTAAAATCAATTTAATAATCAAAAATTCTATTTGGGACGTAAGTTCGGTTTATGATATTTAATGTTTGAAAATAATTTCTTTTAAATATTGTCTGCGACTGACTCTTAGATGATCCATTCTATGGATCCAATTTTCAAGCACTCTTTCGAGCATTTCGGCCGATATTTCGTTACTTACGTGTGTTATGTTCGCTTCTAATGCAGGAATCGATTGTGGTTTATCGATATAAACAAGTGATTTCAGATATCCCATAAAAAGTAATCTAACGGCGTTAGATCACAAGATGTTGGAGGCCAATTCACGGGTCCGTTTCTTGAAGTTTTGTTCTCATTAAAATTTGCTTTCAATAAACCGATCAACGGGCTTCAATTCTTGAACAAGCTGTATTTTGTATGTCTTCAAACCAAGATCTCAGAGCTTGAGAACGGCGACGAATTGATTGATTGCGATCTTTACGTACACTTTCAGCTACAGCAACAATATTCACAAAACATCGACTTGAACGCACTCGAAATTTATTGATTGTTTCGCGAATTGAACGCACTATTGGACGATTATGAACACCATAAAATGGTCGAAGAGCACGAAAACAATTTTTCACTGCAACACTGATTTTTGAAATAAATTTCCACAATTTGTAAACGTTTTTCTCGCGTAAGTCTATGCATATGGTGAAATGTCAATGAATACTGTACACAAATATCATATGAACATGACAGTTGTGACGCATGAATCCCAATGAGAATCCCAATTGAAAAAAGTACCTCCTATTAGATCACTCTTTGCAATTCAAGTTCCCAAAATAAAAATAATTTTTTGGATTGGTTGTGCATGGGAGACATGAGAATGGGTACTTGATCAGCGGTGTGAGCCGGTATGTGGATGAGATCAATATACATCACATTACAAAATTGATTGGAAAGCATTATCGCTGAATACTGGTATCTTTCCTTGATCAAAGAAGAAGTGTAAATCTTTCCGATGCGAATCTATTGCTTGATTTTCTAGGAAACAGGAGGACAAATAAAATTATAGATATTCGGGTAAACCTTTAAAATTGCCACCATTATAAGTGGAACAGCAAAAGTAAAGATATTTGTAAGGAATTGTTTTGCAAGGCACTCTTTGGCAGATTTAATGGGTGTATCGTTGAAGAGGAGGAGGCTGTGAAGAGGATTCTGTTCTTACGAGAGCAAGTTGTGAATTGTCGAATGTATCATTGTATCTATGAAGCATCGGGAGCTGTGGTTTTTCAGTAGAACAAAGTTGATTTCTCGTTACGTATTATATGTTTACAAATAAAGTTTCTTGCGTTCAGAATTCGCATCTGGTGTGAATCCCGTCATTTTGAGTCTTGCGAGGAGATTATGAATGGGCCAAATAATAATATAGGGTTAATTTGAAAAATTTCACAAAGTGTGATTATTTCGATTGATGAAAATAGAAAATTTTAAATGGAGTATTAATTTGTTCAGATATTCATTAAACATCGATATTGATTCCGTGAGTCCAGAATGCCTGAATGAAAGGTGAAGGTTGCACACTTCAGATTGAATGTGTTCCGGATGAAGCATCTGAAAGTTGCTCGTTATAATTCAGACTGTTAATGTGGAAAGAGTGGAAAGCTTTAACATGGGAAGAACATGTGTATAGGAACGCGCATTGTCCAGATTTGAATACTTTTTCTGGGAATATGATGACCCGCGAGTTAAAAAAATTGGTCAGTACTAGTTAATTAAACCAAGTACACGTAAACAACCGTATAACAATATAAAATTTGATTAAAATTGTATAAAGTTAAAGTTTTACGTTTGCCAATTTGATTCATCTTTCAATACTCAACTGAATTATAATTGCCCTGTCAATATCGTGTGGCGTTTCTATTATGATTACAAAAGGATATAAGGAGAGAATACATCAGTTGTATATCGATTCATTAACGAGCCCAAAATGTCGATGTCAACAATACAACCACAATAAGGAAACTATCTTCTACAATTCTTAAAATTTGCTTTACATGTATTAGTCAAAATGATAAATTAGAATAAAAAGAAGGTAGCTATATCACACTTCACGGCTCCAATGACTCTCTAAATGTTTAAGCAGTAAATTATTGAAATCCTTCAATAATTGAAGCGCTACGACTAAATTATTCAATAAATGTTGAGAAGGTTCGTGAAGAGGATTCACTTTTCTCCATCTATATCATATACGAGTATTTCAAAAATGTGTGTCTAATAATAATCAGATATACGATCTGATGTGTCTGGGGATGGTCGGACCTCTTAGTTGTGCTAGTACTGGTTTATTTAATTGGTTCTCCTGAATATTAATTATTTATGTATTTACATATTTATTAGTGGGAGAAAAATAAAAATTAACACTCACAAACCACTTAAAAAACCATCCACTAAATTGTAAAACACAGATTGACATTTGGCTGACGTTCGATTAAAATAGGGCGACATTCTGTGCGGTCGGAGCTCGGAAAACTTCGTGCAGCACGGAAAACACCACACCATTAAAAATGTTAATTTCTAAGGCCCAGGAGAGAAGTCAGACATGTTTCATTATTACTACTACATTATTACGAAATGAACTGCGACTATTTCAGGTCGATTGGTTAAAGTATACATAATCAAGTGTTACCATCTAAAGGGTTGTCGGTGTCCAGCAAGAGGCCGTAATTTTATTTGGCAATGTTGTTCTAAGTAAGCGACGATAGTACCGGGACTATTATTATTCAATTCTGTTGTTCGGGAAGTATATAAACGCGAGAAAATTGCAATGTTGACACATTTTAAGAAGACAAACAGTAATTAAATGTGAAAAGTTGTGATAAGGTGGCGATCAGTAAAGATCAGGCACAGTAATCTAAATGTTTTTTTTGCATAATCCATTACCAATCCCTAACGAGTCCCCGAAATTCGTAAGATGTTGATGTCAGAGAGCAAAAGTAAATATCAGCATAGTAGCAGCATACGAGCATAGTAGACATTATCATATCTACAAGTCCTAGAAATTTAAGGATAAATTCCTGAGTCGCAGGTTCTCGACTGAATGATATAGGAAAGAGTAATTTGAGACTACAAAACGCTAAATAACAAGATGAATGTCGGAAAATTAGATATACATTTGGAAGTTCGTAGATCATCGTCACCGGCATAGCGATAATCAGCAATACAATCTCGGAGGTGGACGGAAAGTTGGCAAAAGCGATTAGAAACGTTAGATTGAATGAGCCGATTAGAATTAACTGGGGATGGAAGGGCTGTTCGCATGGCGAATTTTACTACACAACGATATAAGGAGGGTTGAATCGTTAAAGCATACACCATTAAATGTTGTCATAAGGAATGTAATTCCATAGGATGTAATTTTGGGGAAAGTCGGATGAATTGATGACTTTCAATGTTCGCTAATATTACTACATATAGGTGGTCAACGATTGAGACACACATAATATAGCGATGGGTACAACAAATGTAATAATCGCGAAAAACAATATACTACAACTATTACTCAATATACAAGTAAACACAAAGATGAATTTGTAAAAAAAAATTTAACGGAATGAAAACTTAACCTCCGGGAATGCGATTAAGCTTCATCCAGTATAGGAATATGATCGCCAAATCGTGTTGAGCCAGTCAAATTCCGTAACGAAATCTACAGCCAGTAAAAAAATATAAGACCAACTAGTTTCGATCTCGAGTTTACCTTTACACTTTTGAGGTTACATACTGTAGAGCCGTCGACATCTCTGACTCCCAACTTACCACAACGAATCTCCACACTTCGGCATCGCTGAGTATCGACCAAAACAGAATAAAACTTATAACAGAAATTTTACTTACATTTGTTGCGAAATGAGATAGAATATCATATTTTTAGTTCTCTTTAGTTTTTCCCGTGTTTAATAGTGGTTTAGTAGTAGAGGGACGTGAAAAATCAGGAAATGTTAGTCAGACCAATTATCAATCAAAAATGTTTCATTTATAATTGCAGGCAATTATTCAATTCCTTAATTAATAAGGAAAATAATGCTCTCACCAAAATACGTGTTGATTGGTTAAAGGAGTTTGTAACGAGGACAATTTTTATCAGAATTACCACTGGGTATGGTTCGTCATAACGCAAAATCAAAACAGGAGACATGAAGTGGTGTACAAAGAGTGGTCCAGTCAGTACATACTATGAAAGATCAATAATACATATTTTCAGGCAATAAACAATTCCAAGCAGTTGCCCCATTTCTAAATACCATCAAAACTTGTTTGACGTACCTTCAACAAGAGGCCGCTAGGAGTGAAGGAACTATCGTTATGTACCTCTCTTTTGCACAGACTACAAGTTACTGTTCATTCTAGGGAAAAAATGAACACCTCTGACTGAGCAGTGATCAAGAAACTCATTCTCTTTTGCAGTGTTTAGTTTTGAGATAACAAATAAAGAAACGCAATTTAAACCAATGAAATCCTGTATTTTACACGCGACTGGAGGAACTACTCCACATATGTTCATTTTAAACGAAAAATCATAACCAGGGGCCTAACTATTGAATTCGACATTCATTTTTGAAGGCTATCGTTTTCATATAGTAGACAAAAGAAGAAAAAAGACAAATGTATGAAATTTTTACTATTCTTTTCTCTTTAAGAAAAAAGACAATGTATGAAATTTTTACTATCCTTTCCTCTTTTGTTTCCACGCTAGCTATAGGAAAATGATAGCCATCGAAAATTAACGTCGAATCCAATAGTCAGACCCCTGTATTTTAAGAAAGTATTGATTAGAAAATCTATTAGGCAGAATCAATACACCATTTCTATTTACTGAAAAACACTCATTCAAATACGCAACAAAATTTACCATTTACACATTGAGAAGCGTCATGTCAACTTGAAAACTGATAAATGGTACGGCGCTGAGCTCGCCCACATCAATAAAGGGTCAAAGTTGTTACTTCTCACGTCATCGATCATAAATCGTAGAAACATAATGAAAATTCCCATTTGATTCTTGCCCTTGGTGGGATTGGAATCCAGCACCTCCCGATAAAAATGCCACACACGGCTTTGACCACTAGTTCGATGGTACTTTATTTATTAAGAGGACAATGTTACTAGCGCGTCATAAAAACTTATGAATATTCGTATTGTTGACAAGCATGGAAAATGTGAATTACGGCTCAAATTTAAAAAAAAGAAGCAAAGGCGTATACTCGTACATAGGGATTATGAATAATTTTGAGAACAAGAGCCTCAATCTAGTTATTTGAAATAGAGAAAAGGATTTCTAAAATACGTTAAACTAGACACTCGTTTATAGAAAAATCAATCCCGAGGTAAAAAGCAATTGTCTACCTAATTCCGAATAAGAATGGCGTATATTATCATCATTTAGTACCACGCTAGCCAATCACAATAAGTTCGAGAAAATTCTTAGGTTAATGCAACTGCTATTAATTACGGTGGTCTAGGACGGAGACTCAGTGTCGTCCACAAAAACAGTAACCTGACGGAAAGACTGATCCCTGCGAAACCCTCTAATTTCAATTCAATATCACTAATCGGAAAATCAACTAAGACGACCTTCAAAGGATTGAACCAATCCAAATAGAACACCACAAATAACTGGTAAGTTATTTGGCGAAGACATTAGTGATGTTAATAAACACTGTCAAGCCATCTTTGCAAAGACGAATAATTTCAGTAGCAAGTTTAACAAATTTTTTTATAAAGCTTATCTAACCCAGTTGAAACGGGCAAAAATGGCCTGCAACCATTAAGCAGATATATAATTTCAAGTATTCACAGATGCAAATAAACAAGCAGACGACTCATGCTGATTGCCAATGCAGTGTGTTGCATGCTCTTTCCTGAATTTCAGTGAAGAATTTCATAAGAAGATTACTGAAATCACTAGACTGAAGAACGTAGCTTAATGGACAACGTCACACTATTTTTGAGACTTATATCTATACTAAAGCGTATTATCAGGTGAAACATCAGTCGTACTGAATTGAAGTATATGCTAAGTAAATACTATTCCAAAAACAACGTCAAGTCTATCTATATATTGGAACAAATGGGTTTGTCAAATTTGCCATTTTGCATTTTTTTTTAGGATACTACTAAACCAGAATACATCCATAAAATTACACACGCACAAATAGATGCGGGTTCTGAAAATTACAGTTGTGACTAATACGGTTCAAGAAACGACTACTACGATTTTCTTGCTACCTATTTTTTCTGCGCAATATAGAAATCCTACACCATGACGAACAAGAGCTATAGTTATTTTTGGAACCATGAATATATACATCACTATCACCTGAATTAGAACTCAAATTATTGAAAGTATCATGAGATTGATTTCCGACGATATATATTAATAAAAAAGCTTAGCATGCAGATGGCAAGGCCCTAGTTTCGTATCTGTAAATTTGGGGAATCTGTGGCTTAATCGAGCTCTTACCCAAAACACCATCTATTATTTTCCAGGTGGGTTTGGAACTATTTACAGCTACGTCAATCTTCCTATGATAATATAATTTTTAGGCCTTCTAGATTATTTACTCTAGTTTTCTAACAAAATTTGCTAGCCGCAAATTATGATTGAAACGCCTAAGTTGTTTAGTAAAGTTTTTCAATGTATTTATTTTCCATATTTATCCACGGTTTTAAAAATTTATCAAGAGGAACTGGGGTGGTAATTTAAAAAAATTCCAAGTGACCTTTTAATATACGGAAAAAGACTGCAATATTATAGTCACAGCTGTAATTTTTAACGCTGGATCAGATCCGATAAAGCGCTTACTATATTTCAAATCAAAATTTGTTAAGCAAACCAAAATTTAAATTAAGTTTTGCAAACAAAATTAGAACCGATTCGGATTAATAGGCGCTCTCACCTCCCCTATCATGGATTAGTGAAATCATCGCCAATTTGTTTTAAAAATTTCGAACAGCTAAACATTTTCATAACGATGGCTTTGATTTTACTCAACATGTTGTTGGGAGCGCTGAAAGCGCCCAATGTGTCATGAAATACAAGAATTGTTTATGTACAGAAATCCAAGTTTCCACCAATAGTCGTTCAGCTAGCTTTTTGAGGCACCACTTTCTCACCTTGAACAAGTATATAACAGATGCTCAGAGTAATCAAATTGTGATCCGATAGGTGCAACGAAAAATTGTCAACGGTAAAACTAAACCCATCAGATTTGCACCATGGGTCCTTTGGGGCATTGTGTGCGGAATATTAGTGGGTTCCAGCCAATTTAATAAAAAAAAACACCAGACTCTCACAAAGACATGATCAAGACAGGTCGGGTCATTAGCAAGACTCTAAAGATCACAAGTGGATCTAATAGCCTGATAATGATAGGAGTCAATAATACCCAAACCATTAATATTAAAATCCCCAAGGATCCCCGAGGATTATTATATTGCCACTATGTAGAGATATTAACAGCTGTTGCAAATGCAAGAAGTTAGGAATATCCTAAAACGATAAACACAAGTCCAGTTCACACACCCTATCTTCAGACTGAGCACAATAACATCCGCAGTGTTACAACTATGAATCAACAGATGAATTTAAAAATAACTTCGTAAAAACAAATTCATGTTTCGCCCGATAACTATCGTTGCAGTTTGCCAATAAAGTGTAGATTGGCAGCCGAAATTCAAAGGTCGCATCGGTGTAATTCCAAATTTAAGAAACAAAATTAGGTCAGGTGTTCCAGTCAATAACCAGAGAACAGGTCAAAATTTGCTCTTAAGCTACGGATGTTTTGATGAACTAAGCGAATAATCTTACTCGTCAAATTCAATGAGTTAACAAAAGATAATTTTAACCGAAGCACAAAACTCCCGAAAAGTAAAGCACCAGCTCAATGAGCAAGTAAAACCATGAAACTTCGATAAACTTGGTTTTGTGGTAAAAAACGAAATAGTAAGAAAAATGTTAATATTCTACGGCAAATTCTATGGGGAAAAAACGCAATGAAATTAAATTCAAAAAAGAAACGTAAAGGGGGAGTATCTAAACTATAAAAAATAACATTAAACTAAAACTACTAAAAAATTTAAGATTACATTTTCAAAATGAACCCACAGTAATTTATAAAGGATAATTTCAACCATCAAAACCGGCCAAACGGGTTCGGTATCGGGTTCCAATCCCAATAAGGCCTATCGGGATTACGATCGGTTATAAAAATGAGCAAAACTATGACCCTCATCGGAGTGCAGTACTTATCAGCGAGCCCATCTTTCATGTCAGTACTATATGATGGCATTGAGCAGTACAATGCGCAGATGATTTTAGCCGTACATCCTTGATTTGGAAACTGTGTAAGGTACGACGTTAAAAGCCAACCGCGAAAAAGTTGAGAGTGCCTAGGCCTCAGAACAAATTGCAAAGTTAATAAAGAAACAAACAATTTCAACCATCATTAGCAGTTACAAACATTACAATTTTTGGATAAGTGATTAAACTCCTGGCATTTGAAACATCAGGTGATATAGAGATCTTTTTCGATGAAGTGTGAACTCCACCCCACATTCACATATGTGTTTATTTAGTACACGTCGCGTCTGATATCTTGAAAGAGAAAATATAACCTTATATTTGGGAAAATATAACGTTAATTACAACCTTAGGTTCTATAAAACTATTAACCGGTTCTATAATTTTCTATAGCTAATTTACCAAATAAGCATTTCGACAACATTGTTGCGTAAACTTAAAATTTTCGACCACTATGCCAAAACTGGTTTATTACCAACTGAAATTAATTGAACTAGGTGTTAACTTAAAAATTATTTTACATAGTTTGATTGGTGATTTAAACTAACCCAACTAGATCGTACATGTCAGTTCTAAAGGAAATCAGTTTCAGTTCTAATGGAAATCGGGCCGAAAGCCAAACGGCCCCGATTTGTCCACCGCGTGTAGGACGTGTAGGTAACTTTCAAGATGTGGTCTGATTGTTTCTGATTTGTAAATGTAAGCTTTTATACAAATACATGAACAAATCGGTTGTTGTTGTTTTTTATATTAGTTAGAACCTCACACGCATTAACTGTAAGCCGTAACAACTACAAAAGTATATAACAACAAGAACATCAAAAATTATCCTTCACAAAACCAGCAGCCCGCCAGTTCGCGCATCTTATTGCAGCGACCATAAAGAGAATATAAAATTTATAGTTATCATTTTAAATTGAGATTTCAGTGAGAAAAAATGGGAAGAAAGCACGCTCAAAACATTTAACTGATAAATGTTAATAGTTATCAAAATACATACATACTTCATAAACATGTTTGGTGTTCTGCTTATACATAGTATATTTGTAATAACTAATGCAACCAAAAATATGCACTTAAAATCCGGGTTTAAGCACTTTAAATATGCCGTAAAAATATGATTTTATGCATTTAAAATATGCTCTAAGAAGCAAAATAACATGTTTGGAAAGTTAGTTTTTTTCGTAAAAATTTAAAAAGTAGAATTAAATAAAAAAAAATATATGCTCATAGGAAGGATTTATTTATTTTTTCTTTATTTAAGAAAAAACAAAAAAATGGTCTCAAAAAAATGGTTCTCGCTTAAGAATATAAAATAATATTTAAATTAAATTTTGGTTACAATAAATGCCGAAAATTTCACTTAGATTTTCAACCAAGAATCTGTCTATTAGATCGGAGAACGCCCTTGTACACGGAGAAGCTTCTCTCAACGTCAACCGAAGTGATTGGTGCATATTTAATTGATAAAATCTATTCAACTATATATTCCATTGGGCAATTTTGTACTGATGTGTCAGTCAAGCTCGTCGAAATATTAGATAATACTGCAAATCCCCGATGTTTTTCAAAAATATTTGTAATTTTTTTCTTAATATTGACCGCTACCTCGTTTTGTTATTTCATTAACATGGTTGTTTCGAGAAATCCAAAATTAGCTGAAATAAAGATCAAATCTGATCTGACTGTGCTGTCACGTAATAACTCCTTCGATATCCTTTGAGGTAGCTTCATCATCGTTCAGTGTATCAAAGATTCTGACTAGAATTCCAAAATTACTGGGATAATATTTGACTGCTGCAAGCCAAGTTCCCCATCGAGTGGTAACCGGTTGCAGAGGCAGTGTGAGCCCAGGGGCAATTTCTTTAAAAGTCTGTACTCTAGATAGAGCTTTCAAAAATACTTTTTTAACATTACAAATTAAGCGATCAACCTTAACGTTATAACCGCGGATTTGCTCTCATATGCAAAGTCCATGGATGAGTTATTTTAGGGTAAAATACTTGTATTGCCTAAGCCGCTTTTACCATGTATGATGCAGCATCGGAAATAGGCAATAATATGGAATCTTTACTGAAATTATGACCTAACATCTTCACTGATTCATCAAAAAGCTGTACAATGGTTGAATGATTCGCGCTCTCTAGGCGCACAATATTTAACAAAAATTTTTGTTTGGCGATTATCCCATTTGTGTGTTCATTTTTACGTGTTTCGTCCGTAAAGTGGTTTCCGAAGGCGCTTTATATTCGGAAGTGATCTTGTTTAGAAATATTTGTAGATTCGAAAAAACGACTGGGTTGTTTTTTACCTGTTTCTCTGCTTAAGCCCAATGTGTTTCGCACTTCCTAAATGCTAATTTACGGTAAAGATATTATCTGCTGACACTGCCTTATTGCATACTTTACAGTAGAACGGTTTTTCCAACCGTTTTTAATCCTGCCGAATGTAGAGTTACAATTCGTTTTAATTTGGTTGACAGTTTTGATTTTGGCATGGTCTTAAATAGATTAAATTTATAAAAAATTAACCTAAATAACCTAAACTATAAATATCTATAAAAGTAACGAAATTGGTATTTCCCGTAAAGCAAATAACTCCCTTTAAGCCGAAGTTTATTTAAACTCCCAATGAACATATTTATTTAGTTAATGCGTACAATTATCCACCGCCAAGCAGTGGCGCTTCTATCTGTAAAAATTAAGATATTCAGAATTGGAAATCGCTCATTTGTATGCTAAATATGTCTGATAAAATTGTCAAAATATGTAAATATTATGCAAATTATCTTAATATATGCACTTATATTCAAAATATGCATTTTATGGTAAAATATGCAGTAACAAATTGGGCTTAAATGGTTTAGTGCTGCGGGTAACAGGGCGTATTGTACTGTGTAAAGGCGGAGAGTAAAGATGGGAGGTAAACACGAAAGGTAAATTGAAAGGATAGTGAACTAAATCTAGTGATAGTTTATTTTGGTCATCAAAGTTACGATGTAATGAAAAGTTTGGTTGAATCTTATAAAAGTTACCCATCAAACTTATGAGCTTCGTTTTCATCATTAGGTGTGAAACTTCCTTAAAATGTTTTCCGATTTCTGTTTACAAGAGCCTATACTCAAATGGAGCTTTAACGCAAGAATCCTACTGAAAACGAAACTGTTGAGATCTTTAAAATTTCCATGAATAAGAGAAAAATTAGACCTATATTGCTTTCGATCCATATACATATAAGTAATATGAAATAATAAAATGCCTAACGTCTAATCTTTACTCTACACTATAATTTGGTTCATCCAAGTATCACAACTTATGTTGTTTACCGAACTAAGCATTATAATTCACCTGCGCAATTTGTTCCATTTCACAAAGCAGCGATACAAATTGATTTTCTAACAAAAATTCATTACCTTTCTTTCGAATTTTTATGTATATGTATCTTGTGTTGCTATTATACTTCATTCATAATTTCTTCAACAAGATAATTTGTTGCTATTAAGTAGATATTTTAAAAATCGCTTCAGTGTTACACGAATACAAAATAACGTCTAAAGTAAAAAAAGTGAAAATATTTATAATATCTAATTCGATGTGTGGCTGGCTTCTTTATGGTCTACCACTGACGCCGTGCCGCGTGACTTAATTTATGCTTATTATCAAAAATGTGCGGAAACAACGTTTCGATGACTCACTAGTGAGAACCATTACATTGCAGGACGAGGATAAAAAAATAGTTTAATCGTAAATTGTTATACAGGTAAAATAACTTCTAATTTTCCAGGATAGAAAGCATACAATTAATACAACTATAGCAAATAAATAGTCGTATAATTCGAGACCTTATAAATGAATTTCAAGGATTAGCGAAATATATACAGAATAAATAATTAAAACGTACGACTAACCTTCTCTCCAAACACATATTCACGCGCCGCATTTTATAATTCGCTATTATGTGTACAGCATCTAGATTTTACTGTTTACTAAATCACTTTCGCCCAATCAGAATTCAGAATTCTTCGATTTATATCATTCTACAATTGCAACGAGTTGTGTGACCATCAAAATTTGTATTTCCGGCAGATACATGAAATGCTATTTTTCGCATGTAATTGCACTAGACGAGTAGACTTGCATACAATTTACATTGTGTGGGTTTTATAGTGGGGAAAATGTGTAGAAATAAAAGAAAATTGTAAAAAATAACGAAATTATAATTAATTTGACAATAAAGAAGGTGAAGGTTGTATTGAGTTTTGATTTTTAATAGTATTATGTACTTCAAGATTGATTTACAGTTAGGAGCTTCGACACTCATTCAACGCAAAATTATCAAATTAATGCGAAACAAAGTGTGCAGTTCAAATATTCATCACACATTGCAGTATCTATTTGGTTGACAAGATATTTGATACAACCAAATATTTATTTTCACTTTACTACCAAACCAATCAACATCCAAAACAGCAATAAAAAAATTATGTTGTGTATGTATGATTGAATGCAGAAACATAGGAAAAAATAGAGTCAATGAACTTTTATAGGTTAGAATTTTCTACTTTATGTATTTATTTTAAATTTAATTATTTGTGCTAGTTGATAGAATAGATCTTAGAAATTGCATTAACATAATATTAACAATGTTGCATTTCATGTACCCACTTATGATGAATAAAGGAATTGAATTGAAAAAAAAACTAATGATAAAATTTGTAGAATATCACATATTGAAATAATAAATTAAATAAAAATCAAATTAACTGGGCCAAGGATAAATGAAACAGCAAACGCACATAAATTTATCGAATTCATGTAAAATTTTTAGACACTTTGACTCGAGAAAACCGGACACAATACAAAATAACAAAAAATTAGATAGATCTTTCATTATAATATATTAAACTGCTTACCTTTACACGCGGATATTAGAAAATAACTACAATCTGTAATATCACTAAAATCTAAATGCACCACGGGTCTGGTATGTCCACTGCATGTTAATGGAATTTGTTTCAAGCTTGATGTTGACATTTTAATTGTGTGTATATTTCTTTAAATATAGTTTGTCAAATATTCCAAAAATTGTACAACTCTTATTATTTAGAAGGTAGTGTATATGCACACTACCAGGCTATTCAATTTTTTTTTGTATTTTAATTAAAACAATTCACAAAACGTTATTTACAAATAGTAAACTAAAAAAATGAATGTGTAGTAATAGAATATATTTTTTAAATTTTATTTAGTTAAAAAAAAATATTTAAAATTTGTATTGTTACAGCTTTACAGCACAAACTGAATGAAATGACAACTAAAACTAAACTGAATGAAAATTTGACAAGTTTTGTACAAAAATATGACTGACGTGATTTTAGACAATAATGTTCGAAACAAAAATGGCGTCGAATCGTGTGCCAATGTATGTTTGTGCTAATTTAATAAAAATTTATGTAGAATGTACTACTACAGATAAGATTTTAATTTTAATCTAAATATAATAAATTAAAACATTTGCGTTAATATAATAAGTTTAAAATACCCGCAACGGGTCGGTTTGGAGGATTTGAAAAGTTCGAATTTGAGCTCAGCGCAGCCTAGGGTGCAGCACTCGAACTACTATGCCACTTACAGTGCCAGTTTTGTATATATCACTGCATGCATACACGGCCAAGCCAAGAGCAAATAAAAAAATACGTATGAACCGAATTCAAATGTAAACATAAAAAAAACTTTCATACAAATGCAAATCAAAATTATATTTCTTAAGTTTTTTTGTGACTTTCATTCACTTGAGCGTGCACTATGTTTATTATTTTCAATTTTGATAAATTGTTTTTCGTTTTTAAGCTAGTTTTCATTTAGAATTTTACCATTTTCCGCTATGATTTCTTTAATTTGTTGATCGTCGTTTAATATATAGAATAAAAATTGTGTGTATGCATGAAGAGTTATCGACATAGAGAAGAAACAACGAAAAAATAACACTTATCATCATTCAGCAAAACTACAGTCAACTATGAAGTTTATTTGTATAACATAAAAGTTAAGTTTTATTTAAATTTGTCACCTTTGGCTCTACTTTAAAAATATTTCATAAGTTGCTGGTAACTTTGCGTTAAAGGGCGAATACAGTCGTGCTGCTTTAAAGAAGCAATTAATGAAGACCAATGCCATTAGTAACTGTTAATGCCAATTAGTCTATTTTCTAAAAGATTAGAACGTGTTCTCTTGTATCGTACGATCGTTAGGTGTCTGTAGTTGGATCCTATAAAAATTTTTAATTTTTCCCTCTTGTTAGCTTTTTTTCAAATTTATCCAATTTAAAATTAAAATTTAATTTGTTTTAAATTAAATAACTTAGATTTAATAGTAATCTATCAAAAAATATCCATCATAAAAGTTGTGTTATTTTCTGCACAGTTCCGTTAATATACAGAACTATACAGAACATCGATATTACATGAAAATTATACAATATTTATGAAGAATTTTTTTGTTAAACTTAAATTACTATTAAATCTACATAAGTTCTTTAAAAAAAATTAAGTTTTAAATTGGACAACAAAAAAACGCAGCTGTTATATGTAAACAGACCATTAGAAAACTTGGAACTTTTGAAAATTAAAGTTGAGACTGATATCTACATACCCGATTTTGTGCTAATTACAAATGGACGCCAACCCCTTCCTTGAAATGATGCACCCTACAAGCAACGCTCGACATCAACATTGAAGTGCCATGTCAACGTATCGCAGCGCCTAAAAACTGGAAATGAACATCTCAACGAATTGGTATTCAGATTAACTACATAAAAACAAATATATACGTCAATACATGACGGTAAACAAAAAGAGACTTCAATTCAGAGGAATTCATTCGTTTACTTGGATCAGAAGTAATGTAGCCGAATGTAGAATGAATCAAATGTATAGGAGCTTACATGTGATATCCATCGGGTTATCATTGTCCCAGAAATAAACTACAAGTCCGCGCAGCAGCACTGGGATAGCAGGCGCGGTGACACCTTCTTAATGTTATTTAAAAACATCCTTTCTGGTCTACGTCTCAAAACTAGCTAAATTTAAAATTAATTTATATAATTATGTCTTCATGTAAATGTGACGGAAACGTTATGGCATGATGAATTGTGACGATTGCAGTTGTGTGCGACACCTTGATTGTTTGGCTGTGTTTTATACAGCAGCAGTACATATATTTACTCTGTGTTCAGTTGAAACAAAGTTATAAGAGGAATTGGTACCTGGTTGATTACAATCCCTAATATTGTGACCTGGCTATTGGCGAGACTGAGAAAATGATTGTTCCTTCCTTTGGGCTGAAAGGCTTGGGTGATCTTCTTATCTCCTCTTCTTTAAATTTTCATGTCCTATCAGTAAAGCTGTGTCCTCCTTTGTTAGATCAGTTGAAGTTTGCTCGACCGCCTTTTAATCCAAAGCCAACGCCAACAAGTCATTCTATATTTTACGTCTCGTGTCAGTTTTTAAATTGAAAATTCATATCAGAGCTAATATGAGAGCCAAATCATTGCCATTGGATTTAGAATAAGAGCTAGTCAGACTAGACTGAAAAACTGATATAACAACCTTGAACAAAGAGAATATTACGAAATAAAAGGCCCACGCCAAGGCTTTCCAAAAATTGTAGCCGTCTTTTACAGCACAACTTTGCGATAATATTCTATTTTCATTTTTTTGTTTTTCTATCTTGTGGATATCCAAATTTTAAGTCTAACTCTACAATGATTCATTCACTCGTAACTCCTTTATATTGTGGATACAGTTTAAAAACATAAAATCATTGCAATGTACTGCTGCTTGAAAATGTTATTTAAAGTATTCAGAGTGTTAATATAAATGTGGGGGTTTTAAATTGTCTCCCAGTTTCCCCAAACGAACGCTCTATATACTCGCTTTACTCTACCACCGCCTTCAACAGGATAAGAGAAACTATATCTCAACGGACATCCACTTCTTTAATTTTGTTTTGGAGCTCTTGTCAGATTTAATCTCCAAACTGCTCAACTCGATATTCAAGTTTTCTTCAAATTAATGCACTTTGGTTTCAAGGCTTAATTTCGTTTTTGAGTTTAACTTCCGCTGTAGGAGGAAATAGCTAGCTGTAAGAACAACCCCATCCATAAGCCAATTAATACTCATTATACTATTATTTATGTTGAACGACGATTAAATTTATTTTTACAATACATTACACACCCTACTAAAATAGCTTATCAATTCCACGCCACAAATTTACCATGTCCAAATCAAAATCATCGTTTGTTTGCACCTCATATCCAGTTCCATCCTCTGAGTTAATGATATACAAATATTCACACGGCTTGTCGGGGTTTAATACATCAAAAGTGCAAATGGTTGATTTTTCATGCGGAACTCTTGGAACGAAAATATGAAAATATTAAATTATTACTTGTATTTAAACTATTACACACGCAATTACCGTCCACTAACAAAATTCACATAAATATTAACCATTTCAGTTACCAGCACAGCATCCACTGAATCTAACTCGAAAAGGGGGAACATTGCTGAATCGAATAAATAACTCATTTCATCACCATGAATCACACCAAAATCTATATAATCATGCGGAAACCATTGCGAAATGGAATTTGGTCCGCGATAATTGAACACAGATAAATAAAGTGGATTCACATCGTTCTGGACGGTTTTGGAGTGAAATTTGTACGCTGAATAAAATGGGTATATAAATGATCGATCAGTAAACATCTGGAAATCAGAAAATATATTTTAGTTCCGACCATATGGATATAACATTAACTTACGTTGGTGTAACGGTTTGCATTATGCATTCCAATATATCGAGTTCCATTGAAGTAAAAATCTACGATTTGATCAATGTGTGATTGACGATTTGGATCATCTTGCGGAAATTCATTCTGAACTCCGATTACAAAATCAAAATTTTCGTTTAGTTCGGCCAATAATGGTGGATTTAAAAGTACAGGTCCGGTCCGAACAACACCCTCTTCTGGGACAATTGTCATAAATATCGGAACAGTTTTATAATTTCCAGTTTCGATAGATACTCGTGGATCTTCGATAAGGAAAGCATTTGGATTATCACCACTTTCGACTACAGATTTAAATATGATAAGTGGATCAGTATCCCAGTAACGAAAAACATCGGCAGCTTCTAAAATAGCGCGTGGCTCAGTAGCACGCATCGCAGCGGCTAGCTCAGCAGTTGTCAAAGTTTCATAATTTTCAATGCCAAGTGTATCTGCTAATTTTCGAACCAACGAAAGTGGATCTTGGTTTACATAAACAAATGGAGCAATTGCTGTACCACTCGCCACGATGACTCGATGGAATAAATCACGTGACAATGGGCTGAACAAATGTAAATGAACCGAAGCGCCACCTGCACTTTGTCCAAAAATAGTAACTTGATTGGGGTCTCCGTTAAAAAATTGAATATTTTCTTTAACCCATCGCATTGCGAGTGCTTGATCTTTAAGCGCAAAATTTCCTCTGATTTGATCATCACCAGTCGATAAGAAACCAATTGGTCCTAAACGATAATTTGCTGCGACTAGAATCACACCACCATGATCCATTAAAAATCTTGGCCCTAGACTGTACATTGACGATGTCCCCATAATGAATCCGCCACCATGGATTTGGATAATTACAGGTAATAATTTGTCACTCGACGTTCCCATTGGACGGTACACATTTAAATATAGACAATCTTCGGACCCTGATATTGAACCATCGCCCAAATCATTTTTTTGTATACAATCACTACCTTCTTGATTTGCAATGTGGTCATGTCCCCAAAAGTCGCTGAATGGAACCGGATCCTTAAAACAATGCAACTTATTGTAATTTAAGTAGAAAACCAATTATTGGTCGTACAAATAAATTTTGAGGGATTTCCAAAAGATGGCGTAACTAGTGTTAAGTCGCGTTGGACCATCTTGTAACTATATTCATGTTATTATTATTTATGTGCCATTTCACTGAAGGGTAAACAACATATTTGTTTGTATTCTAACCATGTCAACCTTTGTGCCAACAAAACACAATTTGCGGGAGGCGAGACAATGCGTCAGTAAGACAATGCTCGGCCACATGTTACAAGAATCTCCGTATTCACCAGACATTGCTCGTTCCGACTACCACTTGTCCCAATCGATGAATCATGGCCTGGCCGAGCATCACTTCACTGCTTACGAAGAATTCATAAGTTGGGTCGATTCTTGGATCACCTAATTTCTCTGAATAAAGCTTCGAAGTTATAAACTAAACCTCAAAACTTATTTGTACCCGAATACATGACGTTTACTTACGGAAAATCGCAACTCGCCAATTGGTGGTTCAACAAACGGCACTCCAAGAAAAGCTTCGATAAATGGTGTTCGATACCCAGTTAAAATTGTTCCAGTAATACTGCCATTTGTATTATATGTCACTACATTAGGGTGGATTACTGGATTTGGTGGTAATGCTTGACAAAATATAATGAAATAACTTAGAGAAAGAAGAACTTTTAGGCACAACATCTTTCATATAATATGATACCACACTGAGTTTCACTTCGACTGACTCGCAAAGTTTTAAATTGATTATACGACTTTATAAAAATTTATCGGTTTCAAGTGCTCTTATAAAGTTAAAAAAGTAGATACTTCAAAATTTATTTTTTTATTCCTTATAGCTGGGTAAAGGTGCTTTGTAATAAGATAATACATGATTTTTATATTTTATTTATAAAATAAATTGAATTGCTTAAGATACGCACATAACGATGCTGACGTAAATTACCTCAAACAAATTTAAAATTGCCGATCGATTTTACGCCACAAATTAACCATGTCCATGTCAAATTGATCACTCGTATGAATTTCATAACCCGCTTGACTATCAGAATTTATAATGTATAATGCTTCGCATGGTTTGTCTGGATCGGTCTCATCAAATGTACAAACAGTAGACTTCTCGTGAGGGGGCCTAGGATAAGAGTAAATTATTTAAATTGTAATATCACAAAAATCTATTCTGAGCGTCTGAGCGCCTACACTTACCGCCCACTTGCAAAACTCACATAGATATTGATCATTTCGGTGATTACATTTGCGTCCACCGAATTAAAATCGAAAAGAGGAAATCGGGCATGATCAAATATATAAATTAAATCATCACCATGTACGACACCAAAATCTATATTTGTACCGGTTACAAGTGATGAGATTGAATATGGTCCACGATAATTGAACTCCATCAAGTAAAGTGGATTTAATAGAGAATCAACAGTTTTTGAGTGAAACTTGTAGCACGAATAATACGGATATGTAAAATAACGGTCGCCGTACATCTAAAAATTCAAAATGTTTGTTACAAGTCAATAAAAAATATTACTCGTTTATAACTCACATCTGTGTATCGCTGAGCATTATCCCATCCAATACTCCTCGAACCGTTGAAATAAAAGTCAACTACTAGATCTACTTTTGACTGAAGATCTGGATCGTCTTGTCGAAAATTATTTTGCAGTCCAATAACAAATTCAAAATTTTCGTTTAGACTTGCTAATAAAGCGTCATTTGTAATGATTGCACCCGTTCGCACAACACCTTCTTCTGGCACTATTGACATGAATATCGGCACCTTTCTATAATTTCCGTTAGCTAAAGAATCTCGTGGATCTTCAACTAAAAAAGCGTTTGATTCGGAACTATTTTCAATAACTGGTATAAATACAACTAGAGGATCTATTGACCAGACCCTAAAGATATCAGCCGCATCCATAATAATTCTTGGATCGGTTGTTCGAAAAGCTGTTGCTAGTTCCACTGTTGTCAAAGTGTCATAATTGCCGATACCGATGGATCTAGCGAGTTGTCTGGCTTGTGATAATGGATCTGCATTAACATAAACGAATGGTGCAGTTGCTGTTCCACTTGCTGTAATCAGACGATTGAATAAATGTGATGACAAAGGACTTATAAGATGTAAATGTACTGATGTGGCTCCAGCACTTTGTCCATAAAGTGTAATTTGGTTTGGATCTCCATTAAAATATATAATGTTATCCTTAATCCATTGTAAGGCCATTGCTTGATCCTTAAATGCAAAATTCCCTGGCATTTCACTGTCACCTGTGGACAGAAAACCAAGTGGTCCTAACCGATATGCTGGTGTAACTAAAATCACATCGCCGTGGTCTATAAAATATTTTGGCCCCAAACTAGCTGTCGATGTTGAGCCAACTATAAAAGCACCTCCATGAATTTTAATTATGACCGGAAGCAATTTATCACTTGATATGCCGACTGGTCGAAAAATATTTAAATATAAACAATCTTCAGATCCAAGAATTGGTGGAGTACCTCCCGTTGGATCCATATAAATTTTCTGTAAGCACATCGATCGTTCCTCATTTGCGACATGGTCGTGCGCCCAAAAATCACGAAATGGGATTGGATCAGAAAATCGAAGATCACCAAGAGGTGGTTCTGCAAAGGGCACTCCAAGAAAAGCCTCGATGAAAGGTGTTCGATAACCAGGTAAAATTGTACCGGTGATGCTTCCGTTCAAATTAAAAGATGTGATATGTGGTCGAATAACCGGAATATTAGCGTCACAATACATAAATAATCCGAGCAATAATAATAATCCGTTAAGAATATTCATTTTTAACGTTAATTGTGTTTAAAGTATGCCGTGAACTGATTTCAAATATCGTTGCGCATACTTGTAAAATGTTATCGCCATTTTGTCGAGTATAGTCCTAATCATAGTATGCAGTAATGGAAATGTATAGTCATTGAAGATAACACGTTTGACATGCCTTATAATGAATTTTAGAATCCATGATTAGCAAATAGAAATTCTTAACAAAATCACTCATGTTATTGGGTCAAGAAGATCAATCTTAGCTGCAGCAGCGCAAGCATCTTAACCGCAATTACCTACACATACTGTTTGTTGAATGAGATTAGTTTAAATGAAAAAAATTGAAGTGTATATGTTACAAAATTTTAATTAAAGATGTTCTTGATTGATATGCACGTAGAAATTTAGAATACAGTAGACGCTTCAGGATAATAATGAGACCCATACAAATTATGCGCGCTGTTCAAGTCAGTGTTAATGTTAAGTGGGAACAAGTCAAGAATAAAAAGTGAAGTACAAAAATATTTGAGAAATTTCCAATTTTTTTTGTAGATATAGGAATATTAAAGCGGAAGTAGTGCGGTAATGTGTGCCTTGTATATATAACTTGTACACTTAAGTAGTTATTAGTGATCTAAGTTTTGATACCGCCATATATAAACATTCATGTATGAGGGGGTACAAAGTCTCAAGTGAAATAATAGTGATAAATATAGAGTAAATAATGAATACAGGTTCATACGAAAAACTATTCGATGACCTAATATCTAAATAATCCAATGCAAATAAATAAAATAGTGAAAATAAAACAAGTTAAAAAACACACAAACATTAAGTTGTATATAAAAGGATTAATTATAACAGCTGTAAATTAATGCTAGGTAAGACGAACAAATATTAGTAAGCTAGGTCAGTGAAGCAACAGTGAATTGAGGAAACAATTAAAAATAATTTAAAAGTGGCGAACTCAAAGTAGCATGTGCGGATCGACTACAAAAAGCGAGCAATTCCGATGAAGACCTCAACATCACAACAAAAGTTGTAGTAATAGCACAGGAGAAGTAAACACATCGAAACCGGAAAAAAGTAAAATACAAAACTAGTAAGAAACACAAGTAAGAAGACGACAATCATTAACAATCATGGCGACTGAAATAGCAAAACGGTTAACGGAGGAAAGTACCGAGCTAAAAAATAAAATCCAAAACCTGAAAGTGGAAATGGAGGAGATCAAAAATATGATGACACAATTGAAAGCCTACATCTAATAACGACAACAACGACACAGAACCGGTGCGCAACCAATACTTGATGACATTTTCCAATAGGGAATCACCAAGCTGTTTCATCAAGCTGGACCACAAATCACACCAAACAGTCACTTTTTCCGGGCTTCTTAGGCGCCTCGCCTCTTCGAGTCCACTGTTGAAAGAAATACTCGTTTAATAATGTACGAAATGCGTGAACAAAATGTGGAGGAGATCTATTTTGAGATCGTAATTCATACTCGACCTCGTTATTACATTATAAACGTCATTGGTTAGTAGATAAAACTAGACTTCCGGCTGATGTTATTACGGTTCCAACCTAAAGCTTATATGTTACACAATTTGCCTAAATAAATCGTATATTTTATGATAAAAGATCTTATGATTCATGTAGCGTGTGTCGTTTGGCAATTGATAAAAACACTTAGTGCGAACAAAAATTAACTTGCTTTTATCAGTAACATCAATTTGTATATAAATGGATGTGTTATCAATATTTCTAAGTCAGTTCTTATTTGAAAGTGTATAAAGTGTAACACGTAAAATATCAATTACTTAAATCACAATGTTTGTGATATTTTCATTACTTGGTTTGATTGCACACTGCAACACACACGCAATGCCGGTCGTACGACCAAATATCGTCACATTTAATACGAATGGCAGTATTACCGGTACCATTTTACCCGGATATCGTACCCCATACATCGAAGCATTTCTTGGAGTTCCATTTGCAGAACCACCGGTTGGTGATTTAAGATTCAGAGATCCACGACCATTTCCAAATTTTTGGGCTCACGATCACATCGCCAATCAAGAACACGAGATGTGTATTCAAAAAAATTATGCAAATCCTACCGGCAATATTCAAATCGAGGGAACGGAAGATTGTCTGTATCTAAATTTGTTTCGACCGGTTGGAATTTCTCCTGGTCGGCTACTTCCAGTCTTTATTAACGTACATGGTGGAGGACTTATTGCGGGAGCACCTACATCACCGATGTATGGCCCTAAATATTTTATGGATCATGGTGACGTTATTCTTGTGTCGCCATCCTATCGTTTGGGTCCTATTGGATTTCTATCAACCGGTGACGATGAAATGTCGGGTAATTTTGCATTTAAAGATCAGACGCTCGCTTTGCAGTGGATAAAAGAAAATATAATATTCTTCAATGGAGATCCAAATCAAATCACGTTATTTGGACAGAGTGGCGGTGGAGTATCAGTTCACATGCATATGATTAGTCCATTGTCCCATGGTTTATTTCATCGTGTTATCTCAACTAGTGCTACTGCAATTGCACCATTTTCATATATTAAAGAGGACCCATTGGCCCAAACTAGAGAAGTAGCACGAATTGTTGGCATTGCAGACTATGACACCGCAACAACTGCAGAACTTGCTGCTCAACTTCGTGCGACTGATCCACGTGCAATTTTGGATGCGAGTGATGCTTTTCATGTATGGTCAATCGATCCATTTATAGTTTTTAGGCCAGTTATTGAAAATCCAAATGATCCAAATTCATTTCTGATCGAGGATCCACGTGATTCACTGGCCAATGGAAATTTCCAAAATATTCCATTACTCATGTCAATCGTGCCAGAAGAAGGTGTCATAAGGTCTGGTCCAATAATTACAAATGAAACGGTGTTGCAGAGTTTAAATGAAAATTTCGATTTAGTAATGGGATTAGTAACTTTCATGGACCAGGATGACCCAGAGTTGGAATGGAAAGTAAATCAAATTATTGATTTTTATTTCAATGGTACCAGATATCTTGGATGGAATAATGTACAGAGTTTTACCGATGTAAGTACCTGTAGAAAAATTATTTATTTTGCAAACGGGTTCTACACATATCTATTTTATTTTATTTAGCTGGTTGGAAACCGTTTATTTGACTATCCACTGTATTCGTCGTACAAATTTCATTCAAAACGGGTCGACCCATTGGTGAATCCACTTTATTTAATGGAATTCAATTATCGTGGTCCATTCTCATACTCATATTTAACTACTTTGACTATGATTGATTTCGGTGTGGTTCATGCAGATGATCTTATCTACCTATTTAACCCATCCATGTTTCCTCTATTTGATTTTGATTCAGTGGAAGCTGAACTGATAACCGAAATGATTGATATTTACATGAATTTTGCAAATGGGAGGTAAGTCGGTCATAGGTTTGTAAGACTATAGCAATTTCCTATATGATGGTTTATTTTTAGAGCACCACACGAAAAATCAACGGTTTGCACGTTTGATGAGGCGGACCCTGACAGACCATGCGAATATTTATATATCGTCAATGCAGAAGACGGGCCCGGTTATGAAATTACAACCAAAAATACGTTTGACATGGATATGGTAAACTTTTGGAGGCGAATTGATAAAGTTTTTTAATATCAGACATAAATGTTCACAAGCTTAGTGTTTAATGGAACGCATAAGGAAAAAGAACCCCTTTAATTATGTACCATAAAAATTGTTCATATTTTAAAAATAATAAATTTAAATATTCTGTATTATACACTCAATCGTTTGATTTACTTTGGATGTACGCCACTCATTCTAGGCTGCCTGGAGTCAGGATCATTTTGCAGCATTGAGATTACTTAATTTTGAATCTCTCAGACAGTATCAGTATCAATTTTTTAAGAGGGTGGATTAAAAATCGTTAGAATGAAACAGTAAACATGATGTTTGTAAGTAATATTCGCTTTATTTTCCAACATAATTTATTTATTTTATTTATTAATAGTATTTACCTAATTATAATTTACACAAATTTTGCAAACCATACTCACCCCATTTTGGGCTTAAAAGCTCATTCGTAATGAGGTATGAGGTTTTTCGTTTTCCCGAAATTTTCCTTTGGTTCTCTTGCTCTTTTCTTTGTATTTTGTAACTATTTCATATTTATTTTAATTGGACCGATTTTTTGGTAAATCACCTGTGAATTCGATGTTGTTGTCTTCTTCAATAGGTGGCGGTATTAATTTTATAGTTGGCGTTTTAGTGCCACCTGTACTTGTTTTATTGTGGGTATACTCGTACCAGGCCATCTTCACCGCTTTGGACTTGTTGAATGCGCCTAATAGCCCAGTTTGCGGGATGTTATCGTCTTTAATTAATACCAGTTGATTGATGTTTTAGTTTTCAGATTGATTGCCATTTTTGACGTTGCTTAAGTAGTCTCTCGACTACGATCACCAGAACGCTTGAAGGCGATTTTGAATGTTTTACCATTTGGATAGGCGATTTGAAGTAATATGGCTTAAATCTGGTTCTGGAATACTGGTAAATGGTTCTCCATTTTAGAAATAATACTTGACAGACCTTAAATTTGATTCTCATAATCCTCCAAAATATGGTGCATTTGGGAAACTTAAATATGAATTTTCAAACTAATGTTAGTCTCCTTTTAGATCGATAATTTTCATTAAACCTTCTTTAAAATATGATGTATCAAACTCCTTAAAATAAGCGTTCGCTTCAGCTAATATTTTATCATTTGATCCAAGTCTCGTTATATATAAACAAAATGATCGTATAATATTCTCTGCTCTCTCACGGTTGTATTTATATTTTTGTAGTGGATTACACTAAGACTTCGTATTACGTTGTCTAAATGGGCGAATTTCTTTGGATTTGCACTAAATGTTCTTGAATGTGGATGATTCAATTTGTGAATTGGGAAAGTCGATTAGACTTTAATTGTTCATAATTTGTTGATTTGTTATATGTATAATAATTTAGACTTTTGCTAACATTGTGAGATTTTTTGCCGTCGTTGTGGAGAGGCGGCTGACGTTGACCTCTCCTTGTCGACCTGGGTTGGCGTCATCGGCAAGGGGTGGATGTTGTCGCAGGTCGAGATCGCGCAAAATGAATATTGTACATATAAAGGAATGTATATTTTTGGCGATTGGGAGGGGGTTATACTTTTTCTCTGTGGTGCGAAAACTGGATTAGATTTTGACGAGTGGTGTATGTGTGTGATTGGTTTACACAGGATGTGCGGCGAGGATGTGCTGCAGCTGTATTGCAGTGAATCTTTTTTGATATTTGGAGTGATTTGAATGGGTTTCGTTCATGGTGAGTAATGGCTCGGTGTCTGCGGTTTGTGGTGGTTGTTCGTTGAACGTTGTGTTTCTCAACTTGCGGAGAGTTGTGTTCATGTGTGTTGTGTCGTTACCTGTATTTATAAGGTATTTTTGACTGTTTTGAGTTGCTTTGTTTAGGACTTGAGGTAGTTCTCATTTGTTAGTGTATGAGGGCGGATTTGCAGTTTTGAATTGAATCATTGCCTGAATTTGGATTTGTATGTCCAAATTGGTTTCTTTGCTGAATGCTTCGGGTGTTTTTGTTGGAGTTTGCCGTCGATTTGGCGGGGGCTGAATCATTTTGGGAGTTTTGGAATGATCGGTCGTACGCTGAAGCTTTTGGGCTGTAGGGTTGCCATGGTTCGTTTGTGATCTGTCATGGATTCGTCACGGCTTTGTGAAGCGTGGTTTTTGTTGAATGGTGGTGTTGGCAGGAGGTCGCTTGGTGGATGGTAGTGGTTTCATGGTGGGAAGATTCATGCCGTCTGTTGGGATCGTTTCGAGGTAATTTTAGCTCCTGGATGGACATTGCATAATTCTCTTGGTACATTTTACTACGATTGTTTGTAGAGGTGGTTTGATTTCGGAGATTTTCGGAGAGAGCTATTTTGGTGATGTTCCTTCATCCTATTATTCAGCGTTTGTGTAATAAATTGTTATATTTTTATTTTGGTTTGATTAGCGATAGAATTTTCTGTTTCCGTATTTCTTCTGTGCATTGAGAATATAGTGTAGGTCATAATCATAAATGATTAGCTGTTTTCTATATTGTATTTCCTTCATAATCCATCATTTTTGCAAGATTAATTGCAACTATGTTGGAGTTGGTAACGAATCCTATTATTTACCGCAAAATTGCCTTTTTGTGACACTCAATGGGTTACTAGTATTTTCTCACAGCTTATTAGCGATATTTTTGCTTTATAAAAAGAAATATTATTTGCTTTGGATTTGGGATTTTAACAATCTTAACATAAAGAATTGTTTATCGGCAACTTCGTTATATCTATGTAACTGAAAAGCTAGAAATATTTGATACAATTAATATAATTATTCAAAAGAAAGAGAAGGTTTGTATACTTCAATACACCAACGACTGGATGTTTGTCATAAAATGCAACGTTGCCAATCTTGACTGTTTTAGTACAAGAATTATAATTATTAATTCCCAATTTCAAATCAACCCTAAATATTAATCTACATGTACAGTGCCGAGCTATTATATTAAAATTATTCGGTTCTCAGGAAATCTCATTCAAATATATTTAATATACGAGTACATATTATCCCTCTTTTAAGATACTGGTACGATTTATATTTAATTATAAAAATTATAAAATAAGCTTATTTATCATTCATTTTAGAATAATTTTTTCAAATTTTATCTAGTTGCCTTTACTTAAATATTACCTTCCAGCAGGAAAGCAATTGACGACACACTAATTACTAATTTACGTTTGTTATCAGTCTGAGATGAATCGTTTATGACAAGTCTAATACGAGGTGACAAGTCATAGACGAGTCGCATGTGTCATGTCTGAGATTAATTGTATGTGATGTATCCCCAGCAAACGTAGAAGAAGTTCCAGAACTAGTGCAAAAGTAGTGATAAAAGTATTTGTTTCCTTGTGAAAAAGGATGGGCGTCGGGAAAAATTCATCAGTTTTATAAACAATTTTAGTAAACATACGAAATTTTTGCGAATTCTAAATTATTTAGGATATTTTAAGGGATATTTGAATGCAATCCGGTAGTTAATCTAGTTAATCTGTTTTTTGCTATTTCGTGTTCGCCCAATTCAACGGTTAAATACTAATGAATTTTAGAGTTATTTTGAATATAGTTCAAATAACTTTGGTTTCAGGAAATTCTACTGTAAGTTGCGGAGTTGCAGAATGATTAAATTAATATAAATGTTTCAATTATTTAGGAAGCCGGAAAATATGAATTTAGAATTAAATTTCAGGAAATTTACAGATGCTTGTGAATTAATGCTTCATTGTAATTGCTGATTGTGTAGTTTAGAATTGTGTTGTCATTTTATTACTAACGACTTTACATAGGTGTCTGTAACGGGTCGAGTCAACCAATTTTGGTTAGGAAGCCGAAAAGTATTAATAGAATTAAATTTCAGGAAAATTCCAGATGCATGTGAAATAATAATATTTTTTCTTAGGTTGCCATTTTAAAGAAGCAATTGTTGAAGACCAATACCATCGTTATCCATTAACCTATTAAGCCTTTATCCTTCATCTAGTAGATTAGAATTGTGTTGTCTTTGTGTTACTAACTATCGGCTATACCTAGGTGTCTGTAACCGGGCCGATTCTGTCCCACTTAACTAACCTATCCAATCCTTCGGTTTTGTTATGTGTAAAAAAGGGTGTACGAGAAGAGAGAACTTGGTCGTACATTCAAAATCAATCAATCAATCAATCAATCAATTTGATCCAAATCTCGTTATGCCTTGTGCATTCCAAAAGACAGTGGCCATAACCTTATCAGCTGATGCAATAACTGTTGCTTTCTTCTGATCACTTTAACTAGGTTCTACCCATTCTTTTGAATGTTGATTTTATTTTGATTTACACTGAAAAACTCCAAACATTGCTTAGAAATGGCCATTCGATTCAATTTTTGAATATTTGTTAACAAATACGACATCCATCTTTCTAACAGCTTTTTCATATGCCTTCCTTCGTGTATGTTGTTGTGTGCGTTCATATGAGATGTTTCAGCAATACCGCGAAACTTTATACGGCGGTCATTTGTTATGATTTGGTGTTGTTACCTCTTTAGGCCTTCTAGAACGTTCAGTAACACAAATGCTTGTGCGGCCACGTTTAAAATAATTTACCCAATTATAAACGGTTGGATTTGAACGGTTCGATGATTTTTATTGGTTGTAAACCTTTTAAAAAAAGATATTTAATCACTGCACGACATTCTTTTTCCATATTAAAGAAAAATCAAAAGTGACTTCAAAAACGACTCTAACTAAGAAATAAGAAGATACTATAAGAACATACTTCACGACAAACAAATCGTTGTTACTAGTGACGCATACATGACGTTATTCTAAACATTTATCAATCCACCCTTGTATTTTCAATACTACTAACTGTAGCAATCAACAAGTAAATTAACAAATTCATAACAGAACCTTAGATTCTAAATTAGCCGTAATTAATTGAACCTAATCTCAAACGGAAGTTTGCTCTTAAATTTGGAAAATTTAAGAAAGATTGACTCGATTTAATTTTCGTACCACTACGCCACTTGTCCAGTATATTTCAAAATTTAGCCGGAATGACCGAAGGAATATTTTTGATTTTATGAAACTTTGATGTATCCTCGGCTGAAAAGTCACCGGGATATTTTTATCATAATATGTTTTTAGGGCAAATATATTTATGACTCAGCATTGTCTTCTACAAAAGTGATACAATCAGTCCATTGCTCCTCTAACTGTCCAATACTACTTTTTTATAAAATTATTTTAATGTTTTTGTGACCCCACTTCGAACAAATCTTGTTCACACCCAAATATTCTTGTAAAATATGACAATCCCGTTCTTTTCGTGGATTTTTATGTTTTCTGAAGGAACAATCTCCTTTGGCTACCAACGTTGGTTATATACGATCGCGTATTCATCCAAGCATAGTCGCCATTTTATTTATCAAGCCATTTTATTTTTTCAGTACACGAAATTCTTGTTTTCCGTCGTTTCGAAAATATAAAAAGTAACTTCATTAAAACATTTGTAGCTCAAAAAAATTTAGATGAAAAACACTAATTTTTGATATCGTGACACTTTTTCCTCTCAGCCCCGGAAACCGCTACATTTTTTACTCCAAGCACCGACACCAAGTCAGAATCAGCGTTTACATAAAAATATAGGTATGAGTAAGTTGTGTGTTGCTAATTGTAGTATCACAACTTTTACTCCTGTGGTTGCTAAATTATCAGAGTTTTGATATCTCGTTTTGCATATGATGACTAACATAATGCTAACAGTATGTTGTTCCATTCATGTTTTTGATGGCTGTGAATCTTGGATGGTAGTCTAAAGTAGAATTTCAGGCATTAGCAAAGCAGTCTCTTGAGTTTCCGTGTTCCGCACAGAAGCTGCTTTTTCAATACAGGTCCTTATACATTTGGCCTTCTTTTTCAGAAGGTATCTGGTCACATCTTCTGGGCTCTTGGTATAGTCTTAGATGTTCAGTGATAGCTGATTAGTAACTGTGCAGGAAGTCTTCATTTTTTAGTGCGTCGATATTTCAGCGGCCGGCTTTCTTTTCCAGCCTATTAATTGTGGATGATAATTTGCACTTATATTTAAACAGGACACGCATATATTGACTGCCCAGGTAAGCGCATCATTTTGTGCATTTTTTATTTTGGGAGAACGTTCTTGATACGATTAGGTTCTACATTATAGCCAGTTCTATAACGCGTTGGCCGTTGTTGTTACTTAGCCAATGCAAGCTGTATGGACCAAAATGTGATATAGCCGCCCACAATAATTTTGATATTAAGATGCATGCAGAGTGTTAATTATGATAGTTATGCTATATTCAAGCTCAACAAATCATAAATCTTTGATATCATTGTCTTCGGAGTGTGATTCGCCCTGTTGGAATTCCGAGCGGCCCATTACTTCCAATTTTATTAATATTATACATGGTAGAACATTTATAACAGGATCACCTACCACGCCGATGCATGTCCAGCTTACTGGAATGAGTTTATTGCTTGGATTCAATTGGATCTTTACCGACCGATGATGATGAGGTGAATCTAAATTTTGCATTTAAAGAACATTTGCTAGCGATGCAATGGATAAAAGATAACATTATTTTCTTTAATCGAGATCCAGATCAAAACACATTGCACCACCCATCATCTAGAGGCGTATCAGTTCACATACATAAGCCCATTTTCTAGCGGCTTATTCAATCGTGTTATCTCTGCCAGTGGTACTACAGTTGCACCATTTTTAAATGTTAATGAAGCCCCCTTGATGCAAGCCAGAGAATGAGCTAAAGTGGTCGCATTGACGAATATGATAATTTAACAGCGGCTTAGCTTGCTGCACCACTTCGCGCAACTTTTCCTCGTGATTTTTTAGATGCAGATGATATTTTTTGCATTTAGAAAGCTCTTCCAATGTTATTTTCTTACCAGTGGTTGAAAATTCTTGCAATCCAAAAGCATTTTGAATTGAGCTTTTAGTATTTTCTCCATGACGACCAGAACTACAATAGAAAACTGGCAAGATTGTTGATTTCTATTTCAGTAGTACGAGACGAATTGAATGGGACAATTCAGATATTTATAGATGTGCGTAAAAGAATATCAGTTTTACAAATTTGTCTAATTTGTTGGAGACAAAGCTTTTGACAATCCACTTTAGTCATCTCACAAATTACATTGGAAAGAAATTGATCCAATGGTGAAGCCGAGGAGTTCAATTATCGTAGTTCGTTCTCATTTTCAGCTACCGGAAGAATGTTATATTTCGGGGTCATACATGCTGATGATCTACGCAGTCTGGTTATACACTTATGTCCTACCTTAAAGATTGAGAGAGAGAATCGATAAATTGCCATTTTAATATTTAATCGGGTTCACTAATAAGGCTATGTATATTTTTAGAGCCCCTCGTGAGAAGCAATGTATACGTTTTATGAAACGGACTTCGATAAGCCGTGCGAATATTTATACGTCGTCAATGTCGAGGATGGGGATGGATATGATGTTCAAAGTAACAGTACTTATAATATAGATATGATCAACTTTTGGCGGGGAATTGATAGAGTATTGTTAACAAGTTTTTGACACATATTGATAACCAGTATCGCACTCATGTATTTTGTTATTTAATCAGAAAATTTAAATGTAAGTCACACGTATCCAGTACATGTGTATTTAAAATTGAATGATAATTTAACACAACTTACAGTAAAATAAAAATAACTTTTCTTCTCTTATTTTCAGTTCCAAAGTCAGTTTTGTCTAAACCGTGAAATAAGGTAGACTAAATTATTTTAAAATGTTTTTTATAAAAGTGTTACCCTATCTGGTTGTAATGTTGGCATTTAGCAGTGCAACGGTGCCAAATACTCCAGTAGTTATGCCAAATATTGCTACATTTAATACAAACGGCAGTATCACTGGCACAATTATGCCTGGATATCGTACACCGTACATCGAAGCATTTCTTGGCATTCCATTTGCTGAACCACCACTAGGCGATTTAAGATTTTCGAATCCAATACCCTTTCCCAATTTTTGGTCGCACGACCACATAGCTAACGAAGCACGGGAAATGTGCATACAACAAAATATTTTGGCAGAATCAGGAGACTCACCAATACAGGGATCCGAAGATTGTCTATATTTAAATATTTATCGACCACTGGGAACGTCAAGTGCTAATTTACTTCCCGTTATTATTATGATACATGGCGGTGCATTTATTAGTGGCTCTCCAAGTCCATTGTCATATGGCCCAAAATATTTCATGGATCGCGGCGATGTAATTCTTGTTACGTCAGCCTATAGATTAGGCCCACTTGGCTTCTTGTCGACAGGTGATAGTGAATTACCGGGAAATTTTGGTCTTAAAGATCAAGCATTAGCGATGGCATGGGTTAAAGAAAATATTCTATTTTTCAATGGGAACCCAACTCAAATTACAATAATTGGACAAAGTGCTGGTGGTGCCTCGGTACATTTACATATGTTTAGTCCTCTGTCGCGCGATTTATTTGATCGTGCCGGGGTAATGAGTGGTAGTGCCATTTCACCATTTGCTGCCATAAACGAAGATCCAATACAATTAGCAAGGCTACTAGCCAAAGGGATTGGTATACAGAACTATGACACTCTAACAACAGCGGAATTAGCAATTGAATTCAAAACTACCGAGCCCCGCGTTATTCTGGAAGCAGTCCAAATTTTTCATTTATGGTTATCGGATCCAACTGTAATCTTTAGACCCGTGGTGGAAAATGAGAATCCGAATGCTTTTCTTATCGAAGATCCTCGAATTTCGATTGCCAACGGAAATTATAAAACTGCCCCGTTATTTATTACTATTGTGCCCGAGGAAGGTGTAGTAAGGAGTGGTAGTTTACTAACGAGTCAGGCTCAGCTGGAAAGTTTCAATGACAATTTTGATTTAGCTCTTGGCGTTTTAACCAGTATTCCTCAGGATGATCCAGAATTTCAGGATAAAATCGGCCAAATTGTGGATTTTTATTTTAATGGGACCAGGAATATTGGTTGGCATAATTCTCAACAAGTGACAGATGTTTGTAGATTACTAATCAAACTTTTAACTAGTTAGTGAACACCTCTATTATATTTCAGATGTTAAGTGATCGAATGTTTCATTATCCATTCTATTCGACGTACAAGTTCCATTCGAAATTGATCGATCTTTTGTTGAATCCACTTTATTTAATGGAATTCAATTATCGTGGACCTTTTTCATTTTCGTATATATTTGCCCAATCGACTATTAATTTTGGTGTAATTCATGGAGATGATTTGCTGTACTTGGTGGACAATCGTTATTTCCCGCTATTTGATTTCAATTCCGTCGAAGCTGAATTAATTACCGAAATGGTAAATATATATGTGAATTTTGCGACTGGACGGTCACCTCACGAAAAATCGACGATTTGTACATTTGATGTGGCTGATGCTGATAGGGCTTGTGAATATTTATATATCGTAAATTCGGTAGATGGATATGAAGTGACAACCAGTACAGACACTGATGTTGATATGATTAATTTTTGGCGTGGTATTGATAAACTATTTTAATAAAAATTTTGATTTCTAAATTTAATTTAAACTTATCTTTGGCGTTGGCTTTTCAAATGATTACCTATTAAAACTGCATGTTGGACTCTAGCTATAGCACTTCATAATTAATGATAATAAAAAAGAATTAATGGGTAAACAATTTGAATGATAAGTTTCTGCATAGTCAGTTGCGATTGAGCAATGAAAGTGTTTTGTTAATTTTTTAAAATGTGGCTTATCAAATTTTTAATTTTCGGAATTATTACTTTTTGTAATGCTTTAAAACCGAGTGACCCAGTGGTTCGACCAATAATAACAACATTTAATACGAATGGTACTATTACTGGAACAATATTACCAGGATTTCGTACATCATACATCGAAGCATTTCTTGGAGTTCCATTTGCAGAACCTCCGCTTGGAGACTTAAGATTCTCAAATCCGGTACCATTTCAAAATTTTTGGTCGTTTGATCATATAGCAAACCAAGAAGGTCCAACATGCATTCAAAAAAATTATATGGATGCCTCAGGAAACGCGGAAATACAAGGTGATGAGGACTGTTTATATTTGAACATTTTTCGACCACTCGGAACATCCAATGGCAGATTGTTGCCAGTAATTATTAAAATTCATGGAGGTGCGTTTATAGTTGGAACATCTTCTACGTTTATGTATGGGCCAAAATTTTTCATGGATCATGGTGATGTGATATTGATAACACCAACCTATCGTGTAGGAACAATTGGATTTTTATCAACAGGTGATGAAGAAATACCGGGAAATTTTGCTTTTAAAGATCAAGCGCTTGCCATGCAATGGGTTAAGGAAAATATTATATTTTTCAACGGAGATCCAAATCAAATTACTATTTATGGACAAAGTGCTGGTGGGTCATCGGTACATTTACATATGATGAGTCCATTATCTCGTGATTTATTTAATCGTGTGGTAGCAACAAGTGGCAGTGGAATTGCACCGTTCGCTTCCATAGAAGAAGATCCATTAAAATTGGCTAGAATATTGGCTCGAGAAGTTGGAATCGCAAATTACGATATACTGACCACAGCCCAACTGGCAGCTGAGTTTCGAGGTGTTGATCCACACGCCATATTAAATGCAGGCGATTATTTTCGTGGGTGGCAATTCGACCCAACCGTAGTTTTTAAACCAGTGGTCGAGAGTGCTTCCAGCCCTGCTGCATTTTTAATTGAAAATCCTCGAGTATCTGTTGAGAACGGAAATTATAAAAAGGTTCCACTATTAATGTCAATAGTACCTGAAGAAGGCGTTGTCAGAACTGGTTTGGTGCTAGTAAATGAGGACCAAATTGAAAGTTTCAATGAAAATTTTGACTTTGTAATCGGATTACAAAATGCATTACCGCAAGATGACCCAGAACTTCAATCGAAAATCGACCGAATCGTTGATTTTTATTTTAACGGCACCAGAAATTTAGGCTGGCATAATGCTCAACAATACACGGATGTAAGATAATATAGTGTCAAATATAAACATAATTGTTTTTAATTAATTTATTTTAGATGTTTGGTGATCGCACCTTCCATTATCCTCATTATTCAACTTATAAATTCCACTCAAAAACTTCTGATGCCGAGAATCCATTATATTTAATGGAATTTAACTACCGTGGTCCAAACTCGTTCTCACTTTTATTTACCTTAAGCTCAATAGATTTTGGAGTAGTTCATGCTGATGACATGCTGTATTTGTTTGACAATGCGATATTTCCACCATACAGCTTTGATTCAGTAGAGGCGCAATTGGCAGTCGAAATGGTGGATATTTATGTTAATTTTGCAAGTGGGCGGTAAGTCTTATTATTATACTGCTAATGATTCAGAACTGTAACATACCTTTACTACATTCAAGAATTCCTCACGAAAAATCAACCATATGTACCTTTGATCCCAGCGACCCTGATAAGCCATGTGAATATTTATATATCACAAATTCGGAAGCTGGAAATGGCTATGAAGTACAAACTAGCACCGAAATAAAACTAGATATGATTAATTTTTGGCGGGGCATTGATAAATTGTTTTAAATAAAATCAATTTTAAGTTAATTCAATTTTCTATGAGTGTTTCTACTTGAGATCGTCACAATTGAGACTAGACTTTATTAATTAAGATATACAGCAATAAAAATTCACGCTGCATTTAATAAATCATGCAGAATCCAGACCAAATCAGCTTTTCTCAACAGTCAACAGTAATTTTAATAACACTCAGCATCACTATTAAATTGAATCTTGTGAGCAGACTGTGAGTTTAAAGACTTTACGTTACGTTTGAACGTAACCAACCATCACCTTTGCCTTGTATAAGAATCTTTTTGTCGGTAGTATAAAAGATTTCTGATTTTCTACATTCCACCCAACGTTAAACGAATCAGATAAAATACATTTTATTTTCGCCAACTGTGAATGTCGTCTATATTTTTTTTACTCGTTTTCTATCATTCATCTACCGTAATCGCACCACGAACACAATAAGCACATAAGGCGCACTGCAATCTCATAAAATTAAAGAAATGTATCTTATAAACTAGATGGGAACTGCTTGATCCATTTACAAAGCCAATCGGTTAAAACGAGTAATATCAATTTGAATTTGTCTTCTCAAATTATATTCGTAACACGGGATTGTGAATGCATCTGTCAATTTGTCGGTTAAAAATACCGCTACATATTTCACAATATAATTACCAAATATCCAAATAATTCTTAGAACATAACAGGAACAATTGTCACTCTTATTTATTAAATCACTTAACACAATACACAAATACTTTCACTTTAATCACTACTAATTGTGGTTCCACTGCTTATATACAGGAGAACATTCTGGATTCGCCTAGAATTATCTAGATTTATAAAGGGAAAACTACTCTCGATGTTGCTCAGACATGCGGATGCGAGTACTATACTATCTAAACCTAGATATAACTATTTTAACTAAAAAATAATAGCCCAATCGCCGCTGATATATATCCTCAATACGGTGAATAATTTTTGGGTTACATGTTTATTTTACGGGACAACTACAAATTAAATCATATATATAATAAATTAAAAATTATTAAAATAGTAAATTCAAAAAAAATATAAAAAAAATTTAAAGTGTGTGGATAATATATTTATGTGCGAGCGGAAGAATAACCCGCCACACCCACGCAACACAACAATACGGGCCAAATTTTACCCCCACAATGGCGATAGCGCCCACGCGGGAGTAAACAACTCGTCAACCAAGTGCACAACAACGGCAACAACAAGAACGATGAAACTAGAACAACGGTATATACAGCAACAGCGGCGGCGACACCGGCAGCAGTAACAACAGCAACAACAACCATGATGTGGCAATTCCAACAACTACAAAAGACAGCCACGCAACACAACAAGACGGGCCAAATTTTACCCCCACAATGGCGATAGCGCCCACGCGGAAGTAAACATCTCGTCAATCACGTGTCCAACACCGGCAACAATAATAACGATGCGACTACAACAACGTTATATAGAGCAACAGCGGCGGCGACACCGGCAGCAGTAACAACAGCAACAACAACCACGACGTGGCAATTACATAACTACAAAAAGCGGCAAAAACAATAACGAGAGCATAGCAGTAACAACAACAACGATGCTGCAAAAACAACGAGGATGAAGCAGCATAAACCACAACAATACGGCTTCGAAATTTTTAATTTTTTATTGTAAATAAATAAAAATTTCGTGTATTTTTTACATCGATGGAGATCAGAGGCGCGCATGTGGTAGTGAAACACACTCCCATGACCTGATCATTCCATTCCATAGTGACCAACAAAAACGTTCACTTTGACAGCAAATTTGAAACTTCAGGATTACCTGGTTCCATATGTCTCGCTAGTTCAACGCGAACTAGTGCTTTCACCACTAACGAAAACGAACGAACGAGCAAATCGAAAACGAACGAGCAAACGAAAAAGAACGAGCAAACAAAAAAATGAACCAGCATACGAAAACAAATGAGCAAACAAAAAAACGAACGAGCAAACAAATGAAACGATAGTGATGACTAACTCCACAATACCAAAAGACCAAAAGTCGACATTCGATGGATATCCTTCGGTACCTTCACTTCATTAAATGGTTCAGAACGAGGGTCAGCTCTTTGGACGGAAAATTGACAAACCTAAAAGTTTAGGAAGATTGAAAAATTGTGAAAATCGGACCATGTTTAATTTTTTGTTGTCATCACGTGGTCTTACGATATGAAACACATTAAGGCTTATTTAGGGAGAGAGGAAGTATAAGAGACAATTCCATGGTAAATATGCTGCATAGACCGATTTATTTTATCTTTGTTAAGTACTCACTCTGTACTTTATTTTATAATAATCTAACTTAATATAATAATACTAACACCAATCACTGACAGACCCTCTTGTAATTATCCTTATCAGGTGTGATTAGGTTAATAAAATAATAAAAACATGATTTCAACACTCACTTAGGCACTTTAGAGTTAAGTGATAAAATTTTGCTAGTCAGTTGTGATTAAACTGTGAAACAACGACGGTGTTGTATAGTTAAAATGTGGGTTTTAAAATTAGTAATTTTGGGAATTATAACCTGTGGCAATGCTTTTAAACCTACCTCTCCAGTCATCCGACCAGCGACTGCCACATTTAATACAAATGGTAGTATTACCGGTACAATTTTACCAGGATTTCGTATACCATATATTGAAGCATTTCTTGGCGTTCCTTTTGCTGAACCACCACTGAGCAATTTAAGATTTTCGAATCCAGTACCATTTCAAAATTTTTGGTCATTCGATCACATAGCAAATCAAGAAAAGCCACCATGTGTACAAAAAAATTATCTGGATATTGGAGGAGACCCCCAGATAAGTGGTGTTGAAGACTGTTTATACTTAAACGTATTTCGACCGCTCGGGACATCGACTGATAAATTGTTACCGGTGATTATTCAATTTCATGGTGGAGCCTTTATTGTTGGCTCCTCTTCAACGATTATGTATGGGCCCAAGTATTTCATGGATCATGGTGATGTGATTTTAGTTACGACAACTTATCGTCTAGGAACAATTGGATTTTTATCAACCGGTGATGAAGAAATACCGGGAAATTTTGCTTTTAAAGATCAAGCGCTTGCCATGCAATGGGTTAAGGAAACTATTATATTTTTCAACGGAGATCCAAATCAAATTACTATTTATGGACAAAGTGCTGGTGGGTCATCGGTACATTTACATATGATGAGTCCATTATCTCGTGATTTATTTAATCGTGTTATCGTTAGCAGTGGTACTGGAATTTCGCCAAGCACTTACGTAAGCAAAGATCCACTAGCAATGGCTCGAATATTAGCTCGAGAGATTGGAATTTCTGATTACAACACACTGACCACAGCTCAGCTAGCAGCTGAGCTTCGTGCTACTGACCCACATGTTATATTAAATGCAGGCGACTATTTCCGTGGTTGGCAATTCAATCCTGTGGTAGTTTTCAAACCAGTGATCGAGAGTGCTAATAGTCCTAATGCGTTTTTAGTTGAAGATCCTCTGGTATCTGTAGCAAACGGAAATTATAAGAAAGTTCCATTATTAATGTCTGCTGTTCCTGAAGAAGGCGTTGTTAGAACCGGCTTGATCTTGGTTAATGATGCGAAGACGGACAGTATGAATGCAAATTTTGATTTATCTCTCAGCTTGCAAATGGACTTACCACAAGACGACCCAGAACTTCAATCAAAAATTGACCGAATTGTCGATTTTTATTTCAATGGCACCAGAAACATAGGGTGGCATAATTCACAGGAATACACAAATGTAAGTCTTTTCATAATGTTTAAATATCTAAAATTATTTTTAATTAGATCGTTTTTTTATAGATGATGAGCGACAGGACCTTTCATTATCCACATTACTCCACTTACAAATTTCACTCAAAAACATCAGATGCGCAAGCTCCTTTATATTTAATGGAATTTAACTATCGTGGTCCGTACTCGTTTTCATTTATCTATACGTTAACCGCAATAGAATTTGGTGTAGTTCATGGGGATGATTTAATTTATCTATTTGATAATGGAGTTTTTCCAGCATTTAGTTTCGATTCGGTGGAGGCGCGATTGGTAACAGAAATGGTGGATGTATATGTTAATTTTGCTAGTGGCCGGTAACTGCGATACATATTATTTGAATTTAGGATTCGATAACAAATTTTACTACTTTTAGAGTTCCACATGAGAAATCTACGATTTGTACCTTTGATGCATCTGATCCTGATAAGCCATGTGAATATTTATACATCGTAAATTCCGAAGATGGAAATGGATATGAGGTGAAAACCAGCACAGAAACAAATTTTGACATGATAAATTTTTGGCGTGGTATTGAAAAATTATTTTAATTTTAAATTAAGTAGCAATTAAAAAGATAATTAGAAATTCTAAATAAACTAATTGAAATGTCATCATTCTCGATTGAGGATAGTAATTAGAGTTTTAATATTCTTTCCGCTTGATTTGCACTCATATTGAAAACTAGAGGTAAACTAATTTCGAAACTTCTCACTTATCTATGATTCATAGTTTATAAATTACGGGAACCAAATTCCACTAATGTAAAACTCATGTTTGAATTAAATTCCAAGTTCTTATAACTACGTACCACACCGGCTAAGTGCCACGCCAATAATGAATTTATCAATTCCCGTTTATTTACGTTTTGTTAATTGTGCTGTTCCACACTGAGATTCAAATTACTGGATTCATTCTTCGTTTTTTTAAACTATTTTTAGTTTGAATTCGTTTTTTGATATACGAAAGGAAAACTAATAATTTACACATTCAAAGAAAATTATTGGAAAAAATGAGATTTAATTGGAACTATGTGTGGACGACGCTTATTTTTGAAGCCCGAGTAACTACTTAGTAAGTTGTTATCCAGTATGGGATAGCTCTTTTGAAAAAAAAACAAACCATGCCAACCCAAGAGACCAAGATTCAATTAAATTAGCCTAGACTATTTTCCGACATAGACTTATCTCAAACTTATTGATTTATTTGACGCCATCTTGGATAAGTCGGTCATGCTGTTCCAATTGCTTTTACCGACTTATTTTGATAACCACAAATCAAAATAAATTTTAAAAAAAATTCTTTTATTTTAGAGCGAAATAAATAAAATAAAATAAATAAAAATGAACAATGTTTTTACTTAATTATTAAGTTGTATAAAAAGTATATTAATGTCTGTAAAAATTATATTAGTTTAAATAAATAAATAAATTTATTAATGCAGTTCATGTACTTAATTAGTTTTTCAGAACTCAATTTACAATGTTTACATCGCCAAATAAGATTTATGCGTGCAAGACAGAGGTAGAAAATAATTCACCTCGATAGCAGACTTATTTGAATAAGGTACATACATACCCCATTACATGCGACCAACATTTTTCTTCTGTAAAATGAAAGTGATATAACATTGACATTTTGCACATGAGAGACATGAAAAGAAATATCTCCCAACAAAATTTTTTGAGCCACTACACCGCCTAAACCACTATAAAAATGAAAATGTTGCTATAAAATATATTCGATCCAAATATTTTTATGGTAACATTTTTAAAATTAACAAAAACAATTATTTTATATTTATAAATGTTAAGGATTTCATAATAAAAACCGACGCCAAATACAAAAATGTAGATTTCGCATTTGAATTAATTAAAAATAAATTAATAATTTTCCTATAAAAAAAATTATGGCATTACCATATATGTTTATTTCTTTCTCGCATATTGAATATTTTTACATAGCGGGTGCTTCTTAGTTACCTGCAAAAATTTACAGAAGAAAACAATTTTCTACATGTAAATGCCCCAATCAGCAAAAAAACAGGGTTTGGAAAAGGCCCTAGTGACCAATTTCAGTGAAATTTCCCAATAAGCAAAATCGTAACATGACATAAATTTATCAGTCATTTACTTTTGATGAATACGATAAACAGTTTGACGGTCCTGACAGATTGCACCTCATCAGTAACAAAAATGGTCAGCACGTCACTGAACTGACAATAATGTACAATTTAGTTTGCTTTAGTACGCTTTATGTTCATATAAGATAATCCAAAACTTCCAGGAACAGTGGCTTGCTATACAGTTAGCCATAACTACCGCGGCGCAATCAAATATCGGAACAAAACCACTGAGATGCCGTAATGGTTGGTTCGATGATCAGTGCCACTGGTTGTCAAAAATAAACAAAAACTTCGTGTCAAATGGGTGGCTCTCAATACTGGAAGCACTCTAGATGAAAATCTCCATGCTAGGAAAGATACGATTAAATATTTTCTACAAAAGAAGAAACAAAAACATCAGATTCCATGCGGAACAAGGAAACACAAGAGACTGCTTTGCTGACGTCAGGAATCTCATTATAGACTTTGACCTGAGAAGTACAACCATCAAAGACGGGAATGGAGGTAGGACTGAGAACAAACGTGGCTGATGTTCTCTCAGGATGGCAAACCTACTTTCAAAATCGGACTGAAGAAGTGACTCCTATTAAAGCTAATTGGAGTTGCTATTAAAGCAACCATTCTGCCTGGTGGGAGGTCTTTGTCGAATACCCCACAGCAGAGGAAGTAAGAGTAGCTATTAGTAAATTGAAAAATGGGAAGGCACTGGCGACGGAATCCTCGCAGAATGGAAAAATGTTGGGACGTCAATACTAATATACATCAACTACTCGTATATATAGAATTTCTGCTGCATACGACAACATCAACCGCGATAACCTATAGGCTGCGCGCATATGTCTAGGAATACCAAAGAAACTCGTTTGCTAAAATTAATTCGCTCGGCATATGTAATAAGTCGGGCCAAATTCATGGATATGCAGATGATAAGGACAGTTTCACACCGCTCGATTACTACGCAAGAAGACTTGGTTCCGGCTAGAACAAGACTTACGAATAATATGATGCCGAAATTGAGGGCGCGAGTGGTTGGCCCGAGACGGATGAAGAATCACTGTGCAGGCGGCTAAATCCTTTGGAATGTAATAGCAAGAGAGAGAAAGAGGGAATTTAGTATTTTAGGTTTAATGGTTTCACTTGAAAATTTTTAATTTTGAATATTTTTATTTGATAAAACAACTAAACACTACCTGCATTATCCATTTCTTTTTTACTTTCAGCTAAAAACTGTCGGCTAACTTTAACAGTATATATAGCATTCGCATATTTTCACAAGATTATTAAGAAGAGTAATTCAGAATATTATAAGAAAAACGAAAAAAAATACTCTTTATGCTTATACACATATTTTACTTTATAAAATATATGACGTCATCTAATTAAAGACTTTATAGCGGAAAACGGTAAAATTCTGAATGAACGCTTCCTTGAAAATGGGAAAAACATGTATTAAAACTAAAGGTTAATAAACAAAGTTCACGCTCAGAAGAATGAAAGTTTATTTTTCTGCTAAATTTACGAGATATAAATAAAAAATCGTTAAACAAAACTTAACAAAAAAGGACTTCCATAGAATTTGTATGAAAGTTCATTTATTATGATACGGCCGTTTACATACACAGGCAACGGAAACCATGCTACAAATTTACTATCGTTTTTGTAGAAACATCCATATCGACAATTGACCCAACATTCCTTTCTGAGGAATTAAACAAAAACAGATTCTCTGCAGATATCCACAGTTTCTGCTATCAACAGTTGCAGAATGGAAAGGTGTATTCAACAACCTAATCAATTTTTCAAAACTCCTAACATTTTTCTGTGAAAACTTAATGATATTCGCTTATCCTTCATATGTAGGGTTTTACTGTTTTTTGTTTTTATTCCACTAATTTGAGCATTTACATTTTAACTATATTTATTTTGCCGCTTTAAACAGTACGGCAACTCGATGCGTTCTTCATCGTCTTCACCTATATAAGCAAAATTTTAAAGTGGAGGTTTATGCAGCACGTTTGCAGTGACAATTTTATGTGTGGCTCGTGTTGTTTACTCACTCATACAAACAAAAAAAGTTTAGGGTCAAAATTGTTTTTATTTTTATTTTTCGCTATTAGCACAAATAACCATTATATCACCATATAAAAATAAAGAAGTAATCATTATAATGGTTATTTGTGCTATTAGTATGAAAATTAATTTTGCTAGAAACTAAACGCCTGAGCAAACGTGAAAAATTTTATATTTTGTTTCAGTACCTACTAGTTTTTTAAAATTTGTGTTTTTTCTATCCGTTTCGCTTAAGTGATCCAATTAGAATCTACTTAAATATAAGTCCTGCGCAACCTCTCATTGGCAGATACCTAAAAAAAACTACCAAAGAATGTGTTGGTTACACTAACAATGCAACGCAAATTTAAAATTTTTATTTCATTTTTATTTGTTTCTGCACTACCATATTCATACTTAGTTATTTAAAAGAAAATTACTATAGAAAAAACATTACCAATGCATCTTTAGTTAGTTATTGTTTATTTCATATGGGTGGGGCAGGACTTATATTTAAATAGATTCTGATCTAATATAAAATTAAAATAATGGGTGTTTAAATAATTCCATCTTCAGAAAGAATAGAAGGAAACGAATATTGATCACGTGACCTCGGATCGAATATATTTTATGGCAACATTTTCATTTTCATAAGCCCCATTTACATGTAGAAAATTGTTTCGCCTGCAAATTTTTGTAGGTAAATAAGAAGCATCCACTATATAAAAATATTCAATATGCGAGAAATAAATAAACATATATAGTAATGCCATAATTTTTTTATAGGAAAATGATTAATTTATTTTTAATTAGTTCAAATGCGAAATTTACATTTTTATCTATAGCGTCTGTTTTTATTATGATTCCTCAATCTTTTGTAAATATAAAATAATTTATTTTTGTTAATATTAAAAATGTTGCCATTGTTGTAAATATACTCGGATCGAATATATTTGATGGCAACATTTTCATTTTTATAGTGGTTTTTACAGTGTAGTGGCTCAAAAAATCTTCTACAAAATTTTGTTGGGATATACTTCTTTTCTTGTCTCTCATGTGCGAAAAGTCAATGTCTACATCTCTTTAATTTCGTAGAAGAAAAGTGTTGGTCGCATGTAAATGCCCCAATAGTGGTTTTGGCGGTGTAGTGGCTCAAAAAGTCTTCTGCGAAATTTTGTTTGGATATTTTTTGTCTCTCATGTGAAAAAAGTCAGTATAATATCTCTTTCATTGCAGAAGAAAAATGTTGGTCGAATGTAAATGGGGTATAAAAGTACGTTTTATGTCAGTTTTGGAACGTTCGGAATATACAGAATGAATAAACGAAAACAGTCAATTTTACACGTCAGCCGCACTTGAGATTTGTGTGGAAAGGCAAGTGCTCGAATTTTTATTGCAAAACGCAGTGTGTAGAGTTTAATTTAGTAATACATTTATTCAACCCTGTCAAACGTAAAAAATATACCCTAAAAACAATTATACTTTTTATAAAAAAAACAGCTGAACTAAAATAATTGCTACCAACTGTTAGAATAGAAAATATTTGTTTTAAAACTTCAAAACACAAAAAATATTTATTTCAATTGTATGGTGAGTGGTGACTATAAGTACTAAATAATGGAATTATATTATTTTTCATAAATAATTTAATTTTATTGTAATAGTTACTATAATTTAAAACATAATATTATTAAATTTGTGTAATCAGCTTTTAATATATAAATTGGTACAATCGATAGTGTTTAGTGCTTAAAAAATAATTAGCAAATTGATTGAATGGAGCAAATAATTCGCTGGTACCTTTTTCTCATGTCATGAAGACAATCGAAAATCGGTCGACAAAAGTAATGGCAGATGCCAAGTTAAAATTTTTATGAGTTTTTTTTACAAATAAATTGAACCGATCTTTATCATAATTTGATGCATTACATTACATAAATGTGTATAGTGAAATATATTTTGAAATAAAGTACAATAAATTTAAAACACTTCTAAATATTATATAAAGATTGTGAATGTTTTGTGAAAAACTGATAATTTTATGTGGTTGCGAATAAAAGAAAAATTTACGCAAAAATGACAGAACCTGCAGCTACACTCGAGTGTCCTGTCACACCGGAACGCATTGATCAGTGTCCGGCCACACCAGAAGGACGTTCTAGTAGTGGTAGTGGAGATCAGCGGGCCGATTCCCCAGCCACAAATGATAGTTCGGATCGAACTGGAACCAGTTCACCACCACCAAATTGTGCTATATGCTTGGGTCGTTGCATAAATAAATGTTTTACGGATAATTGTGTACATCATTTCTGTTTCAATTGTTTATTGGAATGGAGTAAGGTAGGTGGAGTTTTCTGGATTTATTTGTTGTTGTCTTCGTACATACATTTATTTAGACATTAGAGGTTAGAGTTGTATGTCGTCATATAATTTCTTAGAATATTAGAGAATTTTTCCAAACTAGAGCGATAAGAGAATGGTAATAAATTTTCTTTTACAGATTAAACCAGAATGCCCTTTATGCAAGCAAACATTTAAATCCATAATTCATAATGTACGATCACCCAGTCAATACGAGGAATACATAGTCACACCAAGGCCACATTCTCAACCATTACTACATCGTTTAAATGTATTTCTATCGGAACGGCCGCGCTTCCGTTATCGCGCCACATTACAGGTACGTCCTCATGAAAGTGAGGCTATTCAACAATTATTATTCCAACAAGCCGCACCCGATCATGTCTTCTATGATGGATGGATTCAACCAAATAATCGCCCAAACCAAAATCGATTCCGCCGTCATGTTTACGATTTGAATCTATATGCACTTCCATTGTCCGATATAACTGGTCGACAAAGAGAATGCTCTGCAGAATTTTATCGGTAATATTTTTTTATTGTTTGTTCTAAATTATTACAAAATTATTTTAATTATATTCTTATTTTAGTGAGAATCCTGCCCAGATTCATCGCTTGATGCCATGGTTGTCACGTGAACTACATGTACTCTTAAATAATGTTAGCCGATGTGAATTCGTTACGAATTTAATACAGAATATGCTTGATATACATGACATATCGTCGGCCCAATTTCTTCAAGCCATGGAAACGCATTTAGTATCCCGAGCACGCCATTTTATACATGAATTTTTAGTATTTGCCCGAAGTCCTTACGACATATATGGTTATGATCGTAACGTGCGCTATGGTGAACCAGGTGACATTCCACATTTTCTTGAATCAAATATTGATCCAGTTGTGATATCGACCGAAGAGGAAATCAGTGATGATGACGAGGATGATGATGATGTAAGGCTAATAACTCGCGGGGGAAGTGCACGCACCGAGTTTACGATTGAGACTAGATCCAATATGTCGACTGTTATTGTGATGGGTAGTTTAGGCAGGTCGAACTACTCAAATGATGTTTCAGTGCCTATTAGGGATGATAGGCATAATGGAGTAGAACTTGACATTGGAAATAGTACACCGGCAAGTGGAAGCAACAGCACCGGACCGTTAAATTATAGTGTAGGTACTACAACCCAAACAGAAAATACTGCGAGTGGTAGTCAAGCTACAACCGTTGTAGAATCTCTATTAACCGACTCTGATTCAGACGATTGTTTATTTGTTCGAGAACAAAAACCACCACATTTGAGAACACCAGAGCTAGTCGTATTGAATAGTGAAGATGAAGACAGTGATGTTGTATTTGTTGATGAAAGTGGACGAAACGAGCTTGAACATAAAACCAATGTACCGGCAAAGAAGAGGCCTCGGATGGATGAGAGCAATGATAACGTATCGGAAAGTGAAGAGTTAGATAGTAAATATATTCCAAAAATTGAAATGGAAATACCACCACAAGTTGAAACTCAACCGACCGTTTTAGCCTATTCATCATCTCAACCATCGACTTCGACCGCTGTTGCAAATAAAAATGTCTCCGATTGTTACTTTCAACCCATTAAAAAAGTCAAAACTAAATCAAAATACTATAAATGTCCATCATCATCGTCGTCCGATGAAGATGAGCTCCCAAATAATAACAATGATGAGAATGGACCCTCCACCTCGATCGAAACATCGAAAGTAGATAATACAAAACGCAAACTGTATTTCAAGCCGATACGAAAGCATAGGGTGAACCATAAAAATAAAAATAAAATATTTGACTCGTCTACATCATCATCGAGCTCGTCTGATGAGGAAGCACCAGATGATCGAAATGAAAACGATGAAATTACTATCCAGAATGTACCAAATGAGGCAACAAAAGCAGGACCATCCAGAACAAGTACATCTGCATCTAGTAATACTCATAATATTCCATTGCATGCAAAATATCGTCCTCCATCGTCTTCTTATTCATCGTCATCATCGTCAAGTCACGAAGAGTATAGAATATATAATGCTTCCAAGCGGAAAAAGCAAAAATCAACGCCAGCAAAACGTACTTCATCACGAAAATCAACGAATGGCAGTCGTTCAAAAACTCGTGGCCGCAGTTCTGGCTCAAAATCTGTGACATCGGCCCTTATTAAAAAATCAATAAAAAATAAAAAGAAATCGAATAAGAGAAGTCGTAAATCAAAATCGTATGTGATTAAAATAAATTCATCGGAGGCGAGTGATAGTTCGAGTAATTCAAGCTCACAGAGTGGTAAATCGCATGGGCGAAACGGTGATGGCGATGATTCTTCGGGTGAAAATTGTCGTACAAAAAAAATTCAAAAAATTAAATTGAGATTAAAACGACGACTTGAAACTACATCCAGTGATTCCGAGTAAACATGTCTGAAACTATTAATTTAATTCTTTTATTTGTTTTATAATAATAAACACGCGTGAGCAATGAAATTAATTATATAATTTATGAAAAGGGATGTTGTGTAATAATAATTAAATGCAAAGCCATTTTTAGGTGGGTCGGATGTTATCTCCGTTTTAATATGCTATTAACTTTTATAGTTTCCCGCCGCATCTAGCACCGCGAACTTAAAAGAACCGAATAAGTCCTTTCCGTATTTGGTTTTATTCCTCCGAGGAAAAAACATGAAAATGTACCAAGCACACTTCTTGTCCGTGTTTGAGTAAAGACTGAAAAAATTGAATAAAATACAAGAATTATAAACAAATGAATAAGTGATTACAAATTATTTAATTACGTTAAGATACCTTATTAATTTTTATTGCTACCTTAAGGATAGATGTATAAAGTTTATGTCTTCATTTATTGTTTTGTTTAGTTAACTGTACATATTTTGTACCTGTTGTATTATATATAACACATTTAAAACACACAAAAATTATAATTTAATTAATTTTAGATAACATTAATATTCTATAAAATTTAATTTACAAGCATAAAAAAAATTCTCAACGGGTAAGTAATTTCCCATTTATAATTCTTATAATTATTTGTAAAATGGTGCTTTCTATCGATTCGATGGGGCATCTCCACAGAATTCTAATTGTACATAAAAACTATTCACAAATTTATAATTTGGCCAATTTAAAAAAGCATTATAAAATTCGGCGGTGTACATTTTATACCACTGTTATAGAAATTTTCAACTTTAAAATTTATAATATATAATTAAAATAAATAAATTATATACATAAAAATACAAATATTGTGTAATACTTAAAATGCGTATAGTTAATTTCTTTAATAAAAAAATCTTAAAAATATAGCTATATACGTATATTATTATAAAAATGCAAAACACTATTTATCCCACGATTAAAAATAGCCTCTCAAGCCAAATCTTATATTATTTTAAACATAAATAAGAGGCAAAATGTAACAGCATTTTATAAAGACAAAAAATGTCTTTTACATACACTTACCAATCTATTTTACCAATTGCAAAAAAAAAAATGATAAATTAGTTTATATTAATAAATTCAATAAAGTAATATTATATAAAAATAATAATTTAGAACTTAAGAATATAATTTAGTTGTGTATAAAAAATAACAATATTATAGCTATTGTAATTAAATAATTTTTATTATTTTATGAGATGGCGATTTAAAAATTAATAAATTAAAAATATGTAAACATACGTTATTATTGAGGTTCCTACTGGTAAATTCGATGGTTTATAACATTCCTGGGAAATACAAGCTTCATTCCAAAATTTCTAGTATGTAGTTGGTTTATAATGTGTATATTTTAAAATGTACATAATCAAATTAATTTTCTTAAATATATGAAAATATTATTTTGGAAAGATGGTCTCCATCGAAACGGCCCTCAATTAAATGTAAAATTTATTAAGATAAAATTTAGTGGCAACTTCGAGATGCTCTATTGCACACTGAATCAGAATTCAAGAAAATTATTAAGATGTCGCGTCGCTCGGTCACGTAGGCTACATTCACAATAATATTCATGTGAAGGAACGTAGGTTCCACTTCTATGACCACCAAATTCAGACTTGAGTAACCATGTTAATTTATGGTGTAGATGAACTAAATAAATGCCCTGGATTGAAAGTATAGGAGTCTAGGGCATAGCACAAGTAGAGATTAGTTTCGGGATTTTTTTTTCTTGATTTCTCGAAAATTCTAGCCCAATTAAATTTAGGTATCTAATTCCTGAGAAATATTTTATTTCTCGAGGATTTCGAGAATCCAATAATTTTGGAATATTTAGCTCAAAACATTCAAATCAAGACAACATCTTTCATTTATTCTGCTAAGCACATTACAATTTTTTTTTGTAAATGTCTCATATTTTTTTTTGTAAATTATTATAAATGAATCAATTTTCATATTGTAAAACACCGCGTGACGATTGTAGCTTGGTTTTTCGTAAGCTCTGGCGAATATCAGTAAAGACATTGCTGATATAAATTAATTTTATTATCAACAATAAAAATTGTGGTGTACCGTAATCGACTAAATTAAATTGGCTAGAATTAACCGATTGCTTCTGCTATTGTTCATTTGCGGCCGATGAAAGTTCTATTTACAATTTTACTGTTAACTAACTTCGATCGACACAGATTAAAATTTAGTGACATGCTTTTAATTTATTAAATTTTAGTGACACGATCCTATTATTTCATGAACTTTTTATCTTCATTTAGTTTCGTCAATTCAGAGATACATCAATAATACTAAACTAATTTCAAATTAAACTGATAAATTGACAACATCGCGATCACAAACGAAAGTACCACCTAGAACTACAATTCTTTAGCTCTCTGTACTGCAGTAAATATTGAAAATGATCTCAAGAACAATGTATTGTTCAAATTTAGCAAAGGATTCACTGTATTTTTATTCCGAAATAATAAAATCTTGCTTTTTTTTAAAAATTTAATTTTTGTCGTAAAATCTCGAGAATTCCCGAGAGGACCAAAAATAATTCTCGGTTTCTCGAGAATGAAATAAAGACGATAACGTCATACCTTGTAGACAAATATGTAGGTTTCTAATTTTAGGTCTATTTTAAGGTCACCAAACAAAAGAAGCGTTTTATAAACATAAGCATTTTGGGAGGTAACCCCCAAGACATCCCTAATCCTCTCCTACATTGGCCAAAATATAGCAGCCGGTCTCGATGGAATCCGATGGCTCTTTAAAATTTAATTTCAAAGGGAAATTTAGCAGGAAATTTTACTGTTTAAGATAAACACGAATTCATACAAAGGGTGTTTCATTTCAATGTACAGAACTTTGAATTTAAATAAAACACAGAAAAATAATTTTAGTGGCCACAAATGTCACTTTATTTTACAAATAATTTTATACCATTAACTTCGCAGCATTACTGGTCGTATTTCGGTAATAACAATAAGTGTTCAATAGTCTCTGCTTATCAGCGTAGACAAGTTGACTTCACATATCACCAAAGAAAATAGTTCAGCGGTGTTAAATCACACGAACCCGCGATGTTAATCATTCATCAAATGTTTATTTCAGCAAATTAATTGGATCGCGCGCTGTATGTTATGTGGCCTCGTCTTGTTGGAACCACATGTCTCTGATGTCAGTACTATCCAATTGAGGCACAAAAAATAGTAATCATGTCTATATACCGGTCTCTGTTGACTGTAGCGTTTTCACCAGTATAATTGTTGAACACATAGTCCGATGATTCCTTCGTCCCGTAAAGCACACCGAACGGTAATTTTGTTTTGAATCTAATGGGTTTTGAACAATGGCTCGTGGATTTTCTTTACTCCAAATGCGACAATTCTGCTTGTTGACATAGCCATTCAACCAAAAATGAGCGTCATTCACCGAATTGGCGGCGCGAACGATATTCGTATGGTTTTAATTTCTGCACAAGTTGAATCTTGTAAGCATGTAAACCAAGATTCTTAAGCCAAATGCTCCATAAAGATGTTGGATCAAGTCCCAATTGTTGTGCACGATTACGAAACGATTCATTTGGATTATCTTCAATACTATGCACTACAGCTGCCACCGCCTTTTAGGTGCGCGCCATACGAGGTCTTACGGGACGCGGATTATCATTTAGAGTAAACGTGGTGCAAAAGCGTTCCATAGTTAATCGAATTAACTGCTCTGATGGACGATTTTGTCGACCATAAAATAGACGTGGCGCGCGACGAGTTTCACGAACAACCATTATTTTGAAAGTAAATTTGAATAATTTACAAACGTTGCTCTGGCGTGAATATTCATTATGAAATGGCAAACCAAACTAACCAAAAATCAACTCTCAAATCGGCTGTCCCTGACAAAAGTGTTGCCAATTTAGAAACACCATTTAGTACATTTACCAAAAACCTTTGGAAGCTTTAACAGAAATGGAATCCGGTTCGATTTCTGAAATGCGAAATCTAAACATGAATCCAATCCATGTACTGCGATGGTCTGGTCAATGGCAACATTTGTGCAGGACTCAGTATTAGTAGAGAGATATACCATAAAAGACGCCCTTCTCGTACAGAGTACTTTCATGCGATTTGTAAACAACTATGTAAACACGTTGAGTCTTGCTAAGTTGGGATAGATATGTGATGATCTCTAATACATCTGTCAACTCAGAAAAGTTAAAGTAAGACTAATAGGATGAAATGCCTTGGGGTCAATATAATCCAACTTATCAGATTTAGGAATAAAAGGACTCGACGGCTGTTCCAAGATTGTGAAGCAATTCCTAATGCAATGCATTCTTGAATGATTCCGAATGAGAGGAAGCCCGTAGCTAAAAATAAATGCCTACCATATACGATGGGAAGGAGAATAAACTCAGCGAAAACTGTCGAGAGTGACAAACGTATGGACTAAGTCTCAATCAGGCGGATTAACAACAATTAGCCTGATAAAGTCGCAACCAGGAAAATCAACAGAAAGTAGTAATTCGACAATTGGAGGAGCTCACCCTACCAGCAGGAGGTTGCAATACAGCAAGTCTGAAGGAATCATTTTTGTCTAGAGAACTAGTATTAAGCCTAAGCAGTGGAAATTCTGTTTATAGTTATGGACACTACGGGTTGAGCGGCAAGCCGATAACCTTATCTCATAAAAACAATTTAGTTATGCATCCTAATCAAAGGCCTCGGATTACCATATCGGATTCATCACAAACTTGATCTCGAAAATTGCACACGGACAACGCTTTAAAAATGGGAACATGAAATGTGCTTAGCCTCTTAAGACCTGGATATCTCCAGAACCTTTCGAACCAAGCAAAGGGCTACACATTACATGTACTTGCACTACAAGAGCTTAGATGGTCTGGGAGTGGGATACATGACACCACCAATAGTTACAATCTTCATTACAGCGGCCATCAGAATGGAGGAGAATTTGTAGTTGGTTTCCTTATCCATTTATGCGTGAAGTATCATATCATCGACTTCCACTCTAGGAGGAAGTCATCAATAACATAACGCACCACGACATTAAAACCATCGTGGGCGATTTTAAAGTAAAATCGCACATCGGCCATAACAGCCTGCACCTAACCAGTAACAACAACGGCCAACGCTTCACCGACCTGGCAATAATATACAACTTAGTTGTATCAAGTACGTTTTTCCCACATAAGAGAATCCCCAAAGTAAAGTGACGATCGAATGATGGAAGAACGGAAAACCAAATCGATCACGTCATGGTTTCTAAGAGACACTCCGGCAGCATATCCGATGTTGGATCTTAAGAGGTGTAGACATGGACAGTGATCAAGTGCTTGTCAGATTCAAATATAAGTACAAACTGTCACTACGTTTAATAGACAAGCACAAAGAACCGTTCGATGGAATGTCAATGCTTTAAAAGACCAAGCGTCACTGCAAAGTTACCAGCAGTTACTATCTATTTAAACCGGCTCAATAATAATGTAGAAGCTCCTCCTAACATCCAGGAGCAGTGACACGATATACAGTCAGTCATAACCACCGCGGCGAAAAATACTATCTGAAGAAGACCTCTGAGGTCCCGCAATGATTGGTCCGATGATCAATGCCGCCTGGTCGTCGAAAATAAACGTAAGGTTCGTGAAAAATGGTTGGCTCGCAAAACTAGAAGCACTCTAGAGAACATCTCTACGCTAGGAAAGCCACGACCAGATATACCTTCGACAAAAGAAGCAGAGATCATGCATCGAAAACATCAGCTTCCAAGCGCAACTAAGAAATTCAAGGGACTATTTTGTTAAAGCCAGGAATCTAACTAAAGACTTCCATCCAAGAAGTACAGCCACCAAAGACAGGAATGGAGAGTTGAGAACAAACGTGGGTGATGTTCTCTCAGTATGGCAAACCTACTTTCAAAATCTGCTAAATCGCAATGACGAAGTGACCTCCATTAGAACAATAACTCCTTTAGATGATAAGGTCTTTGTCGAATATCCCACAGTGGACGAAGTAGCTATTAGTAGATTGGAAAATGGAAAGGCACTCGGTCTCGATGGAATTGCCGCAGAATTGATTAAGGTACTACAATCTCATCGTCTCTATTTGGGACCAAGAAGAGCTGCCGGTCTTCCAATTGAACGCGCTCGTTGCACAGAAAAGACGACCGTCTTAAATCTGAAAATAGTCGTGGTATAGCTCTATTAAACACTGCTAACAAAGTGTTAGCTAATGTTGTACTTGTCAGAGTCATCCCTCTCGCACAACATCACCATATACATCAACTATATATACAGGCATATGACAGTATAAACCACGTGGGTCGCGCTCATATGCCTAGGAATTCCAAAGAAACTTGTTTCTCTGTGTAAATTATCAACGTCTGGGTCTGTATATGTAGAATCGTAATTGAAGGAACTGTATCAGATTCCTTTGAAATAACATCTGGAGTTCAACAGGAAGATGCACTTGCGCCTGTGCTGTTCAATGTGGCGCTTGCGTACGTAGTGAGGAAATGCAGCATTGAAACTTCGCACTGTTTATTTAATAAAGCAGGCCAAATTCTTCGATATGCAGAAGATATCGTTCTTCTTGGCCGAAGACCTAGCGATATCAAGGACAGTTTTATACCACTCGATCGCTGCGCCAGAAGACTTGGCTTCGAGGTGAACAGTAGTAAAACTAAATTTCTAGCAACACCTAGGAATATCTCCATGGCAAATCTCGGAATTGGCGACCATAATTTTGATAGCGTCGAAAACGTTAAATACCTTGGGTCAGTTATAACATCGTTGAATGATATGCAGGCAGAAGTAAAAGCCCAAATCGCTGCCGGACAATGGGTTTTTTTACGCCCAATCAAAATTATTGCGATCAAATCATCTAGCACAGTCGTGCAAGCTCGCACTTTATAAAGCACTCAAAAGACGTGTCTTCACAAATCGAACCAATGAGGAGAACCACAACACGCATGCCCCAATGCAAGAAATGTCAGGCATTTAATCACAGCCAAAGATATTGCGGCCGGGATCCAAGATGTGCAAAATGCCCAGGTAATCATACCCAGGCATGTACAATAGGGAGAGATGTGCCAGCCATGTGTACAAATTGTAAGGGCCAACATCCGGCTAGGTATCGAGGCTGTGAGGTTGCTAAACAACTACAAAAATTAAGAGATAAAACAAGAAACAAATATCAAATCAAATGGATCAAAACCCACAACCAAGCAACACAGGACAAATAAGTTCACTTGCCCAGGTAGTGAAAGGGTTGGATTCAACCAAACATACGGGCTCCGAAAAAAACCAAATTATGGAAAACATGAACAGCATTGCAGCTATTACAAAGCGGCTAGGTGACAAAAGTAATCTGAACAACATGATACTTGATCAACTGAAGAAAATGCAACTCCCTCAACGCAATCAAACAAAAAATGTTAAGTAAGAACACAACTTTCAAAATAGCAATCTGGATGCAACATATTCCAGCCAATTTCATTGCTTCCAATTATGCGAAACCTCTACGAGTATGAAAAATTATTACTAAAAAGACTTAAACCAATAATTGAGGACCGACAACTAATTCCTCCACATAAATTTGGATTCAGAGAAAAGCACTCCACAATTGAACAGATGCATAGAATCACCAGCATTATTGAAAGAACGTTAGAACGTACAAAGTATGCTCCAGCATATTTCTGGACGTCGCTCAAGCATTCGATAAAGTCTGGCACAGTGAACTGGAATTCTAGCTGCATAGAGATCTGCCGAGACAATTCTATGCCATACTAAGATCTTATTTATCCAATCGGCATTTTCGTGTCAAATATGAGGATGAATGAAGGACGTCTTCGGACCAATGCTGTATTTATTATATACAAGGGATATTCCAACAACAGATGAAGGGTCCATAGCCACCTTTGCAGATGACACAGCAATCATGGCGATTAGAAGTAAAGTCGCTGATGCTTGAGAATCAAGCTTAATGAGACGAAATCCACGCATATTAACTTTACATATCAAAAGACTTCCCATCTACCGATAGAAATTAACTCACGACCGGTGCCATATGCAAACAAAGCTAAATATCTTAGCATGACACTCGATGTAAAGCTCAAGTGGAGAGCGCATATCAAAAAGAAAAAGGAAGAACTTAATATTAAGTTCAGAACAATTTATTGGCTCATAAGTAGAGGCTCTGAGCTTACAATACACAACAAGCTGCTGCTATATCGGTAAATACTGAAGCCGATATGGAACTACGGTATTCAACTCTGGAGATGTACTAAGCAAACAAACGTCAAAATGATACAGACGTTTCAAAATAAGGTTCTCCGTAGCATCGTAAATACTCCGTAGTACACAAGAAATGAAGACCTTCACAGAGACTTACAGATGGAATACATCAAAGATGAAACAAAAAAGCGTGCCGCCAAACACGAAATAAGGCTCCAGGCTAGATAACTCGTTGAAAGAAGACTTCAAAGAACGAGGCCACTTGACCTAGTAAACATACCAAATTAAAATTAGTATTTTAAATAGGTTTAATTAATTTTAGGACTAAACATGGGGTTCCACCCCAACAAATCAGAATTGTTTAAGAAATGTAAAATTTTACAACTGAGACTGTGCTTTTACAGTCTCAGTTGTAATTACCTATTAAAGGAAAAAAATAAATAATTCGCCTTATTACATAAGACCTGTGCTGGCTTTCGGAAGCGAGACCTGGACCATGACCTCTCATGATTGTAGATTGTTACCTACCTTCGAAAAGAAGGTCACACATTCAATCTTTGATCCAATTAAAGTTGCGAACAACGAATATCAGATTCGTACAACCATGAAAAAAAGGAACTTCTCTGAAATAGCGAAATCATCGGATTCATCAAATCTAATCGAGTTAGATGGCTGGGCCACGTTGCAAGGTCCCACAACAACGAATGATCAATAAAGTGTTCCACCAACAATCAGCCGGAGTGTCGTAGAGGAAGACCCCAACTGCGCTGGCGTCGAACAAGACCTACGCATATTAGGATATCGAAACTGGAGGACGAGAGCGATGGATCGAGGCGGATGGTGGACCACAGCGCAGGCTTTCATGGGATGTGAAAGCTAGAGAGAGAGAGAGAGAGAGAGAGAGAGAGAAAGAGAGTTTCATCCTATTCATTTGACTCTAATCAATTCATTGCCTTTAAATTAAATTCTGTTTGATAAGTTCGCTCAGTTAAGTAAAATCCCGCTATCGAGAAAATTGAAATTAAGACGCAAGTTTCTCGCATTTATTGTTTTAATTTATGCCGTAATCGTCGTTTAGGCGATTATAATACAATTTATAAATTTTTTTCCTGCGAGTTTCGATTTCATGATGGGGAACAAAAAGAAGTCGCAGGCGACTATAGGTCGGGCGAATACGGTGGGTGCAGTAACAATTCGTAGCGAAATTGTGGCGAAAAATCCGGTAGTCCAATAATGCACTATAGAGATGCCTCCCTCCTTGATTTTCCCAACCAAACGGGCCGTCTTTGTTCTGACGTACGTACGAAAAGCTATTGTGGATTTCGCTTAATAAGTTTCAACACTGCTTTGAAGTTGGCCACCGTATCCGCCTGATGTCCACTATAACCAATCGCGAAACCAATCGGGTCGGCTCCTTTTTCATAAGTTTTAATGTAAAATGGTTATTGTCGTTCCATACAATACGCCTAAGGCTTGTGATGCTATGTCATAATTTTGTATGGCGACGTTTAAAGGATGGCAGTACACTATGATTATACCAATTTCCCTCAGCAACACCACCTGTTTTACACGGCTTTCAGTTAAAGGTTTGACAACCCAAATTTAGCTTTCCAGTGGAAATCAACCAGCATGAAAACTCATATTTTGCGTTTTGTAGTGATCTACATATAAAGTAAGCTTTTCTGAATTGAAAAGTCCCACGACTTTTGCCAATTCTGCTGACATTGATCGGAATAAAAATTGTTATTTAAACTATTCAGATAAAAATAGCCGTGTTGATCTGAGAAACTCCAACCAGAAGCAGTTATTTGGTTAGGTGAATTTTGATTTTTGCAAATATTGAGTTTTAATCAGTTCAATAATATACGTTATTAAAAGATTAGTTTCCCAATTCGTGAAACTCTAGATACAAAATCGAATCTCCCTAAAATTTGTATAAAAAATTAAAAACATTTCACTGACCCAGTCTGTATTTCTCCTGCACACTTGCCTTAAAGTACGATGATTAATTTGGAGCAACAAATTAAAATGAATCAATACCTTGAATTTTCTTCATCAAGCCCCCAAAATATAATATGTGCTATACGTAGCGTATATGTTGTACACCATAAAAAGTAAAAGAGTAGCAACATAAACATATTTTGAAAGGAGAAAAACTACAACAACAAAATTCAAATTTTATTACAATAATTTCGCTGTTATGTATACGTTTTTTGTTCAGTATACCACGCGATCATATCATTTTAATAAAAAAAAATCCCTTAAATAACAAAAATATAACAGAAAGGAGTCATGAACTTTTAGGCTTTCAATATTTTCTTTGATTTTTCCATTTTCTAATTTTTTTTTTTTGTGTTTTGTACAAATTTATTTTGTGTGTATTTTATATTTTAGTTTATTCAGTTAGTCTTAAAGTGCCTTTCAAAACGGAAACTTAACTTTTTTAAAAAACGAAGCAACCACACAAGGAAAACGTGAAAATTCTTATAAGAAATTCAAATTTTTTGCTACAGTTGTTGTTGTACCATCAAAAAAACTAAAAGGATATCCAATTTTCTACTGGACAACAAAAATTTAAATTAAATTGTTTTTTTATTATCCTTAATATTTGTTTTTAAACATTTGCATATTTTTAATGCACGCGACTTAGGAAGGATATAGATGGTGTTAGCGTGATATATAAGGTGACTACTTAGAGTGACTTCTTAAGTGGAATTTTTGCTTTGGCTTGTTTAGGGATTTGGTGTGTTAAGTGTATGCAATTTTGAGAATGGAAGTGTTTCGTAGCCCCCGTACGATTGGATTAATATTTAGTGATTGTTATGGTTTTATTTTTGTTGTTATTTGATTGTTGAAAAGTGAAGTGATTTTGTATATAGTGACTTAAGTGATATTTAATTATATAAAAAAATAATTAATTACATACTCAAGGATATAATACTCAAATATATTATTATGATGTTAATAAAAATATTTCTATGGGTTTTACTAATACAGTTAGTGGAAATTTATTGTGCACGTGACCCGCCAATTGTGACCCTACCAAATCAGGGCATGATTTCCGGGATATATTTAAAAATGTTTCGGACCCAACGAATATTAGCCTATTTAGGGATACCATATGCTGCATCGCCTGTTGGCATTCGCCGTTTTAATCCGCCGACGGTCGATGATTTACCGTCATGGGATGGTACACGCAATGCTACACAATTACCACCGGACTGTTTGCAGCAACCGAAAAAAGAATTAAAACGGCACGAGGAATTATTTCAGTCACTGCTGCAGTCGCAACGGTACGGAGACGAGGAAATGGTGCGACCAATGGACGAGGATTGCCTATTTTTAAATATCTACATACCTGACGGTTAGTTCGATTTTTATTTACCTTTAAAACAAAACGAAAGTAAAAAATCTTTAATTTATTCGTTGTCTCGTTGTTAGGATACGTATGCTATTTCTGTGATTTAACGAACACAAAAAAACAAACAAATAAAAAAGGATATTTCAGCGTTCCTCTTTATGTTTTTTATGAATTTATGGAAATTGTAATGTGGGTGCTTGCTCAAATTTGTGAATTTATATTGACAAACCATTATCCCATTGATTTTTTTCTGTGACTCAATTTTTTAGTTGCATGAAATATGATTTATAAATGGCAAGGGCGTTCTAATAGTTGTTATAGCGTTCAACTGTTTTCAGTAATGAAAATTAAGCGGGAAATTTGTTAGTTTTGAATTTATTTTAAGAGAACACTATAATATTTTTTTTCAGTCACGCACCATCCCATGGAGAGATTTAGCTGTCTCATTGAAATTATAAATATCAAGTGTTGTTGTTTCGGCCCCACGACTGCTGGATGAATTGTTGTCGCGTTGTCTCTCGCTTTGCTCCGCGACGAGCATAGCGCGTCTTCTAGTTTGGTCAATGGTCATCTTTCGTTTCCACGTTACAGCTTTTCCCTTGTGGTTTCTATTCCAAAGATCTTCACGTCCCTTCATGCCATTTAGTGACTTCCTCAGCGTGTCGCCAATACATCAGAAACACCTGAGTATTCTCTTCTTAAAACACTTGTAGCTTATTATTGATCATGTGTGAGTCTTCCAGGTTTCACAACCGTACACGCGAATGGAACATTATTAGCATGGAGTTATGGTACAGGACAGATGCGTGCCAGACTTTGTGTAATATATTGAATATTGTTCTGGCTTTATCAATTCTTATTTCTGCCTTCATCTATTCCACTCGTTTTCACTAGTATACGACAACGGTAGACAAATTAATTGACATCTTCTATTTCTTCCGGATTGATGTATGCGGGGTGGATATTAGTGTGTTTCGCCTCATCGTCTTAGTTTTCCTGATGTTTACTATGATGCTATCTTCCTTCACTAGATCTACTAATATAGCTTCTGCACTTTCTGTTGCATGTCGGCGTCTTTGTATGTTAGCAGACGTACGTTATCTGCGTAATCTAGATCACTGAGTTTCTCCGTTATTTTCCACTGGATGCCGTTGGATGATGTGCCTGTTGTTAGTATGACTCGATTTGTTTGTTTTTGTATTGTACTCAATTATCTGCATCACTGTACTTAGTTTGTAAAAGTTCGATTAACTTATTTGGGATGCCAATTTTACAAAGTGATTCTATATTGCGTTCCTGTGTATTGTGTCGGTGCAACTTCATCCTGGTCTTTCGAGCTAATTGTCAGTAAATTTATATCCAGGGCGATCATTGTTAATATCTTTATATTATGAAAGGAAACTTTACATTTTCTCAGGTTATCTTTCTTGAGAATCGTTATAGCCAAACCTTTCTTCTATTTTCGCGAAACTTCTACCGGAGTTTCGTGCTTCTGATATTATTAGTGTTAGAGCTCTTGCAGTTGTGGATATATCTCCTTTGATTGTTTCAGCCAGTACCTTGTCCATGCTAGATGCCTTGTTATTCTTCATTTTAGCAATGATATTTGAGCAATGGATGTTGATAGTTTCGCTCAAATGTGCTTCATCTGTTGTTAAGTTTTACCAAATGCACCCGTTATTGGTGGTATATTGGTAAATGTGCGAGTTTCCCGTACCTGTCGTACGCATAGATGTAATGCGTGTATGTTGGCACCTTCATTGGTTTGGATTTTGAAGTTGAGCGCATCGCAGCATGTGTTTAGTGTGTCGGCGTCTTTTAATCTGTAGGTGATATATTTCTTCCGACTTATCTCGATGAGTTTTACAATGGCACGCTTAATTTTTACTGTGATATTACCAGTTGGTGGTCACTGTGAATGTCCGCACCTCTCATTGTTCTGTCTTGTAATGACGTGAGGAATTTTTTGTTGTTCATTATGTGACCGTTCATTTGTATTTGTGTATATTTTTGTGTGGAAATTTAATGCCTCCTATGGGTAGCATGGTTTCTGAAGCAGAAGTCGACAAGACGTTCTCAATTCTTATTCCTCAAAAAAACTAAAGCTTGTTTATCCATAACGGTTGCCACGTTGCTGTTATCTGTTCCAATTTTTGCTTTAAAATCTCCTTGAAATATCTTGATATCGTTTCTGTATTTCTGTGTGTTATTGCTATTACAGCTATTCATAAAACTCGTCCTCGGTTGTTTCGTTGGTGTGCCTTCTTTTGTTTTAGAAGTTGTTAATATGCACAGGCCTTCTTGATGAGTGTCATGACGTTTAGAGAATATAAGGTAATTTCCTTCGCTTGTATTGATTTCACCACTGTTTTTCCATCTCACTTCACTGAGCCGAAGAATTCCGATATTGTAACGTTTGTTTCTGCAATCATTTGCGATTTGGAATGATTGCTTCAGTGAATAACCCCACGGCTGCTGAATAAGGCAAACTGGGGTGCCGGGGGAACGTTTTATTCTATTCCATTTTTCACTTGCTTCTATGATGTTCCCAGGCGATCACCCAAATTGGTAGCAATGGTTGCTTGAGGCCCTTCCCCCTTCGGGATTTTATTTCGTTCATATTTTTATCTGTCACAGTCAAATTCTGGACTTAAGGCAGGTACCAAGCTAAAGAATCTGAAAAGTGTTTTCTCTTAAATTTGGAGGTATAGTTTACCATCCTCAGAAAAAAATTTAATTAAATTTTGTCATGCGGTTAAAAAATAGTTTAGTTCAAAAATAAATCGAGAACATCCCTAATAACGTACGCATTTTCAAACCTTATTTTATCAAATTATAGATCATGTCGCACTGCCAAGATTATACATCAAAAGGTGGGTCCACATTCACAAAAATTTGTGCCGAAGGCGTTCGGTGAAAATATTTTCGCCGCAAATTAGGAAGTGTGGACGTGTGCGGCGCATGAAAACGACACAAAAATTTATACCACATTCAACGCAGACGATCCAGCACTTGTCGGTTTAAACATTTACGGCGAAAATATTTGTAAATGTGGGCTCACCTAAAGACAATACAATTTTTTCGGAAACAAAATTCGTTAATAATATCGCTAGTTGACCCTAGATGTCACAACTAATACTAATAAGGCTCTGCAGTCGGTAATTATTTATTGATGAAGTATTAATGACCAAAAACCGTACAAACAAATATTTTTGTTTAATAATTATGGTATTTCACGACGGCGACAATATTTTTCACTTTATGAACCAGCTAAATTTTTATATAAATTTTTGTACAAAAGAAAATCTTCCAGCGGATTAAAATCTTAAAAGTGTTCCTTAAATTAACAAATTTGTTGTTCTCCGAAATAAAGGAACTCCTCGGTGTACGAAATTTTAGATGCTTAAAATGTTAGATGTAACCCCGTCATTTCTAAACGAAATATGATGAAATTTGATTTGTGGTATTGGATAAGGATTCTAAAGTGAGTATTGAACAATTTTCTGGAAGGTTCCCCGCATTTCCCTAAACACATAAAATCGAATTATGTTTCTAAGATTTTTGGGGGATCCTAACATGTATTTTCGATTAATGATTGATGATTAATGATGATGAAATTAGATTTCCATGCTTGAATTTGATTTCTAACATAAATTTTAGGAAAACTTCAGGTATATATGATGGATTATAGTGGATTCTGTGGGGCAGATTTTTTTTCTAGTTAAATATCTGAAATTTATTTCTGTAATTGACGGTTAATTTATACCAGTTTTTGTTAGATGTTGTTAAACCAAAAATGTTGGATTGCAAACTTAGTTCGAATTTATCAATCGCCGATTATAAATTATTACGAACGAGTGAACTAAACCAACCATTAATTTAGTGAGTGAAGCTATTTAGAAAAAAATCGATACTTTATTTTTTAACCAATTATGGCGAAATTTATGTATTTTGTTTGGTAGGTTAATATTTTAATTCTAATATGTATAATGAATGAAGTTCTGAGATGAGTCAATACTCTGGCCGCTACTCGTCCTCTTCTTTACAATTAAATATGAAATTTATAACTTAGAGTTGAATTTGAATTTTGGTCTAAATTTTGAAATTAGGGAGAACTATCATTTAGAATTCTCTCTATATTTTAGGAGATTCTAACCAATATCTGAAAAACTCCCGCAGGTAACCAATATGTACGGTTATTTTTCTTAAAAGTAAGGTCATACTAAGCCTACATATTAAATTTAATACATAAGTGTTTTTGAGGTATTGACCAAAAAATGGAAAATAACTGTTAAATCTTACCCAAAATATCCATACCGATTCGCAAGTTCCTCATTTAAAATTCAGATACCACCCTATACGTACCAAATTTAATTTTTAGTTGTAAAGAAGTTGACAAGTAGCGCCCGTCATGAACTCTTTTTAGAACTTTGTTCAAAATACATATTAGAATTAGAATTTAGACCTACTTAACAACTTTCACCATTATTGGTTAAAAAAGTTATTCGGTTAGAACCCACTTTAATTGTAAAGCATGAAGAGATTAGAACTTCTCCTAAAATTATAAAAATATAATCCTAGAAACCAAATGTCATCATCATTGGATACGAAACAATAGAATTTGGTCAAGCATGGACAGATTCCAGAACTTCATCTAAAATGAGGTTTAGAATCTTAATAAAGCCTTAGCCAAATTTCATCATTATTGTTTTAGGAAAGGCAGAGTTCCGTACAGCATAGACAGATTCCAGAATATCATCAAAAACTCACTTTGGAATCCCTAATCAATAGCACAGACCAAATTTCATAATATTTCTTTAGGAAATGGCTGACTTCCGACTAACATTTTAAGATTCCAAGATTCCCTATTCCTATTACTTTAGTTCGGAGGCTAACTAATTTGAATATTTGAGGAACCCCTTTAAGTTCTTAATCCACGGAATGTTTTATTATGTGGAAAATGAGATTTCTTGATAAATAACCACAGTACGACACACCACACTACTAATTCCGCTAGCAAGTTTCCACTATCTTACGCACCATAAAACTGATGATAAATTTATCATGATAAATTATTTTTCTATATTTTTGCATATCTTTTTAACCATGACCGAACACATGAACAGAATTTTTACAGAAATTATAATAAAAATTTTAGTATGCTACGAGTATAAACATTTAGACTATTTCATAAAAATGTACAGGCCTATCCGCTAGTATCGTTTGTGATTTCAGCTTTGTTCATAAGATAGATAAAAAAAATCCCGGATTTTCTTCCATCTCGGCGTTTTATCCAATGGAATGACAAGATGTATTATTCTAAATACACGCTCGCTTTCATCCTAAAAAGTTGACAAAATTTCAACTTAGAGCAAAATATCCAGCAGCCGACCAACTTAACAAACCAAAAACTGTAATTTTCTCGATTGAGATGTGAAAATTTGGGAATTCGAATAAAGGATTCATATAAAGTTGATAATAATGGATGAATTTTTATAATTTTCAAAAATGTATGAAATTTTTATTTGAATCGATAAATCAATGTTTGCCATTTACTTTTTAAAGATTATTTCTTGTAAATGTTGGCCATGGCTAACGTTTTAAGTGATCCATGCGAGATGTTCAATTTTTCACCACTTTTTCGAGCACTTCGGCTGGTACCTTGCTAATGACACGTTTAATGTTGTCTTCCAATTGTGCAATTTTAGTTGGTTTATTGGCATAGACGATAGACTTCACGTCTTTCACCGGACCGAAAGGTGATATAACTTGCTCACCGAACTCATTCAACCACATATCGATCAGACTCAGTTCATGCATTTTGACAAAAAAAGTTTGAAATCATCGAACCATAGCGAGCGCCATTGACGGTAACGCTGCGGCCATCATCATCTTTGAAAAAATACGGACCTATGATTCCACAGGCCCATAAACCGCACCAGACAGTCAGTTTTTTTTTGGTGTATTGGTAGTTCTTGCATTGCCTGTGGCTGCTCATCACACCAAATGCGGCAATTATGCTTATTAACGTACCCATTTAACAAAAAATGAGCTTCGTTGCTGAACACAATTTTTCGGTAACAAAACAGATTTCCTCAAAATGTTCTAAGGCCCATTCACCAAAACCTCGACGCTGTGGCAAGTCGTTGAGCTTCAGTTGTTGCACGAGCTGTATTTTATAGGCCCTTGAGACCAAAATCCTTGTGTAAAACCTTCCACGTAGTCAAATAACACAGTCCCAATTGCTGTGACCTACGACGTCGGATGCACATTTTTTTGTGTTCATCAACAACTGCTACAGCAGCCATATTTTCCTCTGCACGTACTCTACGCATACAATTTGGTGGATTGGTTTGAATTGCTTGTTCTGTAGGTCGATTATGACGACTATAAAATGGACGAAGCGCGAGAAACACGCATATGTTTCATCAAAAACATATACACGAAAAGCAAAAAAATCACCCTATACAAATTTAGCGTTCGATTTAATTTAATTAATTTTCTTAATTAATTAAAATTTACTCGATTAGTAAGAACGTTTTTTGACAAAAAATAAACTACTGTGCAAACTTGCAAATCTCCATGGATGATTTTCTGGCATAAAGTGTTTTGGAAAGCAATGAACTTGCTCACACTGGCACACACTGATTACAAATTCCAATCGGGTTTGTTCTTTGCCATCCAAAAATATTCGAAAGCCGTTCATTCGACGGTCTTTGTTATTGTTCAATAGAATTGGGCCAATTCTGGATTAGCACAAAATTCAGCCACTATATTTTTCGGATGGCGGTGAACATACTCGATAGGAATTTGTACTCAGAAGTGCCATGTTCATTAGTTAATAGAAAAACTCTGTCAGAAAATAGTTCATTCAACGGCATTTGTTGTTCAATGGAATTGGACCAATTACAGATTAGCTCAATCACAGCCACTATATTTTTCGGATGGCAATGAACATACCTGAAAGAAATATGCAATCTGAATTGTTAAGTTTCTTGAATTCTAGAACATTTTATTTCTATTGTTTAATTTGTTGTGCAACACAAATATTATTGAACGGTATCTTTTAGGGGCAAGTTTGTTTTTCCACAATTTATGAAAATAATAAAATAATTTCTTTTTTTGTCTTTAATGCGAATTACGAATTTTTTTTCTCGTTTGCTCGCCTCGTGGGTTAGCACTATTTTTCCCATGAGCAATAATTAGCACAAATTAACCTTAATGGGCGCGTAAAGTCATCTTTCATTTTGAAATTAGAAAGTTTCCCTACTGGAGTTATCCATCGAGGAACTAAGCTATAGGTCAGATTTACGTAGAACCATCTGCACATTGCATTGCCCCATGCCAGCCTATAGTATACTGACATTGAAGACGGGTCAGCCCATGAGCTCTGCACTTCGACAGGAGGTCAGGTCACATTTGTATTCATTTTCAGCACCGATTGTAATCAGATGATGAAAAATCCCTTTTGCATTTGCCCCATCGGAATACGTATTTTCTTAATCCTGACACAAATAACTCTGACAAAATAGTATCTCTTATTTTAACCACAAAATGAGTGATTTCTATGACATAGTAGTGTACCATTGGAGAGATATAGTTAATTAATTTAGAAAATTAATTTAGAAGGAGACATTTTTCATACTTTTACACATTTTTTAGGATTTGGAAGTCTATATGTTCATAGTGCCTTTACGACTATAAACAAAAAAGTTATGACCATTTAAAGGCGAGATTTTCGGTAATTAAAAATAAAACTTAAAAATATAATATCTCAGTTACCGTGACACTTAGGACATCAGTTCTATGGGATGAAAGCTTCCAAATGACCCCCCAATCTGCCAAAAAAATTTGTCGGTCCACGCGCCAAACACCTTGTATTGGGAGTACAAATTAATTCGGTCCGTTTTTTTAATTTTAAAAATGCATTTATTTTAAAATAAAATGAATGAACAGATTAATTAAAATATTGTTCATCGCTGCTTACGATTTTTTCCCATCTCTCAGGCAATTTTCCAATCCCATCTCAGAGAAACGTTTCGTCTTTTGAGGCGATCCAAGTTTGAAGCCAATTTTCAATTTCTTCGAAAGAAGTGAACCGGTGACCTGCCAAATTGTATTGCATCCGTCAGAACAACCAGTAATCAGAAGGAGCAATGTCCGGAGTATTCGGCGGGTGCGGTAAAATATCCCACTTGAGCATTTTATTTCGCCCGTAATGGATTCGCTAGGTTGTAGCAACTCGTAGTGCACAACGCCTTTTTGGTCCCACCAGATACACAGCATCAATGGCAACGATTGGCCTGGCAAAGGGTAGTATTTTTCCCTCTTGGGGTTATCGTATAAGATCCACTTCTCGTCAGCAGTCACTATCCGATGTAAAAAACCTTTTCTTGATTGGCTTTGAAGTACGAGTAACTGCTCGCAAGAAAGAAATCGGCTTTCCACGTCTCTTGGTTTCAATTCGTAAGGAACCCAATTGCGTTGCTTTTGATTCATGCCCATAGATTTCAATCGTACGGAAACTGTTTATTGGGTCATCCTTAAAGTACCGACAAGCTTTTGAGTCGGATCTTCATTTTCATCGAGCAATGCCTCTAATTTACCGTCTACGAATTTTGTTGGCTGTCCGAAGCGAGGCTTATCTTCAACACTGAAATCATATCATGAGCATTGTCACCGTAAACTTCCCCAAGCATTCGATGTACTTCAGCTGCACTTTTTTTCCAAATAAAACAAAAAATTAACACTTCTCGCAAATGCAGTTTAGTTATCCGTAAAAAACACGTTTTTTGTGAAACTCAAAGCAATACAAACTGAATGTTAACGGCAGATGTCTAATCTGTCTGAAACAACGGAAATCGGCTGTCACTATAAAAAATGTATTATAGTCAGAGCCAGTTTTTGAAAACGGACCGAATTAATTTGTATTCCCAATATATTATTGTATCTCATTGTTATCAGTGTTGAGAAACGCAAATCATGAGAGCCGAGCTGTTAAAGTTTGCATGCACCACAACAAGAACACATAGTTAATATTTGTGTTTGGTAGTTTGCGTAAGTTCTTCTTCAAGTATTCGTTAGTGCGATCATTATACTCTCAAATTTTTCACTTTACCCTCTAATTTCTCTACTATATTAAAATTTTTAGAGCTCGCCGCCGCTACCGTAAAAAGCAGTTTGTCAGTTGCTCTTGTTACTAAAAAAATAATTCATATAATGTATCATAAATACTAAAATCAATGAAATAAACCTCACAACCCTACTCAAAAATAAAACGAAACCAAAGACATTTTCTGCTCATATATCCAGAAACCTATAATTGCTTGACAACCTTGATAGAACAAAAACAAGAAATAACGTTTTTATCATAATTTGATGAATCGATAATACAAAAGCTTAAATAGCAAAGTTTCAAATAAACTTTTTTTTCGCGCGCGCTAGAATGGGGCCGGGAAGGAGAGGTCGAGTGACAGAGAGTGGAAATTGTACTTAGTTTAATTCTGCAATAAATAATAGAAATTAAAATTATTTTTTATTAAAATCCATTATACTGCGAATATTTGACTTTGATTTATTGTCTAGTTTATCGCTAACGATTTTTATGCAATTTGTAAGTGAAAATTGGATATGCATAAAACAATTTATTAGTGTGGAATGTTTAGGCTGGAAATTAAAAGTTATAAAAATTACTCGAGCATTTAAGACATGCATATCAATCCAAGTCGCATACACGTAAATGTAGGTAGGTTATAACGTTTGCATTTCCTCTATGTGTAAATTTATCGAAACACGCAAACAATTAGTCTAAAATTTGTGAAAAGATTTGTTCTGATTTTGGTTTGATAGGTCACATTGGTATTTGTTATATAAATATTTATGAACTATGTGGTGATTTACTTTACAGGATTTCCAGTCCTAATCTCTATTAACAGATTTATCTGAAAACCGATCGAAATTCGGAAAAGAACATGGAATTTTCCGACATCTGTTACGATGAACTAGAAATAATTGAGTTGCAACAAAACATATGCACCACACAGCCAGAATATGAGAGGTGATCCATACTTTTTATTTTGGCTGAAAATCCAACGTCAGTATGCGTCTTGAATAATCGAAAATGTTGTTTATTCAAAATACCAAAATTTTTTAAATTTAATACATCAATACATCAATTCAAATCTTTCTGGCTGGAGGCCTAGCTGGAGTTAGTTTTGCTTTATGTGAAGGAGCACTATCTTGCTGGAAGCAGTAATATTCATTTTTGTACATCATCTGGGCATGGGGAATCCAATGATTTTAAGGAGCACTTTCAATATAGTACTCGGTGTTGATTTTGACACTCCTTTCGATAAAAAGCAGATTTAACTTTTCTTTTCTGAAATTGCTCCCGAAACCATCACAGTTGAAATCTTTTGAATCCTTTGCAGGTTAATTGCGGTTAATTTATTGACTCTGTTTTTATTCCTTGTGTTCGGACCCAATTGAATATCCAATTTTCAATTGGATCCGAAGACAACGAATAAAAATAGAATCAATGAAATTATCACGGACCAATTAAAAGCATAATATATAGGTTAATTTATTTTGTGGAATGCTTCTCAATGACACTGACCATACAAGATCATTCTGTTTGTTATGCTAAATACTCGTAGATTTTTCTTGTGACATGTTTTGGATTGCTTGGGTCTTAAGTAAAAATAAGAAAAAAATTTAAAAATAAGTCAGGGTAGGTTTTATCTAATGTACACGCACATGCACAAATCGAGCCAAGAGTAACTATTTTTTGTATTAAAATGCAAAAATGAATAAAAATACATACTCGTAAATTGCTTCTAGCAAAAGTAACTGATAAAAAATATAAAAAAAATAATATAAATCAAGTAACATCAAATAAATAAAAATTTAAATATTTCAGCCCCATAGTTTTTAAAATCAAGTTTATTTTTTATTTAATTTTAAAAAACAATCCCTTTCGTTTAGTAGACAAAGATGTATAGAACATTTTCCACAGTAAAGGTGCGTGCGAAACCCACAGCTTTCCTTGCATCTAGTGGCCTCTTTATTTCCACTAAATTCTGGAAAATGATCAATACAATCATACCGAATATCAGAGATTGGACGAATTTCGCTCTGTGTTCTTCTTGAATAAGATGGAAATCCTGTATTGGTAATATCCGCTGGAGGACACCCTCGTTTTCGTGAATTGGGTAAAATTCATCAGAAAGAGTGACACATGTAACCGGAATTCCAACAAATCGAGTATGTCTTTGGTCTGTTTTGTTTTTACATATACGTAGATTATACTCAATCCAACTTGTGCTGGCCATTTTTTGGATCTGATATGATGATGTCCTATAATATTGGATTAGTTGATCTAAAAGATTAACTCCTCCCATTCCACTGTTATATAAATTTACAATTTCCGGTTGTAAAACATCAACACATCGCTTTAGGGATGCGCTCCATCTTTCTATTGTTTATATCACCCTTTCACATAAAAATAGATGCTAGATAAACAGGTTTGTTATCAATCAATTTGACCACAATAATTTTGTCATCCTTGCTGACATATTGCTCTAAATAACCGCGGTCTTTTCTTTAAATTGACGGTCTTCCGAAAAATCTGGCTTGTGAAATTGGTAAATTCGAGCGGTCCCAATTGCATTAATCCCTCTATTTTTTAATATTTCCAATAAATTGTAAGTCGTAAAAAATTATCGAAATACAGTTTGTGTCCCGGCAATCCATCATCAATTGATGGAAATCAGAAATTTCAGTTATTGAGCCTTGATAATTAATAAAATCAAACGGTTGCCCTAATTTTCCGCATAGAACAAACAATTTCAAGCCCCAAGGCGATGGTTTACTTTTCATATATTGTTTCGCGGATAATGTCCCTTTAAATGGAATCATTTGTTCGTCGATGCAAAGGTTTTCCTCCAATGGAATCTCTAAACATCTTTGTCTAACAGAATTAAATATGAGACGAATCTTATAAAAACGTTCTTATTATCTTTTGGAATTTTCAAATTGTTGGTGATATGAAAATTAGTTTGCAATTGAAAAAGTCGGTCCCTGGTCGTAGTTCGCATAACGTGTTCGATTCCTATAAAATTGCTCCAGTACATTCGGATGAACTCCGATAAATCTTTTAATTTCACGTAAATCCGTCAATTTAAAAGTTTGGACATTTTGGAGCCCATATATATTTGTAAAGTTTACCATAGTTTCGAATAATTCTTCAGTAAAATATTTTATAAAATACTGACCTTGAGTTTCTTCAACAGGTTCTGTTTCTTCAGGTGTTTGGTATTTGATTTCGGTTTCAACAAATTTGCTTTTTTCCATTTTATTCGACTTCGATCAGTTATATTTGTAAAATAATCTGAAGCATTTTGCATCTCATCTATAATTTCGAAATCCATATTTTCTAAAACTGTTACAGTTCCTTCGTTTGATAATAGTTGTAGCCACTGTTTTCGGATCGGTGCTTGCGTTTTCGTCATCTTCACCAACCGCCTGTTCTACTTCGATTCTTATTGGATGTCTTTTATTAGTACTTGTATTGTTACAAAGTTCCGGAATATTATCGTAATCCCAAAAACAGATTGGTTCATCTTGCCCCTCGTCAGCATCATCAGGATTGTCACTGTCTTCGTAGAAGAATGGTCACATAAAATTGATGAACGTGTACTTTTTACTAAAAAAAATCCAATATCTACACACCTGGTATTTAAGTTTTTCTTTAATTTTTTATTTAGCAAGTGGCAAACAATTATTTGAATTTATCCCTTTTGGTCGTTTAAGGGCTATACAATATTTTAATTTTTTTATTTATGATGACGTATATACCTCATATTTATCGTTTTTCATTGCTCTATAACCGTAAATAGTGAAAAGTATAATAAAACAACAGACTCTATTTTAAAAATTCGCTGAAACTTATGAGCACGAAAAACAACCCGAAACTAATTTTCTACTAGGCCAACCTCCTTTTTTTATTATTTTATTGAATTTGGCATACTCAGAAATACTTAGAAAAAATTAAACCGACATTACTTGAACGAGCTGAGGTGAAAGGAAGGAAAAAACGTCACTAAAGGTCGTTTTAGCGCTGTTTTTTTTACAAAAAACAATTTGAGCGGCGTCACCCCTAAACGTGGTCCGATAGACCTAAAAATTTTCATGAGGCCGTTTCTAATAGAAACGAATAATTTTAGCCTTGAGCCCGGTAGAAAATCAGACATGAGGAAAAATGGGTCGCCCTACTGACCATACAAGATCATTCTGTTTGTTATGAACAGGACTCTCGCACCAAAAGAGTATCTTAAATTTTGCAATCAGCATTCTTCTAAGCGTTAATCTACAATTTTTTTGTTTTTGTTCTGTTTCTGCCCCATGTTCAGACTGGCATATGAACTACAGGATTTCTTCGAATTCGTTCTCGTAGTTTTCACAAATTTTTTTGCGGACCCTTCTGAACAACCCGGTTTTTGTTTTATTTTTACCGTGTTTGTATCCTTTAAATTTTTTAATGTTCGATATATAAATTTGTTAGTAATGCAATTTTAAAACAAGTTCTCGTTTCGCTTCCATTTGAATTGCAAAAATATCACACGTCATTATTATCATGGTAATTATTTTTCAAAGCCTACTAAGATTGAATGATTTGAAAAAATTAACCACATTTTAAAAATCAGAATTAAGATAGTTAACAAATAGTGAATTAAAATAATGGGACAGTTAATATGGAAAACGCTGTCAATTTTTACCCAACACACTTTCATTCATCAAAATACAATTTAACACGCGGCAGCAAATCGATTCCCACAGTTGAACGGAGGTTTCATATTGCACCGAAAGATAGACACTAAATACTTAAACGACCTTAATCATATGGTAAAAAGCCCAAGGGAATTTTCAGGACAACCCGGAGAGTTCGGGTCATGGGGAAAAGTGTAGATCGGATATTAAGTCTGTACGAAAGTCCAAAAGGTACTCCGAAATACGGAGTCGGAAATAAAATCACTGGTAACGCAGATACGGCGCTTGAGTCGCATAACACACCCCAAGTTGTGATACAATTTCAAGATGCTTAACACTGCATTACGCAGATAAACGAGACCTCGGTACTATCGGGTACCAGATGACGACACTAATACAAAGACAAAATTCTATCAGCAAGTGTACCAGCATCGCTCGTTAATTCTGAATAAACTGTCATCCATGGAAATGAAAACTAAAATATGATCAGAATCAGAAATAAATATAGGAGAAAGACTTAAAACTTCATAACAAAAAACGTAAACCCATAATAGCCTACCAATCTGGGCAGGTAATTTACGTAAAACACAATAAAAGGTTAGGATCAAAATGAACTAACAGGTACAGGCCTGAAGTAGTAATGGTAGACCGGAATACCACCATCCTCCGGATTCAGGAGAGGTAGTTCGTAAAAGTAACATTAAATCCTGAAAATCCCTTTCAATTACAGTTCCATCCTGAGCGGCACACTCACCGAAATATAAACTCTCGACTACACAAATTCACAAGTAATATCAATCAGTACGGGCAAAAATACAGAAAGGCAACTTTAAACTGATACACATAATCGAATTAGAAAAATATCAAACTTTCATAGACAGCATGCAATCAATACTGAACCGAAAAATTACTGAAGACCCTCCTTTACTACCGTACCCGAACGTGAACTTGTAGAGTTACGGACGTTAATACAAAGCCTCAAGATACATAGAACCGGGCGCTCAATCAACGCTATGGAAAGCAACGCTACGGTAGTGTTTGGAAATGGATAGCCGGAAATCCAGATCACAAGGATTTCGAAGTAATTAAAGACAAAATAAATAATGTATTAGAGAATAACAATAAACAAGTAATCATAAACCAGATGTACAATGAGAGAATTAATAACATCACGAGAATGGCCAATGAGATTATCAATACGATACAAAAAGATTACAAATTACATGATGAATTAGCATTCAACATTCAATATAAATTAAGAACTATAAAGGAGGAAATAGTAAATATATAATATGCGATCCATTGGGCCAAGGAGGGAGTTATCAAATCACTCATTTTATATAATACTGAAATAAACTAAGCTTAGTACGCCAGAAGAAACATTAGACCTCGCGGACATCAAAATTATTACTAACAACTTGTCTTTTCTTTACATAATTTATATTCCGATAACTGCGCTGGAGCTGTATGAGATCACAGAAATTACATATGAAAACATTATTAAAAGTTACAACCAAATTTATAGCGTTATCAATGTGTGTAAACCGATCAATTCTATGTCAATTTGTAAGCAAGACAATCTTTTAGATTTAAGCAATTCTACCTGTATACCCAAGTTACTCAAAAGCCGACCGTCCAAATGCAACCATACCAATAGTCATCATGTACCAACTGTAAACGAGATATCAGAAGAATTAATATTACTCAACCAATACAACGGAAATATCATATCAGTGAACAACAGAATATTCGTTTCAAAAGAAAGATCGACCGTCCATGCTCTCCCTGCCATACTGCAACCAACACCTACCGAAGACGGATTCACAGAAACACTATCGTTGCAAATGACGGAAGAAATGCACATCAATAATACCACGCACATAGGGCTCCTAAAGACCGAACAATTTACACAACAAATTTGGAGTTGGGGACCGCTCTCACTAGTGGTCATCATAATCATAATATTGCAATCATAAGATGCAAAAAAGATAAAAAATTGAAGATCCTAAACACAACAAATACTGAAAGTTCAGTTACAGTTGAACCACATCATAGAGATGAGGAGATCGGAAGTGATACACTTGTAGGAGAAAAACCAAGGAGCAAACACGAGGAACGACTCCACCCCAAAGACGGAAATTTTACGAAACTCTGTTTTTCTGATAGTTCGAATGCGGACATTCGAATATAAAAACAGAAAAGTTATTGCACGGAAGCGAATTGATTCCCACATTTGAACAGGGGTTTCATATTGCACACATGCGATATGGCATGCGATATGAATAGCAGCGCAGATAAGACATATATTCCTCAAACTGCAGTAGTATCTTCATATTCTTAGTTGTAATTTTGTCTTGAAACATAAATATAGTCAATAAAATTAAATTAAAGAAATAAAGAATTTTGTTAACTTACATATTGTCAAATTCAAGAATATTAAGAAAAAGAAAGCAAACAAATAGAAAAACGGCATTTGGAAACAAAAACAAAGGCCAAATTTTATCTCGGTTCATTGAGTTACAGACAGATCGATGCCCATCTCGCAAAATTTTAAATAACAAATCATCGCTTCGATAAAATATCGGAATACGCGAAATTGTACCCCTATATCGATCGCAACAACAAATTAAATTTTCCATAAGGATTAATCGAATTTGCATAGTCAGGCGGCCATCTTACAAAAACATGCAAACATCAAGTTTCAACCCCGCACAATCTTATCAACACCACCTAAAATCTGAAGTAAAAGTTTACCTATAGGGTCGTCTGGCTCTGTGAATTAGCGTAGTGAGATCAATGTCTTCTACAAACTCTTAAATTACGAATCATTTTATCGTTAAAAACACCAGACGAAAATTTCATCGTCATAACCCATCAGACTCGTAAACCACATTTCAAACTTTATGTAAGACCTTGTAAACTGTCGTTTAAACCTTTTAACCAAATTTTTAGAGTAAATATTGCCTAACCCAATAATTTGTCGAATAGGTATATTGTTGTTCGGTAACTTACACCCATAACCTTTTCAGGCAAATGTTGCCTACGATAAGCTAATAGAGAGATATTTTAAGTATATAACCCAAAATAAACCGTGCCCTATTTTTAGTGAGCGCAAAATTGATTACGATAATAGGCATACATTTAGACAGGTAGGTATATTGATTATTCTAGAAGACGGAAAACGCACTCTAAGCGGCGTTGGTGGTGCCTTGGTGGACGATGTGAAAGACGAATTGTTTTCAATTTTCAAAAGCGACTGCGTAAATGTATTGAAACCGCTGGAAAAATTGTTGAACAGTGGCTGGATGAATTGATTAATTTTTTTGTTATAGATTTAATATATAAGTTTTTAATCGTTTGATGTTTATCTAATAACAGAAGTTATCCTGTTTGTAAAAGGTCCAGTAAAAACGCAGAAACTTTTATCGCACCTTGCATAGAGTGCTTTTAGCTTGTTTAAAACTTAATTATTAAATGCTATTTCAATATCAATTTTTTTTTAATATCAGGCTGGCCTTAGAATAATTTCCGCTTGAAATATGCTTGGGGTTTTCCTAAGGGTTTGTGGAGTATATGGAGTGTTCGAGTCGCTGTGTTTGTTTTGGATCCGTCAGTCAAATATATCTCGGGGGAAGGGAGGATATAATGTTCTCAATTTGGTACCGTTAGTGATCTATAACATGAAATTTCTCTGAAAACTTTTTGTTTTTATCATTAAATCTGATAATTGAACAATTTAATTTGCCAGATTTAGTTTGGTCGGTATACTGATATGATTTGGTCTGATGGATTTTATTTGATTTAATATTTTTAGTTTGATGGCTCTAGAAACGGCCTCGCCTGATATATAAGGGCAAAGATGTGAGCCCTAAAAGATTATTTAGAGCAGCTGTCGGCAAGGTTTTCATAGCTCCTGTTGCACTTAGAAAGAATAATCTCTGATATTGTTAGGGCTTTGCAAGCTTCTGTTTCTGTTGACCATAGTATATCATTGTGGAATGTTACTCCACGTCTTACCAAACATTTTTTGACAGATGAAGTAAGCTTTTTTAGCTTTGATAGTGATATATTCGAGATGTTGGTCTGTATGCATGTGAAGTTAGACCTAACTAGGAAAGAATTAACTTTAGGACTGATTTAGCATAAATTTCACACGCTTGTATACGCGTTTGAAGTTAGAACTAAATTAATCCTAAACCAACAAAAATAAAAAATGTGTAAATGTATTGGAAAATATAGCAAACAATGACATTTAGGCGAATATTGACATTTTAGGTAACACTTAGCAATGTTATTCAGAATTTTCTTAAAAAATTATTAATATTCATCTCGAGAGTTAATATGTTTCTCACCTAGTTCTGTATGATTTTCTGAAAATTACGATTAGATCAATCAACTTTTTAAAACATTTAAAACGCTAATGGGATTCACGTGGTCAAATAAATACTTTAATAACCTGCGCTGTATTGTGCTTTTCTGATAGGTCTAGATTAGGACTATGCATATTCTAAGCCATTTGAAAAGCTAGATAGATAGTACTAATCTAGTCCTATCAGAAAAGCATAATAACATTCTTGATAAACATATTAGGTCTCGAGATATTAAATTTCTTAAGAAAATCCTAAATTCTTATAACCCGTCCTAATAAATGTTGAACCTAATTATTTATTATAAATTGCAATTGGAATTAGACCATACATTCAATATTATTGCCTAAATGACATTCTAGTTTTACTTTTTAACCAATACATACAAATTTTCGTTTGATTTTGTTGGTTTAGGATTAAGTTAGGTCTAACTGCACACGCGTACACAAGCGTGTGAAGTTCGTGCTAAACTAGTCCTAAAGTTAGTTCTCTACTGGTTAGGTCTAAATTCACATGCATTTTTCGTAACGTATCAATATTTTGGCCTTTGTTTATGCCGTTTTTTTAAGATTGGTATCCTTCCATCAATATTATATAGAATCATGAAAACATTAACATTTTTCCGCAAACAAAAAATTTAAATAAATCCGCAAAAAACTGAATAAAATTAAAATAGCATAAAAAATTATGAGCTATTAAATAAATTATATGACCGCTTAACGTGAACCACTTATACGTTACACGTAGGTAGTTCTAGCGTGACACGCAACAATTTACCTGAAAATCAGTTGTTTATACCAATTTTGGAAAATATACGTATGTGCGTTTTGGAGTCTTATCGGAATACGACAATTTTTAAATAAATTTCCTATATAAACTTGCCATAAATTAGCTCAAGGTGAACGCGTAGATTGTCACAAAATGTGTATACCTCTCCCTCCACTTTTCCATACTGGGACAAGCCGAATATAAGCACCCCACCAATTTTTATTTTATAATTGGCCGCATGTTGTAACGAAAAATTAAAAAAAAACCATATCGCACACGTGATCAGAATGACCCATTTATGTATCAACCGCTTATTTATGTGCCAAACATGAAATTTCCTTTTTAAATGCAAATACAATTTCTTGGTAAAAAATATGTAACATTTTCATGTCATATTAAAATGTCGAATTATAATTTTTTTTTTATTCTGATTTGTTATCGAAAGTTTGTTTAATCAACCAACAAGCAGGTTGTATGTAGTTATTACTCACGGTATTTGTTACCGTTTTGTACATAGTAACTATATAAATCTAACCGTTGCTGCTTGCAGTCATGAAAAGTTGAAAACTTGACGTTGGAATTGTAGAAAATTCTGTTCGCAAGTACAAGATGAAGATTAATCGGATTTGGAATTTCAAATATTTATTAATCTTGTAGACTCTTGTAAAATATAAATAATAAAAAACCACCTCAATGAAATTTATTTAGTGCTTTGAACATAACCTAAACTGGGTATGTTATACGAGTAGATCTGCATTGAAAACAAATTTTTCAATCCCCAAAATGAAAAATTTAAATGGAACCGATTTCGTGTTTGCGTGTTTAGACGTTGGCTATCGATTTTTGTTGTATTTTAGTTTATTTTTGAATAGTTTTTGGCAGAATTGATGAAAAACTACCATGTATGTACACACATTTAAGGTCGTACATTTTTTTATTACCCCCTTATTATTGCCTAAATATTTTTGTTAAATTTACATACTCTCACTTCAAAATAGTTTAATTGGATTTAAGGTTATACATACGAGTACGTAAGTTTAATATTTCGGTTCTTTGATACAGGAGCTACGAATAAATCACCAATTCCGAACAGATTTAAACATCTTCCAAATTGTGTGTGGTTCTAGGTTAATTAAAAACAACCACAATTCTATTGGTAGCTCTATTGGCAGCGAAAAATAAGGGATTATGCTACTCGCCACAAGTGGCAGCACTATCACAAAGAATGTAATTTTTATTGTTATTTTATAACTCTTTTTCACAAAATAAAACATTCCAGCGTAATAAAATCTTAAGTGTCCCTTTAAATGACAAATTGATAGACCTCCGAAGTAAAGAAATTTTTAAATTTTTCAATCTTCCAACTTTCTCCACCATTTCTTAACGAATTATTAAGAAATGTGGTTAGTAGTATTGTTTCGATATTCTATAGTGAGTATTGAACAAAATTCTAGGATTTGTTCATTCTCGACTAAACTTGACCAATTCATAACCAATCCTAATGAAATTTGGTTTCTAGATTGATTTTGGATTGAAACATAAATTTTAGATAAAGTTCCGGTATCTCTCCATTATACGAGTACACGATCAAAACGGATGTTGACCACGTGGGTGAGAACTCGGCTAATTCTTAATCAATAAATGTAGAATTTTCATCCCAGGTTTATATCGCAATTCTAATATGTATTTTGAACAAGATTCTGAAATGAGTCAATGATGGGCGCTTCCCGTCCAATTTTTTACAAGCAAATGTGAAAATAGATGTGCTGGGTTGCATTTGAATTTTGAATTGAAAACTTGCAAATTTACTAAGAAAATTAAGATAGGTTTTCGTTTAGAAAACAAAAAATTCATTCTGAGGTCATACTGAGACTACATGGGAAATTAGAGGGAAATTTATCGGTTGGAATTTTCACAATAATTTTTTATGTTTCTGTGGCCATATAAGTTCTCTCACAAGTAACGAATTATAATAGTAGTTTGTCTAATAGTTAAGGTCAAGATTAGCTTATAGGAAAATTATAGTGAAAATTCCATCCGATAAATTTTCCCCAAATTTTCCATGTAGTCTCAGTTTGGCTTTAGCTATTAGAAAAACTACCGAAAGTCTTGATTACTTGTGGGAGTTTTTAAGAATGAACTTTTTGAATTCTAAACGATAATCTTCCTTAATTTTCTTAATAGGTTCTCAAGTTTCTACTTGTAAAGAAGTGGACGAGAAGCGCTCACTATTATTGATTAAGAATTAGCCGAGTTCTTACGTCAAAATCCACTTTAATCGAGTAGAATGGGCAACTACCAGAATTCATCTAAAATGTATTTTTCAATCCAAAATCAATCTAGAAACCAAATGAAATGGCCAAGTTTAGTCGAACATGAACAGATCCTAGAATTTTGTCCAAAGCTCACTTTAGAATCTTTAATCAATACTACTAACCAAATTGCATGATCATTCGTTAAGAAATGACGGAGAAAAACAAAATGAATAAAAAAAAGTCCGCTAGTTATAAAATAACAACCGAAATTGTCTTTTGATAGTGCTGCCACTTGTGGCGAGTAGAGTAATCTCTTACTTTCCGCTGGAAAATTTCTGCTGTCTTATACAGCATTGCTAGTATGCTTATATTTATTGAAATTGATCAACCATCATAATTTGAGACCCAGTGGGAAGTCAGTACGAAACCTTCACAATTTTATACAAATTTTACGATGAATCAAAAAGCAGAAACCACAGATTTCAATCTCTCTCAACTGGTGAGAGGTTTTATTCGGCTTTCCAAAAATTTTAGGAGAGTATAAGCTTATAGGTCTAGGCGTTTGGGATTGGAATGAAGCTTTTTCCCGCCTTAGGTATAAATATAACATTTTCTTCAATCCACAATACATGCTGTGGAAACGTCCTGTCATGTATGTTGCACATCCACGTGATACCATCAGTTATCAAATGGTAAAACGCTATTTATTGACTACATCTTCCTGATATTTATTGTTTCATTTATTAGGGCAGTGATCCTAGTGACTCTTGTTGTGCAAGTTCGCAATAACCGAAAAATTTAGTGTTCAATAGCAGCTCCAGAGTCCAGCCAGAACAGCATTTGAGGTGTCTTGCAATGGTGGATGTTAATTTTCAAGAACCTGATGAGTTTTTAGGTTTACGTCAGCTCTCTCCATAATAATGTCATACTCTAAATTAATCGAGATTATTTTCCTAGCCTGACTACTCTCCTATACGGACACAAAATATCTGCTCAGCGAACCACAAGTTCTTTGGATGTCGATAGAAAATCGACATCGATAGAAAATTTAAGGCAAACGTTAAACTGTAAATCTGTCACAGCAGCTAATTGATTGATTGCACGTTTTGCTAATTGATCGATAAATATCGAGAATCGAAAACGGCAGATTGAACACACTCTCACTAGAGTCTCACAGTATAATAGTTGCATTTTAATGACAAAATTCTGTTTAATGGTAAATTTCCGGAGATTTTAGACAACTTGAAAATTACATCTTGAAACTTTTTTACTAAATCACTTAAAAATGGAGGGGTGAATATATTGTGGCAAACATCCGACTTTTACTATGAATGTATATGTAGTTCTCGAATACACCACACTTGATTTCTAAAGCGAAAAATTTAACTTACCAGACTTTTGGTAAAACTCGTCGTTTTTTATAAATGCTAAACTCTTCAACGTCATTGCAAAAAGTCAAACAGCTCCTATGGAAGCTGCCACTTCCGGTACCCAGATTTCTACCAATTTATGCAAAAATCTCCGAATTAATGGAAAAAGGTTAAGGATGAAGTTTGATTTCGAATAGTCAATCCGCCTGGGCTGTAGAGAAGCCGAATTTTGATGAAATAAATTTTGTTATCAAAACTCGTCATTTCTGGCAAAATTTAAAAATGACCTGAATCAAGTTTGTATGAAAATTAATTTACAATTTTTGTTTTTAATCGTTTTTTCGTGGTACATACTTTTCAATACCTGTTTCGGCCAAACATCTCGAAGACTTCCTAATTTATGGAAAAAGCTTAACTATGAAGTTTCATCACGATCAATTAATTCGTCTGGGCTGTACAGGGATAATTTTTGTTGAAAAACAGTTGTTTTGTTAAAAATCATAATTTCTGCTAAAATTTTCGAAACCTGATCTGGACCAATATTATTGTAACTTTGATTTAAAATCTTTCGATATACTTTTCAAGAAAAAGCTGCCACTTCCGGTGGACCGATCTCGGTCCAAAACCACAAAGATTTCCCAAATTATGGAAGGAGCCTAAGTATGAAGTTTATTCCTGCTGATCAGCTACACGACACCACACACATACACAGTCACACATACAGAGATTGTTTAAAAACTACTTTTTTGACTTCGGCGATATAGTGAATGATGAATCTGCAAAAATCTCAAAAATCTACATGAAATTGGCTATCGCAAGATTCTATAGTGCTAATATCAACATACGAAGTGTCATGTGAATTTTATTTTGGATACTGGTTCATATCAGCGTTGAAATAAGAAGAGACCGGTCACGACACTCGTGTTTGATGGGAAACATTAATTTAAATTAATAATTTATACATTAACTGATTGGGCCAAAAACATATGAATCCATTGTGCCAATCTCAAGTAAGTAAGCCGTTTTAAAATTCCCCCTTTTGGCCTAACTTTATAATTCTTGGGATGGGATGAAATTAGTATTGCCTGAAGAACATTTCTAGTTTGTCTGGGGCGGAATCCTGATCTAGGTGCAACACGTCCAAGGAACTAACTATTCTGATGGGGCGTGAAGAACTACCAGCTAGTTATAAATTGGGGCGTGAAGAACTACCAGCTAGTTATAAATAAAACATATCGTTATGTTTAGATGCTCGGGCAACAATAACTTATCCGCATTTTACCCGCATACCAAAACAGTACAAAATCAACTACAAACCTGTAAACAAAGGCAGGAGCATATTTTGTCATTAAGCGGTACTGAAAAATATCTTCTTTAAAAACAATAAAATGAAACATAATATTATTAATAATTTAGCAACGACTGTCGTAAATAAATCAGAAACTTAAATCACATTTACAATTCCCATAAAGTCTTTAACCGTTAAATTAACAAAAGCGAGAATTAGAAAATGTCTAATAATCACGACAGGTCAACGAAACATGAATTTTGTTTTGTAAAATATTTTTTTCAGTAGTTGTTTTATAATCGGACATTCATTTTTCACCTAACTATCCATCGTACTCTGCCTACCACCGCAGAATGCAGTGAAACCCACAAAAGTTAGCACTCAAGCGACCACACATTTATGTAGTCATATATAATAGAAGTGGTTTCGTAGAAACTTTTCTAAAATGTTTATTTAATTATAATACAGCGGAAGTTTATTGTCATCAGGGCTACGGAATATAGAAAATAAACCGGGGAGTAAAAAAACGTCAGGAAAATGAAAACTTTTGAGAGAGGTCGTTACATTAGGCCGTTTCACTGTATTTTAAAAAAAAAACTTTATTTCCAAAACAGAAGTGATATAAATAACAACAATTTGTACGTATTTACGTAAAAGGGGAAGAAAAACTTGTAAAATCCATTTTCATTATTTCTAATTTTAGTTTTATAGTTTTATAAAAAATAAATTTTCTTCACTCCACTCTACTCATCAGACAATTTTATAGTTTTTTACTTCTTTAAAATCCACGTAAATCGTTGAAAAGTGAATAAATTTTGCAGGATTATAAATATTGTGGGAATACAGGTGGCCGCGCACGCAACACAGAAAGTATTGGGCAAATTTAACTTTTGGTAAAATATTTTATGTAATATTATAGATTGGAAGACGATATTCATTAACTTGATGCTAGCTGTAAAACGGGGCCCTAGACGATGATATTTTTTATACATACTGGTTACTATTATATCGACTAATTTAACTATTTTTGGAATTTTGCGTTAAATTGAAAACAAAAAATTCAAAATGAAATTGAAAGCGCATGCAAAGCAGTTCAAAAGTTGTAATACACAAGTTTAATAGTTGTGCATAGTTTTATGCAATGATCGATTTAATGAATATAGGAGATTCTTGATCTCCGTAGGACAATACTTGCTCAAACTTCGCAGTATAAAATTAAATAAACTCTTCGCATTTCACTTTCATTATTCCTGCTCATACCTGTATTAGGAAAACATGAACTCCCCAATTTTCATATAATCGTGCCTCATTATCTCGAGTACGCCTGATGGGTATGCAATTTGTTTCCTCTACACGAGTACAGTAGAAAACTTAGTTCGTTAGGTGGACTTTTGTCTAAGTGACGGAGAAACTGGAATAACCTGGCTTACGACTGCTCGTTGAACAGCATTTTTTCTAGAAATCGTTGAGGTAAGTTGGTGTGAGCCTGAGTAAATTTTCATTACATTCTCCCTTCGTACGGGTTCCGTCAGCAAATTTGCTTCGCTGCAAGCAAAGCTAAATAATGAAGATAAACCTTAAAAATTACGTCCATAAAAAGCTCATTCAGTTGTGCGTTCCAATCCTTAATGAGAAGAAATGCGCTATGCAAATTAGAGAGCATCGTGATGACTGGATCACAAGAGCGCGGCCTGACTCTACAACCGATAAAATTAAGATTCGCATGATTAAAACCCAATTATAATTCATGTCAATTTTAGACTAGGTGGCACCACAACTTATAAATTCACTGCATATATATAGGGTGGGCCAAATAATTTTTTTTTTAAATGCAATAAAACAAAAAGTTCTCAATATTTTTTCAAATTTATTTTTTCATTGTAAAGAACAATCCTTCCGATTAATTATGGAATACTATTTCATTCATATGACTGCCTCGGCTGGCCTTGACGTACCCCATACGGTCGGCCCAATTTTTGAGCACATTTTCGATGGTATACGGCATTATGTCTTCAATGGCAATGCGACTATTGTTCTTGAGAGCGTCAATCGTTGCTGGTTTATCGGCGTAACACTTATCATTGACGGCACCCCAAAGATAATAGTCCAACGGCGTCAAATCAGAGCTCCGAGGCGGCCAAATTACATCAGCGTTTCGGCTGATAATTCGACCTTCGAAGACAGTGCGCAAAAGATCAATTGAAACGTGTGCTGTGTGGCACGGAGTGCCGTCTTGTTGAAACCAAATGTTGCCTATGTCCTCCTCTTCAAGTGCCGGGAAAAAAAATCGTTTATCATGGCGCGGTAGCACTCACCATTGACAATTACTGCGGCTCCTTGCTCATTTTCAAAGAAAAATGGCCCAATGATGCCACCGGACTTAAATCCGCACCAAACAGTCACTCGTTGAGGATGCATCGGCTTCTCTATGATCACGTGCGGGTTCTCCGTGCCCCAAATGCGACAATTCTGCTTGTTTACATAGCCGCCAAGATGGAAATGCGCCTCATTCGAAAAGATGATTTTCTTGCCAAAATCGGCATCTTCTTCAAGTCGATCGCAAACCCACTCAGCGAACCGAAAACGCAATGGGTGGTCTCTTTGTTTGAATTCCTGAACCAATTGAACTTTATACGGTAGGCTTAGTATGACTAAGGTCCTTATGCAGAATTCGTCGCAATATTGTGCGTGAAATGTTCAATTCTTGAGTATGATGACGAGTTGACGTTCCCGGCGACTCACGCACATTCTCGGCTACAGCATCAACATTTTCGGGTGTACGCTTGGTTAGCTGCTTGGTTCGTGTTGGTTTATTAATCAGCAAGCCTGTTTGTTTAACTTTATTCACAAAATAACGCACATATGGAGCTCCCGGCGCTTCGTTTCTTCCGAAAATCGCACGCAATTTTCGCACACATTCTGCAATATTACCATGATTTTCGAAGTAATGTTTCAATATTTCCCAGCGTTGTTCAAGCGAATACACAACCATTTTCGTTCAGCGGAAGGATAAAACTAACTTTCTGTCAAATCAGAAGTGACATAACCCTTACCATACTCAAAATAACCGCTAGTTAAAAAAGGTATATGGCCCACCCTGTATATTAAAAAATAAATTGTTGCTGGCAATGGAAAATAATAATTTACCGATGATGACGTGAGAACTATTAACAGGCTAGCTTATGAGAGAACAAAAGCAGCTGGCCTACACCAGAAACAACGTTTTCATAAAGCACACTGTACCCCTCATAAATACAACGAAGGCGATATGGTGTTTGTAAAGTGGGAAGGCGGTGCTCCAAGCGGTACATCAAGAAAACTAATTCCAAAATATCGGGGACCATATTTAATTGATAAAGCTCTTGGCCACGATAGATATTACATTGTCGACGTTCCAGGAGCCGAACAAACTCAGCGAAAATTTGATGGTGCATGCAGTTCAGATCGATTAAAACCTTGGTGCTCGTTAGAAAACCTGGAGGAAGTAAGAAATATCGACGAGAGCGATGAGAACATCGCTGGTTGCAGGGTGGACGACTGAAACGGGAATACCCTGTAGGAATGTCTAAAGGGAGTGTCTAAAGATATAGATATAAAAAGGTTGAAAAAGGAGAAAAATAGACGAGTAGTATAAAAAAAAGTATGACAATGGAGAACGACGTATATTTTTTTAGAATTAATGTTTCTTGATAAAACGTATTTTGGTGTTATCAACTAACCGGTTGACTTTTATTTTATTTAAATTCAAATATAAAATCGGATCACAAAACTTAAATGTAAGGATAGTTTCATTGTCTTATCAAGATTTGTAAGGTTCACAAACACACCGCTTCGGTACCTTGAATTAACGGATTAAAAACTATTCTTCTCTTACTTCATTTATTTTGTTAACGGTCCTTGAACTTACCATTTACAAATTATAACAACGTATTAAAGTAGAAAAATGACTAAGATGAATGCGGGATTTCATACCTTAATGTCACCAAAATAAGCTTCATCAAAACATAATTAGTAAAATATGGGACCCGACAATCAAATAAATTACCTTGTGACACATTCATTATTAACTTACTCGAATTGTGTAATACTTACATAAACTTGTACGACTAGAGCCAATATAAACGATAAAAAAACCCAGATATAAATCTTAATTTGACACGGAAATTCCAAATCCAATGCACGTCTTTAACATAAGTAATTTAGGTCACCGATAATTTTGTACGTACACGTAAATATTGGCCTATCAAAAATCTGTGTATTTTACAATTTCCGTGAAAAACTTTTGATTTGATAACCGCACAAAATCAAACGATAAATTGTACAATTTCAAATCAGTATTTTGTGTGTATGGCCGAATACCGGAACTAATTACATAAACTTTAGTAAATATCACTATGGCATTTAGATTTATGCCATAATTAGTTTGTCGCAATGATTTCGTTCATCAATCAAAATTAGTCGAAAGTTCAGTGCCCTTTTAATTTGTGGTCATTAAACGACCAGTAAATTATTAAATGAAACTATAATGTGTTTTTGTTTCTGTATTTTCAGGTCCACCTCCAATGGATGGCTGGTCGACGATAGCATGGCTGCATTCAGGTGATTTTCAACAAGGCAGCGCATCAGATCTAGATCCATTTCAGCTTGTAATAAAACAAAAAATTATTATCATCACAATATCGTTCCGGCTGAATATATTCGGGTTCTTCACGTCAATGGATGGTGAAGCACCCGGAAATTTCGGTCTAATGGACCAATCGGCGGCTCTTTTGTGGATCAAAAATAATATTAAACTATTTGGCGGAAATGAAAAATCAATTACGGTTATGGGACATGGTTCGGGGGCGCTCAGCGTTAGTTTTCATTTAACATCTGGCGAATGGAGCGAAGATTTGTTTCAAAAAGCGATTATTATGTCAGGCACGACTATGTATGATGCTTCGGTCCGTGAGGCCAAATCATACGCGGTTACATTAGATCAGACGGCACATGCCTTTGGATGTTTTCGTATGCCAACGTCACAGTTAATGGATTGTTTACGAAATGTACCGGCAAAGCTACTTTCGGAAAGTGGGCCAAATTTAGATTGGGGACCAATCATAGACGCTGGTCTGAGCACTTCAATGGCACCGTTTATATCTGATTATCCAAGAGTTTTAGTGGAACGTGGAATGTTACGAAATGTTTCGCTAATGGTCGGATTCACCGATATGGAGGAGGCACTAGACATTTCACTCGGTTTCATCATGGATGACGGAATTTCCGACGAAATGTATAGCACGTTGATCGAAGATGTTGTACTAAATGATTTGCAACAGTTGGATATGAACGATACGTGTGGTGGCAACAATAAAATTGTTCTAGACGCTGTTAACTTTGTGTATAAACCGTATCCACCGATAACTGACACGTCACTGCTGCGACGAAAATACATTGATTTCTATACGGATCGAAAATTTGTGGCACCAATATTTTATCTAGCGGCGCACATGAGCAGAGCCAACGAAGTATATGTGTATCGGTTCGATATACGACCTAAAACCCCAGCCGCTGTTAATGGACTCGCCGAATGGGTATCGGTGCCCCATCGTTTCGATCAGATATTCGTTTGGGGTTTCCCGTACTGGTCAAAATTACCCGAACAGCAGCAATGGGACAATATGGATAAGCGGGTATCCGATATAATAATGACGCTGTTTGCAAATTTTGCGAAATTCACAAATCCATCAAAGGTCGGGGTGTACATAAAATGGGACCAATTCAACCATCAAAACCAAGGGCTTTTAATAATCGACCGATCGTTTAACATGTCCGATACGACAACCGTTCACTATCCAGGTATAAAATTTTGGAACGAATACTACGAAAACGTTATAAATTTCGCGTCACAATGTTGCAACGCGACCAACTATGCGAATCGGTTAGGCAATTTTTATACGTCGGCATCTAAATTTAGTCACAAAACGTTATTACTATTTTTAGTTTTAATAATAGTTTTATTAATGTACAAATAATAAAAAAAATTTAAGATTATAATATTAATTGGACATATGATTATTCGAGAAATTTTGTACATAATCTAATTTTAAGTGAACCAATGAGAAATCAATAAGATTTATTTTCGCGCCCATTATGTAATATATTATTATAGATATTTTTAAATGAAATCTTTGTACATATAGAAGACTAAATACAAATTATAGATTTTTTGGAACTTTTACTAAAATACAAAAATTATTTATGTAATATGTAAATATAGAAAATGTGTTTACTTTATATTCAAAAGGCCCTGATCGTGCTACACCGCTTACACCCATCGACTTATAAAGTCAAATTTCCATCACAGTGTTTTCTTACTTGTTATTTTATGCTGTGTTTATTATGTAGTAATATTTACTAGCAATACTATTGCTACCAATTTATATTTTGATTTTTCTTTATTTTCCCAAACATGCAAAAGAAATAAAAATTCTTCAAATCAAGATAAGAAAGCTAAATTTTCATTACGTTTCTTTCCATTTTTATTCATTTTCATTTACACGATTCACTCGTACAGCGTAATCTTGAGTGCCAATGATTTTTGAAATCTATAAATTTGTCATGAAAACTATATCGCTGCTACATCAACGTAATGTTTCAATCAAATTTCATTATGATCGATTGTTTCCTGTAAAAGGTAAGTATGTAAAGCCTAAATTGATCTCTATTTAGACGGCAGGCCCCACAACTATGCAAACTCTCTAATCTAAACGGTCTAGGAAAAGATTTACAGTGAAAAATACTAGGTACCAGAAATTTTGAAGGACGCGATAAACTATCACGAGTTTAACGTTGGTGTTTCCAAAAACAGTTACAATATTCAATCGTATAAAATATTTGGTAAATGCAATTCAGTGGCCGATTATTTTTAAAAACAACATTTTTGGTGGTTGTAAAATTTTACGATAAGAATTGCTCCATCCGCCATTTTCCGAAGGCAACACTTCCTACAAGACCATATTTTTCGAAGAAACATAGTTATAAATTCTTTCAGTTCTAAAATTAAATTGTAATTGTAACAGTGTTATAACAATGTTACGGTCACTACGGTTAAAGAATGTACTAATCTCCTCGCCGAAATTGAAAGAAAAGAATTGGGGCCTCCTTGGTAAAAGTCAAGCTCTTAATTGGGAAGTCCGAAGTGAGCAAATTTTACACTAATAATGATATGAATGATTCTTCTTCCTCTTACAATAGACCAAACCAGTTTATTAATGCAGTTTTCTGTTCTGTAGTCGAAACTAACCCTTTTTCTCGCAAACATCACCAAGCAATAGAAAAAATATGTTCACTTGGTTGCATTCGAGAGGGATACATATTATGTAAATTTAATAAATATTTTTAAGTGAATGAAGTTGACATGTACAGTTATTGAGTTTGCATGTTGCTGTACTTGTCTCCTGTTCTGTTGGCAAGTCTAATGTATACGTTTCACTATGTCTAACTCAAGAATGTGATCTATCTAGGTAAGATTTTAAAATTTGATCAAACTGATTATGCAAATGCAAAAAATTTATATTTAAACTTTTATGACATACTTTGTACTTAGTACTTGGCTATACTGTTACGGATTTAACCTATCTAATTCCGGTCGTATCAACAACACATTAGTTAAAACACAACGTATCCCAGAATATTCCTGAAAATATCGACAATTATTTCACAATAATTACCAAACACACTTAACATTTAAAACACAACACAACACAATTACACATTTATGCTGTGTGCCTCAGAATAATTTTGAAACGAATTTTGACAAATTTTGAAGCTTTCGCTATTTCCTCATAGATGCTACCAAAACGAAAAATCAACTTATGAAGTTATATTTCGATTACTTTTCTTTCCCTATGACGAAATTGTACGTTACAATTTCCAAAAGTTTTAATTTTAATTTTAGGTTTTTATGCTAAATAACGTTTATTTAGCATAAAAGTACATTTGAAAATTAAAGGTAAGGCAATATCATATTCGATTTTAATCCTAAATTTATGCTCGAATTGTTTATGAAATACGAATGAATAGTTCAGTTGGATAAAAGGCACAATTGAAAACGTTACTCTAATCTATTTAAATATTGTGTCACGCCAGCCGGAACCAAACCAACTATGGCGTAGCACGAAGCATTGTGCATCATTGTACACGATATGATGTTTCAGCCGGAACCACAAAAACCCAGCCGGAACCATACCCTCTACAGCCAAACCAACTACGGCACAAGTAACACAATGCACTGTGCCATTGTACACTATTTATTTTTCAGCCAGATCAACAAATATTAAGCCAGTCGGAACCATTTAAAGCCAGCCGGAACCAGAGTTTCATCAGCCGGAACATTAGGAGAGTGCACAATGAACACAATGTATTAAATGCTTTCAGCCGAAACTACTACAATATCAACCGGAACCATATGAAGCCAGGCGGAGCTATGCCACCCGGAATCAAACCAAATAGTAATACAAGTAACACGACAATATCAGCCGATCCACGACAATATCAGCTGAAAAATATGAAGCTAACCGGAACCATGCCGCAGCCGAAACCAAACAAAGTATGATACAAAAAGCCCAATGCAGTTTGCGCCAATGTGCCGGAACCAATTTTAAGCCAGCTCAGGAGAAAGCTAATCAGGATAAATCATCAGGAGTTTGCACGATAAGCACAACACAATTATGCCAGACTTAACCACTACAATTTCAGCCGGTGAACGGTGATTTTCAGCCCACAGATTTGGAGCGAGCCGGAACCAAACAAACTAGGGCACAAGTAGCACAACGCGTTGTGTATCATTGTGCACTATCAGCCAATTTATCAGCCGAAACCTATATTAAGCCAGCCGGAACCATTTGAAGAAAACCAGAACCAGAATTTTCAAGCCGGACCCATAAGGAGTTTGTACAATCAGCTTAATCAACTTAAATGATGATGAAACGTATAACCTATCAGCCGGAACCATAACAACAAATTCAATCGGAACCTCTACAATATCAGCCGAAACAACTTGAAGCCCGCCGAAGCTATGCCAGCCGGAACCAAACCAACTAAAGTAAAACAAGCACAATTCATTGTATATCATTCTGCATTATCTGATTTTTCTTCCAGAACCAATGTGAGGCCAGCTGGAATCATGGCTGCCGGAACCAAACCAACTACGGCACAAGTAGCACAATGCATTGTGCATCATTGATCTGATTTATAAGCCGGAATCAATATTGAGCAAGCTGGAAATTCCAGCTTGCTTAATATTAATTCTAGCCTGGAACCAATTAACACCAGTCGAAACCAGAGTTGTATCAGTCGGACCATTAGGACCTTGCACAATACTCCTGTGCCATAGTTGGTTTAGTTCCGGCTGGCCTCACAATGGTTCCGGCTGGCATGAAATGAAGGCTGGCTGAATTCTGAAAAATTGAAAAATGATGCACAATTAATTGTGCTACTTGTAACCATAGTAGGTTTTGGTTCTATAGGATATGGTTCCGGCTGACTTCATATGGTTCACTATCGGCTGAAAAATCATATGGTGCAGAATGATGCGCAACACATTGTCCTTCTTGTGTCATAATTATTTTGGTTATATATGGTGCAGATCCGCCTGGTTTTATATGGTTTCGGCTGCTATTGGGGTGATTAAGGCTGACCTTCCTATGGTTCCGGGTGAAAGCTTATATGTTTCACAACCATTTAAGCGCATTGTCCTCATTTACAAACGGCTTTAAATGGTTCCGGCTGGCTTAATATTCGTTCCGGTTGATTCCGGTCAATCAACAATGGACCAATCAATCATTAATCCGAATACAACTTCATTATGTAACTACTGATGTGAGACGGCCAAATTGATAAATTTTAATTTTATTGGACAAAAGATTGTACGATCAGTAAAGCTATCTCGCGGTAGTTATTCCACTTCAGTCGATCTCCATTTTTATGAAGTGGGCTACGCCAGCTTTCACTCTTCTTAGATTTCCGCTGAAGTGTAAATTTTAGTTTTAATAGTATTTTATTTAATAGATGTGTAATTATTTTTCATCTTCGAGGGTTGGTGTGTTAATATTTTCTTTAATTTGCGCTCGCAGTTAAGGAGCCTTTGTACAACAAGAAATGTTGTGATCGTGATAGCTTTCCACCTAATAGACACAATCAGCTGTTGGCAAGTGGAATATGATTCTACTATATTTCTCTGTCGCTCTAGCTTTCACATCCCATGAGAGGGTTTTCCCGCGTACACGATGGTTCTCCAACTGTCTCGGTTCATCGCATGCTCCCTCCAGTTTCGGCATCCTATTATTCGAAGATCATGTTCGTCGTCGTCGCGCCAGCGCAGTCTATCTCGGTCTTGATGGACCGATATTCGTATCATTCGTTTTGATAGGGATCTTACAACGTGGCCTAACCATCTCACTCGGCTGTATTTAAGGAATCTGATAATATCGCAGTTTCCAAGGAGATGCTTAATTTCTTGATTCATTCGAATCCGGTAATAATTATTCGTAATCTTAACGGGGGCCATTAGCAGCCATAACCAGATCGAATGACTCTGTCCACCTATCACATTCGAAAGTTAACACAGGTCTTATTAGTGGGTTGTAAAATGCGAGTTTAAATGACTGCGAAATATATTTTAATCGCAGCAATCTTGATTGTGCGTATAGAACACTCGATGTCCGACAGCTTTTACGTATTCCGGGTTATCGTTCGTTGTGGTCATATGTTCCGAGATTTGCCGTAAGGATATGTTCCTTGATGTTGATGACCATTTGTATTGCTGGTATCAAGGAGGTGCTGGAGTCAAACAGTATTAAACTGTCCTTGATATCATTAGGTCTCCGGTCAAGAAGCGCGATACCATCAGCATTTCCAAGAATTTATGAAAGTCGAACGCCTCGAATGACTTATTGAATGTGCAGATATTGTCCTTTCTACTGCGACTCTATACATAGAGGCAGAGGTTGTTAACTGACACAGAGACAAGCTTCTATGGGATTCCTGGACATATGAGCGCAGCCGAAAGGTTTTCGCGATTGATCTCCATTCGTGTTTTTCATGGGCGTGGATCTTGGACGAGAGTCTTTAATAAGATTGCTGCTATTTTCGGCTGTTTCCGGCTTGGAGGCTGATGTTTTCAAGACATTTCCTCATATGTTCGCGCTTCTTTCGTCGGATGAAATTAGATGTGGCTTTCCTGCCGCAGAGGTATGTTATCTGAGAACCCCAGAACCCCACCCTAGTGTTGCAACTTTCGTTTATTTTTTGCAAGTTGGCGGCACTAATCGTCTAACTTGAAGTCCTCATTGTTTAGTGCAACGATACTCCAGCGTACGATCTGATTTGCTTATTTGTTAAATGTGGATGTCAGATTGCACTTATCAAAATGCACTTATGCACTTTCACAATATCCAAAATATATATGATCACTGTCTATATCAGCGTCTCTATATTATATAACGTCAGTTATACTGGTGGAATGTCTGTTCGATGTTGATAGGACGGAACACGAAAATATGCTGCTGCACTCGCCTGTGAACGAGAAAGCCGATTCCAAATACTTCTTTATTCTGATGGCCACTGTAGTAAAGAGTGTAAGCATTGGTGCTAGTAGCATCCCAATCCTAGGCCAACTAAGCTCTGGCAGTGCAAGCTAGTTTACATTTTCCGAGGTCGTTGTTGTGATGAATCAGAGGCCTTTGTATAGAGTTCATATTTTGATGACTTTTCTGTGAGTAAATAGTTGCGTTTACATAGTGAGTCATCAAACTTTTACAGTATTCTTTTACTCTATGTGGATTATTTTTTCTAACCGACATAAGGCGCAACAGTCTGTCCGTAAGAGCTTAAGTTGACTTCTATTTCCAACCATTTCCGCTATGATTTTTTACCAACAAACGAATAAAATCTATTTGTGAAAACTCAATAAACAAATCCTGAAGTCTCGCTGACCTCTAACTGTATACCGCAAACATCCAAAATTGAGTGCAACTTAAGCTCTTACGAAATGGCTGGTTAAGCTTATAGTCCCCAACTGATAGGCTGCACACTGCAGATTAGTTTTACTCGATCAAGTACCCTTAGAAAAATCTAGCAATTTTCTAGCAGATTTTGAATTTTACGCAGTGTGTCGAACTGAATTAAACTAGGTGCAGTCTGCCCAGCCCAATGTCGGTTAGAAAGAATAATCCACTTAGAGTAAAAGTTGGATACGTTCCTACTTATAAACGTGTAGCATAGTTTTAGCAAATACTTTATACAGTAATATTGATAATTATTGATAATTATTGATAATACCAGATACAGTAATTGATCTTTTCGGATTGCTTCACAGTAATTGATCTCAATGGTAGATTTACTTTTTCAGGTTCGATAGTCCGCGCATATTGAATAGGCTTTTATGATGTAATTGAAATTCGATCGCGTTAAACGAGCTACACCTGCAAATTTTTCCTTGTACAAAAACTTAAAATCGGGAAAACCATAATATAATAAAATAATTGTTAATCGATCTTGGAAATCTTTGAAGCAAAAAATTATACAAAATTAAAAATTCAACAACTTTTCTTTCGTTTTATTGGACTTTTTATTTTGAGGTATTTCCATCATATCACGTGTACGCTAATTATATTGTAAGATGATGAAATGGAAAAATTTAATTACAACGATGAATTATATGAGGTGATTTGAGAGCATTGAAACGTCTTAATTTGGGTAAGAGTGATTCAACCAAAAATTTCTAATAAATAACCAACAATTACAAAACAAATTTAACAACGTAAGGATGACTGTACAACGTTTGCAGCTCTTTAAGAATTATGTTGTGACGAAACTCTGCCTAATTGGTATTCATAAATAATCAGCGAGTGCTGCGAAAAATAATGGAATTTCTAAAAAAAATTCACACAAACATTTAATTGCCAATGTATGGTTTGGTATTATCTTGAACAACGCCGATTATGTGAATAATATTTTAGAAACTGTTTTAAACCACTTTTCAAAAGTCCTAGATCCGTGGAATCATTCGAATAGATGTACATATAAAGGGATTTAAAGTGGTTTAACAACCGTTGGGGGAGGGGAATTTAGAGCAAAATAATATGTATCCCTATATAGTTTAACGAAGCTTGGCGAGATCCAAATTAATTTACATAAAGTAACGGGGTAAAAAATATTAAGCAATACGTTTGTATTTGGCTGCACGCATATAATGTTAAACGTTTTTTCTTTAAAAGCACACAAAGTTCGTAACATTCACCCTCAAAAAACTCGTTAATAGGTTTTCCTTTTCCAAAATATTTTCGTAATTTTCCTTTGGCAATGATGTTTTAGGTAAAATGGAACACAACGCAAAATCATATTGTACTGCTGTGTAAATAGAAAATGTACATTTTGGGGTTTATAACCAACCAACAACGACACGTGAGACGACGACGTCAATCAATTTTCTTATATTATTTTCTTGAGAAATAATTTGTATGTTAGTTAGTAGAAGTTCCGTTTTGGAATTAATAGTGTTATTATTTACATTTTCCATTCCGTTAAATTATTGAAGGGGTTAACTCGGTGTTATACTATTTACTACGTATGTACTGTATATGTAGTAAGAGAAGACCTTTAAGTATTTTGAGGATAAAATGGGTTTCCTTATTTTATTTATTAAAAATTTCAACACCGTTTTGTGGTTAGTGCAAGAAAGTAAATCCTCCATTAACTTCTTCAAGGGAAATATTTGTACCAGTTACGTCGAGGAGTGAACCATAATCATTGTAAATAGAACATTGCGTTAACCTAGCGTTTAGTAGTAACACTATTGCTGTTCACTGTGTTTCGTGCTTTATCTTTTAATTATCAGTACTAATTATTTTATTACAAAAGAGTCGCTAATTTGCTAACCTTGTTAAAATATTTAAAAGACAAAAGAACAGAAAAATTTGTTTTTTAATTCGGTTAAAGTTTATGTAAAAGGTCTTTCAACCGGACGTTCGAAATTTCTTAATTAGCCGCCATGTTGTTAAAGAATCTTTCAAATTTGTTGTGAGTTGTTCAGTACTGTATGGTAAATCACCATGGAAAGTTATAGCGTTGAACAACATGTGCAAATCATACCAAATTTTATTTTCAAAATCAGTGCTAGCATTACATGATTTTTATTTTCGCCACAACCATCTTGCTGATTCGACTATTCGATGTTTGGTGGTCAAATGCCAGTCAACCGGTTCAGCCAACACCCGTACATCACTGAAACGCAAGAACTTAGCCTTTCTGCGACTTCAACTTGGCGCATTTTGCTTCGGAACCTGGATCTATAACCGAACATAGACAATGCCATGTATTCCCTGTTTGGTCTCTGGAGCAGTTGGAAATTGGCCCAGATTTGGCCAAAAAAATCTTGTTTAGCGACTAGGCCCAATTTTTGATGAATTTGAACAACCAAAATATTCAGATTTGGAGCGATACCAATCCACACGAGAACCAGCAGCATCAAATGCATCCGGAGAAAATCATTGTTTGGTGCGGATTTTGGTTTGGCGCAATCATCGGTCCGTACTTATTCCAAAACGAAACTGGCATTGCCATAACCGCCAATGGCGAACGCTGCAGATCGATGATAGCAAGCTTTTGTGGATGTGGACAATCAGTACGGGCGATTTCAGGGCATGGTTATCTCGCGCAACATGAACTGGCCACCGATATCATACGATTTAATGCCTTTACACTTCTTCCTTTGCGGCTACCTTAAATCGCAGGTCTATGTGAATAAATCGCAAACAATTGATGTCCACAAAGTCAACATAACGAATGCTATCCAGCAAATTCAGCCAGATGTATGCAACAAAATTGTGCCACAAAAAAATTATTGTGGCACAATTTTGTTTTTCTTTTTGTATTTACATTTAAAAATTGAACATCCTTATTGACCACTATATGTTGGCAATAGCTAATATTCTCTGACCAGTTTTGGAATTTGCGATTGGTAGGAATATTATAGTGTGCGCACCATAATTTAAGTTTAATTAAGCCGAGATTGAAACCAAATCTCTTATAAACTACCTCTTATGACAGAGAACTGAGGAAGGCGCAATGAAGGAATCGATGGAGCTCAGCACTCATCGGGACATGTATACGCCACACACAGAGGGTATCGTTGACAGAAAACGAATCCTTTGGCTGATAAACGGATTCAAACCATTATATTCAACCGGCCCGACCGGACCATACCAGCAGAAATACAGAACAACTCGATGATTATTCTCCCTTCGCTGAAGATAATCACGGTGTTTAAACTAACATACATTTCTTTGAAATGGCGGAAAATCAGAGTGGTATCTATCTCGAAAGCGGAAAAAAGATCAATTGTCTACGCAAAGAACTCAAGACCCATAACTGTATCGTAGTTTTCAGACGAAATGGGGTTGTTAAAAGTAGAAATTTGAGCTAGATTTAGGTCTAGTATCTGGGCTCCATCTCAACAGACGTTTTAGGGGAATTCTGTAGATACAGTTTTACACTCCTTATTGAGCACGGCACGGAAATCAATAGAATCACGCAAGAATCCTCCTTAATACCATTCCTCGATGCATTGAGAAGATTTTTAATTATGTGAAAACGGAGGTAATAGTGAAACGGTTGCGGAGGTGGACCAAGCAGGTTAATCAATCGTGCCACAATATTTAGACACGATTATGGAGGTAATGCAGCATGCTCTTTTGACCCTTACTTATGTACCGAGTGAAGGTATATTGGCCAGCTAATTGATTTTTGGAGTTTTGGAATCAATACCGGCAGTGAATTCCCTTCCTCTTGGATTGGTCTAAAAGTATTCCAATTGGTTTTCTCCCTGTTTCTAAAAGAGGGTTGTTGGTGAATTTTGACTCCATTTCATACTACAAATAATAATTTTCAATAAAGGAATAGTCGCCCGACACATTCCAATACTCCACACTATTCCTATTGAAATCTAAGTTTAGCGCGACGTATAAAAGTTCTTCTTTATTTCTCGTTAAAAATGTTTATTAACAACCAATGTTACCTTATACACAGGTTAGTGAATTCACATCACTTTCCAAGATAATTCCAGGTTTCCTCCTTTGGGAATCCGTTAATTAAGTTTCTTACAGTCACAGGTGGGATATCCTCTAGATGGGATAACACAGTGGGGTTAACATTGTATATATTGAGCAAGAACATATTTTGGTTACAAGATTTTGACGTCCAATTACCTGGTCTAAACTGACCCAACGGTCTTGGTTTAAGACAACGTTAAAGCCTTCCGCACTAATTTCGTATAGACGTGCAGTAGAGCGTGAAGGTTGATTTGAAGGAATTTGAGAGTTTATATTAACTCGCCAGGCCGCATCAGTCTCTTTGTCAGATCCTTCTAGAGTCGGTCGAGAGTGTTTTCAGTTCTTCACTATTCTACAACCGATCTTTATTTTGACCAACCACTGGTCCGCTATCAGAGGAGACTCAATGTGTCTTCTACTGGTGCTGAAGCCCTGAATTTATCGCATTTCTCTTTCTAGGCTTCTGGGATTCCTCTGGGATCCAATCACGTATACGTATGGCTCTAGGGCATATCTTATTTCGCAATGCCTCCAGTTTGGGCCCAGGCCAATCCTTATCTATAGAGCCTCTTTATAGAGTGACAGTAATCGTTCGTCGGCACAGGCTGTCAACTTCGGATGGTTTCGTTGCAATCCCCCATTTTGATAGGACGGAGCAGGTCAGGATTTTATCTCATGAAGCCCAGATAGGTAGCTAGTGTCTTACCTCAATTGTTAGTCGTTATTCTGCCGCCTTCCGGCCCCTATACATAACCGCTACTACCAGGTGCTCTTGGCAACCTAAACATTTTTGCCATTTAGGACGATTAATCTCGATATTTCTGTCTCTTGGATAGAAAGCCGTCAGGTGAACCACTCTACCTAGACTCCATTATGGTTTTACCTCATGCGAGCATCTCATTAACACTTGTATGTTCTCTTCGCCAAGGAAATCTCGTTCAGCTTAATTAGCTCTTCGTGCCTTTTTCTTGTAATTTGGTATATAGGGACCAGCTTTATACAACACTCTATATTCCTAGAAGTAGTTTTTGAGGGAACAGAATCTTGCATTTGACCTGTTTTTTGATATTGTTCTCCAAAAACAGGTATAAAAACCAATTTCCCGCCAGCGGTAGTTCTTGTACATGTAAGAAAACCGGACTTTCCTTTTTATTTATTGTATAAGATTCATATAATGTACCACTATGCAGAGCTATGCGAAGATCCGCAATACACAGATAGCGCTGCATTAACCGGAGGGCTTAAAATATATGGATACGCCGTTACACACTGAGCTGGTTATTATACTGGGCTCCTAGCGCAGCGGTTGACGGTATCAAAGGAGCACCAACGTGGAGATGTAAATCTCGAACTTCCGTTCCTCTAGAGCACGATTAAATTTAATTAACCACTTGTGAACCATTCATTGAAACGGAATAGAATCAGCATAATAGTTTTTAAGTTTTCGTTAGTTTCCTTATGAGTTTTCCATACAAAAAATAATGTTTTGATGACACACGGAATTTACGTTCTTCAAATAATCTTTCAATCTGACATCATTCATGCGTTTATTGCGGAAGCTATCCGTACGCTGTTTTCTCGTTTTGTGAATCTAATAAATTTGTCTTGTTTACGTCTTTTGTTCCTTCATTATATTTTAAAAAACTTACAACATTTACTATAACGGTCAGACCTGTTATTCATTTGGATATCATTTTTAGCAACATCAGCATATTGGAATCCATATTACCAAAGTCTTAACCAAAATTAAACTCTAAATTTACTGGGTGCTACTACCATGAGGCATTATTCACACCAAATGCTAATTACGCACGCTACTAACTTTATTTGTTGAAATACAAATTTGCGGGAACGTAAACACGCGAATACTTTATAAACAATCTGTCAAGAAAGTAACGGGAATTGGTCATTTAAAAAGCCCACTTGGCACAACTATCCTCTATCTTGGCGTGAAGCCCGTTCATCTCAAGTGTGTTTCCCGATTTTTATAATGAATAAAACTATCGAGAAAAGAAAGAGAAAGAGAAAAAAGTCAGCCGGAGCCATATCAGATGTATACGGTGGTTTTCGATATTTGTTGAGTTTTTGGCCAGAAATTCGTTCACAATGATAGCCTTGTGAGATGGTGCATTGTCGTGGCGCAAAATCGATGAGTTTTCTCTTAGGAACTAGTCGAGCTACGAATGGTATGAATTGATTTGTGACACACAGAAAGTTCAGTGGCTATCTCTCTCAAACCAAAATGACGATTTTTTCACTTTATTGATGTTAACTTCAGCTGAGGCCGATCAGAGCGAGGCAAATCTTCCACCATATCTCCCGCTTTTAAATGCACTGTATCATTTATAGGCACGTGTTTTTGACAAAGTCGATTCACCGTAAACCTTCTGTAACATTTTCAGCGATTCGACACACGAAGATTTGAGACAAATTCTTTGTTCGATATTTTTATTCATTATAAAAATTGGGAAACACACTTGACATGAACTGACTTCACGTCAAGATAGAGTACAGTTGTGCCAACTGGCGACAAAAAAAATTTACAATCCCTTTAAGCGGGCATTTTAAATGACCAATTCCCGTTACTTTTTTGGCAGAGTGTATTTCGGGCGAATAGCACGATCCGTATAATTTCAAATAGAAGAACTATTTGAAATCATCTATCGAACATAGAAATATAAGAAATTCGCGGTTAAACTTTCGAATTAATTTCGGCGAATATGGAAAATGAAGTGGAAAATATTAGGTGTGTAAGTAGAAACTGTTTTTTTTTGGTCAAATTCAACTTTATTGAAAATATAATTGTTACAAAGGTTAATTATCGAAATATTCGCCATTACTATCTATGGTCTTTTGCCATTTATCAGATAGATTATGAATGCCTTCGTGATAGAAACTTGATGGTTTCGAAGCAAAATAGGCATCGGGTCATTTTTACACAGCTTCAACTTTCGTGAACCGCTGGTCCTTCAAATATGATGACATCAATCTGAATAAGTGGTAATCAGAGGGAGCCAATTCTGGAAGTTCCTGGATTGATTTTGCTGTATGTGGACGAGCATTGTCATGCAACAATATCACCTTCCACTTTCCTTGGCTCGTAAATGGTCTTTTTTCCTACACAGCATCACTTAATTTGATCAATTGGACCTGGCAAAGTTCAGCTGTAACAGTTTGGCCAGGTTCCAGGAGCTGTTAATAAATGACTCCTTTCCAATCCCACCAGACACATAGTAACACTTTCTTGGTATGAATATTCATTTATGCAACAGATTATGATTGTTGGCCTGGATCAAGCCATGGTTTTCTGCGTTTAGCATTATCGTACAAAATCCACTTTCCATCACCCGTAATGATTTTGTGCAAAAAAAAATTATTTTGTACCGAGAAAGCTCATGCAGATGTCAACTCTTCAGTTTTTGTTTTCATCGGTCAGTTTATGAGCAACACATTTTCCTTCCTTCTGTATTTTCCCCATTGCATGCAATCGAAGTGATATTGCTTGGTGAGTAACTCCGAACTGTTCTGCAAGTTATTTTTGAGTTTGACACGGATTTTCACCCAGTAAAAATTTAGGTTCTTCTCATCTTCAAATTTTTACTGCACCTGGATGTGGATCGTCATCAGGACTAAAATTTCCATCACGAAATTTTGCAAACCACTTTTTTACTGTTGAATGACTCACATAATGTCCATTCAAAGGCGAATTAAGCAATTTCATAGCTTGAGCAGCATTTTTTGTCATTTGCTTATCCACATCCATCTGAAACGTGAAACATATTATATTTATTTAAGGTTTCGGTAATTTATATTTTCGTGAATAGACTTACTCTCGTTCGCAATTCGCGTTTTCTGTGAACACCGCCTTACTTTTGGTTGCCATCATTACATATAGTTGCGGGGTTTGGACGCTCTTAACACTTGCCATATCACTTCTTACTGTCGTTGAACGCAAATTTAATCATATGATGATCGACCCATTTACATAAAAAGATGCGAATGAATGAATGATGCAAATGAATCATGAGATCAGAAATGGTCTTGAGAAATATTACGTAATCGGATTCGAAAAAATTATCTAGACTAAGATCGTTAGGACATGGTCTTCGATCGCACTTCGTAAATTTATATTTTAACGAATAAAGTTAATCACGTTCGCAATTGGCATTTCGAATGAATAACGCCTAATGGTTGTAACATCGAATAGTCGATGTTTAGTGGACGAATAACAAACTCTAAAGAAAGGTTAAATAAGATTTGGACAATTGAGTTTTTTGCCACATTCTCGATATTATTTCGAGGGTGTCTGAAAGTTTACTTTGGACTATTAGGCTACATTTTGAGCCAACCATTAAAATTTTGAACATAGAACTAAATTTTGATGGGATACCCAAATAAAACTAAACGCCCCCCGTATGGACTAGAACCACATTGATAGTCGCCCATAAACCGTTCGCCATTTCGCTGAAACTACGCTGATCATTACGTCGTAACCTGTATTTAGGAAAGCTATCCCACCATAATTATGGCAGTTTAGTCGATTTCCCTTATTATGCAATGGCATATTAGACCTGTCTTCGACCGTGCTGGTTCTTTCAAGTTAGTTTAAACCTCTCCTCTTGTTTTAACAATTTTCCATAAGGCGTTGCTCAATTCATTTATTTATTTAAAGAAATCTGTTCTGTGATTTACATGTATGATTTCAGAATTTAATTTAAAACAAGAATATTAAAAAAATAAAATAAAGAAAATTAAAACACAATAATATAAATCAAATCTTGATTTAACAATTAAAAATTTAACAAATAATTCTTAAGTATATTTTTGAACTTGTCCTTTGATAAATTAAAGTCGACGATGTTGAACGATTTAGACGACCTATTAATGGGGTTATTTTCTCCATAGTTTGTGGAATGGTGTTCAAGTGCTAAAAATTCATGGTTTCGAAATGTTCTGCAAGGCACATGAATTGATATGGTTTCCAAAATGTATGCTGAATCAATGTGACCAAGCAAAACGTTACCAATGAAAGCCGCACCTAAGAGAAGTCGTCTATTTTCAAGCGTGCATATTTTGTAATCCGTGCATCTTGTTGAGTATGGAGGTAACCGAGCCACATTTTCATGGAATGGTAAATTGTGGTCGTAATTCCAGTCACTTTTTTTAACAAGAAAATCAGAAACTTCTTTTGAATGCTTTCAATTCTTTTAATGTGTACAGCATAGTATGGATTACAGACCGGTACAGCGTATTCCAGTTGAGATCGAACGTAAGCGAAATAGAGTGAACATAAGGTTTGAATATCTTTAAATTCACCTGTCCACCTTTTAACAAATCCAAACATGGCATTAGCTCGCGCAATACAATTTTCAATATGCCTATTGAAACTAGCATTCTCGACAAATGTAACACCTAGATCTATGATCTCATTAACTCTTTGCAATACTTCGTTGTTGACTTTGTAGGAAGTAATTAGCGGATTTCTCTTACGATGGAAAGACATGATCTTGCATTTCTTAATATTTAAGTAAAGCGAGTTTCGACCACACCACTCACTTAATCTATCGATGTCTTCTTGAAGTTTCTTCGTATCTAGCATTCCATTAGCAGTTCGAAAAATTTTCACGTCATCAGCAAATATGAGCACGTTTGAGTTTTTGATTATGTCGGTTATTTGATCTATAAAAACAATAAATATCCACGGCCCGATGTGAGATCCTCGGGGAACACCAGACGTAACTTTAATAACGTTTAATTTCTCATTTCCCATTATTACAAATTGTCGCCGGTTTGATAGACAAGATTTAAACCAATTTATGTAATCGAGTGAAAACCCAAATGTGAATAAACTCCGGAGTGCTTTTTGATGGCAGATGGAATCAAATGCTTTACTGAAATCCGTGTACGCTACATCAACTTGATGATGGTTTTTTATCTCATTAATTATTTTACTGGTGAATTCAACCAGATTAGTTGATGTGGATCGGCCAGGCATAAACCCATGCTGGTTTATTGATATATGACGTGCAATTTTGGATTTAAAGTTGTTGCATAAAACTAATTCAAACACTTTCGGAATTGATGATGTAGTTGATATTCGTCTTATGATGTAGGAGATGGTGGAGTCACCTCAACACGAGCGATTTTGTCCTAAAGTAGATTAAAGCCTCTTTTACCGTTGTTTTAATAATCTTCCAGCGATCCTCAACGAACTCAGGAATTTAAATAAAACGCTTCAGTATTCCAGGAAGAAGTTAGTCAGGAAGCGATTATTGTACATCGTAGATAGACGGAAGGGACATGTCCCAACCACCAAATAATGGTTTGAATCGATTTTGGCTCCCGTTTATATACTAATGTCTGTAATGCTAGAGAAATGTTGTTAAGACACAAGAATACGGCCAATTTGGTTGACCGTTACGCCGTCGTTTGATTTCTATGTCACTTTATGGATGTGCATATAGGTAAGGGAAATTCATATGAACCCGCAACCACCCAAATTGTAGAGCTAGGCTAACTCAATGAGACGTGTCCCATTCCTGTTAGAAATAAAAATGGGTAAGGAGTTCAGACTTATGATGCCTCGATATACCCTGTTGGCGCTTCCGATTTGCGCATTGAAATCGCCCAATTTGTATTATTTTCACATCGTTTAGTGGTAGTTTACTAAAAACAATTTCGAGATGTTCGCAGAGAGCATCATTGGTTTGATCAGGTTTATGTTCACTTGGGGCATGAACATTCACAACCAAAAGATTATGAATGTAAGTGACGTCCATGAAAACTGAATATACAAATAAGGTTGCTAACAGATGTGAAGTCAATCACATTATCAATATTATTACTTTGGCAGAGTGTTAATCGGCGGCTGTATTCGACTATATTATTGCCAATTAATTTTGTTTCCTTTATTGCTATGAATGAGTTCCATGTTCCGAGTTTTAAAACTCAGAAAACGAGTATTACCCTTAATTTGTGTCTGAGGTTGTAGAAGTCATACTGCCCTAAAATTTAGTAACTGAACATAAAAAATAAAAATCATTTTATTATTTTATGATTATTATGTATTTTTATATAACTTTATAATCCTAACAAAAATATCGTAATTAAGTTGAAATAATCAATAATTAAGTTCATTATTTAAAAAATTTACATTTTAATATTTGTAAAATAATTAAGTCAAATTGTTAAGGCAATTAATTAATTCTAAAATATTAAACTGCTCGTACAGTATCTTACATATAATTTTCTATAATACATAATTTATAACAATAATACATAATTACAGATTTTTGGAAGACTAAATCAAAAATGGCAGTGATTAATGGTTTCATCATTACACTTTTAATTTATGTACATAAATAATAATCAAATAAATACGAATAAATATTTGCATTTTACAATAATCGCTTTTGACATAATTATGAATGGCGTGCAATCACAACGCGCTGCACATAATTTGCTAATAATTATTCGTATTTTTTTAATTATCAGAAAACAAAAAAAATAGTTGCATTTACAATAATTCATATCCTTTTTCTCCGAACAAAACATACACGATGAAGAAATATGTAAAAAAAATTAATTTGCATATCAATATACACACAGTGCAGTAAGTACAAAAAAAACTCTAATAAAATAAGTACATCAAAAAAGTTAAAGGGACGGACGAACAAATGGAATGGAAAGCTGTTTATAGATGGTATGTGGGAAATTCCATTTTCTTTGGAATTTCCTTAAAACATTATTTTTAATCACTCCTCACCTTATATTATTAACTAACTTAAATTTAAACTGTTTACATAATAAAATATCAACAACAATATAATTTTACAAATACTTTTGATATGGACGGAATTTTTTATTTGTAATTTCTGAGATTTAGTATCTACGATCAACGCTTTGTTTTATTTAATTATTTTAACCTATAAGGATTATTAGTTGCCCTCGATTAAAATTCACTACAAACACGATATGTACTATATAAATATTATTCAAATTTTTAACACACATTTTGACATGAATTTTACTTAGCTGGAATAAAATTTTATATTGCGACTCAATAATAATAAAAAAAGCGACGAAATGGTGGATTACCATATATTGACAAGGCCAGTGCAAAACCATAAAAATAAATCGTTTACAAAATTTTAAAAAAATCCGAGGGTGCGGATCACATCTCAAATCGTAGTATTAAAAATCTCCCCTTAAGGGGTTCCAAAACATCGTCTACTCGTATATAACAAATACAATTCATACTAAAAATGTATCTTCTTCCATGATTATTAAAAACTTGAAAATTTGAAGATTTTGAAAATTTTTTATTTAACGAAAGTTTCATTTGGTTGAAATTTTTCTTATAATCCACCAAGCCTGGGCGGACTGACATCGCTAGCATAATAAATGACAAAGGGAAGAACCATCTCTGTTTAGCAGAACTATTGTGCTACCATTCGTATGCTCGAGTGTGGTACTCGAAACATCGTTCGAATAGGAAATAAAAGAAATAACAAACAAAAAGAAATAAACAAATTAACCATGCAAACCTGGCAACACTAAATCTATCAATACTCTAATTGTTCCTAGCAAGATCGTACAAAGGATTATACCAATAATGGGGCTCAATCCACCAACCCTTATCAACCAAGTTATTGAGATGGTTGGTGAGGCTAAATATTTTGGGATCACTTTTAACAAATTTTTGGGCTTGCTAAACAAGTTCAAGTTTTGACACACATTTCGGCTGTTGTGTTTAATAGGCTGTAGTTTAATCTTATAAAAGTGAATTTTATTGTAAGAATTACGGTATGACACTCAAATTATTTATCAGATTAATAATTACCTCGGCTTCTATTGTCACATTTATTCGTGAGCAACTAATACCGTCAAGCACTGTATTTATTACTACGTTCTCTGTCGATTATTAATGTCGTTCGTCGACCTGATGCCATCGTCCAACATAGATCACGACATTACTCGCCCAACGTGGTCGTTAGTGTAAATCAGCGCTTTGCCACTATCATTGTACTTTGGTCATATATTTATAATACTGTGTCAATACCGTTACGAACTAAATTTCTGGTATCCTGAGTGAAAGTGCTTTGAATCAGATTTGGAAATCTCATACCTCAATCTCATCTCTCGCTCTCAGCGATGGCTGATAAACAAAATAAATCTTGGTAAAAAACTCGCACAAATTTTGTCATATATGATACCGTAATTTCCGGGCCTACATAAAGAGGGTTGAATTGGTTCAAAGCCATTAATGTTGTCAAGGTGAATACTGTCCATCTGCTTGAGACACTGCCGGTTCTGGAAATACTTCTATATTATATTTTTTTTATAATATATTACTATTCTTTCTCTTTAATATTTTTTGTTCCATATTTCAATTATATATAACCATTTTGACTCACCCTATTTTCTTTTATGTCTTTTTAAATGTGATGGGCTCATGTATTTCGTCGGATGGCTTCCCGTGATGTATTTCGAGTTTAATAGTTTGGATCCTGTAGCTAGTGACAATTCAGTAACGAGTAGACGATCATTCAACGTGGACACATTAATGCTCCAACCCCTCTGGCTAACCATCTATCAGAAATAGATGATGTACGTAGTATCCGTAGTAGTGCTGTCTCCCTTGATGCCTTTTGGGTCTTTGAAACATGGCTTAAGCCCGAGGTCTCCAGTAACGTTATTTCTGTCCCGAGAAAAAGGAACTTTCGTAATTGAACTATAATGTAAATGGTGAGTCGAGCGATATGAAAGGAAAGGCTGTCGCTGTGTTTGTCTCTACTAAATGTCGTGCTAGAGAAGTCCTCAAATCGATTAATTTGCTGCTCTTTGAGTTTATATTTATCGATACCGTTAGACATTAGACTCCTCATTGGTGTGGTTTATCGTATCAGTAGTTGCCTGGATTCGCTTGCGCCTCGAAATAACAATATCATCGTCAAGGGGTACTTTAATCTTAACTTGTTTGACCTGCATTCTACCACTAATTTTTCTTGAGAGTTGAATGCTCTATTACAATAACTTTAACTTCGAGTCTCTGAATGTTAACTATGACGACTTAGAGAGGATTTTCCTGACCCCTGACCCTAGCGAGTAAATTGAGCTCCTTAAGTCTAGCTCTGTGCAACCTGTATATACCTCTTCGGACTAGAATTGCGGTGACTAAACCCTACCCGTGGAAATAACACGAAATCACATATACTAGATCCCTTAGGGACTTGACTTTTCATGCTTTTAAGGAGGATCGGTCGAATGCTAGATAGACAGACCTTCTGGAGATACCACAATAAGGTTACATCCTTGATTATTCACGGTTGATCATGTTGGAAAGAGAATACTTTAATTAGGTATTGTTTGTTAACCGTAATAATTTTTATAACACTCTCTCTTCTTTGAATATTGTAAATAAAAAACACATGGATAAATAATCCACTCATTGTATATTTTATTTAAAAATAGAAAATATATACCCGAAAACATCAGATCAACATTCAAGTCGCCTTTCGCGGAAAGGAAGAAGCCTAGGTATTCAGAGTGACTCGAATGCTAACCTTAAAGGACTTTGCTCTGCTAATCATTCGTCAATGTTAAATTTGTATCATCCCAATATAGTTCAAGCCCTGCCTAAATTTACGCTCCTCAGTCTAACAGTTCATTTCCTTTTATATTACTCTCGAAGAGATGTCAAAATGCCTCCTCCATATCATCCAAAACGGTTGGTTGAGATAACATTCCCATCAAGATTATTAAGCTTCCCACTATACCCGCAAAACACACTCTGTCTCCTATCCCGAAAAAAGGAATTCTCTTGAAATTGTAAACTTGAGACCGACTAGTGTCGTTGCCATCTTGTCTATTGTCGGAAGATATATTAGTATTTTTATTATATTACAGTGCCAATTTACAAGTGTGAGCAATGTTCCCCTGAAATTTGTTGCTGTGACCAAAAGAGCACGTGTGCACACTACACTCCAAATTTATTAGTTGAAATGAGAATGACTCTAATTCTTCATATAATAAACTTAAAAATCTTGATAATCTTGCCTCTTCATATTGAAAAACTATGTTGACTCATCATTTTTCACTACTTAAACACCATTTTGAAGGCTTACTTTACACTAGCCTATCAACCATTTACAGCAGAAGAAAATTAGGTTAAATTAAGGCCGAAATTACTATCAAACGATAACCTTATAACCTTTGTGCTTTCGGTAGCAGGTAAGGGCAAAATGAGAATACGTTCAGACCACAGTATAACGGGCGAAGCGGTTGCATTGCTAATTAAATGGTACCACTTGTGGTACACAAGGCTCAAGACTACTGTTAGCTAACAAAAGCCGTTTTGAAGAATTTTAATCAACTCTGCAGAATCTACAGAATTTTTTACTTCAGGAAGGAAACACTTATTTGATTTCAAAAACATACCCGACATAAATCACGCGTAATATCGGTCAAGAGATATGAGATATTCACGCAACGTAGATATTCACACTCGGTGTGAGATAATCACAGCAACTCAACATCGGAAATCTTACACCACTTTATTAGAGGATACACAACAGATGTGCCAGTGGATTACGCTGCAGAGCATAACGCGGTTGATGCGGTGAATCCAAGGGAAACACTCACCAAACGCAGTCACCCAAAATGATTAAAATATATTGGGATAGGTCGGTACAGATCGTCCGATAGAATGTAATATTCTGGATAAATAATGAAAAATACTCTAGTTGAAAGCGAAATGAACCGAAGGAGTTATGATAATTTGAATTTTTTTTTTAAGAAATCGAGAAGTATTAATTAAAACAACGACACCATGTAGTAAATTAGAGGTGTCTAAAATCGCATCGTTCCATCTTTTAAAAAACCTTTCCTCTTGTTACTTACAAACAGGTATTAAGAACCGACTCAGATGCCATTTCATAACCAAACGACATCAAACTAGATTGATGTACAATAAAAAATTTAAAAATGAATTAATTATGAAGCTGTGAAATATGATTATTTATTAACGTATTTTATTCAAATTTGGTTTGCATGATTATGATTGATTATGCATTGATTTTTGTAGAAATTTGATTTGCATTAATTGGGGTTGTGAAAATAAATTTGAATAAAGTTTTGGGGTTGGGGTATTATAAAATTAGCCTTAGGCTATGATTTAAAATAAAATATAATTATCCTTGCTGATAAGAACTCAGAATTACAATCCGTAGGAGCGAAGGACAGCTGGTTTCAACTGGGATTAAAAAAATCATTACTCCAATGGACCGGTAAAAGCGTACTTCTTGTTCGTGGTTCAATTTAATAAGAATCATACACAACGCGACGTCAAACCTTAAAAACAACAATACCTTTTGAAATAATTATTCAAACGATGGGTCTAATAGATGCTTTTACAGAGAGGCTGTTGAATTAAGCTTTATTATAATTATTTTGAAAAAAATTCTCTTCGTTATTTTACTTTCGAAAACTAATTTTTGTTACCATTCCTTTGTTTTGTTTTCGAAATAAAAATATTTCGATGAAATTTTTTTCGAAGAATTAAATTTCGATGAAACATTTTTTGAAGAATTATTTTACACCAACCAAATGGCACAGTGGTTAAAGCTTTGGCGTTTGGATCGGGAGGTACCGGGTTCCACCCCGATAAGGCAGGATGCAAAAGGAAATTTTCATCAACAGATTATGATCTGTGATTAAAAGGAACATAACTACGACCCCCTATCGGCGTGCAAAACTCATGGGCCGACCCATCTTCCATGTCCAGTACTATAGGCTGGCATGGAGCTATGCAATGCGTAGATGGTAACTGAAATCGGTCCTATAGCCGCACACATCTTCGATTTGGCAGGAATTGCGTAAAGCAAGACGGGAAAATCAACCGCGAAACAGCAGGGAGTGCTTCGGCCCCAGAAAAGATTGCATGGATTAAAATAATTATTTTACGAAGAATCCTTCCTTAGAATTTTTTTTTCTCGAAAAATTTTGGACTACTCACCAAAAATTTTTGAAAACAAAAATTCTTAGGATAGAAATTCTTTGAAAAACAATTCTTAGAAAAATGATTCATCGAAATTTAATTTTTCGAAAAATAACTCTTCATAAAACAAAAGAACGGCAACAAGAATTAGTTTTCGAAAAATTGTTTTACGGAGAAATATTTACGGAGTTTTTACGGAGAAATACGGTCTTTGTATTCTTCTTCCTTTTAAGACAAAAAAGTGCTTTTGTGTGATCAACACAATAATACATTTTATAATCCAGAATTATACAATTTAATCCAGTATGTATGCCTTAATAAAAACCGCCAGCATGTCATAGATAATCGGAGTAGTTATAGCCCTACGTTGTCCGATGTTGTCGGATCACAATACACAATACATGAATATTCAACGCGATTAACGAGTAAGCTTTTCATCGCCACAATCACAAGATTATATAAAAACCACATCGACTCATTCACTGAACATTTACAAAGAAATAATCGCCTTAAAACATCCAATCGACTTGAAATTTAAAAAAGCCAATAATCATATTGCGGATCGATTTAATAATTTAGTTAGAACAATAAATCTCTTAAATGAGGAATACATGGACTGGCTGATGTGGAACTATCTGTATTTGTTAATTCCCACCTTTAAGCTTCGACTACCGTGTTAAACTGATGATGGAAAGTGATATTGAATGTATCAGTTCATTATCAACTTCGAATGATACATACAAGTTTTTCGAGTTAAATATGTACGTCAGCGTACCAAAGATATTATAATGCAAACGTTAGGAAAAGTTAAGAAATAATTTATTCGTAAACCAATTCTCGAAAACAAATTGTTCAGAAAAATGAGTGGATAGAGAGTGTCGAATGCAACGCCGACATCAGCACCTTCTAGCTGCTTCTTTTTCCGAAGAATTGGTTTTCGAGAATTGTTTTAAGAACAATTTTTTACGAAGCAATATCAATAAACAATAGCTAATTATCAATCTACTTTTGCTTAAATTAAAAAAGTATAGGACATAAAATCCAAAAACAAACACAAATTTAAAAAAAAAAATAATAAATAATAGAAAAAAATATAAACACGCACTCAACCCCTTCACGTCATTTTTCTGAATAAAATCGAGATTGTAATGAATATTACTATGTATTGCTAGCAAAAGGATGTAAGTTTGTTTTTCCAAGCCATTACTATTTGACAGAAGTTGTGTAATTATTGTAGAATTATAAAGATATTTAAGAATCATATTTACAAAGAAATATTTTGGAAACTAACTAACTATTTTTCGCACAATTATTAAATACCAGTTTTTCGAAGAATTATTTCTCGAGAATAGTCCGGATACAATATTTTTATCATATATAGTCCTCTTTTGGTTTGCGGTTTCTGGTTGATTCCACAACGCGTATGTTTAACTCTAGCATTAGCTACAGTGATCATTGTTTTGTTAATATTGGTAAAAATTATTTTGAAAAATTGAAAGATCTATCATACATTAATTTATTACTTATGATTATAGTTAATTTTCACTAGAAGTGAAGGAGAGTGTTCAGATATCCCTGAAGCTATCTGATAATATTAAATTAAATTAACATTCTGATAATATTAAATTAAATTTACTAGTTTCTTCATTCAGTTTTCGCCATTAGTAGTAAGTCCGCTAGCCTTGATAATTTCTTATCTAGTATTAATGATTTGGTATTGGCATCCGGGAGTGTACTAAATACCAAGCTTAAAGCTTGGATTTCTTTCATTACCAAGAAAAGCAGCGGGCGTCCTACTAAAGAAATACTTAAACGATTTTTGTGTAATTGTGCAATAAAGAAGCACAAATTGAATTCGAAAACTGTGGTTCTTTGGAATAACATCTACCCGATAATTCAAATTAACAAAATTGAGGACTAACCTCAAATTCAAATCAATGGGACCACATTCTTCTGTCAAATATAAAGTAGCAAGAAACGAACAGCCAATAACTATCCTCAACCATTATCTAATTCGATTTATTTCGAGTTGATATGTGATTCAAATTTTATCCGCCATCGCCTTTGACATCATGTTTAGTCAAAACATATTTATTAGTCATTTACCTTAAAAAAATTCATTATCATCACTTTCAATCTCCAAACATTAAACTATTTGAAAACCTTGAACCAACCCTGTAAATATCAATCATTTTACGTCACTCACATTTCTTAATAAACTCAACAATGTGGTACATAAAAAATTGTACCTACAAAAAAAATCCATGTCAAATGGGAGTTAACAACTGTAATGCTATTTCTATAAAAATGTTTATATTACTTAAACTAATTAAATAGTAATGAGTACAATTTAAATAAAATAAAAATAAAACATTTGCGTGCTTACCCGCGAGATTCTTGATATTATTATTCTGCTGTACACTATTATACAATTTTTAATTGACTATTTCCAATAACGGCAAATAATATGGTAAAATTGTCGTAACACCGCCGTTCACATCCAACTCATATGTTAATGCATGCCCTGGCATTGTTAAGAATTGTTGTAATAATATTTTAATATCTTTGTAGAGAGGTCGCTCGTTCTGATCTAATTCCCAGCAATTTAATAGCATTTGGTAGAGATCATCGGACATGAAATTTGGTTGTTCGGGTCGTGCACCATTTTTTATGCGACTCAGGAGATCGGGTGAATTTAGATTCGAGTATAGTGTACCACCAAGACAGCAAATCTCCCAGATGAGACAACCAAATGACCATATATCGCTTTTGATCGTGTGATTACGATATTTTAGTACTTCAGGCGCATGCCATCGTGATAAATCGATTGATTTTCCTTGATCATCGTGAAGGGGTGGGCCAAAAATGGACAGTTTTAATCCATAATCACTAGTTACTTTGATATTGTGTGCGCAAAGTTGTTTGTGTAAAATCTAAATAAAAATAAAAAAGATCAGAAATCATTCTAATATTACAAAGAAATTCTATAAAATTTTACATTTTTACTTTCTAGATACTCCATCGTATCGAGTAATTCAATTATTATGCACAAAATATTTTCCTCTAATGATCTATAACCAGATTTCCATATACTTCGTTCTCTTAACAGCAACAAATGTTTCTTCAGTGTATATGAAACGTCTTCAAGCACGACATAAACCCAATCGTTCGTTTTACATATACCATACAACGATAGCAAATTTTTGTGCGGCAATGCATTCAACATATTATTACAACCACGAAAAAATAGTGTTTCATTTTCTTTATCCATATCATCTGCAACGAAATTAAATATTTTAATCGTGTCACGTGTTAACTAATAAAATTATGTTAACTTACCCGATATCAAATGAACTTGGCATGAATAAGAAACGCTACCTTGAGTTAGATTACCCTTAATTACATCACCAAAATTACCGGATCCAATAATATGATCAATATCTAATGTTAACAAGTTACGAGATAGTTTTTGTTCGGTATCTAATTTACCATAGACTGCAGTCAATTTTTGTTGAAAATTTCCTTGTTCTACGGGTTCATGTACAAAGCCATTATTTACCTAAAAAGTCGGAATAAAATAGACAATTTAAGTAAATAGAATATAGAAATTTAAATTACGATTGCATGATACATATGGCTGGGAAAAAATAACAATGTAAGAAAATTAAATTATGATGGAAATTTTTCTTTTGTTGTTGTTATTTAATTTCAACCAAATTTTAAGGAAATAATAAAAAGTTATTATGTCAGAACAGAAGTGAAGCACAGGAAATAGCTATAGCATGCAAATTTTCTTTTTCCTGGTATATTACGAATCGCGTAAATAAAATTTCAATTTCAGTATAATTGTACGCGACGAACCTGCTTCAATGTTTTGGTAAAATGCGCAGAAACTCATAACATTGTTAAAAACACTTTATTTGTACAAATCAAATTCATTCAAATTCTAGAGATGAAAAAGAATTACGTATTTTGAAATCAATATCACCATGGTGTGATATTCAAGGGTTGCTTTAACTGAATACGCCACCTAGCTAGCAGAATCACGCATCCAAAGTTGACTAGGTATTGTTTATACAATAGCAAAATACTATCAGAGGCCCAGTTATAATTTAGCAGAACCGTGCAAGGTAGCTTTACAGTTATAGTTCACAAACTGTAAAATTCTCCCAAATCAACCTTCTACCGAGACTACTCCAAACTATTGAATAACGAGAACTCAAGAAACAAAATTGAGACTCTAAAACTCGACACAAACTTAACCGGCGAAAGAAAACCCTTTGACTTAATAAATCGGTTCCATACCAATGAAACACGATTTTTATAATCGAAAAAAATAATGGGTCTTACTTCAAAAGAAACGACCAAGCAAGAAAGCCCACGCTGCTCGAAGCGCCCATTGTTCAGAAACAACGCCTAATAAGATCGATGAGCTGACTTCACCAATCAAAATGTACATACAAAAATATCACATTAAATACAAAAATAAAATCGATTACAGATATTCTGTTAGAAAATCCAATTTCTGGAATTGGTGATACGCAAGCCAGGTTTGCATGTGGTGCAACAACACACCCAATATGTTATACCAAACCACCCATAACACAACTTGTCCCAAAAAACGGGATTTCTTCTGATGAATCCCTGCATCTTAAATGGTGCCAACTGATACTCTCAAAAAGAAACGAGAGCTGAAACAATGCAATCTATGAAGGGAGTAAGAAAGACAGTAACATAATTAGTGTTCAAACGGCTCCTCTTCACTACACCTTGCGAGCAGCGCAGAACCCGAATTCTAAACAAGTGCTTGTTTGAGTACAGTGTCCGATGAGAATGCCCATTAAATGATCAAAGTGCCTCTAGCATAATTTAAAAGCATCTGAGTCGTTTTCTGATGAGATATTTGCAGCCCGGCACCATCAAAACCACCACTAACCGATTCATAGGTGAATATGATTCAGTCCCCATCGGAAATGTATGATGAGGCATGACGATCCCACTCATTTATTTCAGTAATAACCACACTAAACGATTTCCCAAAAGAGTGCCTTGTGGTGATCGAGTTCCCAAGTAAACGATTTACAAGTAAACCATTATCTACAACTAAATCAGTGCTTTGCTACCAGTCGCAGTTTCAACTCTAGGCCACTATAAGTGACGTACAGCCAGTATGTGTATTTTGCTGTCAAGCCCCATGATTTAACAAATGTATTTCTACCTTTCCAGTAAATGTTGCATGCTTGCTTGCCGTAAAAGCGTTTTTACCAAGATAAGCTTTGGATCAGACCGGACCCCAAGATACCTAGTCCCCGAAGAGAATGGGACGACAAGAACCCATATTTTTGGGAGATTGAAATTCTCTAAAATCGTTCGTGTCGTGTTTACCAACAAGTAAAGGGTGTTTCGTTTCGAGGCATAGAATTTTAAGTTATCAACATTTTTTTCAGGGCAGCCGATTTAACAGCTGACAGTTGATTTTTGGATAGTTTGATTTGCCATTTCAAAATGAATAGAACCACTGTGCAGCAACGTTTGCAAATTTACTTTGAAAATAATGGTTCAGTTCGTAAAACTCATCATAGATTTATATTCTAATGATAACACTGATTATTGCACATCGAATAACTTGAGAAAATAACTATCCTACCCTAATAACTATCCTGTTTTATTTAACACAAGGTATTTCAAGACTAGAAAATATGCAAATAAAAATTTACCAAATAACAATCAGGACTAAAGATAAGTAATATTTCACTAAAATGATGAAACACAGAAAAATATCCTTAACATTTGGTTAGGTTATCAAAAGTCCATTTTCCCTATTTAAAATTTATAAAATGTATTCGTCAATCATTTTACACGAAAGAAAAGTAATTTCTAGAATGAAAAATGGATGAAAAATGGATTTATAAATAATTAAAGTCTTCACTCTGTGAAGGTTCAGAATCTGTATTAACCGTTTGTCTTTTGTGTTTATTGCTGTTGCCAATTATATAGCATAAAAGCTAAACAAATACAAAACTCTCAATTTACGAATAAAACCCTTTCTTGACATTACTGTTAATACTGTTAATTAAAATTGGTGCTTACAAAATGTTTTCCCTGGAAATCGGAAATTGGTAAAAACATTTTCATACTATTTTTATCGATATCGAAACAAACAAAAAGGGTTAAAGGTACAAAATCTTAGGACTAAAACCTCAACCAGCGAAAATTTAAGAGTTTAAGTTGTGCTTCGTTTGGCCCACTTAACAGAGCGGTACTACCACAATTGCAGAGGTCAGTTGTTTATTTGTGACGAGACGCCTATAAAATGTTGGTGATTGTAGCACTAACCGAAATGGTACAAACAGGTTGAGACATAACAAACATAAAACAATCAAGAGTTGAATTATGAAATTCATAGCATTATTTGCGCACAAATAACGTCCGAATTAATTACCTCTTGCTGTGTATAAAAAAAATATTACACACTCGTTAATGGAAAACCCTACCTATTACAAACCTTGTAAGGTAGCAATATAGAAAAGTAAGAGTTAAGAATCAAATAGTAAGATAGTTAGGGCCTCAACTACAAGTCAATTAAAATAAAACCGATAACAAGATATAGACAAAATAGCAACAGAATTTCAATTAGAAGAGAGTTTAGCACAAACCACCAAAGGCCGAAAGGAACACACCACATAAAACATTACAATAAGGATAAATGGCAATCTATGGTAAAACCGGAAGTTTAACATAGCTGGAAAACACAGTTTTTATTAAGTCAAAAAAAGGCAGTTACTATGTTACGTTTATTTTAATCATATTTTATCTTATAAACTAGAAATTTTAAATAATAATTAACAATCAAACAGCAAAAGCATTCCTATTATTATATTGTACGCCAAATGTTTGTGTTAATAATTGGAATGTGTTTCACCCAGCGAGGAAAATGATATAGAATCTTCTTTGCCGGTGTCGTCATTTAAAAAACCCTAAAATGAAAAATTTGATCCAATCACATCTTTTTGGTTTTCGCAATTTTGGTATTCATTTGAAATTTTTGGTTAGTCACAGATTTTTTTCTAGGATGTTATACTGTTCTATCGGTGCCCAATATTTGAAAAATATGTGCCTGCCCTACAATCCAGGCAACGCAAAAGGTGATAATAGGCGCTATATTTTAAAAAGTTATAGATCGTTAAGTAAATCAACGGTGTATCATACAAAAACGCGAAAGCCACCTCCCGTAAAAACAAAATCAACAGTGAAACATATACAAAACGTATTACCAAACAATATTTAAGCAATAAACATTTTAGTAAACAACATAAACATGTATTTTAATCACTTACCATTTCTACTATCGGCCCTTGAAGTGCCATTTCATGTACATCAGACAGTCTATGCAGCCCTTGTGCATTCCCGATTTTATGTCTTATGTAGAAAAATGCTAATATTGTACCGACGAGTATTAAACTGAATATTACTACCGCAACCGTTAATACCGTGACCAGTGTATCGCTGCCTGTATCCTCCTCCACAGCGTTAATGCTGGGCGGGCGTGCAGCATTACTAAACGTCTGAATTATTTCCTCATCATGTGAATGCACGGAATATCGACGTTTTTCAATATCTTCAAACCGGCTAACCACCCCAAGGGTAATATGTGCATGCCTTTCAGGGTCCAGAGGAACATTCGAATAACCTTGATAGGTTGCTCCGTCCCCAACCGTAAATAATTTCGTACGATTTTCATAATTCAATTTGGCAGTTATATAATAGGGTTGACCCGAATCTTGAGAATCTTTATAATTTTGCAACGATGAAGCATTAAAATTTTCCGCAATCTCATCTTCGACATAGTTCACAATAATTTCATACCAATCAATGGGACCATTAATATTATCAGCCGGCTTTATCTCAATCTTAATTGTTGTACCGGTTTTCGATATAATTTTTGGGCTTTCCGGCATGGGGTCGGGAATTCCGATTACGGTATGCTCAGTAATTGTGGCATTGCCACCTTCACCATAATTTGAAATAGTTTTCAATACGAATCTGTATGTACTACCGGGATGAAGGTTAACCAATTCAGCTTGCCGCGTGACATTATCAAACGCCCAGGTTGGTTTAAATAATTGTTCCTTCGAGTATGTTTTTACGATTTCGCTTTCAATTAAATACTGGACCAAAGTATTCTGAACTTCAGGCGGATCCCATTGCAGCAGCAATGATGTTTCTGTACGATTGGCGCTCACCGAACGTAAATTTCGTGGTGGACTCGGTACTTTCAAACCGGTTGCGTAGTAACTTTCCGCATCGAGCCCTCCACAAAAATTAACCGAATCTAACCTACAGGATGCCATACAATCGGTTTGATTCAATTTTGGAGCTTTGATTGAATTTGCACATTTACATTGATCTTGATTTAAAATGGAATATCTGTAAGAATTGTTTATAATAACGATTTAGTTTACTATAATAAACTGTAATGTTACTGGAACGTGTGAAATTCACATTTTCCCGTGCAGTTTCATAGAGAACAACAACAATGCAACAGGTGGTACTGTGGTAGGGGAAAAATTGACTCACCTGTAAAATATTTCCTCACATGCATCAAGACAACTATCCACCGTGCCATCAAATCTTTCAAGCCGTTCGACAAACTCTTTGTTATAGCAACCAATATATTCGCCTTTGTCGGCCAAGCACACTTTAAACAACAATACTAAAAGTATTATCCATTTATTTGCAATAAACATGTTTTGGATGAATTTGGGTGGGGTTATCTTGTGTCGTTTACGTTTTAAATTGTATAGCTTTAATGTTCGGTAAATGACATTTAAACTTTATTGCTTAATTTAGAACTTGTTTATATGGAATGTGAGATTACATTTATATCACAAATTTAACATTTATTTCAAATAAAATATTAAATTATTTATAAAAAAAAATATAAAATTTAAAAAAATAAAAACACGGGGACAAAACAAAACAAAAATAAATATAAGTTCAGTGATAATAATTTTGACGTTTGAATATTTGCTGAATAAACCAATCTAGTACAAATTTGTTTTATACATAAATTGTGGCGGTTTGAAGTTTAGAGCTACGAACTAAATTTGTTGCAATCAAATTATTGAAAGGCACGTTCCGTGATACTTCATAAACAGAATAATCGTAAATCACATGATTAAATTGAGCCTTTTACTTTTTAAGTTAAAAATAACATTCAAAAAACTAGGGAATCAAACTACGACCTAATCCAACTTAATTTTGTAAGGAATATCAAATTCGGGAGAACATTTCTTGAACTAATGAAATTGCAGGGCACCAACGGCTTAAATAGAACCTACACCCTCTCCCCTCCCCCTCCCCCCTCGCTCAAACAAAAAATATGAGTAATAATTAACTTCAAAATTAGTAGAAAATTTAATTATTTTTTAGGGAAAATGGTTTTATCTTGATTTTTTAAACTATAACAAGTATTGCGACTTTTACAAGTTTGATTTAATGTTAAATATATATTTATACCTCATTTACATGCGACCAACATTTTTCTTCTGCAAAATGAAAGAGATATATATCCAAACAAAATGCAAATAACTTTTTGAAACACTACATCGCCAAAACCACTATAAAAATGAAAATGTTGCTATAAAATATATTCGATCCGAGTATTTTTATGGCAACATTTTTAAAATTAACAAAATTAAACTGTTTTATATTTATAAATGTTAAGGATGCATAATAAAAACAGACGCCATAGATAAAAATGTAAATTTCGGATTTGAATTAATTAAAAATAAATTAATAATTTTCTTATAAAAAAGTTATGACATTACTATATATGTTTATTCTTTCTCGCATATTGAATATTTTTATATAGCGGATGCTTCTTATTTACCTGCAAAAATTTGCAGAAGAAAACAATTTGATACATGTAAATCTGACATTAAACAATAGCCGTGTTTTAATATTGGAGCACGATTTAATATTCGGCGCCGAAGGTAAATTTCTACTGAAACTGTAGCTATTTATTCATTGGTGTCGCTATACCATAAAAATGAAAAAATAATTCATCCATAAAACAAACAACCTGAAATATACCAATTAACATTTATTTTGGCATGACGTTATAAAAAATAAATCATCTTGCTGCTTTTTAAATTTTTATTGTAAAATTAAGTTTCTAATGGTTTAAGGGTTGTACAAAACAAAGGAGATTTAGAATTTCCGTTTGAAATGGATAGCGCTCCCGATTTTTAACTAAAAAGTTGAAAAAAAAATCTTAGTTTAGAATTAAATAAACTAATTATATGCAAAAATAGCGCGCTAAATATAAGTTTTGAAATAGAAAATTGCGTGCTCCGGATACAGCTATCGGGCGCTAATAAAAAAACACGGCTAATATTTAAATTTGGTGAATAAAAATTCCGAACTGCTGGAAGACCACGGCAGGCAAAGTGATAACATTTGAAAATTAAAATCATCTGACACAAACTTCAATTCAAACAAAATTTTAAAATACGTTCAGTGCTCTACAATTTTTGACAGGTATTCAGCCAGCGCTGAATTTCATTTTTTTTTTGTTACAAATGGCAGAAAGTTTTTCAATCCTATAAAAAACAAAACAAAAAAATCATTATTTTCTGTCTGTGATTTTTAAAATATAAACATTATTATTAATATCCAAAACCATGTTAAAAATAATATTAATATTTTTTTATTTTATATACTCAAGTAGTGCAGAATGTAAGTAATTTCTTAAATTGAATGCAATAGTAAATACGGAGTGGAAATTTCAATGAATTCTTTTGTTCTCTCGAAAATATTCCCGTAGATAAAAAATGTAATACATCGATTTTAAATTTTTGTCCGGAGAATTCATGGTGTGTCGCAAATAATATAAGTGGTGAATGTCAATGTAGAAATAAGTATAAATTTAATATAAACTATAGAAATGATAATGAATATTGTATAGAAAATCATAATAATAACAATAATAATGTGGATATAGTAACAACACAAAGTTCACCGCATAACGATGGTACAGCTGAACCACCTGGCACACATCACATACTTGGCGGCATTTTAATTCCAATTTTATTTGTTTTCTTACTAATTGGAATTATTTACGTGTTTAAAAAATTCCGTATCAATAAAAAGTTGCGTGATATTTTTGTAAGAAAACAGAGGCCAACCTATGAGGATGTTGTTATGGGGAACGATCTTGATGATCCACCACTTATTTAATTTTAAAAAATGATGAGGGAATGAACGAATCAATTTTTATTTTTTACAAATTTATTTTAATGATATTTTTTGTCGTATCTCGGAATTCTTTTTATTTTTATTATTATTATGATGATTATTGTTAAGTCTATATGTATAAATAAGTTGTTTACAGACACACATTTTTTACGGATAAGAAGATTTAATTTAACTAAATGTTATCTTTTATCTTATGTATGAACGTATGATCGCATTAATATACTGAAACGATAATAATATAATTTAATTTAAAATTTGAAAACGGGTGATTCTGATTAGTAAATTACGCTTTCCTGTTTAATACTCAGATCCGAATTACTACATATCACGTAACATAATATAAGATAATGCTGGGAATCGCACCCTAGGATTATTACATTTTACCATATCATACCAAATACACATTGAGATACCCAACGAAGTTTGTATATATAATTACTGCTCGACTTGTGGAGTATGGAATAGCCCAGCGGCCTTTACACTATCAAAAGTAATGACGTTTTGAGTAATGACATTATTACTGATAGTGTAAAGGCCGCTAGCTAAGCTCATTTTTCATAATGACGTCAAATTATGTATAAATAAATCTACCTAGGTGGTAACAATGACGTTAAGGTATTTACACTGTACCCTCGCTTCGCGTCGAAATAACGCTATCAAAAATAGAACAACCGTAGATGATTAATATATATATATATAGCTGCCATCTAGGTAATACATGGCGAAACGTCTACATAGGGTCTTAGCTAAAGGGGCTTTAACATTATAGATGGCACTGGTTGCGCGGTTTAAGCTTTTCGGATTTTACATATCTAAAGTATACTACAAAATCTAATCATTCTCCGAAAATATCTAATTCTAATTTTAAAATAAATTTCTTTCGTAAGCCAAATGAATTTAACGTAAAGTTTAAGATTTTATTTAAATAATAATTACATATATTTATATATAAACATAATCGTATAAATGAAAAATTTGTAACCTTTCTATAAAATAACATTTGTCCCCACAAAACCGACATTAAGTAATAAGTCTAGATTTTTTAACATATCGTATTAACATTTTATTATCAAATATTATTAAACCACTCGAATGTGAAGAAATGAATGTGACACGAATTATTTGATAACGGAGGCTATATAAATTAGTAAATTTGTTTTATTTTCCATATGTTTATAAACATTAAATGATGCCATATTAAATATAAAAATTGTATGTTAGTTTCTGTTTACTGATATATAATTAATATTGTTTTTTAATTAATCATAATTTAAGAAAACATTAAACATTTATTATAAAATAATTTTTTCTGACTGAAAATAAATAATATTACTGTGATAAAATATTGGTCTGTTTGTTTGGTTGTTTTGGAATGGACCTTGGGCAATTTTCCTGAATGTTGCTATGCGCCGCAATCGGCTAAATTGATCATGTTATAACGTCAAATTTTTCTTTAAACATCCGTACTTCCATCTGGTAAAATGTATGAGAAAACATTGAGCTGTAAGCCCCAATATGTAGTACCGAAATTTGTTGGTGAAATAAATTATAATTTAGCTTTATCAGATTTTAATTATCTTAACTTTTTATGCTAATAATCGCATTTTCTCTGAGTTTTAAAAAAATACAATTTAAGCAAAAATGCTATGAATATATTTTTCTCAATTCCCCATTTCCAGAGAAAGGCAGCATAGTGCCACTGGTAGGAAAAAGTGGTAATATGGCATTTATCAAACTTCAACTTCAAAACAATTGTAAACAAATTAAGGTTTTGATCGTAATGTATGAATATCTCGCCATCTAAGTAAATTACTTCGGAATAAAAGTTCATATTATCTCCAATATTCTAAACAGGTGCAAAACAGAAATAACGAAAGAGAAATTTTAGTGTTTAATATTTCGTATTTGTTTTCCACAGACTGGCCCTTGAAAGTTATTGAAACGTAAACTGACTTTTCAGTTTGTCATATTTTCTTAAACCACTCAGATTCACCATAAGTTAAACCACTCTGGTCCATTTAAGTCCTTCGCACAAATACAACTAATCACTTTACTCATACATACACATTATACCATCGGCAAGTTGTCAGCCTCTATATTAATATGGAAAATAGGTCGGCGTTGAGATCTGCACTACTCCAATGAGTGCTCTAGCCATTGCACCACTTGTCTGTTGCAATAGATAATTAAAGGTTACTCCGAGGCTAGTAAATAAAAATTCACAACATGCAACCAACTCTACGAAATCTACTACCAAGCGACGCTCAAACGTTACATCCCTTGCATTCAAGATAAAATAAGGAATGATCCAAAGTACTTTTGGGTCTATCTAGCATTTTCGGAACATATGGCCCTTTAAGCAAAGATTCAAAAATTTGGTAATTCCTCTTTGCCTTCTTTTCAATAAATCTTTGAAACAAGGCATTTTTCCCAGAAGTGGAAAATAAGAAGAGTAACGCCAATATTCAAAACTGGAACACGGAATGATATTTCATGTTATAGAGGTATAAAGTCAAAATCCCGAAGTTATTTGAGCTGGTAATATGGGATTCATTCGGGACAAAATGGTTTTATGGCAAAAAGATCAATTAATCTTAGGGAGTTCATCAGCAGCACGATAATAGAAATTGAAAATCTGGGGCCCTATTTCTGAATACGAAACGAAAACGAGAATACTAGATTCATATTTGAATTAAATTAGATTTGTACAATTCTTACTTAAAATTGAATAGGAATCTAGTACTTTCGTTTTCGTATCGTATTCAGAAATAGCGCCCTAGGTCTGTGTATAACACGAATTTGCTAAGGCCTTCGACTCCATCAATAATTATAAAACCTTAGAATGTTTGCCCAAACTTGGTTCCTGCAGTCCATCTGTAACCTGGTTTAAACAAAAGGTTTGGATTAATTTCAGCCACCTTCTGCGTGCTTCATCAGAGAACATCAACGACCCCCAAAACTTACAACTTACAAACTATTGACAACCTATAAGGACTTGGTGTGATTCAAACCTGCCTAGTCTCAACATCAATAAGTGTGAGACAATATCTTTTCATCGAAAAACTATTCCTGTTGTCCAACAGTACCCCATATAAATGGTACCACTCTACCAAAAGTATTTGAATTTAAAGGCCTATGCGTTACTTTCGTTGAAAATTTGGATTTCTCTAATCACATAGAGCAGTGCATAGCTAGAGCTAACTGTATGTTTGGCTTTATTAAACGGTGGACTGGCGGGGATATTGGCGATATAGAGACAATAAAGCTATTGTACTTCGCCTACGTCAGATCCCAACTTGAGTATGAAGTTAATATCTGGCGTTTATCTGCGAGAACTATCACCATAGCTCTCGCAGATAGTAGAACCTACAATTTGACAACCCTGGGAAATAGATGGGAGCTTTTAAAGCATTTGTTTATTGGAAACATTTTACTGGATGAAATCGATTCAGCGACCTTACTTGAGCCTATTGGAATAAAAGCACCGAGCAAACCTTAAGAAATTCTAAGTTCCACCAGGTAATGTGCACGAGTTTTAACAAAATTGACCATCTCTTTGACGTTTGCCAAAGCAAAGACAGTTCTAAACGCAGACTGAAACAATTTTACCAGTCGACTATTTAATTAATTTAAAAAATATATATATATTTATTCTCAAGTCAAATTTGCAGACTTTTCTAATAAAACAATACAAAATTGAAAAACAACAAAAGTTTCCTCACACATAGTACTACTTAATGCTGGGGCGCAAGCATTTTGTACAAAGGGTCCTCACTTTGAAGAACGCTGAGATCTTCTTTCATCAGATCACTGGGTTGGGCATCTATCAATTGGACGGTTAACAATAAATCCAAAATATTTCCGAAAATACCAGAAATAATCTCACAAAAATTACCATAACATCCACTTAATGCTTAAGTTGTTTAGTTGTCGTGTTAACTATAATTTTCACAATAGTTATTTATTAACTCACATAACACAATACACAACTATTTTATTTACTACTAAATATTCCTTATAAAACTTGCGCAAGCAGTCCTCAATTTACTTTCGCTTCCCACACCGATTACCGAATCTTCGGTATGACTACTTTTAGTATTGATAGCGGTACATAGAGTGTATATTCAGTGATGAATCTGACAAATCCTACCAAAATGTTGGCAAAAGTTCTGTTACAGATCTACTCATACTACTAATAGTCATTTTTATTGCTTAAAACTAGATATCACTAATCCCTTAAACCTAACATCTAATTTTGCAATAACTATATTATTATAAGCCACTCGGTCTTTCCCATAGTCTAGACACCACTTACTCGCTCTGAGTTTTGAGCATGTTATCGTCCATAACCATTGAAAAGTAAATGTCTCCACCAACAAACAAAAACTAAAATGAGACAAAACTATAGATCGACTATTTGGAAGAAGGGCGCATCCGATTATACTGAGCAAATTATTGTTGTGTCACCATACATTTTCCATTAAAAATATTAACAATGTAGAACCACAGAATAGAATATTATCCAGAAGGGCTCTTGAATAGACGAAGAAAAAATTACCTATCGACCATTTCCCTACCTTATTTCATGTTTAAAACTCAAAACTAACGAATTTTTCCTTGCAAACAATTTTTCCTACCTTTTCGCAAAGCAAGGTCAAAAAACGAGTCGATATTTTTCCATACAAAAATAGCGTTATGCCGTTTCTGCCTATTCTGCGGTAGAACTCGAGAACGCACTCAGGTGGAGTAGCAGCATAGAATTATATGCTATAGAATGAATGTAAAGATTTTTCCCATAGAAAATTTGCTATTTCATGTGTCACAAGCCAGAGCAGGATGGTTACATAAAAAATGCATATGGCGGTCTCATATCTGAAAGAAAAAACCAACCAAACTACTTTTTGTTTTTGTACAAAGTGACAACAAAATTTTACGCTCTTAAAAATCTTGAAATTTTAATTAAAATGAAGTATGTTGTAAAAAGCTGTTACAACTCGCCTAAAAAATTATAGAATGGCATTTCTTACGATCAGTAAGTTTACCAAGTGTTTATATAAAATAAAATGTAAATTATATTATGAAGAAAGTGATTTCTGGTAAAATTATCCTTATTTTAAGTTATAAATCAGAATGAACTAAGAATCGAATTTTGGTTGTTGTTGTTTGCTTTTTTCTTTTTCTAATAGCATATTCGTTTACTTTAACAACAACAATTTACCCGGATTTTATGTAAGCGAATATGAAAGAAATTTGACCGACTTTTGAAGTAGTATTTGTGAAAAGAAAGACAAAAAATTGTTTATTATAAATGCCGGGTTTATCATTTCAGCTTGTTAGCATCGGTATAATAAAAAATTATAAAGCAAAGAATTATAATGTTCAATATAGTGTCTCCCATTTCTCAATTTTATTAATTTATTTACCACTCAATATCAATAATTTTCAATTAAAAACATAACAAATTATATAATTTCGCACATAAACACAACATTTTAGTACACAAGATATTTTGAAATCACAAATTATCCTTACAATTTTAATAAATCTATTAAAAGCAAAAACACACAAGATATTTTGAAAATACGTCGCATAAAATTACAAATTATCCTTACAATTTTAATAAATTTATTAAAAGCAAAAATAAATTTAAAATTGAATTGTACTGCGTTTACTACCGTGACGTTTACTTTTGTGTATATGTATGCGTACATTTTTTATAAAATCTGAAAAAATATCGCGATTTTTTAAAATTGACCCGGGCAATTTGTTCGGTCAAGATATTTGTGTTAAAAGAATTTGTAATGTCAAAAATGTTGACCTGACAGCTGAATCCGGGCAAATTTTTGTTGCCTGACATTTCGAACGAATATGGTGTAAACATGTTTTATTACCAGGGGGTCAAGTCGCGTTCCGTGAAAATATGAAAATGAAAAGTTTTTTTCATTGGCAATCGAGTAGGTTTGAATTGCCCATAACAAATTTTGATTTCACACAGAGTGTTTTTTTTTATTCATTCCAAATATTCCGAACGTTTAGATTATGACATATTATGTTTTTTTATTTATTCCATTCCTTCTATTCCTTTTCTCTGCTGTTTTTTTATTTATTCTAGACATTCTGAACGTGTTCTTTTCGTACTAGATGAAAAGATAGATCGAAAGGAATATTTTTAATATTAGTCGCCATATTGTTTGGTTTGTTGTGTATTTACATAAAAATTATTTAAAAAAATTTAATTTAATAACTAAAATACGATGGAGAATAATTTTAATGGAAATTCTATAATAGAAAATGTAGTGGAAAATTTTAAATGGAGCCCTGGAGATATTTGATGCCTTATTCACAATTTTTCTGAAAGGACAACAATGTTCGACCGGTATTCAAAAAAAAAAGTGTGGAGCGACATAGCCGGTATATTGTTTTTAAATATTTTAATTAATGAAATTTAAAATCAACAGCTTTTTGTTTTTATATTTCCAGAAGAGCTTTCTAAAACTAGAAGTAAAGTAATAAGCGGAGAACAGTGTATCGGCAAGTGGAAGGGACTCAAGTCTATGTACAAAAAAGTTAAAGACCACAATGAAAAAAGTGGTAATTCTCATAAGAGATGGGAATATTTCGATTTGATGCACGAAATCTTGTACCACCGTCCCGAAATAAACCCTCCTGCCACTTGTTCCAGCGATCAAGCAAACGTGACAATTACGAACCCCACTGCAATCAATTTGTCAACTTCGGAAGATTTTGATCTGTCCGATATGATAGAGGTAATGCCAACTGTTACCGTACCTTCTGCCCTGCAAAGCGCAAGGCTAATGAAGATTTTAAGAATAAACGGCAAGATGAAAAAATGCAGAGGGCCGATAAATTTTTAAATTTGTTTGAAAAACTAATTGATAAAATTTAATAAATTTTTACCGTTTATTTAATTAATGTAAATGTGAATGAAATGAATGTGATTTGAAATGTGATGAAATATTTAATAACAATAAATTTTATAATAAATTTCTAATATTCTTGATTTTCGTCTTCGGAGTCGCTGGATTCGTCAGCAAAAAATGTATCCCAACCTATCTTAGCGGTTAATGCTAATGAAATTATTTTTTGTCTATCCATCCCGTTTTAATATTTAATTTTATTTAATTTTTTCACTTTTAATTTGTACGCACAACAATGTAAATAACAAACAACTAAAAAAAAAATAAGCTGTCAAAAATCTATTCCATTCCTTCCGAATCGTTTTTTTATTACATTCTGTTTGGAATATTTTAAAGTCACGTGATCAGTATTCTTTTCTTTCTATTCCTTCTTTGGAATGAATAAAAAAAAACACTCACAGTGGAATTTAAAACTTCGTGCGAATAATTCAAACTACTAGATTACTAATGAAAAAAACTTTTCATTTTCATTATTTCACGGAACGCGACTTGACCCCCAGGGCCGCATTTCTCGTATTACTATGGTTCGAAAATATGGTGTTGATTGTTTCATGTACGAGGTTTCTTTTCATAATAACTTTTATTTTTGAATAGCATAATTATTAGTTTTTACAGCAATTATATGAAAACATATTTTGTTTTTGTAGGATAAGGTTAATGTGAAGAATTAAACAAGGCAATGGTTGAATTCAATTGGCTTCGTTGTAGAAGATGTAAAATTTAAAAATGAGTAAAAATTCAATTATTTGTTCGTTACATTTTGAAAATAATTATTTTATGCCGCAGACAAAAGAGAATCGGTAAATATTTTTAAGAAACGAGTTATTCCCTTGTTGGTAAACGAGCCAACGACTAAATTTGACGGGAATAAAAATAATATTAAGTTAAATAGGACCAATAACTATTTGGATATGCACAGGTTTAAATCTACAATATATTGTATTTAAGCAAAAAACAATTAATTTATTGTAGCGGATGAATACAAATATTATTCAATTTACATAGATCTTTTAATTTTAACTTGCTAACTTCATTTCATTCGGTTGAAAAAAATTCTAAATATGACCCTGTTGTGTATATGACCTCCTCTTCGAATTTGTGTCGCTTGGGCTTGACAGTTGCTTATATTCATTCTATATAATCTATTTCTGAGTAGCAGTTAAAAATCTCGTTCACCACATTTCGCCGTTCCACACTTTGGTTTCTTCGTCGTGATTCTTTCCTCGTATCTTCCTCTTCACCAACAAACTGTTGTTAGTTTGTATGTGATTGGGAAAGAATCACGACGAAAGAATCAAAGTGTGGAATGGCGGATTATACAATGGAAAAAATACATATGGCGTATTTTCTTGACACGATTACAACAACAATTCCCTGGCTAAACCAAAAACTAAAAGCAATTAAAAATTTTGCTTCGAGCTGAAGATAATGCAGATTTCTTTAGCTGGATATACGCTAAATAAAATTTCCATAATAGTGTTAATAAAATATAATTATTTTTACAATATACAATATAATTGTTTTATAGATGAATATACAAATATAATTTTATAAAATTATTCAATAGACTTTTAAATGATTTTTGCAGTGCTAAATTTATCTAGCGCTAAATAAATCTAAAGCAAATATGATTTATTTCTCAACAAAATACGTCATTTTCAAATATTCTGTTAGTGTTTCAATTGGTTTAAATACCGCATAAAAAGTTAAAAAAATGAGGTGAATAAAAATGTCAAACTTTTTATTGAACTGATAAAATTTTCATATGGAAAACATTTGGCTCAAAAAATATGTTTGTAAACAGAAATTTGTCATGTACAAATTTTGAGAAAGATCGCAAAGATGGATGTAAACTGACCATAATTGACTAATATTTGTTTTAGTATTTATTTTACATATTTTCAATTTGCTATATACGGTCACAATAAATTACACATAAAATAAGATACCAAAGTTACTGTCAAAAGTTTACCCAAAAACATAAAAAGTTGAAAAATATTTACCACGAACAAATTTTTAAGTTTTTAACTTTTATGAAAAACGCACTTATGCTTCAACTGTCAAACTTCGTTCACTGAACAATAAATTTATAGGGCTGAATGTCGATAATGAAGTTGGAAAGCGAAACAAAAATCTATTTAAAAAGTATGACGCCATCTATAAATATTTTTCTTGTAACAAAAAAAAATTCTTCATAACATCTAAGCAAGCACAGAAAAAACAAAATAGAATATAATTGAAGTAAATTAACAATAAAATTAAATAGAAATTTAAATAATTTTACTGTTAACGAAAATTATTATTTAATTTATAATTTAAAAATCGGTAAGTTGACCTAGTATTTCACCTGAACCAAAAAAATATTCTTTACATTATGAGTCAGGAAAAAAGGCAAGAAAAAATTTGTCTGCAAAATATTCTCAAAGATGGTTGACAAGCCCATTTTTGTGATGTGATGTGAAAAAATTTTGTGAATCCGAAAAACATCTAAATTCATGTGCGTAAAACTTACATATTTGTTTATTTGAGGTTCTGTTTTGTCCATGGAAATAGTGTTTTGCAACATTGTTGCACAAATAAGTTTTATCGTAAATAATCCGATTTTGAAAAAAGCCGTAAATAGAAAAAGAAACGATACGATGTAGAGGAGCGCCATGTGAATTTTTTTTTACTATTCACAGCAATTTATTATATTTGCTTGATCAGTTTTCTAAATAAACTAATAAATTTTTAATAAAAATATTACATAAATTACAATAAAAATTCCTAACTATTGACAGTATATTCTGACGACGTCATAAGCTTGTTGTAGAAATTTTCTCGTTTATTGTTTTGTTTTGTAAATATGCAATAAGAAAGTGGGTGAAAATATCTCCCGAAACACAAAATTTAACCAAATTTATCAAAAATATCTTTATAATTTATCAATATTTCTTTATTTGTATATCTTTACAGAAAAAGCAAAGCATTGAGATCTCATTTACGTGTTTTAATTTAAAAAGCGGAAGAATAGGAGTGACCCAAGAACCGTTAAGATTTAATTTCTTTTAAGTTTTATTTTTATAAATAGAAGCTATGTGTTACTATTTTGTGGCTGTAAAATGTGAATGTTAGATTTTTTTTTGGGTTTAATTAATTAAATATCGATATTGTGAAAATAATAAGTTTTGTACGAAAAAATAATAATTAAAAAAAAAATATTCGATATTTTCTATTCTAAGTGGAAGTGATTTGCATTGTATAGTGTGTTGTTGTACTTTGTGAAAAAATTGTGAAAATTTAGTGGAGAGGAGAAATGGCATACATAAAGCCATATGATTTAGACAGCTATATAGCCCAAATGGGCAAGGCTGATATGAGAGTACGAGCCCTGTTGGCTGAGGATCTAGTAATATTTTTAAGTGATAGTGAAAACTCAATAGTTTGTTCAGATTTAGGATTACTAATTGATGGGCTGTTACCGTGGTTAACAGGTAGCCATTTTAAGGTGAGTGATTTCATACAATTTGTAATTTATTACAAATACAGACTAGCATATATTACGGCAAGGCTCGTTGCATATTTCACTTGTAAGCGAGATCTTAGTTAGCTTAGCTCGTTGTGTTATTCTGTTGCACATGTCATCTAATAACTCATATTTGTAGCTTAGTATTATTACACGCGAGGTAGCAAGCAGGATGCTCGTCAGGCACAGAAAAACGCAAAAGTATACAAAGATTTTTTGAAATAAACTATTTACAACTAAGAGGGTTAGAAGAAATGCACTGCGAGCCTCTATATGATTATGGCTGGAGTTTAATTAGACACAAAATATGTTCTAAAGAATATTTATTATTTATTGTCTGGTTCTTCATTTAGTAACATTGACATAGAGTTTTTTGCCATTATAGAAAAATGGGTTTTAGAAATTTCAAAATATTTTCGAAAACAAGACCGTGGTCTCCATTTTTGTTATAAATATCAATAAATAAATATAATAATTTGATTCAATAATTTTAAATTAACAACTTAATAGTTACTTATGCGATATGAGGTTTGGTTTGGTTTTTGTTGTTTGAATCTCACTCAGGTAAGCAAAATATTTTGAGTATTTGCCTTAAATTAGTTCATAAATTTAGTTAGTTCATAAATTATTGATTTTAGTATTTTTAAAATTAAAAACTTTGTGATCGAACAAGGTTTTTTGGACAGCTGTAGTTCGAACTGTTGAACTTTGATATTTTACAATCAGGAACTTGTATTATAACGATATATGCCATATAGCAATTCAGCCGTAATGTTTCATGTTAATCATTTTGCTAACTACAAAATTTGCTCACGCTATTAGTAGTTCTTTTGCATAAAACACATCTCCTTTTAAATGACATATTAAGTAATAATAAATTTATATTATTAATTGTGATTATTTGACAAAATTAACCCTCTGGGAAAACCATCTCTCATCAACCGATTCATCACATTTTGAGATTCAAAGCTTATTTAAAAAGTATTGAATTTTAAAAATGCTGATGCCTAAGGCATATTACAGAGTAATTGACTTTCACGTTGTAATCAACTACATATTGTTCCAGATTTGATAATTATTAAAGCAAACCAAGCCCACAAGAATCTTAAAAACGTAGAATTTTAACACCGAAACCGTAATTTATCAATTTGTGGCATGTGGCTTTGATAAGAATATTCACATATCTTCAAAATTTTCAGCTCACGTTCCCTAGATTAAAATGTTGTGGGAACATCTTTTGTTATTTTGGTTTATCATAACGTTATCTGCCAGAATAATAATAATAAATCCAATTTTTATCTTTATTGCATTTTTACTTTTTATTATTCATTTTGGAAATATATATCTATATAATAAATATCATATATTTACATTTTCCAAAAATACCGACCGAATGAAAGAAGTAAACTAAATGTATCCCGACTGACTTATTGAAACAACTTGTTCTTTTAGGGTTAAATTGCAAAATAAAATTACAATAATAATTTTTTCATTAACATTCCTTAAATTAAATTTTCTTTAAAAAAACCTTTCCTATTCTAGGTGTTATAGGTATGCCGTGTCTGGAAGTCTATCAACGCGTTAATTTTAATTCCCTGCAATGTATAGATCTGAAATTCGATCAAATTGGATAAGGTAAGGGGTCGGCTATGTTGATTTTCATCTTCAAAAAATGTTTCGGCCCCAACTGGAGAAAATTCGTTAAATCAACTTTTTGAATCCTAAAGAATTGTAGATTTTACTAACCTTTTACATAGTATGCTTAGTGATTGACTATACTTCCTCTTGATTTCTCTGAGAATTTTGAAGACGTTACTCGATAAGGTTTGAAATTATTCATGTGCCGTCAAATTTGAAGGGTTAAAGTGCATTCTTATAGCCTAAATATGCCTTAGTGAACTCTCGTTTAATTATAATTCAATTCAGAATCACCCACGAAATTTCTAATGTTCACGTCTTCACATCTAGATTGAAATGACTATTTTTAGAGTTCCAACATATTTTAATTTTTTTCGCGGCCGGTGAAAAAGTAGCCACTTCTAATATTCAATTAAGATGCAACTGGGCGATTAAAATATGTGATGGTCGCTTAATTCGATTACAGCATCTGGGCGCTTTTAAGCGGGAAAACCGAATTTTAGAAGGTTCTATTTCGAGACAAACTTAACAGCTGAATTAATTCCGCGCCGAATTAATTAATATGAATTATCTTCGCTATATAAATCTTCAAGAAATTTAACTACACCTCATCACACATGCTCGTATCACGAGAATAATTTGTTTATTCGATGGAATCACTATAACCCAAAAGTTTAAACTAATTTCCGTCGACAAACTGAGCTTCCCTTGAATCCTTTCTGTAGGTATACAGAGTGTTCCATTTAAAAGGAAACACCCTAAATAAATCATAATATTTAATATTGTACAGACCTAAAAAAGTTGCGACAGAAATGTTTTTAACGTATCATATGTTATTTATATATATGTTCATATTAGTTATATATGTATAATATTTTAAACAATTTTAGTTTCAATATTTTATCATTTTCTCGTTTTATTTGATTGTATTTGTTTCGTATAATGTTCGAAATTGTTCCTTTCAAAAATTCAGTTCGGGTGTCTGGATTTTTTCGTGAAATTAAATATTTTGGAATCTTGGTAAGTTTATAACTCGTATTTTTATTTAATTAACGTGCAGATGGTCCATATTCGATTCATAACTCTCCAGTTTCTACAACATAATATACGTAGATATTGCTTGATGACATCGTGTCAAGTCGAGGTATTTCTCTGCGACATGTACCAGCAGGTTGATTTTGGAACAGTTTGTCACTTGTTCGTGGTTGTGGGGCTCTGTCAATGTGGCCCACCTATATTGGTGTCTTCGGGAAGTTTCGTAATTTCGTGGTTCATTCTAATCCGATATTTTTATGGGTTAAATTGGTACAAAGATGATCAAACGTTGATGGGTGCTCTGTACAATGTGAGCTCACACCACTGTGGAAGGTGGTTTAATCGCATTAATCTTGACTGAAGCGTAGAAATCCCGATGCTCGGCATTATTTTGGAATTTTATACTTGCCTGAATGTAATTTGAAGATAATATAATTAATCTGAGGTATTTGACGTATGCTACTTCAAGGCTGTTAAAGAACCGATAGTATTTTCTAGGATTCGCATGCTTCTGGCTGTTGAAATGAAATTTATTTTACTACATTCCACTATAAAACTTCTTGTAAAGGTCTTGTGAAGTGACAACTGACCTTAATAATTTAAAGTGTCGTCGTTGACGTGGTTGATGTCCGTTCTTCCATCATTCGATCTTCATATAAATAATATAAAAATAAGAAGCAGTTGGGACCGATATGCGATGTGTTTTCTCTACTCTTACCGTTTTTTTCATGTAAGTGGTGTGTTATTTTTTCATTTACGTCAATGAATTCCTCGTTGGCTATGAATAATTTGATTTTTACTTATCTCGAAAGGAACTACCATCTTGTATGTATAAACTCATGACAATTATCTTTCCTATTACCACGGATCTAACACCAATGTCAGATAATCCAGTAAGTGGTTGATCATTTAACAATATTTAACTAAAGACGGTTGTATATCTTCCTGATAAAACATCATAAAACTGACGGTGGAAGATGACATTTTATAGTTTGATCGTGTTTTCGGACTTATAATTTTCTGAAACTTTTTGTGATTTTGCGAGTCATTTCAGGATTTTTTAGCATCTTTTATAGTAGATTGATAATAATCCCTATTTAGGTTCATCTGCAAAATATTTAAATGGATTAAGGTATGACACCCAATTTCCCATGTCAGGTGAATTTAAATTTTACTTGATAACACGCCTTTCTTGGAATTAGAAAATAAATTTGAGATTCGTATTGAAATTGATTTTAAAGAGGATGGTAAGGGTGAGGTTTTTGTTTTAGATTGGGAACTCCCAATACCTCATTTTCACTCATTTGCTATTGAATAATTTTCTAAACAGTAGAGACCTTGGTGGAAGATTATGTTGTAACAACGATATTGAGACGGTTATGGTGAAGGATTCCGCCTATTTAACTATTGATTTGATTGTCGAATTACTTCTATTTCACTCCCTTGATGCATAAGGTAAGTCACTATAATACTCAGATATGGCGCTACAATTTCATGTTCGATCTTCATTATTACTTAGAAAATACCAGATATTTTAAGAGCTGGGATACTTCAAACACTGTTTATTTAAGAATCAGATAGTGATAGAAATGTTAAATGAAAAACAATTTTCATTAAAAAAACGGTATGTTGTACTTAACATTGAGCTATTAAGAAATTCATGTTTCTATTATTGACAATTTTTATTCTCTATACTGACGTACTTTGAGTTTATGAAAACTTACCAAAATACTTGTATTTTGCATAATATCAATTATAAAACATTTAAGGCACCAAAGTGAAACAAATAATATATTATTTGTTTCTACTTTGGTGCCGAAAGCAAAGCTTTCTTTTGGTACGTTTATTTAACAGCTAAATTAGCGATAGTAAACTCAAAATAATAATTATAGGACCAGACGTGACATTTTCATAGCTCAGTCTGCTAAAATTTTGATTTTTTTAACACGGACCATTTGATAATTTTACTCTTTAAATCGTTGAGATCGATTGCGAACCGAATGATGGAATAATAGCCACTTTTCTTGACGTATGATCTGATCCCGTTCAGTTCATATTTTATGAGACAATAGATTTCAAATCAAAATGATGATTTAAAACAAAATTTAAACTGATCCAGATCAATGGATGAAAGCTTCGCTTCGATCCTATTGAAACTTCCACATTCGTTTTTCAATCATTCGCTTTCATTAATTGGTTTAATTTATTACACTGATGCTGCGTTTATTGGAGGGATTTGATCGCCTTATTAAGGTTACTGTAATCGATTGATCTTCGGATTGATGCATAACTGTGTGTTCATTCCAGACCAAATGGACCACAGGTGGGGTTGATTAAAAAGTACCGTGATTGAATCCCGATAGGGGCAGAATGCACATAGTGTTTTTCAACATCTGTTTTTGGTCGTGATTTGACTGAACACAATTATTATTCGAAACGCATCATCCATGTCAGTTGTATTAGCGAATTATATCAAGAAGAAATGATATCTGCCGAACAAAATTCGAATGGCAGTCTACTATGGAACAAGGGGCCAAAACTGTAAAAATATTGGATTGGTCATTACTCGTCTTCATATGGTAGAAGAAGAAACCGACGCTATCTATATGCGATGGAAATTGCAAATAGGCCGTCATGGAGCTAAGAAATATATACAATCTATTCTTCAAATGTTTTGCTCTTCTGTCATTATTAAAACCGATTAAAGTATTCACACCTTTTTGTACAATAAATAATTTGACATAGGCTCGAATGCGTTTATAATATCATCGTGACTATAATATTATTAAAGATGCTTCAGTTTTATTGCCATGGTAATAAAATTTAATAGAGCTCCTTTATTGACATATGTGTTTATAATACTGACATACAACTTCAAGGAAGCGAGTAAAATTAAATTCTCCAAATAGTTAGAATCAGTTTTTAGGTTACGTATGCTTATTTAATTTTAGAGTAATTAAAATATTTTTCATTTACTTAAAACGGAAATAGATAGTAATTAAAAACTATAAATAGAATTTCTAGGTTATACTGACACGTTTTGGATCGTTTAGTGAGCTAAATATGGATTCAATACTGATCGTTGCCATTTTGATTAATTCGTGGCCAAACTATCACTAATTTTTAGGACATATTTAGGACAGTAAAATGAAGCGTTCAAATGAAAACGAACTCACTGACATATGGTCAGTGAAAGGGTCAAGTTATTTATTCACTGTTTCTAACACTGACAAAACTATTTTAACAAAAATAAGTATATATATTTTCAATATTTTCACAGGAATAAAGTCAAATAATTAAGGTAATAACACTTTCTCAGAAACTATTACAAAAATAAAGAAATTCAAAATGTAAGGCAAGTTACTACGAAGTAGTTACACAAAAGTGCGTTTTCGATGTCTATCAGATTACATATGATTTATATTATTTTTAGTAATAGGATTTTAGAATGTATTAGAAGGATTAGAAACTAGAATTTTCTTATTAGTGATTTAAAAAAAATAATTTTAGTATGTTTAGTAATATTCTTAAATTTAAACAAATCTACGATATATGTCAGTAATGCCGCCTAGATGTCAGTATTATAGCCGTTTACCTTTAGCTACTATTTTAGTACTAAATAAACGAATGTAAATGTGTATTTAACAAAATTCTCTTTTGAGTATTCAGTTCACATTCATTTCGCCAAGTATTTACGTGTCATGATGAGATTTTCGTGACGTACTGTTGACCTCATTATGTTTCTATCCGTCGCAAGTAGCTTCTACTTTAGACATTCTGATTCACATAAATTTGGTTCGATTGCTTCGAACACTGATCATAAGCAACTTTGATTCATAGTGATCTTTCTGTGGATCAGTTCCGACCGATCTCTCGAAATTTTACAGTTACGAGTTAAGTGCTCCAGTTGGGCAGGTCATATTAATGTTGGTTTGCACGACTTGCAAGGCTACTGTTATCATCGGTCCAATGTATGAAATGTCCTACTCACCATCGAAGTTATGGCAGTCAGTCCGGGATTACCAGAAGTTTGTCCTTGAGATTATTACAAATTTTAATAATTTGTGTCGGTCCCAAGTTTTTTGCTCTTCGGGCCAGCGGTGTAAAACTATCCATAATATGTTTCAGTCTTTGGTCAAAAACAGGAATATAATCTGCATACACAAGAATTGGACTGTCTGCTTTTCCTATTGTATTGAGAGCGTCAGATTCAATAAACGTGGAAATGCATCTCTCTTTCTAATGCGATTGTTTTTTTTGCTTTATCGCCGATTTAATGGAAGGATATGGTGTCTTCCTGTCTGACCATCCGACTATATTATGCTCTGTTGTTTTAAGTTTCCCCTACTATATGTTATCAAGTTGTTTCGCTTCACATATCACTATTCTTTTCCATGATTTTGCTGGTCTACTCCTTTTTCTGCGAGTTCCACTCTCATGAAATTATTTTTATGACATTTGATACAATTTCGATCTGTCTTGTTTACCACAAAAGTTATTTATCAGTCGTCTAAAGAATTTGTTTACAAATACAGGGTGGCGCACGAATCGTGCTACAAAAACAAAACGTAATAACTTTTTTTCTGTGTGACTAATCGGCTTTATTTTTTTTTATTGTATAGATAATTCAATTTTATTTTTATTTAACTAATTAGTTTTGAAAATGATAGACCGTAAATGACCTCCATGCTCATTCACGCATGTGCGACACCTGATCAGAAAATTATTCATTGCGCACTGAAGGGTTGAAGTCGGGATCGCCTCAATTATTGTTGTAATGGACTGCTTCAATTCAGTCAAATTCCTTGGTTTCGTTTTAAACACCTCTTGTTTGACATAACCCCATAAAAAAAAATCTGGTGCAGTGAGGTCAGGTGACCTTGGGGGCCAGCGGAAAGTGGAGTTTCTGGATATTAATTTATTTGGAAATTTTCGTTGGAGCTCCTCCATAACCGGTCTGGCTATATGTGCAGTTGCTCCATCTTGCTGGAACCAAATGCTGTTAAAAGGGATACGTCTTCGCCGCAGTTCTGGGTAAAAAAAATCTTTCAACATGTTTAAATAACGGTCCCCATTTACAGTTACTGTTTCACCGTTTACTTCAAAGAAGTATGGCCCGACAATGCATCTTGATGAAACTGCGCACCACACTGTCACTCGTTCTGGGTGCAGTTCCGTCTCATGGAGTATTTCTGGATTAGTTTCACTCCATATACGACAATTTTGCTTGTTTACATTGCCGTTTAGATCAAAATGGGCCTCATCAGACATAAACAAGCAATTTATGAAGTTGTTGTCTTCTTCGGCCATTTCAATAATTTTCCGGCAAAATTCCAGGCGAATAGGCAAATCCAGAGGTTTTAATTTGCTTGTAATTTGGATTTTGTACGGAAACAAGTTTAAGTCATCATGAATTATCCGTTGTAATGACCGTCTGCTAACTCCAATTTGCGCCGATAACTCTCGAGTCGAAACACTTGGATTTGCCTGAATTGATGATGCTACAGCTGCGATTGTGGCTTCGACCCGAACATAGGGATCTCGATTGTACGGTCTACGTGCGATGCTTCCAGATTCAGCAAACATGCGTACCAACCTCATAATGGTCCATCTACTCGGGGGAGTGCCGCCAAACTCCCGCCTAAATTCCCTCTGGACGGAAATGATGGACTGCAAAGCATGGTAGCGCTGCACTATCCAAATCCTCGTTTCGGTATTCCAAGCATCCATTTTAGTAAATTTAAATAATAATCTGCAAAATAAAAAAAATAAAAAACAGATTAGTCACACAGAAAAATAGTTATTACGTTTTGTTTTTGTAGCACGATTCGTGCGCCACCCTGTACCTATAATGTCATTTTAATCTTCTGCGTGTGCGTTTGACAGTCATACAGCAGTACTGATTTTTCTTAGACATGGAACATTCGTGTTTCTTGATAGGATGGATGCATTCCGCTTTGTATGAAGGAAATTGAAAGTGTTTCTGGCTTTGTTTATGCGCTGGCTAATGCCTTATTTTCTTCTTCCTATTTTCGCTACAGTATGTTAACCAAGGTATACGAAGTTGTCAACATTTTCGATGGTTTCATGATTGACGTATATTGGTGTATGAATGTTCGTGTGTCTCATTATCTTTGTCTTTCTGATGTTAAATTTGAAACCGACTTACTTGGCCAAAGTTCATAATTTTTAGATTTTCTGTTGCATGGCTGTGTCTTTGTGTGATAGTAGGCATTATCGTATGCGTAGTCCAGATTGTTGAGTCGTCTTATCGGGTGCAACTGGATACGCATAGTACACTAACGCGATTATTTAAATGAGCAGAATAGCAAAAATTTTATGAAAAATAGATTTGTCCTTCCAAGCATTAACAGAAATGTCGATTTCAATTGAGAGAAGATATTTTGATTTTTCTAGTACATAAATGGTAAAATTGTCTGTATCCACAAATATCTTCTCTATCGCTTGTGATTGTATTATATTATTTTAATTAGTTTCAGTCACATAAAACACAACCACACCAAAAACATTACCTAATTATAGTAGTATAGTATATTATTATATCTATAATAAATTATCGTACTTGTAATAGTATTATGCTTAAAAATTCATTATGTTCGTGTTTAATGCTTATGTGCCAAACAATTTTTACTTCACACAATCCAAATGGATTTTTGGGCGAGTTGCAACCTACTTAATTGTTTATTTAACAAAAATAAGACAATCAGCTTTAGCCTCTAGGTGAACCGCACTTGAAAAATAAAGTGGCCTAGTTCAAAACCAATTCGACTTCATTATTACCTACATTCAATTAAAGTTGGTGCATTTAATAAAATACGAATTAAATCAAATGTGTCTCGTTTGAAATTTGTAAATTGACGCCCGCAATCAAAAAACAACACACTCGTCTTGTGATTAGTATTCTGATTCCATGCTAGAAACGAGTATAGTGCACGATTATTTTCTTTTTATGTAAGACATATTTTTAGCATTAATAAATAACATAATAATACAAAAACTCAACTATATACAAAATAAGAAAATAATTTATTCATTTAAATAAATTAGTCATGAAAAGTACGTATTGAAACCGTTGTGTATTTTATGTAACATACACAATTTTTTTTGTTTCTAATTAATTTAATGCAATGATGCTCATGTGCGTTGACAGTGTTAAGCTCTTCTAAAATTTTCTTTACTCCAAAGTGCGTTCAGACTCCTCTTCGCCGCGGTGGTGGCGAATCAAGTTATTTTTAGCACAAACGTCTAAAAATAATTAATTTAAGACATTTACATATTAATTCAAACCATTCGTGAACATTGAATTCTAAAATTATAAGATTCAATCAAATTATTCTTATTGAATTATTTCGGTTTAGTTTTATACAGTAGGAATTGGAAACCACCTGTTGGAAGTAATTCTCTTTTATGTAGTATACTACGTAAGTTTGCGGGTTTATGTGAAATTAGCCGATTTAGTTAATTTAATGAATGTACATAGTTTATACGTCAGCATGTGTAAGCTTGTATAAACGCATAGTTGACCTTTTCGTGACCCCTACAGGTTTAGTTTTGAAGAGTAAACATTTTATTTTGTAATTAGTAAATATCTGTTCCTTAAGAAATCTTATACATAGATTAGATGTTTTCTCATAGTTTTAATATAACCTTGAAAAAACAGAATTTCTATTTTTATAAGTTTTTTACCTTATGAGAGAATAAGTTTTACTTCTCATTACATTGTATATAATTATTAATTGCTAATTTGTTGAAATGACGATATCAAGTGATTAGGCTTATAGCTTGAAATATTACGTGTTTTTCTGTAAATAATATCGATTGTGTGAAGGTTACGTATGCATATATTTATAACCCAGCTAACCAACAGGGATGATCGTGGAACTGAGTGTCAAAGACATAAAAATTTCGTTAAGTTAATAATTTACAGTTGAACTTAAGTAATAACAAAGTCTAAATGGAATTTTGTTTTCTTATTTTTCGGTTTAATTTTTTTTATTTATTCTGTAAAGATAGTATGGTTTCCATTTGCTTTTCATAGTCATACCAATGGCTTAATTAATGCATTTGGAAATGTTTTTTATTCAACAGTAGTACGAGATAGATGTGTTACTTCTTTCCCAAAATAAATTTTATTACTTCAAATTCATTGATTTTCATATAAGCTTTTTTGGTATGTATAAAGAACCATAAAGTAACACAAGAAAATTCATAAATATGAGTTTGATTTTTTTTGCCAAAGGTAGAAAAATATTCATCTACATACAATCTTATCTACAACTGAAAAGTTTGACAATATGTAATTTAATTAACCAAATTAGATTAATTCAAATCTCGATTCCGAACAATTGTCCGATAAAAACATTAAAGAGATAAAGTATTTAAAAAAAATTAAGATTGATACTAAAAGGCTTTTCAATTTGGGCGGGTCGATGTTGAAATGGAATAAATCAAGCTGTGTGGGGGTATTAATGAAATTTTTTTTTTATTTGAAAGGCCCATCGGCACCACTCGGATCATGGGCCTTTCAAACTCGGCTGAATTTGAGCAATGGTATTGGTTATGTTGGTTTTAAAGGCATCGGTCGATTGCGGCTTATTGGCATAAACCTGCGACTTAAGGAAACCCCACAAAAAAGTCTAGCGGGGCCAAATCGCACGACCTTGGTGGCCAATTCACGTCACCTCTGCGAGAGATAACCTTACCCTCAAATAGTTCATGCAGATTGTCCATCATTGGGTCTGCTGTGTGGCACTTAGCCTCGTCCTGCTGGAAACACATGTCAACTACCTCTATCCATATCGTTCAATTTGGACCGAAAGAAATCGATTAGCATCGTTCTGTAGCGCTCACCTTGAAGGTGATGGCCTCACCACCGTCATTTTCAAAAAATAAGCCAGCGAAAACCCGCACCAAACAGTAACTTTTTATGGATGCATTGCCACCTGGTGAACCTCGCGTGGGTCGTCCCATATAAGGCAATTTTGCTTGTTAACATAGCCAAAATTGGGGTACTCTTCCAAACGATCCGAAGCCTAGTCAGCGAACAAATGGCGTTGTCTATGGTCATTAACTTTGAGCTCCTCGGTCAGTTGGATCTTGTACGTGTGTAGGCCTAAGTCCCGACGCAAAATTTGCCAAGTTGAAGTCTGCGAAAGGCCGAGTTCTTGTGCACGGTGAGGAATTGACTGCCACAAACTTCGGCAATGTTCTCGGCCGATCTGACGTTCCTTTGACGTACAAGTGTTGGCTGATTGTTTACCGAACCGGTTGTCTCGAATTTGGCCACCAAACGTTGGAGAGTCGACTTTGAAGGACCACAGCGGCTGCCGTAAAATGGGTGCAACGCGCGCAACATTTTTACTAATGAACACTCATTTTGTTAATAAGGTTTAATCATTTGGGCGCGCTGCTCAATCGTGTAACTTTCCATGGTGATTTGCAATCAGTGTCTGAAAAAAACACCAGCTTAGACAGACGCCACCAAAACAACATGGCCACCACACAGGCTGCCAACATTGACCCGCCCAAATTGAAAAACGCTTTAAAAATCTGAATGTGTATAGTTGAAAATACGTTTTGACTTGTTTCTTATGTATGCTTCCTTTTTTCGTAGCTTATCTGCTAAAAGGGGGTTAAATCACGAATGATAAGTATTGATGGGATATAAGATTTGTACTTTTGCACAAAATGTTTCGCCTTTTTATCAGACCTAGTCAAATTAGACCCACTGATAAACAGGTTAACATTACGGCAATTAGTAGTATTGACTTAAGTTTATCTAAAAAAAGGCAAAGAATAGTTTTTCATAGCTTTCTCACCTTTGTCGAAAAATAGTGGAATTGTGAGCTCCGGGCCGACGAATTCCAGTCGTGAATCGGTCTTAGCTAGAGAATTTGCAACTTTTTCCCCCTTTTCCGCACACGGGAAATTAATAGTATCTGTCCTTGTCAAGTTTAAAGACAGTTATTGGATTTTTAGCGAATTAAATGTAACCTTTCTATCATTGCGCTGGTTTTAATTGCTTTTATTTGCTTCATTAAAATTAAAAACATCAAACCCTCAATTAGTCAACGCAATAATTCCTGCTTGAAAGCTTGTGTGGTTGCTATCAAGACTTCCTGATAAACTTTGATTCTAGTTAGGGTAGATGCGCTGGACCTCTTGCACTCACGTCCAACCACGCCATCTGAAAAATAGTAACAGCTCATTGCGAAAGTAATTGGAAGCCCATAGTGCAAGCCTTAATGCATAAGCCACTGAAAAAGAATTACTTAAGCTGAATTCAGTCGACAGCTTGTCAGGGACCAAAGTACTAAATTGGAACTAAAGGACTAAATTTGAACAAGATTATAGTCTTATTGTTTAACCTACCAGACATATAGTTTAACTAACGAACCAGATAGTTGAATCACTGAGCTCCATAGAATGAACGCATAGCACGGGAAGAACCAGGAATTTTTAAATGAAGGATGGTATTGGGGCAAATCCCCAAGATTTGCAAAACGCTCTTCTACAATGGATTTCTGAACCTTGCTCTCAGCGTGGTGTTTCCGAGGCTGTCTCACGTCATAACACCCAGGTGCTTAACACAGTATGATGTACTTCTTAGTGTCTCAAACAGATATCAAGGGCGAGGGGTTGGGGGGGAGAGGCAAGAAGTCGTTAATAGTTGATAAGATATTCAGATGTTGCTTGAACCTGTTAAATCATGACCGTTTGCGTAACTCTTAGCAATAACACCGGATATTTGTCTACCAAGAAGTTCGTCAACTTTAACAGAAACTGGACAGCTTAAACAAGCTGAACAACATGAAATTTCAGCTAATATGTGATCGTCGCGAACATTTGTATAATCGTTCGTAATGACACCAAATGATGGTGTTATTAAAACTTAGATACAATTATTTTGTTTGAACAGAAAATGTTTATGAAAAATTAAAATTCATGTTTTATTTTCGTTTTTGCGTTTAATGGAGAGACAAATATGAAATCGCATAGAAGTTTTATATTTGCCCCTCTATTGCACTTTAAAACAAATCAATTTTTCCATGATCATTTCCTGTTCATACGAAATAACTCCCAAGTCTTATCCTCTTTGGTACTACTATCCTTAAGCTCCTGCAATATCAAGGGAGGTGTCCCAATCAACTCGGTAGTTAGTTCTTTTAGTTTTATTTTTCAGCCTCCTACATTATTTTTCTAGATGTTTAAGACAATAACTCCAATAAGATTTATTATGAGGCTTTTCAAATACAAACTAATGTCAGCCTACATTGAGTATTCCAAGCTCATATGAGCATAGATAATTAGCAAGAAAGATTGTCGGTTGTTAATATTGGTACTCCTCAGATGGTATGATGTGCATTAGCGTCACAACCGATTACAAGAGGCAAGCTCCTGTTACGGCACAGCCGACGGTTCATAAATTTCTCTGAAGTATAGGTAGTTACATGGAGTCATAAGACAGGTACACTGAGGCCAGAACAATTTCAGTGAAGCGGCTACTGACTACATCAGTAATAATTACAACTGACAAATCATCCGTGTTGCATTCATACATTGAAGCGATGTTTTGATATCGTTAGATTTGTTTTCATCCGTAAGCTTCACCCTCAGAAAGATATTAGTATCTTGAAATAGATAAGATGTATCCGTTCTAGTAAATACATCCCTTAGTTCAAATGAGACTAACTTATTGTACTGCAAATTAATCTGTTTTAAATTGAGAATGGTCATCATATAGTATGTCATAAGGTTAGATGAGAGAGCAAACTGCTTACTATCCGGATCTGATCTAACACGTGATCCTCTCGAGCCTCGAGCACTTTTAGGAATGAAGAACTGGAATCAGCTGTGTAATTCTCAAATAATTTGCGGTTAACCCGGAAAACATTCTATACTCTTGTGTGATTGTACTCTTGTTTGTGTCAGACGATCTTCCATCCTTCCAGAAACTCTGGTGTGTAATCGCAGCAGTTTCAAAGGGTCGTCAACACTAAGTTGGCCACCTCATCAGATTTCTGCCATTTTGGTGATATCTTCAAAAGATCACTTAAATGTTGTGCAGATGAAGGTGCTATCAACCAGGTTGAACCCTAAAATCTGCGGAGTATACCATTGTAAAGTATAGGCTTTCAGAAATTTGGATCTTTGCGTCCCTCACCTTGTTGCAGAAGCTGCAGCAGCTCGTTGATGATTTCTCCAGTTTTACCAAGTGACAACTCCACTCTTATGAGAAGTTTATAAAGAGTTTATTTATCATGCTTTATATACTATCGCATATACTATCGCTATTTTTTACCTTTTCAAAAGTATGACGCATATCAAAGTTTTCAAAATTGAATCTTAAATCGCAATAGATCAAAACTTGAAACAAAAATCGAAATGGGCTTTTAATCTTTCAGAAAATATAGAAATTCAGTCTCAAATAAGAAAGATCGAATTTCTTGCGCCTTTTGAGGTTATTCCATAAATTCTCAATGAGATTGAGATCGGGGCTCATTGCTTGCCAATTCGAGATATTTGGATTCGTAATTAGCAATGGTTGCACATTATCGTTCATAAAAATGAATCTATCGCCGATAAATAATGGTGCAACATGTTTACATAGAATTTCCGTTATATGTATACCGATGACCTGATAAACTGTTATCAAACTTAATTTTAAAACTGCCAATTTCAGCATTTTAGCCATATTTGAAACGTAAGTTAATTAAATGAATGATACCTTTCAATCGAATCATTTCAATAATATTTTATTAAGACTATCGGTTGCTTATTAAGACTACTAACATCCCACAATAGGGTTAAATAACAATTTAAATTAAATTAGCTTACCATATTTGGCTATAATTACAATTCAATCATATTGTGGCGAATTGTCGACTGTAATACATAATTTCCTCGTAATTACGACTGAAAGTTTTGACATTTGCGAACACATTATCTCACTATTTTACACGTTTTTATTTATTTAGATTTAGAAATAAAGCAAAGAGAACCTTGATTTGATGTAATATCAAGGTCGTGTGTGTTCGACTTATATTTGACTAGTTGATTGCATCGTTGTTATAACAAGTATTTAATTATAAAAACAATATTATAGCCAAAAGAACCAAATTTGATACAGAAGCTTCCGTTCTTTCCATTTTGGGAAAATGCACGTTTTCAATTATTTTTGATTATTTTTGCTGTTCCTTAGAGAATTTTTTATAAAATCAAATAATATCGGTTGAATACAATATAAGATTTATATAAAACGTAATTTGGGCCACGTTAATATATATAATTAAATAACCTATACAATACAACCATTTCTAATTGTGTTATCATGCGATTTTGCCGAAATAGAATTATAAAATTATCAAACCTCAATATTCGAAAGTTAGAAACGCCAATAAACGTAGCAGGCGGTTTGGCTTTCAATTCAATTTAAATCTTTGCTCCCATAACACTTTCTTTACTGTGCGAACATGACATCGGAAATAAAAAGTATCACACTCGCTCCCGCATTCAAAACCTATCAAATTTCGTGAATGCTTTTTGCCCCGCCTATACTAGTAGTTCCGCACTCGAGTTGAAATATTTTTAACTTTGTTGTTGTTTTAATACATTCTGCGCGATACCATGGTATTTTTTCCTAACTAACTCTCGATGGTATGTACGCAGTCTTAGTGATAAGTGATACATATTAATTACTTATTGAATTATTGCTTTCGATTTGATTAGAATTTTATTATAAATAATAGATTACTGCATTTTCGATTGAACTGAAATTATGTAAATAATCTTAATTAACTGAATCGAATGAATAGTGCGTTCGATTTGAACCCTTCACTTCAGATACAATTTTGAGCAACTAGTAGATTCAGTTAATTGTTTTTCGTTTTAAATATCCAGATGCCCAGGTGATTGGGTGGAGATTATGTTGAAAAATAAAAATGTTTTTGAATAAAATTTATGGTTATTTCATATAGGCTTAGCGAACTTATTGAACTGGCATTCCTCTCAAAATGAAAACTTTCACATAAATTTTAATTTATTTTTGAAAATAAACCTTCCGAGATTACTTGAATTATAGGTAGCTATAAGTGCCTGCATATTATCAACTGCTGTTTGTTCATCTTAAGACAAAATGGGTTGGTCTATCTGCAAATGCTCTACCTAAATGTTTGAAGTCTATTCACAGTAATTAGTTACTACATGTATGTTCGGTCCCGCAATGGCACATAACCCTGTAATTCCACTTAGTGTCATTTGCAGTGGCACATAACCCTACAATTCCACTTAGTGTCATTTTCGTACTTTACCTGACCATTTTGGCGGACGTTCGACTGTAAGAAATTTCGAGCTATATCTATACTGTGGCAATTACCATAGACTAACATTTTGCTTCAATTGCACTCCTTAATCTTATTGTCTTTTTTTGCTTAGTGGATAACATCGATTTTATATTGCACCGCTACACAGTATACGAGATTTCTAAGCTCTTTGTTGAGGTGATAGGACCATGAAAGAGATTCATACAAAAACACTGCTTATAATTAATAAAGTTAATTGCTTTGTAAGAACAGAATGAAGAAAAAGTGAATTAAATGACGTCTACTGTTTTTAAACAATTTTTTTTATGAAAATGACATTTGAGCCAAGGTTAGGAAGTAGTGGTTACTACTACATGTACATTTGATCGGTCCGTTGTGATACGACATTATCTTACTCCTTTACCATTTCTACAGCAGCCATTCAGAGCAACGTATGCATTTGAAATGTCTGTGACTGGTTTGAAGCCTTTTTTCACCCAAATGATTTGTTTTTTGTCAACGTTATTCTTTGTGTGAAGCGTAGGATTCCTCGATGATCTCCGAGCTACATCGAATTCTCAACTTTCCTACGAAATGAATTTCGATAATACGCTTCACGGATTCTCCATTTGTAAATGTGCAATAACTGGGAGTGGCTGGATTAGCAGATATAATCTTTCTAAGATAGGGAGCCTCGGAGCTAACTCCATTTCATCATAGAAAAATCTTCGAGTTTTTCTTTGTGCCTTCCTCAGTCCACTATTATAAATTTTTAGATTTTTGTAGGAGTTCCAATCTTAAGCTTCCCTACTACTTCTTACTTCATAGAAGGCTCCTCCACATACTTTCTGATAGATCTCTCGTTCTGAAAACCATCAATAGTTTTAGCTTATCATCGAGCTTTGATTGTACTATTATGCAAACCAGTTCCGCCCTTGTCTCTGGGGACGTAGGTACTTCGGAGGTAAGTGTTTATCCAGCATTTCTCTTCCTTCCAGCTCCTTCGGTAATCTCTAACGGTTGACTATAACGGTATGTCTGTCTTTCTTAACAAATGTGGGGTCTTGTTCAAATTGGAAACTAAGAGTTTAATAGAAAAATCTTACTACTTTCATTGATGTCCGTTTATGTAAAGTACGTTCGCATCACATTCTATTGGAGCATCAATTTTTTTCTTGTTTGCCTCATTCACTAGCTCCTCTAGATTATCCGGCGGGACCTCCTTTTCTAGGTTAATCGACAACACTACCGATCCTGTTATAATTTGCCACGGTTCTTGAAGTCTTCTCTAGATTTTGCCAGTATGAGAAGAACAGCGGTTCATTTCAATCTTTCTTGCAGCACTTAATCCCCAACCACACGTACTACTAGCTGTTATACTCATTAGTCATCTCCCTGTGAAACTAATAAGAGTTTCTTGTCAGAAACCTGGCAACAAAGAGGGCTGTTCATTCTTTCTATTAATTCCGAGGGTGTCTCGTCATTGGATGGATCAACGTACCTCACTTCCGCGTTCCCTAATTTGGTCAAGTTTCACATCTGTTAGGGGTTCCGGTCGAAATTGCATATTTTAAAACGGCATTTCTCAAAACAGCATTTTGCAAAACGGCATTTTTTAAAATTTCATTTTTCGAAATGACATAGGTACAAAACGGCATTTTTCAAAACTGCATTTTTCATAAGACATTTATCGTTTATTAAGATTCTTTTTAATGCATACATACTCGTATATAAATAAATTTCCACTTAATATTCAAAATAATACTTAATATACGTAACTACTCTGCTCAATGACGTAACGTATAAAAAATATAATGCACGACTGCAAACGAAAAATAGCGAAAGATGGGAATTTAACTTTGTTCGGTTAAGGAAAATTGGTAAAACCTGAATAATTTTGGGATGCGGCATTAATAACAATTAATTATTATAAGGTTGAAACGCAGTAAATATTGATGTTCATTGCTGCTGAAATATTCGATACATTTTAGTAGGTATGTCCGTTGCAATTCGCTCACTGTTTCTAAGTAACATCAAATTAATAAAACTCTTACAAATCGTTTTTAACATAATATATATACCAGGTGTCATATGTATAAATATATACCTGAGCATCGATGTAGTATACATGATATTCTGATGCAAACGAATGCTTAACACCGTATTATATAGGTGCGATAAACATAAAATTGTTGTGATTTCTTAAAGATGTACTATATTGGGCAGGACCATAAATAGGAAAACCCTCAAACAAAAATTATAGTGGCGACGTACGTTAATAACGCTACATATCTTGAAACTAATATCTTTGAATCGAATTTTTCGATAAACCCGATAAATTAAGAAAATATTTGCATGAGATGTATTCCAATATGTAGTAAACCGCTACGGCCATGCAATTGTAGTAACTAACTAGAACTTCAAGCTCTATATAAAAATTTAGTTAAAGGAGAATATTATTTGCATACTATGTAAATCTACAAATAATTTGTAATTCCAATGAAGGTAAGTAAATACCTTTCTTATAACATACCTACTAAAGTTTTTATATAAAACATCTAGAAGTAATTTGTCATAATCAACTCCATTCCATAAATGTTATTCAAAATCATTTATAAATTCAATTCTACCATAGGAACATGTGAAATTTGATCTTATTCGACCAATAAATAGACACGTTCCTTTTCATTTGACTTTATCCTAGACTTTGATCCAAGAATCGTTCAAAAATTTCATTCTAGTCAAATTTCGTACCTGTTGGTCATATTCCGGAAATTAATGAAAAGATAATTCTAGATTCATAATCGATTAAAATATTTCATGCTATCTTGTGCTGTTTTGAAAATGTCATTTTGTAAAATACCGTTTTGAAAAATGTCGATTACCTTATGCTGTTTTGAAATACGCAATTTTAAATTTTGCAGTTCTAAACGGATCCCCCGGAATATCTAGGGTCCACTTTAGTCTCCTCTGCTTGGTGATCTTTCAGTTATTGGTCGGATGATAAAGATTGGTGTCTTGACTAATCTCTAAGATTTCATTCAGGTTCAAATTACGAAAATTTCGTCAAGGGTTATACTCAAATTGAATCGTATCATAATCGATTAAAAATGGATCGATTTCTATTATTGAGTGCGAGTTTATAAATATTTTCCACCGATAAATTTGCAACATGTGATCATTTTGTAAAATAATTTCGCTTCCGAAATAAAACAATAGTTTTCTGCTGAAAATTTTTCACATAACCTCTTAGTGGTGAATAAAAATATTGCGGGTACAAAATCGTACAATAAAAATATTGCGGATACAAACGTGGAGAAGTTGTGCAAGCGCGATCGGAATATACAACAATATCCATAATCTCGTGCCTAGTTTTGTTTGTTTTTAAATATTTTTAATTTTGTATTATAGAAAAAATTGAAATAAAAACAGATTACTTCCAAAAAAAATTATGAAAACTAACTCAGAACATTGCCGACAGAGAGAGAGACAGGGATTGAATGGTATGTAAATACGGATTTTTCCGTTTAAAATTGCTGCATGATTTAGAACATATTTCCGTTTAAAATTGCTCGATAAAGAAATAGTTGTGTCGAATACAATTTTTCCGTTAGCTTTCGTTTATTTGTACACATTTTCATACAAAATATCTAGGCCATATTTGACCATTTTGTGTTTGTTCATTGAAATATTTAGTAATAGTCGATTTTTCTGGTCTTATTTTATGATCTCGCCTCTGTTTTGAACAATTCCTATGCTATTTTATGGTTCTTATGTCCTTATGATTTTGAAACAAACAAAATATCCCAAAATTATTTTTAAATAACTTCTGTCACTACATAATTAATGGCATAGCTTATCTTGTTTATGAATAAAGATGAGCATTTGGTGTAATGGATTCTTTTATTCAGAAAGTTATCCTCTATTAGGATCTGAATGTTAAGTTCATATATTTTAAGACATCTCGAAGTTATGTTTGTAAATTAAATGAGATCATCATGAATCACGAACATTCGACTGTTCAGAAGAATTCCTGATATTGGGCCTGTCGATCAATACCAAGTCTAACAATCAACGACCCCACATCGAGAAGAGTGAATCGGGGTTGATCAGATCCTGTAGGAATACCATTAATATATATATATATATAGATATATATATATATATATATATATATATATATATATATATATATATATATATATATATTTATATATATATATATATATATATATATATATATATATATATATATATATATATATATATATATATATATATATATATATATATATATATATATATATATATGCTATTTAACTAGAGCGTAAATATATCATTTCCTAAACAAAAAAACAAAAAACGAAGACATTATTCCCGTCATGTGACTTTTTATGACGGGATTGCCAATACCATTAATTCTAGAGTTATCATCAATTAATGCTCAACATTGGAACCATGTCATAAATTTTAAAATTGACACCTTCACTCTTCTTAGGCAAGAAGATCACAATTTAAAATTATGGCACACCCAATTCACAGGTCAGGTGACTGTAAACATACAAAGTTTAGAATACGCAATATATTACGAAAGAAAGTGGAATATATCACTTTAGCACATAATGGACTAACAAGTGTTAATATCGTCGAAACCAAAACAAAAAGTATTGAATTTTTTGTTCAATCATAATTTGTGGCTACAATTGTTGTAATACAAACTAAACAGTGTATATGTTAATTATTAGTGCATGTATATTACCATGTATAATTAACACAAATAAACGGAAAAAGGAATCGATTCATCAAAAACAAATTTAATTTTTTTTATTGATTTTCCTGGTTTTGCTGCTGCGGATGGTTATCCTTTTGCCAATATTCTTATTTTTTCGCTGTATTAAGTTGAATTTGTTTCCAGTACAATTTATGGATGTTGGTTTATCGATTGGAATTCTTTTTTTTTGTAAGATTATTCTAGTTCAAATAGAATTTAGTTTTTATTAGAAATTGATCTGGAGTTTATTGGAGGATTTGTAAATCGAACTGTTGTGTGAACGATTATTATTTCCTTTAAAATGATAATCTAAACTTTTTTATATGTTTTTCTTAATATTAATCGTTATCGCTTTTGAAGGTCAACCTTTATGATTTATGGCGTTTTCCTAATCATTTGCAGATTCCCAAACAATTAAAATGATTCTTCTTATCTAAATGGACTTTCTCATCTAAGGGGAATTACTCTGAAATGTACTAAAATACTCGAATTAAAAAATCAATCGATTCGTACAAAATAAACCAAACTAGTTATTGACAGAAACTTAAGCAAATCACTTGCGTGGAACCAATAAATAATATATAAGTTAAGTGATACCTAAGTGACCTGTGTTCCTCTCTGGTTTTAATTTATTTGTGCTTTGATTGACAAAATACATCATACAGGTGATTGATAAGACGTAAGTGAGAAATCTTTGGAACATTTATCCAGAAAATTCTATAGAGTTTCCAATAATTATTTGTTAATATAAAATGATTTCCATATTAAGCGAGTTAATCAATCGAACGTAGGTAGTCGCGTCAGACAACCGAGTTATAGTATGGAATATAAAAAAATATTTATATTTTATATTAAGTGGGCAAACTATATATGCTTATACATAAATTTTGCTAGTTTTAGTGAAATACTCGCAATACATATTGTGTATGTCGCATCGTAATGCGTAATTTTGGTTATTTATTAAATTGTATTTAATAGTTTATGTATTGCTTTGATTTGGTATGTACAGTTGCAGTGCTTATAAATTCTTTGCTCACTACTAATACGTACCAAAAAACCGCTTTATTATTAGATTAAATTCTATTTTAACAATCACATGCTTTGTACGGGTGTGTATTGGTATATATGGATTGTTAATTATTGGGATTAGTAATGTTTTCAAAACTTCTCAATTCTATGTTTTTGGCTTTAGTACAATTTTCGAGTTCCAAAAATGGAACCCCTGCATTATGTCATCTTTGTCGATGACTTTATAATCTATCACATCTCGTTTGGAAATGAGTTAATAAAAGTTTTGTTAAATAAAAAACGACTGAGGTCTATTCTAAATGGCTATATGTGTTAGAGCTAGCCAACCGCTTTTTTACAATCAAATTGAATTTTTTCATAGAACCAAAAGAGTTTCATCCATAACGTTTGAGGGAAATGGCTGCGTTCCATTCATCAGTTCGAATTTTTAATTTTTCAACACCACGTTCAGAACACATTGGATTTCCATTTTTTTGTCATGTTGATCGTCATTTTCATAATCGGTTGAAAAATTACTAAGTGTCCTTCAAATAGCCATTTTTAGATTTACATTCGCATTTTTCTTTCTATATAAAGCGAGGTCGTTGCGAAATGTTTTAATTTGTCATTTTTTAGAGCACTTCATAACTGAACTTTACTCCATTTTGTTGAGAAATGATTAAGTTTCGTTGAAATTGGCCACTTTCTAGAACCGCACAAAGGAAACTCGTATTCTAATCTAATTTTCTTAATGACAAAATTACTTTGTCAAATGGCGTAATTCTTTTAAGTTGCTAATTTTATAGAACCAATTTGTGTATCTATTTGAATGGATTGAGAAACGCCTTAGTTCTATTACACTTTGTAATTTTTTCAAAAACGTTCGGATTTTACATTGGAATTCCATTGTCATCATATAAATCGACATTGATTTGAATCTTTGAGATGATTAATTCGCTATTATATGCTAATTTATTTATAAATGGCTGAGTTCCATTCAAGTTGCTCATTTTACATAACTCGCGGAGTTGTTTCATACTAATTCGTTACTTTGCAGAACCAAATTGTAATCTCAATTTCATCCGATTTATTGATGAATGGTTCGACTTCATGCAGATCTTAAATTGCCAGTTTCCTGTTTCCGGAATCCTATAAAAATCACAAAATTCACAATATAAGCAAGTAATTACGCAACAACAACAAAAATTGTAAACTAACAATCCATCCATTGTAGAACCTGGGCGCACCTAAACGAATTTTTATGAAAATCTATCGAGTTCATTGTGAGATTCCTAGACATAAAGATATAATTTCATGGTGTTTACGAAAATGTAGAATAATGTCCGTTCTTCTGCAAAAAATTTCATGAAAAATGTAAACAAAATTTCCTAGTTCCGTAACAATAGTTCAGAACTTGATCGGTTAATAAATAATCTAGTTCCTTGTGTCAATTATCCATTTTCCAGAACTTGCTCTGAAACTAATTTTAGAATCTCTCTTTTATATTGATCGGTTACAATAAATAGCCTTATTTACTATACTCAATTTTGTCTTGATTCATTATTTATAATTATGCTACAATAATTCCACCTAAGTTAACCGTATTCCTGAACTCCAAAAATTATTTTAGAATCCCATTTCCTTCTACCAAACTATTTCGTCGTAATAGGTCATTAAATAGCCTACTTCAGGCCATCCGAGCACATTACGCAACGCGATGCAAAGCGTTAGCCAATTAATTGACACGCAACATGATAAAACATGATGAAACCTGTTGCAACCATACGCAACATTGAGCAACATCACGTGATATAATGTATTACGGACCAACATGGTGCAACATAAAATAACATGGTGTAACATTACGCAAAGAGTTCTACTTACAATCGCTTCCCGTAAATCGAAAAGTCCACCTCACCAATTTGTATCAACATCTTTCGAGCAGACAAAAAATCCTAAACGAATTTTCTCCAAACCCAGACTCACCGCAATCGATTCCTAGCACTTCAAAATCCCCTCACACCAATTGTTATTAAATCGTTTGAAAAGAAAAGGTAAATAAAAGGAACTCGGGCACCGCCGGATGACCCCTATACGAGCCAGCCTCTATTCTCCCTTAAGACATTTATTTCCAAAACATTTTTCCATTCCAGGATGGATTTCAAATTTTTAAGGGAGCTCAAGTCGAGTAAAGCAATTGGAGCAGACGGAATCCAGCCATTGTACTCTAAAGTGGTTACCATTCCCTCGCTAGGTAGGCCATTTAGCAAATCGTTTCATCTATTCATTAAGACTAAGACTAGTGTCTTTTCTTCAATTAGGAAAACGGCAAATATTTAACCGGTTGTAAAATGGGTGATAATCATCTTCAACAAACTAACGACCTGATTACTTGGTTTGAGTTTTGTCAGGCTTTTCCGGTGAATTCAAGATTTAAATAACCCCTTGTTGGGAGTGAGGTATTGAATACTTTGGAGAATCTAGCGTTGTGTCGTTGGATATTACAAATGAATTTCAGTTTCAGTAAACTTATTCGCTAATCTTACTAGATGGACTTACTTCAAGTTCGCGTGAGGTAAATACTGGCGTATCACAAGAATCGTCCTTGTCCTCTATGCTGGTCTTAATTTACATCAATGACTTACTAACCTCAACAACTTGCAATATCTATTCATATTTGCCGACAATCTGTCAGCTTCCATTGAGTTTATCAATTTATTGTCTCAAATATTCAATCAATCAAACAATTCGGTAGATCTAATAGAGTTGAATTTAATATTTAACCCAAGCAATTTCGAATCTTATTTTTTTCCCCAGAAATTTATTCAATTCTATATTGTGTAACTAATGGGCTTCCAATTGACAGCTCTCTTTCCGTTTTGATTAATCATAAACATTCAGATAATCCCGGTAACCTTTACCTTTTAAAAGTTGTGTTCGGGGCTTTGTATTATACCACGCAGGTGACGATAAAGTATTTCTTGTCGAATGAAAGGTACGAATTGTTCACAACATTAATTGTATAATTAATTCCAGGATATTAATTCCGTTAATTCCAATATACCCTTATATGACTAATGTCACCGTTTACAATTGCTTTCGTTATTCTATATTCCCTTTCAGATGGAATGCCTTTGTAAAATCCACTTTCCAATCAGTATTGGAGGAATATTCGATTAGGTAACACCGTGGTGGACTATTTGGAATCCTGCCAAACAAAATGGCCAAATCTGCCAGACACTAGCTGAATTCAATTTGCGACCGTTGGAATCTTCTGTTTTGCTTTGCTACACCAAATCATCTAGTTGAAATTTCAATATCGAGGTCGTGTTGTGTCTCTGTTTATCTCAGTGGTTCGTGATGTTGTCTTTTCTACGGCTTGTTCATTGTGCAAGATCTGCTAAAGATCGGCTTTAGAGTATTCACGTCAACTTACTATGTCACTGAACTATCGTTTGAACGCGTCATCTTGTACTCGCTATTGACTCATGTTATTTCCGATCCTTCCTTTGTTTCGTTACTTTCCAGGACTTTTCCATCTCAAGTTCAAAGGGTGCTTGCTACCTTAGTATGTCTCTCCAACACGGTTTTTAGGTATTTCTTGAATCAATTCTACTGCCAGAATTATCCTTAATAATCGTACTGCAACCTTCAGCTGGGCACCTCCCATGAGTCTGTGCTCTACTCTGTTAGCCAATTCGTTCCTTGTTTCTTCACTTTTGAAGATTAAAATTCCCAGATTCTTAAAAGATTGGCACATACGCGTTTCAAAGTATTGTGCAATGCAATTAAAAGCATTCGTACCTTTTCTTTCAATTTCCTGTATCAATTGATCGTAATGTAGACGTTTTTAATCTTTGGTTATCAGACCTTTAAATTTGATGATTTGATGCGATCCAGAAAGATGAAACACACTTTTCCCATCACATTCTAGTACATATTTGGTTATTGAAATCCGCAACAGATATTTTTCTTCTGGCTCTCTAAAGAAATCAACATTTAGATTACCGTGGTCTTATCCACTACAAAATATAATATTGTTTTATTTCACGGCTCATCTCCACTATTAGGAAAACGTGTTTCCTGTGGAATAATGCGTGTTTCAACCAATACGCTGTGTTCATCTGATTAGGTCTTTCAAAGCGCTAGATTTTCCATCAACTTTTGTCATTGTTGTTGTGAGCATATTTATTTATGAGAACGGTACCCAGGCCGAGCCTTATATGATTTCCACTTCGTCATTCTTGGTTAGAATAAACCCTGTTTCACACCTTACCGCTTGGAAGTGTACACTCGTCTACCATTTCCGTGGAACGTTATCAGTTTAAATGGATACATATAAATTATCTTATGCACACCCAGCGACAATCCAAATCTATGTATGTAACTTTTCTCAAATCTTTCTGCTATGTTTGGTAAGTAACTAAAAGTAGTTCTAGCGTTGATCGATTGGGTGCATTTATCTTACCAAATTTAAATTGACGTTTTCAAATGTTTCTTTTGAGCTTTCTCGAGAACTCGCCTTATTTGATTGCCTATAATTTGAACGCTCCCATAGCTAACTCCTTGCCGTTTTCTAATTTTGTACTAGCCAATGGTTATTCAATATAATTTGATTGAAATGGCTCCAGCTAGGACAGTGACCGCTTCAGTTGATACTGTTCTAAAATCAAGAATCATTCTGTCAGTTCACCCAGTACAACCGTTGGTCATGGATGTAATAAGCCTTCGTTTGTTTTAGACAAAGTATTTTGTTTCAAACCCCCACCTTTCTTTTATCACTCTTTTCAGCACGAATAAAACTTTATAACTACTCTTTGCCGCTCTTTTAATGAGCAGGGTTACACGGAGCCTTTCATTAAAACCAATTCCTATTATACCAATCTCAAATTTGTAGAGTTACACCGTTCAGGATATAGAAACGATTTCTGTTTTGTACTTGAGAAGTCCAATCTTGATACAATTGAAAATGACTCTTCGATTTTTATAAGTAAATATTTTTTTTAAATTGTGTCACTGTTAATAATAATTCGTTTTTATCAGTAGTAGTTGGCACTAATATTTATCCCTCAAGGGGAGATTTTCTATGACGCTTTGAATTTAACTCATCGAAGCTAAATATCGTATTCGAGTTTCTTTTGACAACATCAATAATGTTTTTTGTCGCGACGTTCTTTGGAAAATTTTCAAAAATTTGCAGTAAATTTTCAAATTACGGAACCACTCCCAACCACAAGAGCCCATTTCTGGTTCCAAACAAATTAAATCACGTATACAAATCATAATAGTGATTAAAAAGTTTTCTTATTCCATTATTTTGAATTGAGGAGCATAACTAAAGAAAATATAATCCCATTCGGATTATTGTTACTTTTTATACTATTAGCTGCGTTTTTGTAGAATCAAAATAATCGGCTCGAGTTCGCGATAGTTGTTTTTCAAATTAAAATTTATTTGTTTTTTAAATTAAATAATTTGATCAAATAGTCTTTTAAGTATAAAAATCCATCATAAAATTCTATATTTTTGTACATCGTTGTTATATATAGTTCTGAACAGTTATTATACGGAACTGTTCAGAACTATACAGAACAACGATATTACAATATAAATTTTATGATAGATTTTTTATTGTCTTGGTATGTTTAGCAGACTATTTGATCTAAATTATTTAATTTAAAAAATAAATGTTTAATTTTAAATTGAATACTTTTACATTAATTATTGCATTAATTATTACTTCAAAGTGCATGATTTACTTATGAATAGTTTTGAAATATGTACGTTAATTAAGTAATATATGATATTCTGTATGCATATTTTCTCAATTCCTAGATCAATAAAATGCTATTTTCTTGGGAATAGGCAAAATTAGATAAGTCAGACTGAAATATTCCTGAACAATAATCATGTGCGTTCTGAAAACGTTGGCGTTAAACTTTTACTTGAAAAAATAAACAACGGTCGCTCCATAAATTTGCTTACTGTTAAACTTTTATAGAATAGCCATTTTTGAATAAGATTCTATGAAACAATGACATTTATACATTTTCGACTCAAATTCATTTTGTAGTATTTTTCGATTGCCAAATTTTCAAGAAAAATTAAAACTACACTGCTCGTCAAAAAATTCGGGACACTCGCATTATTAATGCGTGACAACTCCAGATCCCACGTTGCAAACGTTATCAATAATTATTTGGATGAGGTGGGAATTGATCGAATTATTTGGCTCGCTAGCAGCCCTGACCTTAATCTCATTGAACACGTGAGAAACATGCTAGGGCGTTGGTTAAGGTAAAGGGAATTCGTTCCAGAAACCTTAGATCATTTGCATTCAGCTTTGCGGGAACAATGGAAAATGATACCTCATGAGTACAGTGCAAACCTAATGCACAGTATGCCAGAAATAATGCTAGATGTGATCAGAGTTCGTGGAGGAAATACTCGATATTAGAGTACTGACCGCTTAGATTGATTATCGATTTTTATTTAAATAAAGATGAAGATGTATCATATTCGGTAATTTTGTTATTTCATTTCGTTTGATCCTGTGGTTACTTTTATTAAACAAAAACTTGTTCCGTTAGTGCCTTTTGGCACATATTATATTATTTAGTACAACCATAACTCTAATAATGCGAATAGTTACTGTAAACACAAATATTTACTGAAAAAATGTAGTGTCCGGAATTTTTTGACGAGCATTGTACATATATCATATTTTACTCGACGCTAATTAGGAAAATTTGTATTGTATTATTGAAAACATCGAATGGTAACTTTGTTATAAAATAATAATAAAATGTAATAAATTGGGTTCAATTCTCGGATTAAGTATCTGATCGATAAACCGGCCACACGGTTGAAAGCAACAGTTTCTCTTTTTAGAAATAAACTTAAGCTGGTTTTAGTTAGTTTTCACCAGGATTAGATACCTGAGTTCATTTTGATAGATAGTTTCTAATGTATTTTTTTATTTTGCTTAAATATATATGTATTTGAATAATTTTCTTAAACGGTGTTTGAGTAGAATTAATGGACCTGCTTTAAACGAAAATTGGCTAAATTAGTCATGCGTAGGTTACTAAATTAAGTTGACAAAATTACATATTTAATAACATTCAGCCGCTTTTATATTAGACTGGCTCTCAAATGCTTGACCTTCGAATTATAATATATTTGAATATCGTAGTAATTAAAATCATAAAATAATATAGACAGACCCGCAAATAGTGATATATAAACTTCACCCTGATTTATCTAATTACATACATCGTCGCAATCATATTCCATTGTTTAAAGCCAAAACTCATCTTTACTTGTATTCAACTTAATATTATAAATTAAGCAAAAAGACAAAATACACAATATATATCTTAATAAATTTAAATGGGTTTGGTTTAATACTTTGATTGTTAATAGTTTATTTTTTGTAGTTTTGATTTTTCGTTGGAACGCTTTGAAAGAACTAATACATTATTCTGTTTATGACAATAATCACTGATGCAAAAACAAAATTAATAAAATTATTTTATTTCTGTTGTATTTTAGATTGCCCAACGAGCTTTAGAAGCATTCACAGAATTAATAATAAGATTGGGACCTGATTTTAATGCATACACACCGACAGTTCTTCCGCATGTTGTAGATCGTTTGGGTGATAGTAAAGATACCGTACGAGAAAAGGCACAATTATTATTGCACAAATTAATGGAAGCAAAAGTATTATCACCACAGGTACTTCTGGATAAATTAACAACGTGTTTTAAACATAAAAATTCAAAAGTACGCGAGGAATATTTACAGACAATTGTGAACACACTAAATGAGTACGGTACACAGTCGTTATCCCTAAAGAATTATATATCACCAATTGTGGTGTTGTTAGGTGACCCTACGTCAACCGTTCGGGATGCAGCGAATCAAACTCTAGTTGAAATTTATAAACATGTTGGTGATCGTCTACGGGTCGATTTACGGAAGAAAGACGTCCCTGCTACTAAAATGGCTGTGCTGGAACAAAAATTCGACGAAATCAAAAACGATGGACTATTATTACCCTCAGCATTAAATTCTAATATTAATACAGCGCTCACGGATGAAACAGATACGGCACCTATACAGCGACCAACACGTTTGGTTAAGCGTGCACCGTCCGCTTCATCGACAATAGGTCGTAAAACATCAGCAACTGATTCACCTTACATTACCAGTGGTGGCGGTGATTTAGCAGCTGGTGCAGTTTCGTCCGACATTTTCGAAGCAACATTTGAATTAGTGCCACAGCTAACGATATTTGGACCAAGAGACGTTGAAGATATTATAAAAAATATCAATACAATTATTGGTGATAAAAATATGGACTGGGAAAAGAGAGTGGATGCTGTAAGTATAAATAAAACATTATATATATGATCATCTACTAGAAAATGTTTAATTAATTTCAGCTAAAAAAAATTCGTTCTCTATTAATTTTGAATATACATAACACAGCAACATTTCCAACTCATTTAAAAGACCTTTCGATTGCATTCCTGGATATACTTAAAGAATTACGGTCTCAGGTAATACGTGAAGCATGTATTACGATCGCATATATGAGTAAAGTAATTCAGAACAAACTTGATCAATTTTGTATATATATTCTGCAAGAAATGATCAATCTAATACAGAATTCGGCAAAAGTTATTTCGTCAGCGGGTACAATAGCGTTAAAATATGTAATACGGTATACACATGCGCCGAAAATTGTGCCGATTATAGCACAAAATTTATTACATTCAAAAAGCAAAGATATTCGAGCAACGTTATCTGAAATTTTAGTTTTACTTTTGGATGAATGGCCAGCAAAATATCTTGAAAGAAGTGCAAATATGTTAAGGGATGCTGTTAAAAAGGGAATTGCTGATGCGGATAGTGAGGCTAGAAAACAAAGTAGACGGTAGGGTTCTATTAACGGTAATCAGCTGGTGGTATTATTTTAACGAATTTTTATTTTACAGAGCGTTCTGGGCATTTAAAAAACATTTTCCTGATTTAGCTGATGCAATGTATATGAATTTAGATCCAGCAGCACAAAAGGCACTGGACAAGGAGCGTGATACATTAGGAATAAATGGTACTAATTCAATGAGTGTTAGTCTACGTGGAAGTAATTCAAGTTTGAATTCAATGCTTGGTGTGGTTTCAAGTATGTTTGTTTGTTTTGTATTAAATTTTGCGATTACTGGATAATTAGCAAAATTTAATTTTGGTGTTGTGTCGATTGTTTTATTTTGTGTTTTTGTTCAAATTTTTTAATTTATACAGAAAGAAGGATACCGTCTGGATTAAGAAGCCCAGCCTCGACAATTTCACCAGGTAATTTTGTGTATTTTATAAAACATGTATTTTAGTTATTTAACAAACAGGAATTAAGAAATACAATACGTATTTTTATCTATTTTGTGCTTACACTAATAATTCTTGGATGGTAAATTATCGTTGTATCGTATTTTGTGAAATATTTTAATTGTGTATATTAGGACCAATCACTAGTGTTAGCACGGAAAATTTATCGGCTGCAAATAAATTGCAACGTGTACCTAGTTTACCGAAATCGTATAATCGGAATCGTAGCGGAATACCGGTTGTTCGTCGTGATCGTGAAGAGCGCGAACGTGAACGGGAACAAGAAATGCCACCCAGAGGTTTTACTGAATTTGAAAATTTTTAAATGATTTATAATGATTTTTGTAAACGATAACCACAAAAATAACTTTTCTGGTGAAAAATTTTACAGCATCTAGGCTAATATTTTATTTTTGTTTATTATTTTCACAGCTGGATTTCGTAGTGTGTCTGCTGTGGATACGGCTGCAGCCCAGCGAGCAAAAGCAAGGGCACAATATTCAAACTTAGCACGACTAAAAGTCACGTCGGGCACGGCTTCCTTGCGTAAGTATTTAGACCTTAGTTGAACATTAACGTATATCAGTGGTGCTCATTATATTAAATTTATTAAAAAGCAAATTAAATTACGGTCTACAAGTTTATGGTGCTTTAGTGTGGATGTAATATCTACCGTTTTTCTAAAATGCTTAATATTCGAATTTTTATGATTAATTATAAAAATCGTTTTTTCTTTAGTGTTCTTTGGGAGTCGAGAAACACAAGCGCATGCATAATAATGGGTTACATTAGCAACAGTTATAAATTAAAAACAACTTGATCAAAATTCAAGTCAGTATTTAATTCATTGAGTTTATCTTAAATTAATGTTTTTTTACATTTAAACTGTTGTAAAAAATTCTTACATTTCAAATTGATGCAAAGACTTACAAAATAATTTGACTGAAGAAAACGCGAATGTGTCTAATTTGATTTGATTAACCCAAGATACGAGTACGATTTGAAACTTATGAAGTAATATACATACATGAATCGACAAATAAGAATCGATTACTTCACCAAAAAGATCTGGCTTTTGTGCTACTACTGATGATTAAATTTGACTTTGCCCCTAACGCAGTATTATTCACAATAGGGAAGCCAATATAATTGAACAAACGGCTACTTTTCTCGAATGAAACTTCTGAAAAATTTCGATATTCTAAATGATTCACTTACTAATTGTTTATGAATAGTTAATTTGCGTTCCACGAAAAAATTGAAATGATAATTATTATATTTTTATTAACAATCTTGTAGCTTTACTTCATTCAAAATAAAATTTGAATTAATACTGTAAAATTGAACTTGATGTTCGAGGAAATCAAGGCTACTAAGTAGAACATCACTGATAAACGGGGAAATTGATTAGTCCCTCTAATACTAGGATACTAGTAATACTCTCTCTAATACTTCAGCCATTTAATCGCAACAATGGCTATTTTCCACAAATCATGAAGATATTGGTACTTTATATTTTATTTTTGGTGCTTAGGTATAAGTATCCTAATTCAAGCCGAACTAGGACACCCGGAGCTTTAATTGGCGATGATCAAATTTATAATGTCATTGTAACTGCCCATGCCTTTATCATAATTTTTTTATAGTTCCCATTTTTTCACCTAACGCGAGTTCTCGTGGTTAATTTTGGTCGAACACTGGGATTTAAAGTTAGGAGTCTTGCCTTTGTTTCATATAGCTAGATGAACATATATTAAATTTTATGGCCAAACAATAATAACGATTTATTGAAGTACATCTAGTACGTTCGTAAACAAATGTAATACTCCTAATTTTCATTCTCAAATTTCGACCAAAATTCGTACACTTGTTTAAATTAACAACTTCGTTCAATAGCAGTGATGGCACCTGATTCCTATCGTTAGTTCATGTTGTCAAAATCACAACAAATGTTCAAAATTTCATCCAGCGATCCTATTACATTTACGCAGTCACTTATGAAAAGTGACGACGACTGATTGTGCGATTGTGTTCCTTCAACTGTAATAGCATGGATTAACACTCTTTTCAGCACATGTTATAATACTTTCTAAAAATATTGTGCGCTTAGATTGGCCACGAGGTAGTCAAAGGTGACAGTTTCCACAGTTTCTGGAAATCGTTTGTGAAGGGCACTTTCTTCAACTGATCACCATTGACTAAACTAATCTTTCGGTGAAATTGTTTTCGTGCCGTTTTACCTTCATCGCGTCGTAGAGTGGAATCAATCAAATTGGTAGTTGCGAAATTCAAGTTTCCTGTTTACGATGTGGCGAATACTGAATTCGCTTAATCCGAGTTCTGCCATCTTTCGCATCGACTGTCCTCAATTTCGCTGGATTCTGCAATGGACCTTCTCAGGTTTCAGTCGAAGTTCCTCCACTCCGAGAACGATTCAAAGTTCCACAAGTTTCTTTACAACGTGTTATTGCACTGCTTAAGTTTAACGAAATGCTTCGATGTAGCGATGTATTCAGAACCTGCCGCCGTACATGCATTTTAAATGTATACTTAATACTGTGGGCAAAAAATAGTAAGACTTTGTTCATAATTTTAAAATTCTTTATTTATTTCTCCAAATCTAAATATTTCGTCCGCCTCAAAGTAATCCTCCCCGGCCTCAATACACTTGTGCCAACGCTTTTTCCAATCCTCGAAACAGTTGTTAAAGTCTTTTTCCGGAATAGCCTCCAATGCGCGTAGCGATTCACGTTTAATGTCTTCAATTGACTCAAAACGGTTTCCTCGGAGCGGTCGTTTGAGTTTGCTGAACAGCCAGAAGTCACACGGATCTAAATCAGGCGAATACAGTGGTTGCGGAACGATATGGGTGGAATTTTTGGCGAAAAAATCACGTAAAACCAATGCAGTTTGAGAAGATGCATTATCGTGGTGCAAAAACCAAGAGTTGTCGACCCATAATTCCGGCCTCTTTTTACAAATAGCTTCGCGCAAACGACGCATAACACTCAAATAGTAATCCTTGTTAGCAGTTTGGCCGGTCGGAAGGAATTCGGAATGCACCACACCTCGATAATCGAAGAAAACTGTCAACATCACCTTGATTTTTGACTTGCTTTGACGTGTTTTTTTCGGCTTCGGCTCCCCTTTAGCACGATATTCGGCCGATTGATCGTCTGTTTCCGGGTCGTAAGCATAGATCCAAGACTCATCGCCAGTTATAATATGTTTCATGACATCCTGGTAGTCGGAAAGCATTGTTTCACAGCCGTCAACGCGACACTTTTTCCAAAAAATTGAGTGATTTTGGAACCAATCGTGCTTTCACTTTTCTTAGCCCCAAATGATCTTTCAAAATGGTTTTCACTGCTCCTTCCGATATTTCAACGATGCCAGTAAGGTCTCTGATTGGTAATCGTCGATTCTCGAGCACCAATTCCTTGATTTTATTAACGTGTTGATCATCAGTTGATGTTGATGGCCGTCCTAGACGTGGTTCATCGTCAACACGTTCTCGACCCTCTTTGAATAATTTGTATCAATCAAAAACATTTGCCGAAGGCGTTTTGCAACATTCTGAACGTTTCGGCACAACAAAATTGATTCCGCACACACAATTTAATCTAACTTCTTTGTTGAATAATTTCACTCATTGTAAAAATCGCCGAATGCACTTTTTGTACTTCAGAAAGACAAGCGTATACTAAACACTAATGATTATTTTGATGTGACATTTGGCACAGATGTCACTGACAGTCATACCAACACAGAAAAAATAATATTTCGACGAATGGTTTTCCGCGCGAAATTTAAATTAAAAAGTCTTACTACTTTTTGGCCACAGTAGTATATCGACAAATCTGTTAATTATCGTTAATATTCGAAGAAAATTCAATCAAATTCATTCCAATTTGACATTGAAACGCCGCAACAAAGTTTATAATTAAAATTTGCGTAATAACTGGAATGATTGAAAATCTAATTCATTCGTTTTTGACTTCGGTTAGTATTTTTTTATATTAGTTGTAATCGACAATAGTTTCACACTCAATGTCGTACAGGGTCATGGTGCAAACCAGGGATTCATAAAGTCACAATTGCAATCTGGTTCCTTGGGAATCTATTTGAGCTTAAACTAATGAAGAGAACGTAATTAATTAGACATGTAATGAATAATATCATCATTCTCCTCAAAGCAGTCCTCATAGCCGAAGCAGCCGTAGCTCGTTACAATTGTCGCGAACGTCTTTAGCATATTCTTCTTTTGAGAAATGAGGTTTTTAGCTAAAATACGCGTTCGATAGGTACGTTGGTGAGTATCTTTGTCTTAACAAATAAATTTTTATTGCAACCTGACCAAAGTAATAATGGTACGCCAGGTTTGGGGCCGATTAGTTTTGCCTGAGAACAAACTTTAGCCAGAAACTGGGCAATTTAGTTTAATTTTAATGAGCTGATCCTGTTGGCTAAAATCAAATAAAAAATCAAATTAGAAAAAGCACTAGATATTCCATAGCAATTGCAACATGATAAACGATGATACAATCAGGAAAATGAATCGAAACAAACAGTTCACCAACATTAGTTGTGGAAGATGTACAATTCGGCAAATATCATTCTGTACTATTTAGTCTAGTAGCTTTTGACACTTAATTTTTTCACAGAATTGCCTCTGTGATAAACTGAGAGTTGAATGTTTCTTTTTTGTGCCGATAGAAATTTATACCAGTCAACTTGATGATTCGGTTTATTTGTTACGTTTTTAAGTTTTGTAGCATTTTGCCTTAATCTCTTAAATCATAAGGTTTGTTCTGAGACTTTTAGTTAGTGATAACACTCGACAGCGATGTTGCGAAAGACTTGCAATTTTGCTTGCGAGGTAAAGCTCACCCGATAGACCAGTTGGTTAGTTTTCGGTTACGATAAGGTTCCATATGCCTTATTTTACAATTAAGTTTGAAAGGGAAACATTCAGAGGTCAGAATATCATTAGTTTTCCTCTAGTTTTAGTTTGTGGCAGAATTCTTGTAAACGAAACGATGCCACCATTTTATAGTTCCTGAATTAGCCAAAAATCTGTTTATGCAGGTTATATTAACAGTTCCATCATTACTCATGAAGTCACTCACTCACTTTATAGATTTTATAATCAATGGATAAAATTGAAATTCATACTTTTCCGGTCAAACGTTTTAAGTTATTTATCGGGGCTTAAAAAATTATAAACATCTGAATTTACATGAATTTCAATCAGGAACCAGTACCTAATTTAACCTGTTTTCTTTTGAAGCAAGGTGCATTGATGCATTCATCAGGAAAATAGGAGAAAGATCCGATATTCTAACTTTGCGCGAGAAAACCTGGAATAAAAAATATCTGCCATGTTTATACTACGCCAGGTATTAACCTTTGATGCAAACTCGTAGTACCAAGCTGCATATGCACAGTTTCACACCCCGACAGCTTCTAATCTTTAGTTGCATTTCATTCTTCGTGAATTGGCAGCAGTTCAAGAATCGTAATTTTATCTCGAATTGGTAATTTGCCGGAACTAAACCTTTCCTTACAATTTTCTCACTATTTCCTCGCGTTACTAAATCAGTTTGATTACTGACACATGGTTAAGTAACGGATTAGTGCTATTTGATATGGCAAATTTATTCATTTTTCAAAATCACTTTCAGAACTCATTTCGAATTCTTTTTTTTAACACACAAACAGAGTTTTTGTCGAAACGGTTATGAAATGGTTTAGGCCATTTAAAAGGACAATTTTCCAGAGCACAATTTATGTTAGACTCTCAAGTGCTGCTTTTTTTGAGTTCCATCCGAAACGATTAAGAAATGACTTAGTTTTATTGTGAAACATGACGACCACACCGGATGATTCCTTAACGAATTTTTTCATTGAAGTCGCTTCCTAATAATCTCCTCTCAACTTTTTCCTAGCACTCAAAAAAATTGTTGATTTTGCATCGCAATTTTTTGACGTTTGGTATTTAAATTTAAGATCGATAAATTTCTAAAAAAAAAATAGTTATTAGATATCAAATGATACATTCTTAACAACCACATTTTTAAAAGGATGCGCACTATAAAATCATGTTGCCGTAACACAACTAAACACACCAACATGCCACAAAATGATTCAACTGAACGTGATAATGTGGAGCACTCTTAAATGTTTTTTTTTTGGAAATTGGGATTCCTTTAAATCGCTTCTTGGCACTCAAAATCCAGCCTTTTATCAATCGTTCGATCCGGGAAAAATTAGAAAATGGAACCTGTGCTTCACCAGAAGTGAAATTTCTTGAAATCCGAACTCGTTAAAAAAGTAACCTGGGGCCAAATCGAAGAACTCCCTAAATGAATTTTCCTGAAATTAGTACTCGAAAACTCTCTTTCAAAAATTTTCTTCAAAGTTGTTTTAGTTGATAAAAAAAAATTAAAAAGAAACGAGATCCCTGCCCGAGGACCTCGTAGACAAATTTATCCAAAATTAGGACCCATCGCAATCCTCTCTTCGATCAATTTCATACAAACAATTACGCCTTTTTTAATATTCGTATAGATGCAGCTAGCGCCGGTGTTTAGTGCCGGAAAACAAAGCGTCATTATCGTGAGGAAGTTGATTGAAGAGCAGCACCTAAGTTTATGAGCGTGGTTTGAGGGAATATGCATCTCTATTGACATTGTGATTATGTTTCCAAAAACATATTGGATAATGGAATGATATCTCCCATCTGGCGGCGGATGTTAATGTACTGTCTTCTCCTTTTTTTCAAATTGATTCTAAATCTTTCGTTTTTGTTATTAGTCCAAGCTCTTAAGATTCATAGATACTTGTTATTGGGAATACAAATAAGCTTAGAGGTTTTTTATATCTTCGAAGCTTTATTTGGAGAAATTGGTGCGTTGTATTTTATTCAAAATATTGTCCATCGTTAGCTACGACTTTTTCTCATCTTTCAGCAGAATCCGGATTCCGCGTTGAAAAAATTCTTCGTGTTTTGAGGCGATCCAAGAATCGGCCCAATTTATGGCTTCTTCGTAAGCGTGAAGTACTGCTCGGCAGGCCATGAGTCATCGACCTTCACAAGTGGTAGTTGGAAGTAGCAATGTCTGGTGAATAATCCAATTGAACCGCCTCCAAAATTCCCTTGACGACTCTTGCAACATGTGGTCAAGCGTTGTCGTGCTGTAAGATCACTTTGTCATGTCTTTTGGCATATTGTGGGCGTTTAAGCTTGTCAATGCTCGGCTTAATTACATCGAATGTTGTTGATAACGGTCTCCAGTGATGGTTTCGTTAGGCTGGAGTAGCTCATAGTAGATCACTCCGAATTGATCTCACCAGATGTACAGCATTAGCTTCTTGCCATGAATATTCGGTTTGACAGTTGAAGTTGTTGCATGACCCGGGCTTACTCCATGATTTACTGTTGTCCTAGTGGATCCACTTTTCGTCACACGTCACGATTCAATGCAAAACAATGCAAGATTTTGTCTTTGAAGTAGTTTGTTCGCACGTGAAAAAACGGCGTCTGACGTCTCTTGACTTGAGTTCACACAGAACGCAATTTCCTTGTTTTTGCATCATACCCATCGTCTTGAGGCGATTTTGAATCGGTTGTTGAGTCACTCCCAAAGTTTCAGCGAGCTCCTCTTGAGTTTGGCATGAATCTTGGTCCAATAACGCCTCCAACTCAGCGACTTCAAACTTTACTGGTCTCCCTTCGCGTTCTTTGTCACTGGTGTTAAAATCACCACTTTTAAAATGGTGGAACCAGCAGTACTCACATGTTTTTATTGTTGAAGCATGTTCCCCATATGCTTCACACAGCAGTCGACGTCCATCAGCTGCAATTTTCTTCAAATTAAAAAAAGCAGCGCTTCCCGTAAATTGCGTTTTGTTGGCACAAAGGTTTGACTTGGTTAGAGCACCAAAAATATGTTGTTTACACTTCAGCGAAATGACACATACTGATTTTTAGAGGGAAATGATAAAGTGTCATGAACATGAATATAGTTACAAGATGGCCCAATGCGATTTAACACTAGTTACGCCATCTTGTGTAAATCCCTCAAAACTTATTTATACACCCAATATTTTTGAAGAGATTGATATTCGTGGTTATCCAGTTGGAATTTTAAAAATGTACAAACTTTTCTATTTCGACCCCACTGAGTAAGTTGAACCTTCCTTGTTGAAGTTCCCGTTTTTAATAAAAGGTCCGAATTATTAAAAATAAAAAATAATAATTTTCAGAATACGCAACGTACTATTTCTGACTCTCGGATCCCTAAAAAACAAAACTATTTTCTGCAACTTATTTTAAAATCAAGGTTACTTTTTACATGTTGCCGTTTGCACCTGGTTTAATCACGTTATAATTTAGAAATTAAGGATTTTAGAAATTTTATTATTAATCACGAAGACGCTGACACGTGAGCACCACTGATTTTTAAGGAGTGATTTTGATTTCTTTAGATGCTTAGACTAAATTGGTAATAAAAATGAGTTTTCGATAAAGGAAAATTTTAAAATACGTTTGTGTGAAAATAGGATTAATTACTTAATCATTTTTTATTAACAGATACGGTTTCATCTACACAAAATACTTATTTACAGTAGTTAATACACATAAACACATTTAAAATATAATTCATTATTATTAATAAATTCATTTGAATTCATTTTGTATTGTTAATTTATTATAACTTATTTGTTTGTTTTTGGTATTTTCTTAACTTTGTAATTTGATTTATTTGCATGCAATGTTGTTTAACAGAAGGATATGTTGCCCAACAAGGTACATAACTAATTTTTGAATGCTATGACAAATAATTTTGATTTATGCTAATTTCCATTCCATTTGTTACATATCCAATGTTGTATATTAAAGCTCGGGTAAAGAAAAATAATTTGGTTGGTTCAACACCGATGTCACAGCAGCCGCTTGTCTCCTCAGAACAAAAGATAAAACGGGGTCGAAGTGGAGTATCACAATCTCAACGTAAGTTAATGATTTTTTTTCTTGTTTTGTTTAAATCTTGATTGCTAACTATATTTATAGCAACATCTCGGAGTACATCACCTTCTTCGCGGTTACGTGATGCAAATCCATATTACTATCCTCATCGACAGACTGGAACAGTTCCTAAAAAAACATCTGGTATACCGCGTTCATTGGCAAATTCACGCGAAACGAGCCCAACACGTTCAACATCTGGATCATATAAGCGTAGTCTGTACTCAACAAATTCAGGTCGTCGTCCAGATCGTCCTCCTATTAATCCGGGACGGCCGATTCTCGCCCAGAAAATTTTACAGCAGAGTCGTGAAGCGGAAAATGCCTTGGCTAGTGCTCTATCGCCGGACGATCATGATTTCACGTCAGATTTCCGCTTAATATCTCGTAAACCATCAAAAGATGAGTCGGACGAAAGTGAAGCGTCATCAGTGTGTTCCGAGAAAAGTTTCGATTCATATCGACGTGGTGATTATTCATTGAATGGATCACGTTCACGATTAGATAGTTATCGACCACCTATCGATGATATTGATACAATTATCCAATATTGTGCATCAACTCACTGGTCCGAACGGAAGGATGGTCTTATCAGTTTAACGCAGTATTTATCTGAAGGAAAATTATTAACACAACAACAGTTGCAATGCGTTTTAGAATTATTTCGCAAAATGTTTATGGATGTTCATACAAAAGTGTATTCGTTATTTTTAGATGCGGTTAACGAATTAATTTTATCCCATTCGAACGATTTGCATGAATGGCTTTTTATATTATTGACACGGTTATTCAATAAATTGGGTACTGATTTGCTTGCATCGATGTACGGCAAAATTTGGAAAACTCTTCAAATTGTATATGAATATTTCCCGCGAGAATTACAAGTTCAGGCTGTTTTTCATATATTATGCGATGCGGCCCAGACACCTAATTTAAAAACAAAAATTGCAACATTAAAATTTTTAACAACGCTGGCTACCACCTACAGTACTGGTGTTCAGTTTACATCATTTTCGACGGCAGATAAAGCGTTATTGAAAATTTCACAGCATGCGATCGACCAGAAAAGTGTTGAATTGAGAAGCCAGGCTAGATTATGTATTGTAGCACTGTACAGTTGCAATACTCCAGATATGGTAATGCTAATGAATCGGTTGCCAAAGAGTCTACAGGACACCTTAAAATCGGTCATTCAGCAAAATCTTAGAAGATCTACATCAGGTAAATGCAAAGTTAAATACATTTTTATATAGAGTAGATTCGTTCGTTTAAAATTATTAGCTTGCTAAATTTTTACTAGATTTCAATAGAACGAAAAATTATTGCTTGATTTTATAGGAAATGATAGTCCATCACCTTTATCGTGTTCAAGTCCAAAACCTCTTCTTAGTCCACAGCAAGGTGGTCAATATTGCTTGCAAAATAATTCTAGTAAGTACAGCTAGCAAAAATTAGAGTTATTTATTATATTAGATATAAATAGAATTTAGATGATTCAATCGTATAGCTATAAAAATGTAACACTCGCGCTCTTTATTCCTATTTAGGTCCTAGATCAAGGCAATCGTCAGTCGAAGGTTCTGATCCAATGAATACAGAGGAAATTTATCGCAATTTAAGGAAAACTACAGCCGAAATACAAAATTATAGCTTCGAAACAAAATTAGATAGGGACACAAATAGTAAGGATTCAGGTATAAGTCAAATGGGTGATCATTTAATTCAAGTCGACCAATATGTTTATTCAACAAATGGATTTAATGGTCATATTGGGTAAGCTAATATTTTGTAACATTAACGTTAACATTTTTGATGTCAGTGAAAAAATACTAATTTTTCTTGCAGAGGATAAAGAAGTTAACTTTCAAAGAAAATCTAAAAGAAGAAATTCTTATTATTTAGTATTATTTAAAATAATGTAAAAGTTTAAAAATTGTTTTAATAACGTTGGTGGAAAGGAATGTGAACATATTGCTGATACTTTTATATTTCTAATATGTAATTGAGAAATCGTTTGAAGTTGATCAAATTACATACTATTTTTTCTCTTCTGCTTCTTTTGTATATCTATATTTCGACCTTCCAAACGAATAAGGAGACCACGAATTGCAGTGGACACCAGAGTCACATTCAAATATCAGAAATACAATATTTGTGTGCCATTCTATTTCAATTGTTTCTCTCGCTCAAAATTATAACCCAATCAATCGTAGTATTCAAATTTGATCAAAAATGTTTGTTGTTTATTTTTAATTTTTTTTCTTGACTAGTAATAGCAATATTAATGCATCAAACGCATCAAATTTATAATTGTAGGCTTGAAAAGGAAGATTCTTGTAATGGCTCAAAAACTCAATCAGCCACTACAACTGAATCGAATACGCCTGAAAATACGGTACGTATGGATTCAATGGATGCAGCAAATAAAACATTGACACCTCATAGGCGAACACCGGCTCCTGTAACATTTACGGAATCGGGTGAATTAATTACTGAAAAGGGTGTTAAAGAAAGTGATATTATAGCGATGGCAGTAACACTCACTCAGGATACAAATCAAGAAATAATTTTAAATACACTTGGCCAATTGTCACTTTGTATTGCACATGGAAATTGTCAACTTGTTATAAAAAATTTTAAGTGGGTGTTTCTAATAAAAATACTTTTCATAATATTAATGAATAATTTTGATTGATTTTTCAGAGCTATCATGAAAATGCTATTAAATTTAATGGAATCGAATATAAATGGAGTAATAATTGCTTCTCTGATGACACTAAGTAAAATATTAAAGAGTGAACATATGCGACAATCTTGGAGTAATTTCCGTGAATTAATTTTGTTAAAAATTATTGACTGTTATAAAACAAAAGAGGTAATTTAAGATTACAGTACACACATTAGGTCTAGAATTATTTAAATCTATAACTCAATTTTACTTATTAAAGGTATCGCGAGAGATTGATTCTATAATTCCTAAAATAGCAGCTGTATTACCATTAGACGAATCAATAAATATTTTAAAACCAGTAACGGCTACCGGTGGTTATCCATCAAATTTGTGTGCTTTAAATATGCTTATTGCTTTGATTGACAATCAAAGTAAAGATTTAACGGAAAGTCATTTAGATAGTATTATGCCAAATATAATAAGGGTGAGCTATGCAAAATTTTTTAAAATTCGTTGTATATTAATTATATATTTTTCTTACATTTAGTTGACTGAAGATTCCGAATCTATGCTAAGAAAATCGGCTGTATTTTGTATTGTGAAACTCTATATAGCAATGGGTGAGGATAAGGTTAAACCAAAGCTTGCTTCATTAACTCCAAGTAAATTAAGGTAGGAATTTATTGATGTAAAATTTAATTTTGTAAATGTTGACACTATTTTTTATAAATAATCTACTATTTTATGCTAAAATTGATGAATTTTATCGAGATGTTTTCAATTGAAGGCGACGACTTTGAAATGACAGACTAGGGACTTCTAGCTTAACGAGATATATGTTATGTGGATTATTTTTCTAGATAATGATTATTTTTTATGTTTAATTGAGACTACAAATTATCTACGTAACCGGTGAATTGCTTTATATTAGAGTTTTGTAAGTGAGTACAATCCTTATTCATTTTAATGACGACGAGTTTTTAATTATTAAGTGGTTTTGTCACAAATAAATCAATTCGTTTTAAATTTACAATTGTAATGTTCCGATTTTTTAACCTATCTTATTGTTTTTGAAAACCTTTGTTGAAAAATTACCCTTCCTAATTTTGTTTGGGCCTTCCTTTGTTCTACACGGTACACCACTGGCTCATCTAAATAATTGTAAAAAAACACTTTTAACTTCATTCACTTGCTGAATGGGTCTTGATTGTTTGGTAGTATTAGTTGCTAATGTTTGTTAGTTGCTATCAGTGGCACTATTCTGGATTTCCCTTGGAATTGGAAAACTATTTTCATAGCAATGTTGTATCGTATATTTCTGGCCAACTAATGAAAAATTGCATATAAATATTTTCCAAAAAGAGGAATGAGAACTTTTGCTCCATATAATTTTTATATAGGGATAAATAATTCCCAATTTAACTTTGTTTTGGAAATATTTCAACAAAACTGAATCCAACATACGATTTTACGAAAACACAAGCATCGTCTGGGGAGATTACCTACAATCGAAACCTTTTCTTTTTGTATTGTTGTCCTTGTCCGAGCGAGTTTTTGACGTCGATGTTACATTTGTCGCCATCATGTCAAACTATCGTATGTGAAAATAATTTTTCACATTCGATAGTTTGACATGGTAGCGATAATTTGCGTAGCGGTTGACATCGGCGGAGGAAGCTACTTGTATTTGCGTGATATCCACATGATATCTAAACAGTCGTGATCGAAATCGAGATCTTTACGATTTCCATTAGATATTTTGGTTTGGGGAGAGACTGGGATTTGTAAACGTTATTTTCTGAAGTTGTTCAACTGTGTCATCGTACCTGTCGAAATTGTGGGGTTTTATGGTTAAAATTCGGCCTTTCAATTAATTATGGTCGAAATGGTTATTTGGTGGTGCCGGCGGGTTATTTCAAAAGCTCAGATCATATCGCAAATTGATGACTATGTGCATTTTATCGGCCTTTTTTGCGAGTGTTTCATTTGTCTAATGACAAATGAACACATAGATAATTCTCCGCCGGCTCAAGCATCCATTGCGTTCCGAATTATCTCCGGTATCCTTCATCTTGCGTGATGTTTTAATTTTAACACATTTGTGAATGCTTCTGGACGATGTAAATGGTACCACCACCTATGTTTAATATCAAATCATAGTTTTTGAATAGAGCTGAAATGAGACTATTAGTGATCATTTTTGGAATTAGCTTTGTTTGTGTCTAAATTTATCTAAAAAACCGTTCTAGTTAGATGGCTTATTTATTAATAGTAATTATTGTAATTCGAATTCGTTTTATGTAATTTTTCAATTCTTTTAACTTTTTACTGTTTTAAACCCTTAATTACTTCTGCTAAATATGCTAACGATGGTGAAACCATCGAGCCGCATCAAGCATTCCATTAATCGTATGATACATTATTTTCACGTCATTAGCTAAACTGAGCACGTTTGAGTTTTTAATTATCTCGATTATTCGATCTATAAAAACAAAACAATCCAACAAAAGTTTGATCGATTGTCGATCTCTCTAGACGAAAATAGCTCTGATAATTGTTAATTGGCAACTTGTGAGCAACTACGTTGGCCAAAACCTTGTAGTCGGTGTTGGGCAAAGCTATTCCGCGATAGTTATTACAATTTAGCCGGTCTCTTTTTATGTAGTGGACAAATAAGGGTTATTTTGCACTAAAAAGTGACGAGAAATAGTTTCGCCACACAAGAACGGTGTTTCTGTACTTTATAAACTCTCCAGATTCGTTGCGACTAGTGCTACTACTTGGATGAAAGTCGGTAGCGATTTATTTTATAGAATGGTATATGCCTCGAATACTGGTTTCGTCCTACACGTTCGATTGGAGTTTTTCTCGCAATCTTGCAGTCGTTATGTGACTTATTGATTGAGAGAGGTTGTGTTTGCATGCGCGATCCTTTGCTTGCAGCTAGATAACTCCCATCCAGCCATGTGATTTTAGGTTTAGATTTATTTTTACCTAGATTTGTTGTTGAAGCATGTGTTATCGCCAATTTTATTATGTTACACTGTACTTCCACAGAATGGGGTAGTGGTGGGCTGGTGTGCTAGCTTCAAAGTTGATTCGGATAGCTTGCTTGTTTATTGCTTCGGTATTCCAACGTAGATTCGTTGGAATCAGTTATTTTACGTGGTGGATATTTCGGAGAAAGCGGCATATTTCGCAGAAAGTGGTCAGAATCTACGAATGAAGCTACGAATATCCCTTTTGGGCACGAGGATGTAGTTAATTTAATTGACCATAACTGCATCGTTTGATTTTCATGCGCCCTTATGAATTCGCTTACGTGGGAAGTATGTGCTGTGGCTACCACCAGATTATATTGGATAGCTAATCTGGTGGTGCGCATCCCGTTGTTGTTTGACGCAAGGTATACGGGGTCTGGTCAAATGAACACTGTTTGCAGCCGATTTCTACGTTAAAACCCAAACAAATCTACATCGTGTTGGGGAATTTTATTTAAAACATTTTCGAGGTGGTCGTAGAAAGTGTCTAGCATGTTCTGATTTCACCTCCGTTGAGGCATGTAGGTTCACAAATGAGATGTTGAAGGGGTGCGTGTACAATCTGAGTACGCAGATCGGGTTGTTTATGGATTAAAATCTCCTACGAATTTGTGTATGTAAACGATTACTGATCAGAAAACCAACTCCACGCTCGTGCCTATTGAAGTTGTTGCTTTAACAGAGAGTAAATTCGTGGCGACTGATCGACGATGGTGTTGCCGCCTAGTCTAGTTGCTTGTGGTGCAATAGATCGAGCTTGTTCTGAGATGCCTGATCGATGAGTTGGAGGCTCTTCGGGCGGTTTAAGCTGAATACATTCCCTGTTCCAAATTTTAAATCGTTGTCCTTATTTCGAGTCCGAAGTCGTTGTTGTAAACTCCAGTTAATTATCCGAGACGTTTGTTGAAGTTTCGTAACAATTGTTTTTCCTAGTTGGGCTGCTCGCCCAACGCGAACCCCTTGCAGAAGTAGCCTTCATACACTCATTACACGGCTAGTTACCGGTGTACACCACAAGGAGGCGGTGTGGGCACTTGCTGAATTTGCATACAGATACTATACAGGATGTGAGTCCTGCGGTAATCCCTATGCATTTCAACCTAACCACCAATTTAAGGAGCTGGTTTCGTTGTAATTCAGATTGGCAGAGTATCCTTCACAGGAATGTGTTTATTCCAAAATTGTTTTGGGTGTACGTATAATCATTTTTAAATAGGAGTTGTATTTTTGATTTGAAATATATTTAAAATTAGCTACTATGCTGTAAAACTAAAAATGTTAAGTCTGAAAGCCGCTTCGAAGAGGCTTTTTAACATTTTGGATATGTTTTTGACTCCAATTTTTTAAGTTTACCAGTTTGTAATCGAACCATTAGGGGGACTACTTTGCGAAAAAGTCTCATCTCAAATAGTTGGCACGTTTCCGATATTATATATTGTTTTCTGTAAAGTTGAATCCGATTTTATTAATTAGTACCGTTTTTCGTTTCAGACTTTTACATGTATATATCAAAAAAGCTCAATCCATATCCAATTCGAGTAAATCATCATCGTCATGATCAAAATCAAAGTGATTACTAGCTAAAGGACGATTGTTTGCTAAAAAATTACGTAAACTTAGAAAAATGATTGTAATTCCAGAGTAAAATTGTAATACACAAACTGTAATATGTAATTCTGTTTTTCTAATTCTTCTGATTAAAATTTAAAAGTGTAAACAGATTCAATTAAACATACAAAAAGTAAAAAAAAACAAAACAAAACAAAATTTAATTAAAGCAAATTATTTTTTTAATATCATAATACAAAAAAAACTAACAAAATAATTTCATATTGAAATAATTATAGGATGATTCAAAAATTAACACACACACAGGCCCAAGTTGAATTGTAGTACATGAGTGGGGCTTGGCCCGATTTTGTCGAGAGATTACTATTTTTCAATTATGTGTTTTTTTACTTTTAATTTTATTGTATTCAACTAATTTTTTTTAATTTTATACATAAAAATTGAATATAATTTTATTTAATCTACTTTTATTTTATTTTAATTATCTACATTTTCTTGTGAACGAATTGATGAACGAATTTCAGCAAATTTTTATACTATATTTTAATTATTATGTAAGTACGACAATTAAACTAAGAGCATGTGTTGTTTTAATTTTGTTGATGATTATTAATTTTACCCATACTCAATTCATTCGAAACAACAAATTGTTTAAATTACATAGACAAAATACATACATTATTCTTTTGAAAACTCATAAGAATACGATTTAAATACTGAAAAATAACAAATTATAAATCCCAATATTAAAAACATTAATTAATCAATTAACAATATTTAGATTATTTTATTTTATTAACTATTTCATAGATTTTAAGTTTTTTGCTGTGAATTATATTTTTATTAATAAAAACAAAATAGTAACATTAAAATATGTAATAATAATAATATTAAAACAACAAAAAAATACATAATTAAATAGCAAAAGAAAAATTAATGGCTTTTTATAAATTGAAAATTTATTATTATTATTACAAATAAAAAAGGAAACAGAGTTATAATTATAATTAATATTACTTGTTAAAATTATTATATATATTATATATTATTAATTAATAAAATAAATAAAATTTATAACTAAGTCATAAGTAGCAATCGAATAAATAATAAAAACAACAAAAACAAAACCTATATAAATTTATATTTATAGAAAGATATTAAAAAAAATTAATTAAGAAACCATACTTGTTGTGTTTTTTGTGAAAAGGCATATTAATTTTGCTTTTGCGCGCTTTATTTATAATTTAAAATTAAAAGAATTTTTTAATTATTTTTTTTTCATATAATTAATTAAAAACTATATATACACATAGAAACAGAATTATTTTAATAATACAGATTATTAATAAATAAAAATTAATTTAATGAAAACAGAAAAACAAATGAAATCAATAAAAACAAATTCGCTATTTAATTAATATAAACACAAAATAAGTATTTTTTTTTGAGTGGTTTTGATTGTTTTTGGTGTGGTGCAGAACGAATTTCCTAAATTTTGTAAAAGTCACCAAAGGAGATTTGGTAAATAAAGGGGCCTTGAGATTGCAATGGGACTCACCTTAATATTGTCCAACCGATTAGAATGAGTTGAATTTTATTTCTGTTGAAAATAGATAACCAGGCATGACATCTGTAAAATATCCAAATTCGATTAAACTAATCTAATTATCAACGAGTTGTAATGAAACTCTGTTTGATGAATAGTTGTGCGAAAAGGATAATGGCGGCGATTCTAATGATAGCTATTAATATTACCCCGCTACAGCGACTATTCTGCGGTTGTTGATGGATAAACTATCTCAAGGCGCTCGAATAATTTGGGTATCCTGACAATGGAAGGGTATAATATTATATACTTCAGTAAGAAAATGATCAGACTTCATTCACGAGAAATGTAATTTAAGTAATAAGGACCAAGATAATGCAAAGAATAACCTGGAATGACTAGTAATCGAAGCAAAGAAGAAGAAAATCGGCGCGATGCTTTGAAGTGATGTGAAAATAAATCACACAATCTATTGAAACAAGAACACGAATGAAAAACTTAGTCATTTTTAAATACTAGGTGCTTAACTAAATTTCCGAGCTTTTTTGGACAATAAAAGAAATATAAAAAATGGTTTATTCAAAGTATTGTCCTTCGCTTTCTACACATGTTTGCCTTCTCTCTGACGCCTTTGAACCGAAACCATTCACCCAACCAAGTTTGCAACTCTTTGAAACGCCAAGTGTAGCCCTGCCAAGTTATGCGCCATCGACAAATGTCCACGCATGAACAACTTCTGACATAAATAACAACTAGATGTGTCGCTACTCGCTAACACCATCTACGTATTAAACACTATTCTCTTAGTTTGCAACATTTGTGAAGAACCCAAAATTTTTACGAAAAAGAAGTGAGAGGTTCTAAATGTGACTCTTGTCACAGACATATATAAAGAAATGCTGTAAGATCCTTTACTGCTTGGGCTATAAACCACAAGGAAAAATTAGATCAACTGGATTGTGGGTTAGAATTAGACAGGATTACGATCCAACCCCTGAAACCTCTCTAGATGTTGCTTGGCCACTAGTAAAGTTTAGTGGTAAGCGAAATCCAAATAGGTACCATACGTAACTTGGAACCTCTCAAGAAATATTTAAGGCAGCCTTCAATTATACCAGAAGTACTAATTAAACTATAAATAACACTCGTTACTACTATAATCAGAACTGAAGAATATACAGAAGTGAAATGAGGAAGGTACAAAGGAAATCTTTGAGATTATTCTGTTATAAAATGTCAGGTTAACTGAGGCTTCTTCCTTAAGAAAGATTCTCTACAAATCCAATTGATCATATTTATTTTAATAAATCGGACGTCTCATGCAAGGTTTTCGAGCACTATCCTATTCTGAGTCGGAGGTAAATTGGAATAAATCATACTACAGCTTTCCACTTAATGCATGAAAGAACTGGTACACTGGCTTTACCGTTATAAGTTCTCTCTTAGCTAAGGAGTGAGTATATATGTGGTGGTCATCAATGTGAAATGCCACTATTACAAACGCCTGTTACAAATTTGGGATTGAAATTCTCTTGTGGGCTGTCCGCAGGGAGTGTATTCTCGCCGTTATTGTGTCTCTTGGTTATTGACGAACTTTTAGTTAAACTAGTTATCTGGGTTTAACGCTCACGATTATGCGGATAATCTTGTACTTACGGTTTCAGGTAAGCAGCTAGCTCCCCGGAGCTAGTAGTAGATTGTAAAAAATTGGTGTGTCGCAAAGGGCCTTCATGTAAATAAACGATAAAATTAGATGGCCTAACCGCGGGATTGACCTTTTAAAGTCGCTAGTCATCTATTCTGGTGGCTTGTGCGAGGATCGTGGTACAGGTTTTGGAAACTATTGTCCTGCGCTTGAGATCAGATCATCATTGCGCTTAGGCCTGCTCTGCTCGGTATTAAAGTTGGGATCACGGTTTTGTTAGGAAGTGTAAACATTTCATCAATCTTGACTGTGGTTCCAACAGCTTCACGCTTATGCGGATGCCAGCTCATTGTACCACTCTAAGAAACTAGATCTAGTAAATTCTGGTCTATATTATCGACTCTGAACCTGCTATTCTATTATGATTTAAGTGGTGAGGCAACAATAAAAATTTACTTTTCTGGAGCTGAGGCAAGAGGCGTTTCTACTTCTGATCACTTCTACCTGTCGTACACCAAAACGTTTTATCACTGAACCTAACCTACTTTTAGTCAATTATGGGATTTCCTTAAGGAACGACCAACTAATCTTCTCTGCGATTTTAACGAGCCAAGGTCTCTATAAAAATACTTATGGGACGACTGCTTCGAAGCTTTTGCCAGAAACGATCCATTGTATTCAATTCTCACCATACTTCAGAGCTTGTGACATGGAGTGCTGAATCCTGTGAGCACAAGCCATTTAAATAAAAAAGGGGTAATGAAGGAAAAGATGTAAAAATAAGCACATTTAACACTTGGACAATATAGAGACGGACAAATTCGCTAGGCACAGCGGAGCCATTAATCTGGAAACCAAAAGACCGTTGATGGAGGTCTATCATCTATGCTTAGAACGCTAACGGAAGCCTCGCTAAATGAAAGGTGCGCAAACATATTCATATATCTCGAATAACATTAAAGTTATGGTGAAAATTATACTTGGGCCCTACAACACATTAATTTTCTTGCGAAGACGATATCAGGAACATTTGAATTCCAACTCTTATTTTAAGAGCCTTTATATATTGCCTTTTTTAGGGTTTCCACTAACGGTTATACCATATTGTTTTATGTAAATCGAGATATAATTTTATGTATATTTATGTGCAATAAAATGATTTAATATCCGACAAATATTCACTGTGGCCGCATAGTTATTCTTTGTAAATGAAATTTGTGGGTATTCTGGGTGATAGCCAAATATTTATTTCATCGATGTGAGAATACACATGTTTGGAAATTTGATTTCAATCTACTGAGATATTGAATTCTTTAAATAATAAAATCTGTAGTCTCATCAGCGACGACACGAATTATTTATTTAGAGAATTTACAATCTCAAAACTGCTGAACCTTTTGGTGAGCTTACCTCGATGGCTCTTGTACACAAATGTATGATGTCCGGAAGTTTTTATTCTTGATTAGGTAATTAACATCGTGATTTTTTTTAATATACGGTTTCCCAAACCTCCTTTGGAGACCTCAGTATTTCTAAATTTACTGGTTACAAATTAAATTTCTGAGTAAAAATTTCGTTGAGTCAATTAGTTTTAGTTAAATAGATAAGATAGTAAACTTTATAGTTTAGTTCACCAAGTTCGTCTAGTGTTAAGTGGATAATTTTCGGTTTGAGATTATTTATTTTTCTAATTTCATAAGTTTAGACTCTATAAGATCTGAGTGCACTTATTTAACACTGGCACTATGGTCGATAAAGCGTTTAGATTGCCAATGAATGGAATAAAAATAGCAGAGGGCTTTATACTAGAACAAACCGTAGACATTCGCTTAAAATTCATTTTCGAAATGTTTATGACATGAAATGATTAAAAATGGTCGAGATTCATTTAACATAACCTGAATTCAGACCTTCGTTAACTATTTATGTTAGATTAAAAATCTCATAAAGTAAAGCGAATTTGACAATAATCGGTTACGAATTAACTAAATTTAATATAGAATTTCATTCAGCAATGCCAAATCCAACAAACATCGTCTCACATATAAGAATCCTATCGCATCATATAATCCAAAACCGGTAAATGAACTGCCCAAGGTAAATTCTGCATATAGCCTTCCAGAACTTCATCCAAAATTCATAACACAATTTCAATTCAGTCCAACTTGTTTTGACCAAAGTCGGTTAGCAAACAGTTAAATTCCACCAAGCGTGTTAAATTCCAGATACTTTTTTAAAATTAGTGTTAGTATCGAAATAACATCCTAGATCTGACTAAGTTTATTAAGCATAGTCATACTTCATAGTCGCATTATATTCCCGATCGAGCACTCCAGGTGTGGAGTTTTACCATGTCGAGTGCCTGTTGTACTCATCAATAGTACATGATATTTTTAGATGGAAGTAAAACACGAAAAAGTTGGTTTGATTGTTTCTGAGGTAATTGGAAATAGCAGACCATTTGTTAGTTAAATAACACTCGATAGAATTTACAAGGTTTTTGAAACAAGAGAATAAAACCGGGAAAATTGTAGTTGCTTAATTTCTCTACCTTGTAAAATATTCATCATTCCGCCCTAGAATTTCGCACAAAATTAAAATTAGAATCCGCGATCGAATTTGACTACACCCGGTTAGTTGAATTCAATCGGTATGAATACGAGAATAACAATCCCATACCGCTAAACGATATTTTGATTGATAACTTTGATTTTTGAAAATACATGATTTGAAAACGGGGTTTTCACTAATCAAGAACGATTTGAATACTAGAATTCGTTCACTAAAAGTTGATATCTTGAAATTCGGGATTTTTGAAGGTCCAAGATTTTCAAATTCAGGATTTTGATTTACGGGATTTTGATTTCCGGGATTTTGATTTCCGGGATTTTGATTTCCGGGAATTTGTTTTCCAGGATTTTAATTTCCGAGATTTTGATTTTGATTATTTTAAAAATGGGATTTGGAAATCCGGAATTTCGGGGGTACCCGCCCCATTGGTATTTGTTGGATTTTTTCGAATCATCCGCGAGTGTGTTTCCATCAGCAGCTCCAAAGAATCGTCGCTAGATAGTTGTTGTCTATATTATATCCAGCCAGTAAAGATAACTCGAGATGCTAGTACTGGTATCGTATCACAACATAATCTTCATGCGTTGGTTTTCTGGCACCTCTTAGTTCGTGTTTCTACATTCTATAAGAACTTCCTTACGGAAGTCTTCAACAGCTGTTGTTCTTTTGTAATTTCTGGCGAGCTTCCTCCTTTTTTGGCGAGCTCACCAAAATTGGGGGTGTCTAATAAAAGATCATGTGCCTAGAATAGCTTTATTATGAGCAACAGGCGGCCTATCCCCTAGGCCATTAAGCTCCTGTTTTGATAAAAGGAGTGGGAACCGTATCAGTAGTGAATCCGTAAGAATATTTCTGAAGGCATTCCATTTAGTCTGCCTCCTGTCCCTAAAAATATATTTATTGGTGTACTGTATCCACTTTTCAGAAAAGGAATGATCGTCGAAAATATTCCAGTTATATGATAGTGTAAACCATTATAAATAGCACACGTTCGTATGATAACTTCCCCAGGTTCTGTCATGTGAATTCAAGAGTTAACGATTACCACCATATGTATTTAACTGGATGCGCAAGACCTACAACTTGACAATGCTAGAAAATAGGCGGAACCTAAGGAATCATGACCACCATGAACCAGCTTGAGTTTTGTTTGGGTAAATATGATTTGGCTCTTCCGATTTTACAATCTTCCAGTTAGAAGTAGAATTCATATATAAACTGCAAGAGTGTGAGGACCTTTACATATAAAGGGTTGTTTTTAGTTTTTACCATAGATACTTGCGTATATTACTCGTAGACATTTTAGATCAAAGATTATCGTATTTCATGTCATGGCTTGCGTTGTAATACTATTATTGCCTGATGGACATTTTGAATTTTCCTGGTAACAAATCCTCCCTTTATTTTCTCTCACTAAATATTCTTATAGTGACCATCATCATTGCAGGTTGTGCTTGCTAGGCCACAATTCAATAGAGTTTCCACTTAAAATAAAAGGGTTATAAGCATTCCAAATGTGAGGTTGACATTTGTGGTTGATTTCAGCAGGTGAACCATCACTGATTTATCAGAAAAATTCATCTCGCGAATTGCTTCTTCTAGTGAAATGTTATCGATTTACGTCATCTATTCTTTCTTCCGATATTTGTGCAAGGTAGCACCTAAACATTAAATAGCATGTAATTTAGTAATTTCCCATTCGATATCAATTTAAGTTGGCTAATCGAACCAAACAAGGTATTTTACAGAATAGTGGAAATTAATTGAGGTTGTCCACTTTCTAGAAAGGCGAAGAAAATTTATCCGTTCCTAACAACACATCTGTTGGGGTCAGATTGTCAAAATCAGGATCATCTGTCGCTAGTTGCATGTGCTGGAAGAGACATTCATCTGCTGGCTCGATATTGTATGCTACTATTTTTGATGGAAAATGTTAAATAATTAAGGTATTCTGTTATAACGATTTTAGCATTAGATGATCTTTAATTAGTACACTTGCAGTTGGCAATATTACTTGTAAGTATGACTATTGAAATGATGCTGTTTCCTCCTTATTAATGCGTTACAAGTTTGTTGACTCATTTTGCATATGAGTTACACTCACCCGATTTGTTTTCGTTATCGTCCTCAGTTAAATAGCGCAGTCCTGATATTTATTGCACAAAATTACTTTGATTGCGCATTATTTTCTCCATCAAACAGTTTCCCAGTTCGTTATTTTTCTGTCAATTCCTCCCAGTAACTGCCCATTAAACTTAGGTAAGTGTTATATGATTTATGTTTCGATATCAATCGAACTGGTTGACTAGAAATCGTATCCTCGTTTGTTCCAAATTTAATTACTCAAAAGTGGCTATAACTTATCGAAGTACATGTGACTCTCGGAGTCTAACAGAATCGATAAAACCATTCGAACAACCAAGCTAATACTCAAATTTACATTACTCAAAACCTGCGCAATAAAATATTGTCGTTAGCAGATGGGTTTATAACAATCGCCATCCAGGCATCGAAACCAGGAGTTCGCACAAGGTTTCAGATCACCGAATACCTAGAGCAGTGTATCTAGCGTACTTCTTTTCAAGGTTATTTACAACATCGTTCAATCACTAAAAGTACTATAGGTCAAAATGTACGGAAGTTCGTCACCAACCAGGTTCCTTTAATCTACCATTTTGAACGATACCGACATGAATCTTAACCCATTACAGTGAACATACCCTGTTTAGTTACAAGGGGATCCGAGCCAATGACAACACCAGTATATCGATTTTGTTACAAAACGCAAAAGTGGCCATGTGCGTTTAGGTGGTTGAATTTTTACGGTTGACATCATTTAGGTACGATGTATTCAACGAAGCTTATTTAATTTGAAACAAAAAATACAATTTAATAGCAGAAAGGATTAATTTTTGTTTGGCTCCATAAATCGAAACGTCTTACATAAGGAAACACCCATTAATCCTTCCTAAAGACAATTATAAGGTACACGTGAGGCAAAATTCAAAGTCAATTATCATTTCTACATCAGCAGAGCTCCAAAGATATAATCCTGAGATAGCTCTTTTGATGCTCATTTCTTCTGCCCTGTCACATTTCAGGTTTATGAGAAGCTGGAGTGAAATCTGTAAAATACCTTATTTTCGACAAGCGAAACCTATGAATGCACGATCCTCAATATAGATCACTTTCTGAAAGGAGAACCGCCACACACGACATCTCAACCAACATTGCTCCTAACAAGAACGTTTCCATCGATTAAGTAGGCTTCATCAAAGAAAAACAACTATGCAACCTTCAAAATGGTTTATACAGAATTATCGAAACGCATCCAGCATCTGATGGTGAGTTCGCTTCGTAGTAATGAGATGCCAGACCGTTGTCTAGAAGTGACCGGTAACAATTTTTTGACTGAAGCAAACCCACATGCCGACAGCACGAGCTAAAGTATTAAAATTCTTCAAGGATTTTGCAGCCTAGTATGCAACGAAAGTCTTCACGCCTGTGCTTTCCTTCTTCGTCCTGCAAAAGAAGCGATTATACAAATTGTAAAATTAAATGGCGTAGTGACATTCGGTATGCGTTTCGGTTGCATTCGTATTTCAATTTAACGTTCATTCGTGGTAAGAACAGCATGTTTTGGACACAATTTACAGTGGACACCATTTATCGTGTGGACATTTTATCGTATCCAGTTTATCGAAGATCGAAAAATTGAACGTATAACACAGTTTTAAATGTAAACAAAAATTAAAGTGTTTTGTATGTAAGAAATTCTATGGAACTAGGCTGTTTTTTACAAAGATGTTATAGAATATGGCCATCTGGGACTAAACTGGATCATTTCTTAATTTCTTAGAAGTTCTGGATTACGACCACGGGGGACTAAATCCGCCAATTTCTTAGCGGACCATGATGAGATTCGATATATTGAAGAGAAATGGGATTCCTAAATGATTTTTAGAAGTTTTCCGGAATATTTCCGCCTGGAATGGAACTCGGCTATTTCTTAATTGATCATGACAAGGTTGGGTATGTTTTTGACCAGAAATACTAAATCATCTCGATATATAATTCGATTTATCTTTTCAGGATTAAATATGTAATAGCATACAGTTTTAAAATAAATATGATTTTATTAAATAAAATGTTGGATTATTATTTATAAACATTTAAAGGAGCCTTGAGTATTGAAACAACTTCTATTTCCACAATTATCCAAATTAGTTTTGCATTCGTTGATATCTGTATTAGACGAGAACAAAATAAATTACATGCGGATTTAACTTGTGCGCATTATCGAACTTACCGTGACATTTCTTAGACTTTTTATTTTTTCGTTCAAAGCCCGATTTACAATCACAACGAAATTTGTCAATGCCGTTACTAATACTAACGCATTGCTGTGTTTCTATATTGCAGACGGAATTTGGTCCTCCGCGTGCACATGGTTCGATTTCTTGACATGTTAATGTCTTATTGTTCAATTCATATCCGTCCGGGCAACATTCGTGTTTGTTTGGAGACGTACAGGCTGTGTATGTGAATTTATTTATGCTTTTATTGCACATTGGCACTTTACATGTAATGGAATTGTATGCAAAACCTCGGCATGGTTTTCCACCAAAAGCAGGTTCTGGATTATTACACTGTCGAGTTGCTGTTATTACAGATCTCTCGGTCGTATAACGTAAACATGTTTTAGAACACGAACTTTTCGACCAATTACTCCAGCCTCCATCAATCTATTGGCAGTCGTAAATATAAAAAAGTCGATTAGATTTTTGATAAATTGAGATAAATTTTAAAATTACCGGACAATCAAAAACATTACACCTTTGTTCATCGGTATCTGTAACAAAATTGCAACTGATGTGAACACATTGACGTGATCTTTGTCGAATGCCGATGCCACATGTTCTACTGCACTCTGTCCATGCTCCCCAGTCCCCGAAATAATGCGATTCATTTAAAACGGTAACCGTAAACGATTTTTCGTTTGCACCAAACTTATTTTCGGCTACGCACTTGTATTCTGAATCATCCGATAGCTGTGTTTTTGGTTTAGTTACGACTGGACCACTTACTTGAAATCCGGAAATATTTTGAATAACTTCCCATTGTCCCTTAATATTTTTGTACCATTTTATCATCGGTGCAGGATTACCATGCTTAAAATCGCAGATTAACCTAAAATATGCATCCAGCTTAATTGCAACGGTATCCCGATTTGACGCAAACGCTGGTTTCTCATGTACAATAATATTAAATATTTGACCGTACTGTGGATTCACTTGATTCGTGCACATTATGGTCCTTGATAAATCACCAACAATGCCCTGTGGAATGAAAATAATGAACGTATGTTATTTTAAAAAAATGATATACTTACGAATACTTGAAGATTTGCGAGTAGCGATGCCACGCGATTTGAGCCATCGTCGCGAATCTCATTCCAAAATATATCTAGGCCTCCATACGAGCAGTTCAACTGTTTGGTTTTACCTTTTTCAATAATCACGTCTGTGCTCCTACTTAAATTTATGTCGTTTAGATTAAATGTATTTTGTATTATTTGGATTTTAAATTTAACTTCCAATGAACTGTCAATATGTTTGCATGAGTATGATCCAGTGTTGGCCATAGCCGGGTGGGTGACTTTTAGCTGATTACTATTTGGCTTAAATGGCCCCTTTTTTATGATTTTGTTGGTTCCATAAAACCATTCTACTACGGGAGTGGGCGAACCTTTGATCGGACAGTTAATTGGAAAATTTTTACTAGTTTTTGGAATGTAATAGACTTCTTTTGTTGATGTTGTATCTATATAGGGTGCTTCTAAAATTTCAAATATATTTATTATACATATTTTAAACATGTTATAGATTTTGTGGTAAAATTTACTTTCTACCGTGATCCAAAGATTCTTAGAGCTTCTATCTGTTTTGGGCGATCCATACTTGAATACGAGACAGGTATAATTGCTTGTGTGCTCTATTGTAGCCGATTTTTTTATATGATTTAGGGTTCCTACATATTCACCATCGTTATCAAATCCGAATGTTATAATATTGTATTCAGATTCTTTTTTTATAGTTTCGGCATCAATAACCTTCTTTCGGTTGTTTGTATAAAATGTTCCGTTTTGCAGTTGGAAATACTTTTCCCTCTTAATCGATTGTTTTATAACATTTTCTGTAGTTGTACTAAGACCTGTCCAGCTTTTCAGCACCATTACAGGCATTGGATTTCCTTTAACTTTACATTTAATTGATATTATTTCGTCTTCTTTATACACGAGCTTCGATGACGTGATGGTACGGATAGATATTGGTTCTGTGGAAAATAATATTTTATTGTTAGGATCTGGGATTGATTAAATTGTTTTAAATAAAATTGGCTGTGTTGATATCAGTATATAAAAGCCTTGGTATATGGTTACTAGGTGTATTGGGGCGTTTGAACCACAATGAACTATGACACCAAAGAACCTTCGTTAATAATTTTGTAACAAACTCTTCCCTGGAACATAAACCAGCATAATCATCTTTCAACTTAGCGTAGCCCCAAATATTACTCAGACCAATGTTGATAATTTCCTTTCAGTTCAAAAATCAGTTCAAGCCTTATCAGTTCAGCAGTTTTCTTCATTTGGTCTGAATTTCAACCGGTAAAACATTATCCACATCCAGTTCTTGATTCATAATCCTTGGAAGATTGTCTTTGAGAAATCAAACTCGTCGCGAGCCATTCATGTGAATTAAAGTCACCATCTTCTTCTACGTCGTATGTGAATATAGATATATTCGCGAACATTCCACGTCATCAATTCCCCATGATGATTATCGCTGCTGCTTATACAAATACTTAAATCGAAGGCCATTTTAAAATCCAATCCCCAAATCAGTATTGGATCAATACGAACCCGCGACCGTTGAGTTGCCACTTGGTGGTGTACATCTTCACTACTCGACCACCAAGTGTTATATTGGTGTAGAGTAGAATTTGTCACACTTCCCCACTTTAAACCTGTTCGTCTCGATTGCTTCAGTCTAATTTAATCATTTTCCGCGAATCTCTGAGGTGAGGTTCCCTTGTATTCGATACACCTTTCGAAACTGACCTTTCGTCTTCTGAAATTGTACATATCTCCCACGCTAATCGTTAGCGGACTACTGTACTGCACTGGACTCACGCACAACAAACTATTTTACCGTGTCAGTGGCTAAGCTGGCTCTTGTTGCCTCATACTCTAAGGCTAACGCCAAAACTTCTTCATAGTTTTACCTCTAGTATTGGTTCTGAAATGAAGTTTCAGATTTTCGTCATTTACCGCACTGATAAACACGTCCACTGTTAGTCCGTTCAACACATACAGGTCTGCAGTGTATTACCGTAAGCTTGAGGCACCAATTCAGTTACCTCTCTTTCTAAGTTTTGCAGGCTCTCCCCACGTAGTCGCTGTTTGCTTTGGAGTTAAATCTTGCATAATTCTCTTAATTGGAGTTTTGCCAATTGAGTGCTTTGTTCTTAACGTAGCTCAGTTAATTGACAATCGCTGACAGTTTTTTGACCTGAGCGTGGACCAGCATTCTCGCACCTTGTTGGTCTAATTTGGCATCGAAAAAAAGTTCCTTTATCATATCTCCCATGTCCAAGGATGGTTTCTGTTGTTCAGAATTAGGAGGCTGTACTGTTATGGTTTCTGTTTGATCCATCCCCCGGCTTCTCTCATTTTTTACTTCTTCGCAAGGCTGGCGCCTCGATAGATGCTTGCTTTCATTGCCTTCGGTTGAAAACCCGAGACTCTGCAGCTTATCCCGTAATTGCTGGATTGAATAGGCGCTTATTTTTTTGCCCATTGCTAATATTTGCTAAATCTTACTTCTGACACCGTCGGAAGACGCGTTTATAACTACAAATTTCATTCGCGCCAACAAACATAACTTCTTCAACAATTCACTATTTGTTCACTATTGCACTGTGCACTAATTTCACTTGTTACTTTTTACTAAATTACAACTGTGCCGGGATACCAATTTGCTCGCACTTATGTACTTGTCCATCGCTGTTCGAGATTATTCTGATTATTCTATCTGTCGCTGCATGCGTACTGCAATTGTAAATTATTTGCATGTAGTTGTATTCGCGAACATTCCAAGTTATTAATTCCTTTGTCTTTAAAAAACGCCGTTTTTAATCCCAGTATTTTCCATGACAACTATCGCCGCACCATTTACAATTGCTTTCGTTATTTCCATATTCCTCTCCATGTGGAAGGCCACTAATGCAGCAACATTGGTGCATGCTAGGAATAATAATCGCTCAATAAAATTGTTAATATGAGGGTTGTCTGAAAAGTTTCGGACCTAACAAACATATAAGACATTTTTTCTACAAATTTAATTTTATTCCTCTACATAGGCTCCTTCTAAGTCTATACATTTTTCTCTTCTATTTCTTCAATCCGTCCAAATAGTACTCGGCGTTGGCCTCTGCAAAATATTTATGTACGAAGGAGCTCGCCGCCTCAAAAACAAGTCGCTTGGGGCTAGATCTGGTGAAGAAGGAGGATGATCACGCAGTTCAAACCATAATTCGTGCATTTTTGCCGTGGCAACCGCTGAGGTATAAGACGGCGCATTGTCTTGTTGGAGCAAGACTTTTTTCTGCAAATGCTGCCGTTTTTCCTGAAGTTTCTGTCTTCAGCTTATGTCAAGTAATGATGCGTATAGTATGCTCCTTTAATGGTTTTTCTTTTTGAATAAAATCGATTAGGATAACTCCATGGCTGTCTCATAAAACAGTCACCATCACTTTCCCAGCCAACGGAGCAGCCTTTGTTTTTTGGAGCCAATTGCAGTTCACATTTTTGACTGAATTTTGGATTCTGGAGTATAATGGTGTATCCAAGTTTCTTCAACAGTAATTAGCCGGTGCCAAAACTCTGATTTATTGCGCCTAAACTGCGCTCACAGAGCGTTGGAAATGATCATTCGAACACGTTTCTGGTCCAAAATGAACAAACGCGATACACAATGCCATGACAGCTTTCTTATACCTAAATCTTGATTCATAGAACTTGAGCGATGTTATCGTCGGTAGATGCAGTTTCCCTTATGAACCGTAATAAAGCTCAAGAAGTTTGCCTTATGAACCGTAATAAAGCTCAAGAATGACTTAGATGAACCAGAACCTATATACATTTCCCTCTCTTAGCAGAAGTAAAGGCGAAATTTTAAATGAAACCAGGTAGCTTCTGGCTTGAAATAACTTAAAACATACTTACGACTCACAATCACGTAGAACAATACTTGCAGATGACTATGTCTATTTGAAGCAAAACATTTATAAATTCCACTGTCCCCTATTGTAGCATTTTTGAATATGGTAATGGGTTCATTTTGGATGTTAAGTGGTTTACTAAAAATAAATTAATAGAATTAAATTTTTTATAACGATTGTATTTCAAACTTACTTATTCTTAAACCATTTAACTGTTGGGGCTGGGCGTCCAGACGTCGTACAATTAAGTATAAGAGTTTCGGTTTCTTTGACCGTAATATTTGTATGATAATCTGCTTTGAAATATTCATCCGAAATTTGGAGGTGACTTAATACTGTTATTCCTTGGAAACGGGCTTCATTGATATTTGACGCTTTTTGTAAATTGTTTACTTCCATTTTTAATGGAATGCTGGTGTTTCTAACTATTATGCTATATGTTGAGTTTATGGTGCCATACACATTGGTGGCAATGCAAGAATATTCGCCGCCATCATGATATTGAATCGATGAGAAATCGAGTCGTGTTCCAATGCTATAATAATTCCCATTTTTCTCCCAACGCAAAAATGGTTCCGGGTTACCATTTGCTGTACATGTTAAATCGTACTGGTCATTTTCATTAACTATGAATTCGTTCCAATAAGGGCCACGATTTGGAATTTTCGATGTTGCATGGATGTTAAACGGTGGCCTAAATATTTCAAACCCAAATGATGCCGAATCAGATCCAGCCTTATTTGTTGCGACGCATCTCACATCACCTTTCCAGTCTGATGATACCGAGTCTATGGCGACCGATTGATTGGGTTGTTTAAAATGATCAAAACTTCGACCGTTTAATGTCCAGGTGACAGTATAATCACCTTTTTCGATAGGGCACGGCATTGTAAATTTTGTATTTAAAACAAGTTCTTTTATGGTAGAATAGCTGGATAAAGCTTTTGGCCTTTTAATCTGTTTTAATTGTATCGACTGTATTGCTGAGTTTAAAAAATTTTCTGCGAAACATTCATAATATCCGGAAAATTCTGATGCAACATCTAGGTCAAGTGTGTCGCTCGGTGAAAAGAAAACTCCGTCCCTTTTCCAAACAATGACGGGTGTTGGATTTCCGTTTGCATAGCAGGTTAATTGAAAAACACTTGTATTGTAAATTTCAATAATTTGTTCAGTTAGATTTAGGGTACTGAATCCTAAATCGTTTATCCGACCAATTTTTATAATACTGGGTGGATAAACGACTTCCAATTTAATTTCCGCCTCAGTATAACCTGCTTTATTCTGTGCTGTGCATTTATAAATTCCAGTGTCACCGTGTTCAACTTTAGCAAATCTTAATGGGGCGTTTCGACCAAAATGTTTGTTCAAATCTATATTATTCTAATGGAATTGCGATTTTTATTGAATTGGAATTTAGCGAGCTAGTTTCAGTACTTACATGATACCATTTAAGCTCCAGTTTATTACCGGGTATCGCAAAAATCGGACAATATAAATCAAATGGATGACCCAACTTTATTTTATATTCTTTCTGAAAGGGAAGATCTAGCTCTGGTTTATTGGTGATCGATACAGATAAAATTTGTTTGCGTAACCCCATTTGACAATTGAATTCGACTGATTGTAAGATATGGCTGCCGCTGATAGTGAGCACAGGTGTATTAGAAACTACCGTGCCATATTGGTCTGACCAGTTAATCGGCGTTTCATCACCGTTATAAGCGCATAGAAAATGTTGTTCGACCTTACCATAAATTTCGATGGACCTGGTATAATCCACCACCTTATCTACTTCAAATATAATTTAATTTTATGGCACTAGTTTTAAAGCCTTGGTTTTTACTTACCTGCTTCGTACACATAGAATAACACCTGGATAGACCCAAAAGTATTAGTTCCCCTACATGAATAGATCCCGGCATCTGCCTTCGAACCTCTTACTTTTCGAAAAATTTGCTTTGTCTCATCAATCGGTTTACTTTAAATAGAAATTAATAGTTATATGCAGTTAGTTTATTTTGTCGGAACTTACTTCTCCTTACACCAGGATATTTGCGGGATTGGATTCCCGTGCATCTGACAATCGAGCGTAATATCATCTCCCACATTAAATTCTATTTTCCGTTTAAAGTCAGCTCCAAAGTAGTCTTCGGCAATATTAATATTGTTTCGTAATCTTATTATACTGGCGCTTCCTTGATTTACGGCTAAATTGGTTGTGCTCAACAGTTGTGGACCCGACCAAATAGTTACCTCAAGTACTTGAGTTTGGGTGCCCAAATCATTTTTTGCAGAGCATGTATAATTTCCACGATCGTCAAATGTGACAGAATTGATGGTAATCAAATTTCCAGTAGAGTAATGTTGATTGTCTTTGATCCAGATTATAACGGGAGTGGGATTCCCCTTTGCAGAACACGTTAGATCCAACGACTCCGATTCATGTAATGTTATGTTGTAAAGATTTTCATAAATATTTTCAATTTTATTTAGATTCGAAGTTGTCGAAATGTTGTAAGGTGCTCGTAATACATCGAAACGAAAAGTTGCTTTTGCAGATCCCGCTTTATTAGTAGCTGTACAAGAAACATCTCCTACCAAGTTCGGAGTTACAACACTAAATTTAAATTTTCCATTCGTGTGCTTGACACTATCAATAGATTTTCCATTTAAATACCATTCGGTATTGAACTCGCCCGGTTCCATTGGACATGCCATGGAGAAAGACATATTTTCTGTTAGATTTACTAATTTAGGATAATTTGACAGTACAATTGGGCTTTCGATCATCTTTATAATAACGCTTCGATTAGCGGAATTTAATTTATTTTCCGCAATGCATTGATATGCACCCGAGCTAGTTGAATTTAATATTTTTAGGTTTAATTCATGTGTTATTGATAATTCCACATGATTTCTCTTCCAAATAGTGATTGGTTCTGGATTTCCATTTGCGTGACAAATCAGCCCAAACATACTGGTGTTGAAAATTTCTAGTAAATTTTGATTTGGAGCCAGTAAATGTTTCCCGCTGTCGTCTATTTTTTCTAGACTCAATATACTGGGCTCGTAAACAACATTAAGTTTTAATTCAAGTTCTAAAAGACCCGCTTTGTTGTCCACCCTACATTTGTAAATTCCGTTATCGCTGTGCTTGGCTGACGGCAATCGGTATTTATTATCCAAGATCGAATTATTGTGTGTTAATGTTCCATTCTGTGGAAAAAGGAACAAAATGCTTTTGTTTGTCGAAAACGCAAAATATATAATAAACTTAATCAAAAAATAATCTTCATGATTCTTCATGTACATAACCCTCATTGGCTAAAAATATTACTGAAATGAAGCAGGAGGGTTCGTCTAATGACAACCAAAAGGCAGAAATGGGAGGAGGAATCAGAGAAGAATTCAAAGAGGACTAGAAGTCAGGGAACTGTATTTATTGGCGTTTCAGTGAGGTGCTAAAAGCACTTTGTGGTGGTTGCCATTGACAGAGCCCATGAAGACGGATATACATCGTCCAGCAATTGGAGGAAGATGGAGAAAGCCATATAGTCGTCACTTTCCTAAAAATTAGGAGAGGAAGTTCTGGACCCACTTCGGCTTGTCATGAATAGAGGGAGGATCAAACCGGAATCTTGTCGAGTTCACGTATTGTGCCGACTAATGGCCGTTGTACCAAAAGGTTGCAGAGAACCTAGGTGAAGTCTAGCCTGGTACTAGACTATGCCAGAGAGGGTATCTCCTGCAGACCTAGAGCGAGAGCTTGGATCCAGTGACGTGAAAGAAATATGAAAATACTACAAATTAGCAATCCTAAACTGCTAACTGCCGACTGAAGAGAGGCCAAGTTGGAAGAACCAAAGGCTAATTATAGATCAACTATTATCAGAATAAATAGATAGTCGCTGATCGCACTGGTGAGAACTAATGGTTTAATTAGCTTTATATAGTTTTTACTTTTTTGTTTTCTATTGTAATGGGTTTGCAATCGACACCTACTTATACACAATCAACTTCCCAACCACCCCATACTTTTTCGTCCGTTATCGCTGAACCGCGGATAAATTTGAATTTTTGACTCATAGATGGAAAATTCGTAAGAATCCCAACAATTAGTTTCGAACGGATGAGATTATTGATTTGTGAAAAAATCAGTCTTCTCATCAGGTCGCGATGACTGATGTTGTATTACTTACTTTGGAATATTGTCTATATATTCTTACATGTATATAGGACGCCGATATCGGTATAGAGGCCCTGGCTGGCAACCTGAACATCATGGAGATGGGTAAGGAGGTATAGAAACACTCTCTACAAGCACGGAGATGTCCAGTTCGATGGGACTACTTTGTGGATCCCTGGAGGAATCACAGCCTGAGGAGGACTCATGCAACTGTGGTGGAGGTTGAAGTAAAGGGGCAAACCTAATAGTAAGGTTTCTATTGATTAATCATCATCACTATAAGGCATGCCATGCACAAACTAAGAGCTGGGGAAATAGACATTGTTCTAGTCCAAGAACGTTGGGCAAATGGTGACCGGGTACTTTAACTTAATACTCCTAAATATAAACTGCTATACGTGAAGAAGGTAGGTAAAATTCGTTTCTTAATTCTTGCTAAAAATAATTTGAATATCTTTCGGTTATCAAATTACAGTAATTCAGACGTGGTCACAAAAAGGACTGCGATGGATGGTCAAAATCTCTGGCTTAATACCAGTTTGCATTCCTCATGTTGGGGAAGATACTCGCACCTGTTATTTTAGGAAGTTTTCATTAAAAGAGGCTGAAAAACAAAAAACTGGAGTTGTCCTGGGGAGTGATGCAAATTCACATCATACAATTTGAGGAAGCATTGATACGAATGAACGTGGTGAGTTACTGCTTGTATATGCAATATTGGCTGTAAACCAACATTTATAATTAGAAATAGAATTGCAGGGCATTACACTTGTTTCAGATACCATTATGGATAGTTTAGTGAATTGGTATAGGTATCGGAGGATCATTCCTTTTCTGATCATTATTATCTCCAAAAACCTAGCTATAGAAACAGGAGGAAATCCGACATTTGTAGAACTATTCTAAGTAATTCACTACATTCGATACACGAGCGTTATATCCTAGTGGACCAGCTACCCGACTTTTTTATTAAGGCTATATTAGGTGCGTATCCTCCTAATAGAGCTTCGGGTAAACCTCGACTACAGTGGTGGTCAAACGGACTCCAAAACACCCGTAAAAAGGGCAGAAGGCTGCTAAGGTCTCGGACTGCTACAAGCATCCTCTAAACATACAAATACGAATTAAGAAATGCTAAAACAAATGCCTAGAGGTTATATACTGTAGTAAAATACAGCAGTCCTCTGAGACATTTAGGCTGCGTAAAGTGCTATCTCTGAGTCAAACCACTCCGTTTTTTTACCGGCCGGAAGGTTCTTGGACCGTAACTAGTGCAGAGTCATTGGAGTTACTATTGGAAACTCACTTTCCAGGTAGCTCAATCTGCGCAAGAGAAAAATCCTGTGGGCTATAAATAATTTAGCCTTATAAGGCGACAGGGTCGACTGACTTTACCTTACACTGGCTGGATGTTTTCTTCAAGAGCAGCCTAGACCACTGTCATATTCCTAGTAAATGGACTAAATTAAATGTAGTATTTATACCACAATAAATTTGTTAGTAGAGAAGCACTGGAGGACTGGAGGAGTGCGGCTTTAGTTACCTATTGCTTATGGGCTTCTTTCTAATTGGGGTAACAATTGAGGTTTGAATGTGAATCCACACAAAACTGAGTTGGTATTTTGTCGGAAGTACAAATTTCCTCAGATCACGAAACCCGATTTCTTAAATGATATTGGATTGACCTTCACTTATAAAGCGTTGTATATGGGCCTCATTCTGGACGGCATACTAACCTGGAAACCTCACATTTTAAAAAGAGTAACTAGAGCTGGGTCTTAAACGATGGGCTTAGAGCCTCACATTGTTCATTGGGTCTCTATTTCTACATTAGGCCCATTTTTTATGGGGTTAGTGTTTGGTGGCCAGCTGTAAATATTCTGACCAACCTACAATCCTTGGTGAAAATACAGTGCAAAGCCGCCCTGTGTATTAGTAGGGTTCTTATGAGCACATCCACTCAAGCACTGGAGATTCTCTTTCATCTCATCCCAATTTCAGTTTCAATTTCAATTGAGCAGGAGATCTTCAACGTTGGATCAATTGAGCCTGTTTTGTGGTGAATACAACAAGTAGTCGAAAAGCGAGCGGATTCTATACCAAAACACCGGTTGACGCTCAAAATGCATTTAACTCGGGAAGATGGAGCTGTAATCAAAAGGCACTTCATATATTGTGATGAATTCTAGCATATAGAGTTCTGGAGAAAAGTAATATCACTTTTATTCTTCTATCAAATACTTTGGTGTTTTAAGGCGTTGAGATTGTATTGGAATGAGTAAAATTTATCGAACATCTCACATAAGAGTGGCCCCTATATTCTGAACCGTTTCTTATGAGGATGTTTGTGTTATTGATGGACTTCTTCCAATTTCACTAGTAACAGTGGCTCCGTGGCTCAACATTAAATTTAATGTTATATGAGAAGGGTTGATGGCCTCTATTGCCTTACTCTCTTACCTCACGGATTATTTCAGATAATGATAGAAGGTGGTGCTAGAGGTACCACTTCTACTTACAGTTCCACACTGTAGAGGGATTACTCCACCATCCATATATAAGAGTTTCCACCTGTAAAAATACACACGATTCTGTTTCAATTCAAGTATGTCGTATATTACACTTTCGCAGATTTTAAAGTAGTCATTTGAAAATCGGTCTGAAAATGGGTTCAGTTTAAATAACTTGAAATATCAAATCGATCGATTGAGGCAGGCATATGAGACATGCTGTTTAGAGAAATAACACGTTAAACTATAAACGGGTTCGTATTTAAATACTTTAGAATGCGTATATTGTTGATATTTGTGTTCACCATTATATGTAAAAGCAATCCATCTGTATACTTACATGATACCATGAAATATTCCATTTGTTGTTGGGTATCAGTTTAAAAGGGCATTCCAATATTACTGAACTTCCTAATTTTACTTCCAATGCCTTTTCAAATGAATCAAGCGGTTTATTTTGGAGAATAACGTTTACGTGAATCGATTGGTTTTTAAAGCCCGAATCGCTTTCAATTCGACAATGGTAATCACCAGATTGGAATGGGTCACTTCCGTTGATGGTTAGTACAGGCGAATTTGAAATAACTGTTCCATTATGATAAATCCATTCAATTTTGATTGTAAGCCCTTCATAGGCGCACACAAACTGATGGACTGAATGATCGAAAATTTCAATTGATTTTGTCGCATCAATGAATTGTGCTGTAATTTGAGATAACTTTTAGTGATTTGGTAATTAAGAAAACAATAGAAACTTACATTGCGCGGTTAGGAAGAACACAGTTTCTAGATCTCCGTAAGCATTAGATCCTAGGCATTTGTAAACTCCACTATCGAACGTTGCGATATTGTTAAAATGAATTGCTTCTTTATTCGAATCGTAGATATTGCTGAATTAAGCGTATTATGTATTAAAATTATGGACAAGGATTTGGATCTAGATAATTACTTACTCATTTTTAAACCATTTAACCATCGGGGCTGGATGTCCTTTAATGGAACAATGCAACGAAATATTATCTCCTGCATTGAATTGGACAATCTTTTTGTAATCGGCCTGGAAATATTTATCAGTATTCGGTACATTTTCTAGTTTTAAAATCGTTATATTGGCATTTCGTGAGATACGAATTGAATCTGAAACCGCAGTAACGTGTGGTGGGAAATTTACAATCACTTCAACAGTTTTGGAACGATTTCCAAGCGTATTTGATGCGATACATGTATAGTTTGCTGCGTCTGTCGGTTCTAGAGAAATAAACGCGACTGAACTACCATTCAGCAAATGTTGGTTGCCTTTAATCCAATAAATGTGCGGCTTTGGATTACCAAGTGCGCTGCACGTAATGTTTAATGTTTCGTTGGCCATTGCAGATATTTTGTTGTCTGGCGTTCCAGTCAAATTGTACGGAGCTCGCAGTACATCAAATACTAAATTGGCCTGTGCAGCACCAGCTTTATTGATTGCTACACAAGTTGCATTCCCGTTCATACCAGTCGGTGGAACTGAAATTACATTTAAGGAACCGTCACCTTGTTTGAAATTATCTATAGATTTTCCATTTAACGTCCATGTAACTTCATACTCGCTTTTACTTTTGATCGGACACTTTACAGTGAAAGGCTCCTTTTCAGTTAAATTATAGTAATTTTGGTAGAAATGTTCTACTGCAGGGCCCTTGATTTCATTTAGCGTAATAATACGATTTGTAGTACTTAGTTCGTTTTGAGCGGAGCATTCGATCGAGCCCGAAAATCCGAATACCGTTTCTGTTAGGGTAAGGAGATGGCCAATCGATATCACATTTCCAGCTTTAATCCAACTAATTTCGGGTTCCGGATTTCCATTGGCGGTGCAATTTAGTTCTATCTTGGTAGTATTGTATACGAGTACTTCATTTACGCTAGGGTCTAATTCGTCAATTTCAAAATCTGTCGATTTCGTAAGTTTTAGTATTCTAGGTTCATATGTTATGTTTAAATGAATAGTTGCTTCCACGCTGCCGGCCTTATTTTCTGCGACGCATTTGTACTCTCCATTCGCATTATGGTTTACTGCAGGCCACTCCAGAAACTTAGTTTGATTGAAAAGTGTACCATTCTAAATATACAGTTAAAATTAATTTCTATTTTGATTATCCGGAATTTTCAAAATACTTACATGGAACCAAGTGAAGGCCATTTTATTATGCAGAGTCGGTTCTAGTGGACATTCTAACTTAAAACGGTCGCCTAATTTAACTTTATGCACTCGATCAAAAGTAGCTAACCGATTTGGTATTACAGCGATATCAACTGTAATGTTTTTAGTATCAAATCCAAGAGTCGTTTCGATTTGGCAGCTATAATCACCCGACTGTGATACATCACTGCCATTTATGGATAATTCAGCCGTTGTTGAAACGGTTTGTCCTGTGTGACGTACCCACTTTATATTCGGTCCTGGGTTACCTTCGTTCAAGCAAGTAATGTTCAGCTGAGCTTTATCGTAAATTTCTATTGGTTGTGTTACGTCAATCGGAATCTCTGTAAAACAGAAGCGAATCTATGGAAAATCTTAAGACAGTCTTAATACTGGATACTTACTTGTGAACGAATTCAAAATATTTATGATTTTTGGTGGATATTGAACATGTAGTTGTATATTGGCACGCTTTTGGATAGAATTCTTCTTCCCAAGGCACGTGTAACTTCCACTAAAAATCGGTTTTATATCGTACAAAACTAAATTTGTCTCATTTAACTGTAGAAATAAATGTATTTAAATTATGATTATGTACCTAATTTAACCGAGAACAAGCTAATACCCACCATTGATCCTTTTGGTAAATCTAACATTCCATTGAATAGCCATGAGGTTGTAACTGAGCTCACATTTGGCTGCACCACACATTTAAGTTCAACAATTTTGTCGCCAGCCTGAACAGTTATGACATTTTGTTCTGTGTTCACGCTTAGATCAAGAGGTACAACCTCTACAAGTGATTTAGATTCATCGCGACCTTCACTATTTTCTGCAGCACATACGTATTCACCTGCATCGGAAATGTCTGCTTTCTCGATTGTGTAGTTCAGAACATTACTTTGTCTGGAATATAAACTAATGTTAGGACGATATGCTTATATAGATTTATGTTTTTAGTGTTACACCGAGCTTAATGCTTTCAGTTGGGTGTTATCACCGACTTTCGACCAACTTATTGTTACATTAACCGCTGAAATTACACCGCAAATCAAATAAACCGATTCATTTTCATTTACTCGAATGTTGGAAACTACAGCCGCCCCTGGCTTTCCTGCATTGTAGGCAACAATGGTTGGCGATAAAAGTCTCTCAATTATATGATTTGTTGGATCTTTTCCATGTAGCTGGAATTTAGATAGATAGGTGTAGCTGTATATATTTACAGGAAGCGACTCAAAATCACGTAAAATGTTATAAAAATCCCGTAATGGTATTAAGTGTGTCATGTCCTAGCCCATTATGAAAAAATTAGGCATGTTGGATGGAAATGATTTTTTAAAACGATTTATGGCAGAAGTTCTGGAATATGGTCTACTGGGCTGGAAGTCAGGAACTCAGCCATTTCTTAACCGATTATAATGCGACTGAGTATGTTGGATGAAAATGGAATTCTAAAATGAATTTTGGATGTAGTTCTGGAAAATGGCCACCTGGGATGGCTCTCGACCATTTCTTAAACGATTATGATGGGATTGGGTAGGTTGGGCGGAAATGGGATTACAAAGTGATTTCTGGAAGAAGTTCTCTAATATGGCCACCTGTGACGGAACTCAGCCATTTCTTAACCGATTATGATGGGATTGGAAATATTGGATGGAAATTGGATTCTAAATTGATTTTTGGAAGAAGTTCTGGACTATTATCACCTGGATCAGATCTGGGCCATTTCTTAACCGAACCTTTGTGAAGTATCTAGAGTTAAAAAAGTATGGGTACCCAAAAAAAGTAGCAACATAAAAGTGTAAATGGCTTTGCGTTTCTAAAGTTAAAAAGTGTAGGTTCTGACGTTAAAAGTGTAAGAAACAACAATTTACGATAAAATATACAATAATCTCAACTCGATCAAAAGTAAAAATGTATTCCAATCATAAAGTTCATCGCAAAAATCAGCGGAAGTAATGCTACAAAACCACGGTCTATAATATGAATCTGGATTATAATTTGGGAGGTTCTTGTGAAATTCAGCAAAAATCAGTGTACCAGGAAGTGCCTGGTCTTTTCAATTTTTGCAATATTGTTGAAAAGCAAAGAATTTGCGAAAACCGATCAAGAAATATTAGATTTTAATAAATTTAAATATTAAATTTTCCAGAAGAGTTGTCGTTGAGGTTTTCTGCTATTTAAGCAGGAATAAAGATTTTGATTAAGCAAGACAGTTTTTACCAAAATTCTGGTGGTGTATTCGACATTTATAAAGTTTGGTGTCGACCACAACAATTAAACCCCTCCATATCTTGAATTATGTTTTATTTTATTATGGCCATATTCCAGAACTTATTTCAGAAATCCTTTTAAAACTCCATTTCCACCCAACAAGCCTAATTCATTCATAATTGGCTTGGACATGGCACCCTTAATATGAGCATTAGGGGATTTTTATAATATTTTACGGGATTTTAAAATATGAGATATTGAAAAGGGTATTTTGAAATACGGGATTTCAAGCCCAACCCATATTTAAATCAAATCAGTTTTACTGTACTTACCACAACCTTAAACGATTCTGTTGGAACTTCAAATGGGACTGTAAGAAATATGTCCCCGTTTGGCGTTGGCTTTTTTCGAAGTATATACTTTAATGTAATTCCACTATCCAAAACCAACAAAATGAAATCCAAATCATTAATGTACAAAGAATTTGATGGGCGAATCGCGAAAAATGTTTTATGCCCCTTTAAGGGATATCGATCTGTTTCGGAGATGGAACTGGGCTCGAAAACCGAAAAACCATATTTAAACTGTAATTCACTTTTAGTCGATATTTGCCCAGTAAAATTATATTCTGACTCAATTTCCATCTTCCAAATACCCGACACCGGATCTCTTATTTTGAATATCTTGATGTTGGACATATCGAGTATTTTTTGCCATTGCGACTCCGGTAACAAATTTGACTTTGGGTCGTATAATTTTATTAATGGTTTTTCTGCCGTGATTGTAAATGTGAATTCATTCATTGATTTGTCAACCGTAACATCATAAGAGCTTTTCCCCGCAGATCCCACTATCATACTGTGAAGCGAAGTATTCGTGTTTAGCGTTTCACTAAAAACTGGAAAAATATGGTCTATTTGCTCAGGTTCGACTTCAAATAGCATTCCATTTGATTTTGTCGCTAAATCGCGGTAGTCATCGGCCACATCAAGGCCATAATCATCATCAATACAACCCCCTAGTGATATAAAAAAATATAACTGACATCGTTTTCGTGAAATAAGTTTTAGAATATCCGGTAGTAACTCGGGATTTTTCGTCGCAGCATCGGTAACCACAAAAAATATTGAATTATCATTGGCTACTTCTAAACCACGTTTCAATGCGCTATAGCTCGATTCAGCACAATCCAAATTAGCCCCATCCCTTATTCCAAGAGTTTGAAGTTGTGCTTTAACCCCATTATAGTCTTTACTAATGAATATAGGTAACAGATCTGGCTCGAACTCTTCATCACGAAATTGCACAAAAATATAATTGTCTATAGGATTTTGATCTTGACGTGATACAAAATCATCCAATAAAATTTGAACCCCTTTACTTAATCCCTCGATTGCATCAGTCATCGACGAGGTTACATCAAACACGATCACTAAACTTCTTTCGGGCTGCTTCAACCCATTATTACCAACACATAAATTTATAAATGACACAACAAGAATAATTTTAATGAACAAATACATGTTACGAGCTCATTACAACATCAACTGACACAAAATGTATTCAGGAATTTTTGTGTATCATAGTGCTGTCTATTTTTACTTCCGCCAACAACATATTTTCCCAATATAATGAGCCGAAATGATGATTCATCTCAATCTCATAATTTTAAATTGGAAGCAGCACCCAACACTCATTAATCACTCGTTAATCATTACCGTTATCAATAAAATTATTTCGGAATGAACTATTCTGGACTGGTTGGTGGTCGTAATTTTGATATTCTGTTATCTAAATTTTCCGGTTGAGTTTCTGTCATTTTGTTGTTGTTTGTTTTAGTTTCTGGTTATTTCTTTATCTGCAGCCTCCTTTTTCACCAACACAATCACACAATTTTTTTAATTTTCAATTCTCATCTTTTCTTCCTTTTGTACAATCGATGGAACTTATGTGCACGCGTTTGATTTTCTGTTTGCAGATTTCGTCATAGTGTTAAGTTTCTTCCTTAAAGCTTCAAAATCACTGATATACGGAATGATTGCCAACTGGTGGTCGGTGATCCTCCGAAACTCTGCTATTACACACCTGGGTTCCTGGTTCACCTGAGGATCCTAGTATTGTATTAACGAACATAGAACTGATGAACCCGAGTGTGTCAACCAAAGATTGGAAGGTCGTCCAAAACAAGCACAAGTCTAAGCGCCAAGCTATTGCTTTTCGGGTCGACCGCAAATCTTTTGAGGCCATTTCTTGTTCCAGAAATTCACTTCAGTACGTATTGGACAGGATTTCCTTTAAGATCATCTCTGGTTCATAGATCGTCACTGTTGAGTTCCCGTAGTCGTTGGCTGGTATTCTTTGATGATGTCGATCCTCAATTTAAAACAGATCAACTTGCAGCACAATAAGTCTGCTTCCTTTGAGCTTAGGAAGTTGCTTTCTGCAACGCAAACAGATATCTTTCTAATTCAGGAACCATACCTTGTGCATGGTGTGGTTTCTGAGATTTTCTACAAGAATAATGTAATGAAACCGATGTCAGATAAGTGGGCAGATCTCATGACCGTCGGAGGAACTTGTAGCACTTATGTCCTGGACTACTTGCAACATCGTTGGTTCCGATACTGCTGCACTGAACAACCTAGTACTTTTGCTGCTTTGCACCGTTTAAAGCGGATGGTGCTAATGGCGTTGCTCCGCTGAATTACAGCGTGACAGAAAGATCCCTGAATAACAAAGAATTTCTCTTGGGTAAGACATTGCGGGAGCGTTTGATAGATAACACATCGTTTGCTGCTATTATAATTCATGTTTCAGATTTGGTATCGAAAACACTATCGCAAATTGGATTGATTCCAGGTTTCGTGCAGAGGGTTATGCCGCTGACCTTGCTATAACCATAGGGAACCATCTGAATGTTATGTCTGACCTGATGTAACCCTCCATACTGTGTAGTCTTATGGTGCATTAGTAAAAATCTTCACGTTAAGCCGTTCAAAACAGAGATGGTGTTCATCAAACGCAGAAATCAGGATGGTCTTATATCGTCCACTATTTTTGTGTGCGCAAACACTAATTCAGATCGCGCTAAGTATCTATGTGGGTGTCTTTTTGTCTTCTAAATTATCCTGCTCATTTAAGGTTTAGAACTTTACTATTATTTTTTTGTGAGATTAGTAACATCTGGGGTTTAGTACTAGCACTAAAGGAGATTATAACAGTTTTTTGTATAGCAGATTATAATAGTCGGAATCAGAATCTCGAATAAATCTAGACGAATCTAGAATATTCGATCGGTGTATAAGTGCGAGGGCAACAAAGAACAAACACAACGAGTCAGTTTTAGTTAGTCATTTGGGAAATTCGGTACGGCAATTTTTAAAGGCTAAAGTGAACAATGCGAACTAATAATAAGTGGTGTTAAGTGAAATTAGTGGTGTAATTAATTAATAAATAATTGTGGAAATTATTGGTTGTTGTGATTTAGTGTTGGTAAAATAAGAGAGGGAAAATTATTGTCGGAATATTCTAGTAGTGGCATAAATATTTACAAGATTATTTCCTGTGTTTTCGGGAATATTCCAGAAGTGTGTAAATGGCCTTTGCAGACCTTTACAGGTCAAATCCGTAACAATATATTGTGGTACGGAATTTAGTAAGGAATTAAAACTATTTCTTCCACACAGTGGAAAAACTGACCGGTGTGAAGTTTCCGTAGGGCTCATGTGATGAATTTTTGAAGTTTAATCAATTTCTCGTGTATAGGATTTGAATTAATGCTTTTTGGATACCGCACTAACCAAATAACAAAAATCTCCTAGATTGGATCACGTAGTGACTATACTCGTCTGAAAAAAACACATTGAGATATTCAAATTAATAAGCCCTATTTCGAGGGGCCCCGTAGGGCTCTTGTAATGAATTTTTGAAACTTAACCAATTTATCGTGGAATACCAATAGCCAAGTTCATATGATTATAGTCACTACTTGAGCCAAACTACTCTGAGATTTTTGCCATTTGGTTAGTGCAGTATCCAAAAAGCGTTATTCAAAACCAATACACGAAAAATTGGTTAAACTTCAAAATTTCGTTACACAGCCCTACGAGTCATATCGAAACATGGGTTACTGATTTGAATTTTTAAATTCCTTTCAAACGTTTAGCCATTAGTGCACGTTTAGCATTTCTGAGATTTTTGTTAGTTCTCTTATAATATTACTGCATAATTTCTTACTGGATTACTGGAACTTCATTGTTGAATAATTTTACTCATTGTAAAAATCGCCGAATGCACTTTTTGTACTTCAGAAAGACAAGTGTATACTAAACACTAATGATTATTTTGATGTGACATTTGGCACAGATGTCACTGACAGTCATACCTACATAGAAAAAATAATATTTCGACGAATGGTTTTCCGCGCGAAATTTAAATTAAAAAGTCTTACTACTTTTTGCCCACAGTAGTATAATTAAAAAGGAATCAGCATTGATTATTATAATTGAAAACAATTTTTCGTATTATTAAAATACACTGTTAAAAATATATAGTAGCTTAAACCATTTCTGAGGAACTTAAATTTTGTTACTAAGTATACACTGAACACTCGTGAAAAATTGCATACTGGGAAATTGAAAGTTTCGTTTTTGTTAATTCTTAATACGGGATTCCGTACGGAATTAGAACAGTTCTTGTCACACAATGAAAAAATTGATGCAAATAGGTTTTAGTGTAAATATTTCTTACAAATGACAATTTTTCTTAAAATTGACTTTTACCCTACAATTGCTAAACAGCCAGGGAATATGTTTATTTTGATTTGAGTCCTTGCAAGTAAAAATAGTTGTAGATGTCGAGGACGCCATCTCTTAGAAATCGACCGAATTCTAGGACATGTGCCCTAGAGGGGAAATGATTTTTTTTTTGACTATTTTAATTACAAATATTTTTAAAATAAAACTTTTATCATTTTTATGGCGACAACTTTCTTACCATCTTAAAATATGTATTTTGAACCTTACGCCCAGTAACAAGACCGTAAACGTAACAAGACCAAACAGAACCACAAGTATTAAATACATCAAACTTTTTTTAAAGGTTTCGATTAACGCTTTCTATAAAGCACATCATGTCGTGTTGCGTGTTGCGCCCACTTTGTTTGAAGATTAACTAAAGCTAAATAAAACAAAATTTTCGTCTATCATTTTTACCGCCCATTTACTGGATTACAATTACATTAAACACTTTATTATTTGTCCCGATTTCATTATCGGCTCTACATAAATACCGTGATTGGTCTGAAATGTCTACTCTATTCTTTGCTAATACACCATTTGTATATTGAAATCCGGTTATGGTTGTTACGGGCTGCCATGTACCACTATTCAATTTGAACCATTTGAATGTTGGTTTTGGGAACCCAGTTGCAACGCATTCTATTCGAAATTTGGCGCCTTCTCTAAACCAAAAATCAGTTTTTCCTTCCGAGATTGTAGGCTCCGAGACTATAACTATTTGAAAAATATCACCACGTTTGGGATAAAAGGTGTCAGAACACATTATGATTCGTGACGAGTCCGCAATCACCATCTGCCGCATAAAATTATTTGAATATTAGTTTTTTTCATAAACAATTAAATATCGTATTTTACTTACATAGTGCTGTGATTTATTAAGTGGTAAATATTCCTGAATCGTCGATTCCGATTTTTCTACCAATTCAAACCAATACGTTTCGCGTGATTTAATGGAACATTGAAGAATCTTAAACTCACCTTTTCTCATTTTAATTTCTTGATATTTGTTTTGAATTAACGTTGGGGTTACAACCGGTTGCACAAAAATCTTAAACTTAAATTCGTTTACTCCAGATTTGCATGTATAAATGCCTGTGTGATATGGCATTGGTGCAGGTAATTCGAGAATTGGAGCCCTTGGAATTAACTGTGTCGAAGTTTTAATAATTTTATTGTTGAAATACCAATATATTTTAGATGATTGGCGTGATACTGGACACTCTAATTTATAATTTGTGTTTGATGAAATATTGAAAATTTGGTAATCGACATCAATAGCCTTTGGGTTTCCTTTTATTTGAATTGTGATAGATTTATTAACGTTCAACGATGGTAAAATTGCTGTACATGTATAAGTACCGGCATCTTTCAAATCTAGAGACTTTATAATATACATAAAGTGTGCAACATAATCATCACCATACGATAGTGCACTGTATCGATCAAGCGATTTAGCATGGTTTGCACTCGTGATATTATTACCGTTGAAATAAACTGTTTTCTTCTCTTGAAATAATAATGTATTCTTAATTTGCAGAGCAGACGGATCGAAGATAACATTAGTTCCAGTTACGATGTCAGTTGAATGGATACGAATAATTGGTAAAGGATTGCCATAAGCTGTACAGTTTATACTTAGGTAATCACCTGGATTGTATAAGAATGCGGGTTTCGATAGTGACAGCGATACCGAGGGGTTTGGTTCTGAAAAAATATATCTTTCATAGATGAATAACTAAAGGAGATTAGTTGAAGATACTTACTTTTAACATTTAAGTAAAATATTGCTTTGGTTTCACCAAGCCCATTCATACCAATACACTTGTATATTCCACTGTCCTTCGGAAGTGCTTTTTTATAAGTAAGAATTGGTTGGTTATGATTTTGAAGTTGAACACTAAAATAAAAGGTCATGTCAACTTCTCATTTCTCACATTTCAAAGCACCATTTACGGCTCGCAACCTATTTGAAATCATTATTTGATATTTGGACCAAAGAAATCGGCCACCGGACTCTTCAGCCTCACTACAATCGCCTCTAGTAACAGTTTGAGTTCTGCTGGACATTCGTCAAGGTAACGTCGCTCATCCTTTCTTCTAATTACATACACAATTACATATTCTTACTATTATTTTCTGTTCTCAACTAACAACTTTAGTATTTTATTTTTTGGCGAAGGTAGTAGCGTTTCAAGTCTATAATGATCTCCATCAATACAGTACAAAGACAAAACCAGGAAAAGGTTGGAATCCATTCACTCGGTGATGGACGGTACTAAAAGATTTCCGAGTAAACGACCAAAATAAGAATAGATCAAAGCTGCAACTGCACGATTAACGAGCAGCAATTTGTGCTGAGAAATCGCTGATGTCCGGAAAGAAAATCAAGGAATTAGATAACGAACCACGACAAATCTATGGAGGAAGTTCACCTCTTGTAAGCCCTTTCAGCTCAAACGTTCTACTACAACCAAAAACCATGATGTTCAATCTGTAAAATGTTACATAATAACGTTTTCTATATACTACAAACCTCGAACACGCGTGAAGTAAGCAATTTTAAATTAAAATTGAAAGATTATCAACTTTGGTGTAATGAACCAAGCTCGTGCAGAGAATCTTTCGAGTGTACCCCACAACTACTAATTGAAGAAAATACTGAAAACTATGCATATTGAATAGAACAATCAAAGACGAGCATGTCATGCTAAAACTTATTTTGTAACGAGAGATGGAATGTAATTTCGGCCAAATAAAAGTATTTGCTTTCTCTCAAATTTAGTAAGGCAGGCACCTCTTGCCATTTTTCCCAACGAAAAAATGTAAAAATATTATTGAGCTCAGAGCCGGAAAAATATGATCAATTTCGAATGTTTACATGATTTCGAATTAAAATGCGGTTAATTTGGATCAATATATCGATTGGTTTTACTTTGATCGAAGTTTTAGTGTTTTTAAAATTCGGCTTCTAATTGCTATAATGTGCTTCCTATAAATAATTTGATCATAATTTATTCATTAATGTGGTGGAATCAAAGCAATCCTTAATATGAAGGTTAAGATTGAGACATTAAAAAGCACACTAGTAGAATGCCACAGTGCTATACAACTATCAGCGTGTAACCACACACGCAAATACTGTAATAGGCGTAAAGTGCGCTGGGAAACATCCATCAAAAAATATAACAAAAGCAAGAACAAACCAGTGAAATCATCACCCAGTAAATTACAGAGGTTGCGAGGTAGCTAAAGAGCTGGAAATAATGAGAAAGAACAATAGAAATCAAACAAGTAAGAGTTCTCAACCTAGGATGCAATCCTACTCAAAACAGATCCCCCTAAATAGCGCCAAAATAAGAGAAAGCACAACATATGCACAAATAGCTCAGCAGAACGAAAATATCAAGAAAGCACCTAGTCAGGAAAATCATGTCCTGCAAGAATTACTTCAGAAACTAAACGTTATCAATTCACATTTGGCTGCGCAGGACCAAAGACTAGAATCTATGGGCGAGCAACTGAAAAAAGCAGGAACAGATACTATAGGAACACTGGAAAATACATCGATGAGCCAAGATAAAAGAATAACGGATGCTTCAAGTAATACTAGAAGTCATTGACTACCTTCATTCTAGTTCATACAACGTCTTGCGCGCAACGCATTAGAAGTATTTTTAAACACACAAAAAATAGATATATGCCTTATCTCAGAAAGTCATTTTACCAGAACCTCGTATGCCAAAATACGTGGATACTGCAGTGCTATCAAGCTCTACATCCAGCAGAAAGAGCTATAGAGGTGGGACAGCAATCTTTATTAAAGATAATATTAAACACCTGGTTAAAAAATAACAAGAGCTATATCATATCAGCAATCTACTGTCCACCCAGATATAACCCATAAATGAAGACTACAATAAACTTCTTAAATCGCTTAAATTTAACGCGAAAAGCATATTCTGCGGATCAAATAGAACTACTCCAAACAGAAGAGAGCTATTTGAAGCAGGCAGGGCATTAAAATGGGAGTTTCATTCCAGTAGAAAGACAACCTACTGACCTACGGAGCCAAATAAAATTCCTGGCCTTCTGGATTTCTAGAGGTATTTCCAAAAATTACTTAGCAGTCGAAAATGAAGAAGGGCTATCGTCAGACCGTTCTCCAGTTTTAATGACAATAAGTGACACGGTAATAAGGAAAGCAAGCCCTCCAAGACTAACAAATAACAAAATAAACCGATAATACTTTCGGCAACTAGGGGAAGAAACCGTGAATCTACAGGTGCAGATCTCGAACGCTTACATGATAGAAGAAGAACTGGAAAGCCTCATTGAAAGTGTACAAAATGCGGCCTGAGAATGTATTCCTGATCAGCAAGAAAACTTACAAAAAAGTATATACTATTCAGTTGAAGTGACGGAGTTGGTTAACGAGAAAGAAGAGCTCGAAAGGCTTGGCAGAGAACTAGAGCCCCTGAAGGCAAATCAATCCTAAACAACTCGTGTGACAAACTTAAACTACTTACAAAGGAGATTAAGAATGAGTCAGTTGCTAACTTCCTAGCAGTAGTAACCTGACAGATAAACCTGACACGGATTATTCCCTGTGGAAAGCCACCAAAGGTTTAAACAGGTCTAAAATGCAAGTTCCATCCATTAAAATGGTTGATGGAACCTAGGCTCGCAGCGAAAAGCAAAAAGCTGATCTGTTGACCGAACACCTAGAAAATATATTCAAACCACCAACTGGACAAGCGGATAATGAATATTTAACACCTATAAGCATAATAGACAAATTATCTGTGCTACCAGTTACTCTGAAAGAAATCAAACAAGAAGTTAAAAACCTCAAAGATAAAAAAACCACTGGATATACGACTTGATAACTGGGCAAATAATCAAAGCCCTACCGAAAAAGCACTAAGGAAACTACAGCACATAATCAATGCTATCTTTAGACTAAATTACGTTCCGAGACAATGGAAAGTAGCGGCAATCATAATGATTCCAAAGCCTAATAAACCACTAAACGACAAAACATCGTAAAGGCCAATTTCTTTGATAACAATTGGCTAAAGCCAATTATAGAAAGCAGAAATCTTATACCAGCACATCAATTCGGGTCCCGAGAAAGGCACTCAACGATATAACAGGTACATAGGATCACTGATACAATTGAGGAGACGCTGGAAAAAAGAAAGTATGTTTAACAATATTCTTAGACGTAGCCCAAGCATTTGATAAGGTTTGGCACCGTGGCCTGGAATTTAAGCTCCAACGGGACTTGCCAAAACAATATTTTGAATTGCTAAAGTCTTACATCAACGAGCATTTTCCGGGTGAGACTGGAAGGGGAATACTCAAAACTAATGAAAATATTGGCAGGGGTTCCATACGGCAGTGTTCTGGGCCCTGTATTATACCTATATGACGCTAGACTCTAAGCTCAGGTGGAAAGCGCATATTAAAAAGGAAATGCAAGAATTGAATTTAAAATTCAGAAAAATGCACTGGCCTATTGGAAGAAACTTCGAACTGACAACGCACAACAAACTGTTGTTATATAAACAAATCCTAAAACCAATCTGGACGTATGGTATTCAGCCTTGAGGCTGCGCAAAGAATACTACAGTTAACATCGTACAAATATTTCAAAACAAAGTATTGCTTAGCATTGTGAATGTTCCTTGGTACATTAGAAATGGCAATCTCCATCGAGAATTAAACAAGGAGTCGTGTACTGCGACTACAGCAGCATGACAATGAGGAGCTGGGGAACTTACTGGATCACACCAATAAGTCGGAGCGCGTAAAAAGAACAAAGCCATTAGAATTAGTGGTTCCCTGTGTCGCCGAAACCAAAGGACTGGCAGAGCTGGGCTGAACCCATAGGTTTCATCCCACAAGAATATACTACTAAACTAATAAGCGAAAAATTAATTTCATCTAATTCTGGCCAAATAAAAGAATTTGCTTTCTCTCAAATCTAGTAGGGCCTCTAAATCCTTGCCATTTTACTCGACGAGAAAATTCAAATATATTATTGAGCTCAGAGCCGGAAATGTTTGCTCAATTTCGAACGTTTACATGATTTTGAATGAAAGGGCGGTTAATTTGGCTCACAGGAGAACCTTGTAAATTTCCCCACTCCTAAAAACAAGACCGAGTTAATGAGATGCATTGTAATGATAAATTGTGGTGGGAAATACATCGCAAATCGCTCGCAGCTATCCGAACCCCTCAATTCATTACTCAAGAAACATGTTGACTTTTCTTGGTCTAAAATTCAAGAACAGGCCTTCCAAAATCGTAAGAAAATGTTAATAGAAACTCCGGTATTGGGATTTTATGATCCCTCTAAAAATGCAATCGTTAGCGCTGTTGCTTCCTTGCATAGAATTAGCGCTTGCCTGATGCAAGAAGACACTCAAAGGAAAAGGCAAATAATCTCATATGCCTCTCGATCAATGACTGAAACTGAGCTTGACATGGGCGGCTGAAATTTATGTTAAATATGTATGTGTTTTCAGGTTACTTTTGAAAGGCACCACAAACTGCTTATAACTATATTTCGCAAAGTAAAAAACTTGTTGATGCTTCGACTCCCCGTCTTGAGCGATTCAGAACGAGATTAATGTGAATGACTATATCGTCAAGTACGTTCCTGATCGCGTTCACCTATACCTCATCAGGAAAAATGAAGAATTGGAATCTGAACCGAAGCATATGCGAACTATAAAAATACACGACCAACTTCTAAAATTTTGAAACGTTTCATAATCGATGTTTGGCTATCTAGGATCGGTTATGTTCTGGAAATGTTTTAAACCCAGATCGTACCTTGCCAAACCATATAGAGGCATATACCGCAGAAATTCGTTGACATCTCCTCCCAGTGTCTTATTATAATAATCAACTAACGGGTAATCCTACCTACATTGCAACATCTTGTCTTGACAATTAAATTATGAAAGATTATGAAATGGAATAACTCGATATCTCAAAAAGGTACCCACCTTTTGAGGATAGGACAAGGGTTAATGTACCGGCACATAAACAATAAATATAGAAGACATGTGGGCAAAAAGTAGTAAGACTTTTTAATTTAAATTTCGCGCGGAAAACCATTCGTCGAAATATTTGTTTTTCTATGTTGGTATGACTGTCAGTGACATCTGTGCCAAATGTCACATCAAAATAATCATTAGTGTTTAGTATACGCTTGTAAATATTTCTGAAGTACAAAAAGTGTATTCGGCGATTTTTACAATGAGAGAAATTATTCAACAAAGAAGTTCCATTAAATGTTGTGTGCGGAATCAATTTTGTTGTGCCGAAACGTTCAGAATGTTGCAAAAGGCCTTGGGTGATAATTGTATGTCAGCGAGCAAGTGTTTTTGATTGGTACAAATTGTTCAAAGAGGGTCGAGAACGTGTTGACGACGAAACCACGTCTAGGACGGCCATCACCATAAACTGATGATCAACACGTTAATAAAATCAAGGAATCGGTGCTCGAGAATCGACGATTAACAGTCAGAGACCTTACTGGCATCGTTGAAATATCGGAAGGATCAGTGAAAACCATTTTGAAAGATCATTCAAGCACCAATGAAGCCTAAGAAAAGTGAAAGCACGATTGGTTCCAAAATCACACAATTTTTTGGAAAAACAGCGTCGCGTTGACGTCTGTGAAACAATGCTTTCCGACTACCAGGATGTCATGAAACGTATTATAAATGGCGATGGGTCTTGGATCTATGCTTACGACCCGGAAACAGACGATCAATCGGCCGAATATCGTGCCAAAGGTGAGCCGAAGCCGAAAAAACCACGTCAAAGCAAGTCAAAAATCAAGGTGATGTTGACAGTTTTCTTCGATTATCGAGGTATGGTGCACTCCGATTCCTTCCGACCGGCCAAACTGTCAACAAGGAATACTATTTGAGTGTTATGCGTCGTTTGCGCGAAGCTATTCGTAAAAACAGGCCGGAATTATGGATCGACAACTCTTGGTTTTTGCACCACGATAATGCACCACCGTATTCGCCTGATTTAGCTCCGTGTGACTTCTGGCTGTTCAGCAAACTCAAACGACCGCTCCGAGGAAACCGTTTTGAGTCAATTGAAGACATTAAACGTGAATCGCTATGCACTTTGGAGGCTATTCCGGAAATTGATTTTAACAACTGTTTCGAAGATTGGAAAAAACGTTGACACAAGTGTATTGAGGCCGGGGGGATTACTTTGAGGGGGACGAAATAGATTTGGAGAAATAAATAAAGAATTTTAAAATTATGAACAATCTTATGTATCGCACGGCAAGCAAAATTGTGTAATTATTTTTCTTATCTTTCAGCGTTAATAGAACATTTTCTACACTCGCTCGTGCGAGTAAGACCTGTTCTGGCACTCGAAAGCTAGAGCTGGACCATGACCTCTAACAACATGAATAATGTTCAGTTCATTCGTTCCATCTTTAATCCAATTAAAGTTGCGGAAAACAAACATAGGATTCCTATGAACCATGAGATATAGCGATTTTTAAGAAGCAGCGTTATCATTGGATTAATTAAATTCAATCAAATCTGATGGTCACGCTACAAGGTCGCTACAAAAAATATTCCAGTAACAACCAGCCGGTGTATACCGTAGAGGAAGACTCCGACTGCACTGGCGAGACGACGTCAAACGAGACCTACGTATAACAGGACGCCGAAATTTGAGAGCGTGAGCGATGAATCGAGAGGGATGGAGGGCCACCATACATAGCTACTCTAAAACATTTAAAACGGTAAACTAATAAGATCTTCTAAGGCCCAGCGAGCGACAAAGAGTTAAAAAGTTAAGAATAATCATGTTTCTCGCAACTCTTAAATTTCATAATTTACTTACTTGTTTTTGAACCAGTTGATTCGTGGTAGTGGATTTCCCGACATTCTGCAATTTAACTCAATTTTTTGGTTTTCAAATACCTCAATGGCTTTTTCATAGTTAGCTTCCAAATACGAACGATGAACTGAAAAACACTTTTATACAATTTTATTGTTTTATTGGTAAAGCATAACTCATACCTTGGATCGTACTCAATATTGTATTTCCTCCAAATATGTAAGCGTTATTTCCAAGCGTAGCTCTCGTGAAATCTGTAAAATCAGTGAGCTGCGGCGGTGCTAGAACTTGCAACGTAGTAGATGTATTAACACTTCCTAAGCGGTTTTTGGCGATACATGTATACTTTCCTTGATCACTTGGCTGTAGCTTTTGGAAAACAATGGAGTTTCCTTTTATAAAGGAATGTTCGTTTTTCATCCAACGTAGATTTGGGGTGGGTTGACCGCGTGCACTACATTTCATTTTATAACGACCATTTACAATACGATTTCGATCGGGAGATTTAAAGATTTTAATATCATAAGGAGGTCTGTTTGTATTACTACTTGATGCAGGTACTTGTAGTGTGGTTGTCTTATTTATACTTCCTAGGTAGTTAAAAGCGACACACGTGTATTGTTCGTTTTCGGTTGATAATAGATTCTGGGTTAAAATTGATCCTTGTTTCAAATATTCGTTATTCTTCATCCAGTAGAAATCCGGTTCAGGTTGACCAAGTGCACTACATTTAATTTCATACCGGACACCTGCAAGAAATTGATTTTCTGTAACAATTCGAATATTGTAGGGAGGTTTATCTGTGATGCCATTTGAGTTTATTAAATCAACAAACTGCGGAGGTTCAGGTACTTGCAAGTTGGTTGTTTTATTTATTTCTTCGAAATAATTTTTAAAAAGTTTATCCTCCAAAAAATCGTCGCTCGAGGTTTCGCTGACTGAAGAATTTAACTGGGGTACATCAGCAACTTGCAAACTTAGTGTTACATTTATCTTTCCTAAGTAATTTTTGGCCACACAAGCATATAATCCGTTGTCAGTTAATTGTAGTTTTTGGAATACAATTGAACTTCCTCTCTGGAAATATTCATCATTCTTGGTCCAGTAGAAATCTGGTTCAGGTTGGCCGCGTGCCTTACACTTTATTTCATATCGATCATTTATAAAAAGTTGTTTGTCTGTTGATGCATCGATTCGAATCTCATAAGGAGGTGTACTCGTTGCGCTACTGTTTTCTGGTATTTTGAATCGTGGCAAATCAGAAACGTGTAGTTTTGTTGTTTTATTTACCTTCCCTAATATGTTCTCGGCGATACATGTATATAGGCCATTATCAGTTGATTTAAGCTTGTTGAATGCTATTAAATTTCCCCTTTCGACAAAGGAACGATTCTTTGTCCAAAGTAACCTTGGTTCAGGATGGCCTTTTGCACTGCATTTTAGCTCATATTGATCATTTACAAAAAGTTGTTTGTCTGTCGATGCTTCCACTTTTATATCATAAGGCGGGCGTAAAATATCGATGATCCTTAAAGCACTCACTGAACCGGCAGAATTTGAGGCTATACATACTAAATCACCGTTCATTCCTGAGTGTACTGAATCAAATCTAATTGATCCGTTAGGCTGTTTTAGGTGGTCCATGCTATTCCCGTTTAATGTCCAACTAACATTGAAGTCATCTCCTAGAATTGGACAGGATATGGTAAATGAAGTGTTCTGGTGTAATGCTATGTCTTTATTATAATTCTCTTGCAAGATCGGTTTTGAAATAGGTTTTTGTGTAGTTGGATCAGGCTTAGCAATCTCAGATGAGAGTCGATTCTCTATTGGTTCTGTCATTTGAATTATTTTAAGTTTACGAATATCCTTGCCCAACTGATTTTCGGCGTGGCAACTAAATTCACCAGACTCTTTCCTACCGATAATTAGGTTTGGTTTATTCGAAACAATATTTCCTGTTTGATTTGTCCACTGTACATTCGGTATTGGATTGCCATCATAAGCACAAATTATATGCAGACCGGCCTTATTACCGATTTCTAACGAGTGAATTTTATCGGTATAAGTGTAAGCGGTATCATAAGTTAGCAGATTTAGAATTCTGGGAGGATACATAACGTTAAGCTGAACATCATCACGCATTTCTTCAGTCTCCATTCCGCCAATGCATGTATACGTGCCTCTAAAATCTTTTTCTACATTAAATAACACTAAATTTGAAGATTCATACTGAAATTTGTAAAACAAAACTAATGAATAATATTTTTTTTCTGCCATGCAAGTGTAGTATACATCCCAAACAAATGTCACATATATTCAAGCCCCGTACTTATGTTACTGTGAAGTAAGACTCGGGGTTTTAATACCGGGAGGTATGCCTTTATTTTCGCTTTGGTAATTCAAAGAGTAGTTCAATGAATTCAAAATGTAACCTCAAGGAGATAAGAAATACCTAAGCGATTCAATACATCAACTCGTTGGCGTAAGTAACGTTTAGGAACGTACAATTTAAAACATATTTGTGTACGAGAGCAGTCACCTTGGTAAGGTGGAAGCGTACTTTTGAACGCCACCAAATTGATAGGGAAAGCAACTAAGAGGTTAAGAGACTTGTTCCAGGATTGGTAGAACATAAGCATCATAAATGAGATTTAACAATGAGTGAATCACAAAACGCTTAATGAATCCAAGCAAAGTACTAGTCTTTAATTTTATTGTTTTGTACTGGCGCTGTCCCATGGAGAGATTTTGCCGCCTCATCATAGATGTTATTTAATCGAATTATCTTCGGATTAATGAAAAATAAATTTTTGGAAATTCACATCAGCACGCGCGGTCCCTGCTGGAGTAAATGCATAACTTTTTTTTTGCAAACATATTTTTAAAAAAATAAAAAATCACATACACCCCCTTTCAAAAGTTTAAGACCGTTTCTGTCTGTTCTGTTTTTTCGGTGATGAATGATGCCTACAAACCTGGATTGATGAGAACTCTTACCAGTACTTCTTTGAAGCTATTCGCGACAACTTGTAACGCAAAATATGGCGTCCACTCCATTCTGAATGCATCTCTTTTCCGGTTCTTGCTCATACCTTGTATGCTGCAGCTTGTTATCTTCAAATTTCAGATCCCTTGATTGCAGTAGTATATGGTGATATCTATTCCAAATATCACAATCATTATTTTTGAAGCATTTGCGTTTATGACTTAAACCTCTTAAGCAGTATTGCTTGCCCTTTATAAATTTTCTATCGTCTTTAGAGTTCATGCTTTTAAATTTTTGCAATCTGAAATTGCATGATTGCCTGGGCAGTTCCAACAGAACCTCGATTTGATTTTTTTCTTGGATGTTTGAAATGATCTAAATTGCATCTTTCCTTATTTTGGCTGTGCACCGGTTGGATGAGGTTTCTCGACCCTTCTTCCATCGTTAATTACTTGTAATACTTGGAAACGGGCTTCCAAGAATGAATATAAAATTTCAATCGTTGGAAATAAGCTCTGGCTTGTTTTTGAAGAGTGATGAAAATAGTGTCCAGCTGTCAATATTAGCGCCGAGATTTTCACAGCATATAAGCTTTCTTTAGCTTGATCATTTAATCTCCTGATTCTTGTGGCAGTTTTTCCATCAAGTGTTGGTTGAGATATCAGAGTTTGTAACTGAGCATTCACTAATTTTCGTTGGTTGTTGTATCTTTCTTTAATTAGGTTTTTACTCTATGGAAAAACTTGAATTTGGTAGTGGATTTTTGAATTTTTCGTAGTGTATCGTACTGATTTGAATTTTGTTTCTTAAAGTACTTGACCGAATTTTGCTAAACCAGTTTAACTAATCGTCAGTCCAGATTATTAGATTGTTGAGTAAATTATGTACTGGAAGCGCGATTTTTCGATTTAAAGTTGAAACATTTTGGGAGATCAATTGCTCATTAGAGCACAACGGGGAAATCTACCAATCTACTAATAAGGCGGAAAGTGAAGCGGAATAATTGTTAGTGATTTTTAAAGTGAAAGTAGTTGTGTGATTTGTGTGATTTAAAGTAATTGTTAAAGGAGTAAAATGATTTAATGAATAACAGTGTAAACCATCATACTTATAGTGTGACGAACTGGATTTGACGAGGCAAATTGTTAACAGTTTGCATGTTTCCGATATGGTAATTGTGGTAACACAATTGGGTGACCGCATGAAAAGAGCACAAAGGAAAGTGAAGCATGGAAAAAACCAGAACATCCCCTCCCTCTTGCATGAAATAATTTTCTCTCCAGTAGCTCTGGAACCTGACTAGGATTTAATGATCAGATCAATAAGACCTTCAGCCAAGCACAAAAAAAAATAAAAGAGAATTATATTAAGACCACGCCACACAACCTACTCACAGTAAATCGTTTGAAATTTATTGCACAAATTTCTAGTAAATTGCACAATTAGTCATCTAACTAATTACTATTTATCAAAATACACAAATTCATATATTTTGTTATTTGGGACATATTCCACTCGAATATTCAAAGATCAATGTATTTTACTTACCTGCGAACCAGTCGGCAACTCTGGCTTTCCATTAAACAACCACGGCATTGAAATATGTGAAACATTACACTGTAATTCTACCCGTTTTTCCCCAACTTCAACGTTTACAATTTTAATTGGGGTGTACACATGTAAATGGTTTAATTTAACCGTTACAAACAATTTCATTTCGACTCGGCCTCTTCTATTTTCAGCTGAGCAAATATATTCACCCGAGTCCGATGTTTGTGCTTTATTAATGGTATAATTTAATGCGTCGCCTTGTTTCGATTCCAAAAATTTAAGATTACCAATCGCTCCAACTTTCGTCCAACTCGCTGTAATACTCAACTCTGAATTGATCCGACAAATTAAATTAATCGGATTACCTTCTAGTACAGTAATATTTTTACTTTCAATGTTAATTTCTGGAGGATCGATTGTCATAGCTGCAATGGCAGGTGATATTAAACGTTTAATGCGATAGTTCGTTCGATCGGTTCCCTGCACTTGTATTTTAAAAGGTTCACTTGGGATTGGAAAAGATTCAGTTAAATATAAATCATCTTTCTTTTGCAATTTATAATGAAAATCTTTATCTCCGGTGGTACTAAGTGTAACATGTTCTAGGCTCCCAATAAGCGTTGCATTCGATACCGATATCGCGATATACGTATTATATCCGTTAATTGGGGCATGCATAGTTTGTTCCATCGAGCTTGGTTCCTCAACAGCAAATCCATAATTAAATTTTAAATCGCTTATGGTTTGTACTTGCCCCGTGTACGGTGTTTCAGATACAATTTCAACTGTGTATCGACCAGGTATTGGAACTGTTACTTGAATCATTTTAACAGTTGCAAAATTCGTTAACATTTCATAGTGCTTTGAAGATACGTATTTTTGATTCGGATCAAAAATCGTTATAATTGCATTCTGCCCGGTGACAGTGAGTATAAATTTACTCATGGTCGAATCGACAATTATTTCAGCGCTTGGTACGATTGGTGGCCCAGTTAAAATTTGAGCCAACAGTTCAAAATGCTAAAATAATTGTTTGCGATTATTATAGATTAAATAATTATTACATTCTTAAACCATACCTGAACATCAACCACGTGATTTACATTAAACACATCACCATTATATGCCGAAACAATATCACGATAATCAGCCGCGGAGTTAGTTCGTGCACAGCCCGCTGTTAGTGTAACATAAATTGATATCCGTTTGTGATCCACTATTTTTTTAATTTCCGACTGCAGATCTTTGTCTTTTGTATTAGCGTCCGTAAAGACTAAAACAATAGAATCGTTATTTACCATTTCTAATCCCTTTTTTATCGCTCCATAACATGATGTTGTACAACTCGTATCCTTTTTTCCTCTGCTGTGTGTTCGCGCTGTTTTTATTTCATTTTTAATATTTTCATAATTTGAATTAGCAGTTACTTTACTATAATCGTCAGTAAATTGCAGTAAAACATAACTTCCAATTGCGTCACCTCGCCACTTGTACAGATGGTCTAATAGTTGCACAGTTCCTTTACGCACCCAATCAATTTTGTTACTCATCGATCCTGTTACGTCCAGTATAATGGCCAGGCTTATTTTCGACTCTTGTGTGGCATAATTTTTATTTATTAGCACAGTTAAAAGTAAAATTAGCGAATACTGTTTGAGTGACATGTCTGAGCTCGACTGATTTAAGAAATTTTATAAGAACGTAGACTTGGGATTTTATTTATTCTTATCACTGTTCTAGCAAAAATCACATCGCTGATAAAGTAAATAGAACCGCGAATGAAAACATTTTTAATCTGAATTACTTAAGGTTGCGTATTTTGTTTTGGTTTCAAGCGACTTTATAATATTCAAACGAAATGCGACTGACAGTCATCAAGAACCTATATACTGTTTCGTCTAAACTATCATTTATAATTTCTGTATTCTGGCTTACTGAATATTCTTTAAGTTGAAGACCTCGTTAGATATATGTGTAATTTTACTTCTCAATTATGAATCCGTTGAAAAGTGGCCCCGCACTCTAATTATAAATAAAGAGATGCTTGAATGAATATAAAATTGAAGTGACGAATTTGGGAATGACTAATTAGTTTATCAACACCAAGTCAAAGACTCGAAGTTTCCTTCAAGAAATATGAATTGTAGAGTGAAAGTTAAACTAAGCAGAAAAAAATCGAAGAAACAGACGAGAAAGACAAGTGTTCTGAATTACCAAGATAAACAATTTTTACTTGCCAATTTAATTTTTACTTACCAACTTAAATATAATTTTAATATGTGCTCAACAAAAGATAGTGCGCCCCTGAAATATAGTATAGTGGTTGATGCACTGAAGTCATTTTATATTTTTTTATAGACAAGTCATCAAAGTATTTACAGTCATTGGCCAGATTGGTAGTGGTCTAACGGTTTTTCAGCGAGTTGAGCACAGCTTTATCATGTTTTATAACGCATCCCCAGCAGACTGTTAAGATTTGGGCGATTTGTATATAAATGTAAGCATTTTCGATTTTGGATCAACACCATGATCGCTAAATGCTGCTCCGTCAAAAAAATCTCACTATATTTTTAAAGTTTAACTTTAAGGTGATATTTTTAAGAAAGTTTTTTACTGTCTAAAAAACACCAAGATGTTCAGCAAAGTTTAATCTATAATTAACTGCCAAAGAAAGCCCGTCGAAAATGCAAATTTTTCTTAACGCACCACAATTCCATAACAAACAGAGTATGTTGCGTTAAATCAGATAACGCATTCATGTAGCTATACCTGATGTTGTTATTTGATTAGGTAAATAAAGATCGGTAAAGCTTTGACAAATAAACCAGATCACTGTAGTTTAACCATTAACTCATCGATAATCCGGGAATAAAGTTGCAGGTCCCTCTCTGAAAGCAACCTTTGGAAACTTTAAAATAAACCAAAGCGATATCCGGCTCGGCCTCGATATAATACGAGATCGAAGCGTGGTTTGATCAATGTCATACCTAGTAAAGGCATCAGTAATGAAAAAGAATGAGATGCTGTCAAAAACATCCGCGACAACAACAAAAGTTGTTAAATAAACTCTTATTAGTATGTAATCTTTCAATCCTAGTGACAAGTTCATGTAGAACAGTTTGGCAGGAATTAGTAACGTTGAAACACGATGTATGCTACCGAGAGGAATGGAGGGTTGGCAATTATTTCCATTAAATCTATCAAAGATCCTTTCTAATTATAAGAACGGTAGAGGCCAATGTAATCTACCCTTCCAGCTTTCTGTACAAAATCATCTCAGCTTTTACTCCAAAACGTTGGAACATCGCAACAAAAACTATTGAAGTAAATTATGCGGAATGAAGGGAAACCCTCATGTATGTTCTGTGTACAGGAAGTAAAGCAGTTCTCCCGCTTTCTTGTTAGGAGTGGTTATCCCAGGGCGTCGTAGAAAAAAGAATTCTACCATTAACAGAGTTTAATTCAGAAACAGCACCGTCAAGGAGGTATGGTTCTTGAATAAGACATATGTATATCTGTGTGCGATACAGCAAGGAGTATTCTTAATTTGACAGAACCTAATTTGCTATTATGCAAATTGATCTGTTTTATTTCAATTCATCTATGCTTGGCTTCTTACGTCATCTATAGATTTATCTACACACCTATAAATTAATAATAATAAAGCCCTGAAGGATCCTAAAAATCGATTATCAAGGACATGTTTATGGCAGTACCTTGTACACAATCTATTAACATTTTATCGTTATTTTGTAACAGACTAACTACCTTCCCGGCCTCGTCGATATATTTGAATTCATCAGATGATATTATAGTGGAATCAACCAGAGGTGCTGAATAATGTTGGTTATTTTGAGATTAAACCAACGGAACAATTGGAAACCAGAAACTCTATCTCTAAGAAAATGCTTTGCATCATATGAGCCAAAGGCAGGACATACACACTTTATAAATGCGAATGGTGAGCATTTGTTGATTATTAGACTAGCAAAACAGAAAAACAGGTCTACTGACAAAATGGTTGGTAGATAAACCCGCTGAATGGATGAATGCGCTTTACAGCCCCCAAAGTGAGCGAACCACAAATTCACAGACTATGTAATGATAAATATTTTATTTAGAAGATGCTTTAAAAACAAAATCCACCTTATCGAAGTTCTTACAATATTGGAAAAGCAAGATAAATAATAAATTTGCTCAATTGTAATTGCTAGGAAATCCGTTAGGAAAGCAAGAAAGTTAAGCAGTGCAAGGACCAGAATAATGAGTACGTAAAACTTGAAAACACTGCCAAATCCAGAATACAGAATTCTTGAATATTAAATGAATGTATTGCCACATTTTCTTTTCACTACCAACAGCAAAATAATAGATCTACTGAAACTTTCGTTCCTAGACATGCTGCGTGAGGTAACTGAATTAATCAGCGAAAAATAGAAGTTTACAGTACTCATCACAAGAGGCAGCACTTTCGCAAACAGATATTTCTGTTTGTATTCGAAATGAGGCTAATTGCGATTTCCATCGAACATAGAGATAGCGTTGGAATCCACATCTATAAGTGGGGGGGGGGGGCGAGGATTTATCAAATCCATTGACTATTTTTTATTTCTCGGTAAATTTAATGTCTCAAAATCAACTTTCGCATTCTTACGAATTTACAGGGTGGCTGAGACCAAGTGTTACCAAATGAAAGCGCTGTAATTTTTTTAATTTTGATTATTTTTTATTGAAATTTCGTGGAATATGTTCAAAAACATATTACATTTTATGAAAAACATGTTACTGCTCGATATGACCTCCTTTGGCTCTGATTATTTGATTCAGTCTTCCATAGAAAGTAGTAACTTCGTAGGCCAGTAATACCGATCTTCCAACGGAAGATTGGAGGATTGTAAAGCAGGAGGAAGCTAAGGGGGCTTTAGATTGGCAATCATGCTAATCAATCAAGAATCCCGGGCTTCCCTTACAAAATCAAAAGGAGTGGTCAACTTCGGGTTCGGGTCGATCACTCTTAAAGTATATAAGGAAGATGAGCTCGATACGGGCGCGGAAGACCAGCCTGGGGGCGACGGCGAACGAACCCAGCGGGAGGCGGTCAAGGGACGTACCGGGGAGCGATGTTTCGGACGCGGAGAGTTTGGTGAGGAGAGGTAGCCTCCACTCTCTTGAGTCTGATTGGGACATCCTGTCGAACTCTTGACGAGAGGTGGATGGCATTCGAGCAACGAGCCAGATGGCACTATCCCGATGCAGGGAGTGCTAGAAGAGGTGGGTAAGGCAGATCTCAATGATTAATATTGTACAAATAAATCTCGGCAGCTCTCATTCTCAGGCTGACTAAGTCAGATGAGGACTCAGTGTTAATCCAAGAACCTTGGATTAACAATAACAGGATCTGTGACCTCAAAACGAATCTGTATAAATTATTATACTCAAGTAACTCTAAGAAGATCAGATCGTGTATTTTAGTGAAAACTAATTTGAATACTTTTCTTCTTCTACAATTTAGTAGCGGGGATGTTACAGCGGTGAGCATTGAGGTTGGCTGTGAAAAATTATTTCTAGCCTCAGCCTATATGGATGGCGAGAAGGAGGTTCCGCCGGATAACCTGGGGGAACTGATCCGGAAAGCAGGTCAAAGAAGGCTAGGTGTTTGGATGTGATGCAAACGCGCCTCACACAGTCTGGGGAAGCATAGACATTAACGAGAGGGGTGAGTTATTTTTTGATTACTTATTGAATACTAACTTTTTAGTTTGCAATATCTCGCCCAATATTGCCCAACTCGCCCAATATTGAGGTTTAAGATGTGATCTTTGCGTCAAAAACAATTTTTCATATGATCAAGGAGTGGTGAGTGGCGAGGGAGCACTCATTCTCTGATCACCGATATGTAACATATAACCTCAACGTTAAACCTGTTACCCGGAAAGCCTTCAGGAATTCCTGGAAAGTAAAAACTGGAACAAATATGGGGAGGAATTATTGCAAGGGAGGTTCGGGATTGGGACTCCTATTAGGAGGGCCTAAGATAGTACAAAAAAGAATTGAGGAAGGCGCAAAAAGGGTCTTGGAGACTCTTCTGTTGTAGAGTGGAGGCGGTCTCTGACACTTCTCGCCATAGGAAAATTCTATCTACTAACCCAACCAGTTCTAGTTATTTAATTAAACCGGACGAGTCATGGACAGCTTCAAGTGCGGAATCATTGGAGCTTCTCATGGAGACCTATTTTCCGGGAAGCTTTGATGACACGATGGAGTCTGGAGTTCATCGAGGAACACCTTCAATAGATATGGAAGGCATCGTGGACAAGGAACGAATCCTGTGGGATTCGCTGGACCGTTTTAAGCCTTATAAATCGACGGGCCCGGATCGGCAGTCATCCTCCCCTGGCTGGAAGTTATCTTCGGGGGATGTTTGAAAATGGTCTATATTCCTAAGAAATGGAAGGAGGTCAAAGTAGTCTTTATCCCGAAATCGGGAAAGAGCTCACCTGCTTGTCCAAAGGACCTGAGGCCTGTAACTCTATCATCCTTTTTGTTGAAAACCTTGGAAAGGCTGGTAGATGTAGTTATTCGAACAAAAATTGAGCCAAGAAATTGGGCAATGTCGCAGTATGTGTACTATAAGGAAAAGTCGGTGAACACAGCTTTGCATGATCTAGTACGCACGATTGAGAAGTCAATTTACTCGCAAGAGTTTTGTATGGTAGCATTTCTGGACATTGAGAATGCCTTTAATAATGTAAATATGGAGGCGATCATGGAAAGATTGCCATTTTTGAAGGTGGACTACCCTATAAGTAGGTTGATAAACCACATGCTGGTAAGCAGGATTATTATCTCGGAACTGGGGGAGTCCACCATTAAAAGACGGGTGGTTAGGGGAACCCCGCAGGGAGGTGTAATGTCCCCCTTTCATTAGAGTGTAGTGATGAGTGGATTGCTGTTGGAACTGGCGAAAGAGGGGACAGGAGTGGTGGCGTATGCAGATGATGTAGCGATAGCTGTCTCAGGCAAAATATCTGGATACGATTAGGGATATTATGCAGAATGCACTCTTGATCGTTACGAAATGGGCCAGCAAATGTGGATTAGGGGTCAACCCTTCCAAGACGGAGCTAGTACTATTTACTAAGAAATATAAAATTCCGGTAGTTAGCCTTCCTACCATGAACGGCATTAGACTCGCTTTTGCTGACAGAGCGAGATTTTTGAGCATAATCTTGGACAGTAAGCTCAGCTGGAAGCCTAACATTATGGAAAGGGTGAATAAGGCTAATGTAGCCATTTACTCGTATAGGAACGCCATTGGTAAGAGGTAGGCTTTGAAACCAGAGCAGGTATACTGGCTCTATACCGCTGTGGTAAGACCTCTGCTGATTGACGGGGTAGCGTGTGGTGGCCAGCTCTGAATAAGGTAACATATATATAGGGATGATGAAGAGGGTGCAAAGAACGGCCTGCATGCTTACTCGTATAAGCGGGGCGCTTAGGACAACACCAACACGCACTTTAAAAGTTATACTCCACCTTATTCCAATCGAATTTTTTGGTAAGCAGATGCCAGCCAATGTGGCTACGAGAAACTCGGCCGTCTCTCAGTGGAAGTGTGTTCAGGCGGAGCACTCGACGATAGTTAGATCGCTAAGGGAAGAACTGGCGAATCTAGATTGTATTAAACCAACGTTGTGCTTCGATAAAGGTTTCCGGACCATCTGCCCTTCAAGGGAACCCTGAAGGAACGGATCGGCAAGTTAGGAGCCGGAGTCTTCTGTGAGAAGCTTAGTTAATATATCTGTTCGTCTCCCTGATTACTGCAGCGTGTACCATGCTGAAGTGGTGGCGATCGGGGAAGTCGTGATATGGTTGGAACATAACGTGGCATCCGTGAAGGAAATCGTAATTTATGTGGACAGTCAGGCGGCGGTCAGGTCACTAGAGGCGGTTTGTCTGAAGTCACGGGTGGCGCTGGATTGCCGATCATTTCTTAATGAGATGAGCGAGTATTTCAGAATCCAGATATGCTGGGTCCCTGGTCACTCGGCTGTCACGGGAAACTGCAGGGCAGACGAACTAGCTAGGTATACGGTACGACTCTCCAGATGCAGCCGGAAAGGGCAGGTCTGAGGAGACCTATAGCAGCGCTCAAATGGCAATCACCTCGACAAATGAGAAGTGGACCAACACTCTCACGTGCAGGGTAGCAAAGCAGGTTTGGCCAAAACTGGACTTGTGGTGCTCCAAGACACTAGTATCCCTGGGAAAACGAGAAGGACTTTTGGCCGTAGGGATACTGACAGGACACTGCCTTTTTGGAGAACATGCGAGAAGGCTGGGTCTACAGATGAATGACTTTTGTAGAAGTTGTATGGACGAAGAGGAGAAAGAGAATTTAGATCACTTCCTATGCTCATGTCCGGCACTATCAGACAGAAGGCATAAGTACTTAGGTGTGTCCGGTATGGACAGTCTTGTGGAACTCGTGGACTGTGAAGTGCGAGATATTTTACTCTACATAAGTAGTAGTAGTATCACAATGGGCCAGTATTGGCCTAAGTGTGCGATAGTAGCCACTCTAACCTAACCTAACCTAATTTCGTAGAAAATTACTATCAAAACTGTTTTAGAAGGACGAATTCCATCGACCAATAAAAGATTTCAAAATCTCACAGCCTTAGTTTCTTGAGCTCGGAAGTAACAATTTTAGGAATACTGTTAGGAATACTGTTCACCCCCTCATCTTAAATTAGTTGCTGTGAGACAGTGCACCAAAGATGGTTCGAATTATGTCTAATACCATTCGTAAACTGAGCAATATAGTGTTGCCTTAACTACCGTCGATTTGTATCACTCAGGGAGACTAAAAGCCTAGAAAAAAAGTAAATATAAAACAAGTTGGTTCTGCGAGGGCCCCTTAAAAAAATTTGAGGATTAACAATTATTAGTAATAATGCCGTTTTGGAGCATATTAATTGTTATGTCAACAATTATGTTATGTTAAACTTTCTGTCTGTTACGCTGGGTGGGGCCATCCAACTACAGAAACCAAAGGAATCGGAATAAGCCGGTACCGGAACCTACTAGAACAAAGCGAGTCACTACACAATCAGGACGCGATGCCGATACGTCATGATCATTATCGAAAATATTGTCCGAAGAGCAAAATGAATGGTTGTGCTACATGAATCGGCACCATAAAAAATCCAACCGGAAGAACTACAATGCCAACGTATAAAGTAACTGGAAACCATTCGGGCTCTCGAAAATAAACACGATGGATTCTAAAACTAAGTTGAACCACCAAAACCCCGCTGAAATCATTCATATGAAGTGACATTTGTCTGTATGATTCCCAATGACTTTACATTGTTCCGAAATTGGAAGGGTGTATATGTTGAGACCAACGCCCAAATTTTCGTTACCATGAATGTACATAAATCTCTATTTCAGCGCACATGAAAGTAGGTTTTTGATACAAACAGTCTTGTATAATCAAAAATCTTCACTCCCGCTTAAATTTCGGAAAACCATTAAGGACAACCCTTGTTGAAAATTAATCTTTAGATTTACTACAATCTTTTGTAAAGACTGCGAAAATTAAAGAAAAATGTTCTGTTGAATGCTGCCACTTCCAGTTTGCCAATTTCGACCCAAAACCACTGGGCTCTCCAAAACTTTTGGTAAAGCTTAAGTATCAAGTTTCACCCCGAGTTAGATCCGTCTGAGTTGTAGAGGCCGAATATTTATGGGAAAACAGTTTTTATCAAAACTCGTCATTTTGTGGTCATTTTGTTATAAATTTCGTTTAGTATCTGTTTGTAATACTCCTTTTTCTCATAAATAAAATACTTTTCCAAATATTTTCAATAAACTAAACATCTCCTATGGAAGCTGCCACTTCCGGTGGACCAATTTCAGTTAAAATTCATTGGGGAAAGAAAATATTGGAGATAGCTCCTCAACTAATTTCGGTCTAATTTCGCATCGATCAGTCAATCTCGACCTGGGCTGTAGAGCATAGAGAGGACACAGACACAGACTGCACGGCAACACACACTCAGTGAACTTTTTGAAAACCGCTTTTTCGGACTTCGGCGAGCGAGAAATTCTCCAACCCGAAAATTTTCATGATTACTACGTAAAAGAAAGTATTCGAGAAGAGATTCGATAAATGTAGTTATTGCATGCAAGTTCTAAAACGGAGCTGATTTCTCTATATGCTTGTAGTGACTGAACCTTTCTCTAAATTCTTGGGAAAAATTCAGTGGACGTACTCTTTGTTTTCGCCCGCGTAAGTAGTGCCCTAGATTGACAACCCATAATAAGTCTAATAAATTTTTCGTCGCTCCTAATAATACAAAACATATTTTTAATTTTTTCAAAACGTCAACTTGGTTCCATCCAGGATCGAACTGGAGACCTTCTGCGTGTAAAGCAGACGTGATAACCGCTACACTATGGAACCACTATAATTTAGCAATATTCTATTCTTTCAAAATGTATTACAAATTTAATCGAAATTCAATATATAATATAAAATAATAAAGATAACATTTGTATTTTATGTAATTGAAATTAATAAAAATTTATTTTAAAAAGTTTATTACATTGTTTTATTTTGACATAACAAGAAAGGTACAATCTGTCAAAATGGAACAAGTTGTGGACTCTGTTTAAATCTGTTTAAATCTGTCACCAAAAAATTAGGTTCTTTTTCAACCAATAGATGTCACTAAACCATTCTAAATTTTATTTTCCACCATTATTTATTTTGTTTATTATAAAACATGATTTAATCAAATTTGACAGGCCTACAATAAGGTTTTACACTGTAACGTGAATTAAAAATGTAATGTGCTGAATTATTGAACACCGGTAAAAATTTCCCTGTATATTTGACAACTAAACAGATTCCACAAAAAATATGGGGAAATTATAAATTACCAACCCACACAACGAAAATAAAAATTGTTTTTTATGCGCTTTTGCAAGTGTAGTCATTTTTTTTTTGTTTTACAAAATTTTTCGCAAAATTTTCTACAAACAAAAGAAAATCATAAAAGGGTTATAAAAGTTGTGTGTGTTTTTCGGTGTGATTTCATAATTTTTTTTTTTAAATTACAATTATTACTAATTGTAATTTGTAATTGTGTACAAAATACGGTCGAATGTATTTCAAAACTATAATATCGTTCCAACAATATGGAATTGATACATAAACGAAAAATAAAAATTTCTTTCGGTAGTCGCTGTGGATAGTGTGGTGTTAAGAAAATAAAACGCGGATTATTTTTTATTCGTATTTTTTTTTTATTTTTAAGTATTTTTGATTTTGTTTTCTTATCATTTTGCAAATTAAACTGTTGGTGTTTTCAAAAACTATCGATTTTTATAGCTCTAACTAGCTAATTAAAAATAAACTACCTAGTTTAATTCCAAAATTGTGATTATATAGTTATTGTGTGTTGAGAGGAACGAAAGTCATCTCGCTAGCCGTCATCAATAATCAACAATTTTTGAGTGTGTGTGTGTGTGCGTCTAGGAAGCAAAACCTACAAATTCTTAAAAATGAAAGAAAAAATCATTTTGTGCTATAAACTAAACCTAATCTCAATAAAATAATTTGATAAATTTCATAAGCACGCTTCAATTAGAGTGAACCAAATTCATATTTTTAACAAATAAAAATCAAAAAGCCCATCTTCAATTATGGCCATAGCACTGTCATAATAGTAGCTGAAATTTTTATTTTTTTATTTTTTATTTTTTTTTTTTGTTGCGATACACCTAGAAGTTTAATTTCTTTTCTTATCTCTTAATTTTTTTAAATATCGTCTACTCTAATTTTGTTTTTTAATTTTGAATAAATAAATTAAATTGTAATACAAATACGGAATTTTAGAGTTACATCATAACAAAAATAAATAAAAAGTAAATAAAAAACGAAAGAAAACAAAATCAAAAATGGTGAAAGAAAAGCCCAATTCAATTCGGATATACGATAAAGATGGGTTTCGGAGACGGGCAGCCTGCATCTGTGTCCGGTCCGATGCTGAAGCTGAGGTAAGTTTTTTACAATATTTACATCTGTAGATGTGTGTGCGTATTGTACATAAATTTTAATTGGTTTGTAATTCGCCTTCATTTTTTCCATATGGCAATTTACTATGTTGCCAGAATTAGTTGGGAACAGATGGGAAAATTCTGGTTTTCATTTTGAAAAATTTAATTCTACATACTTAATTATAGACAGGTTTTAATACAAATAAAACGCTCGATGTTGTCATTGCAATATAAACTGTAATCGAGAGCGCAATATTTTGTTGTAACATTGGAGAGCCAAGAAAAAGTGTGTCTCATTCCCTGGCATATTTTGCCCTCAAATCATCTCTTCTTGGGTGTGTGAATGTTGTTCATCTAATCTATTTCATTTTACATATTTTTGAAATATACGTACAGACTACGGTAAGTGTAAACATCATAAACATCAAAACTGGACCAAAAATACTTGATAACTTGAATTTGATTAGCTATTTTTAGAATCGAAACCGCAAACCTGTCATCATTATTCTGCAACGTGCATAATTTAGTTTGGAAAATATGCAACTTAATGTTGAACCAATCAATTTATAAATGCTTCTATATCTCTCCTTTTAGACTCATTAGATTTATGGTTCGATATGTTCGATCAGTCTTCGTTGAACATCCATAATGATCAAAATTTAGGGGTAATTGCGTTTTGTAAATCTCCTCGAGTCAGAAAAAACACGAATTTTATGAAAAAATCATTACATGACCAGTTTGCTATCAAACCTAACTATATATTATGTACTCTATGTCAGATTTTAAGTCGTCGAATTCTTTTGATGTTCTAGCAGGATTTGAAATCAACAACAACCGGAAATTTTTTAAAACGAGGCAAACAATTACAAACAGACAAGTCTTATTTATTTATTATTTCCATTGAAAATAAGTCTACAAATTTTACTTGAAATTACATTAAAATATAAAGTAATAAATCCGTTTTGGATTTGAAAATTAAAAATATTAAAAATAATGGTCTCTCTTTCTCTCTCTAGGTTTCATATCCCATGATGGGATTTCACCGCCTGCGTTTTCGACACCCTATTGTGCGCAGATCTTGTCCAATATCCTCACGCCAACATAAAACACTGAAACACTCCCCGCGACGTATGGCGACTGGTTGTTGGTGGCTTATCATTCGTTGTGTTGGGAATCGTTCAACGTTGCTCAGCCATCTAACTCGTTTGGTTTTAATGAATCCGATAATGCCGCAACCTCCAAGGAGATATTTGATTTCGTGATTCATACAAATACGATAAACTTTAACCATAAAAGATATTTTGATCGCAACAACGTTGGCTGTGGCCTCTTTTATATTGCCAGGACATCATTTGTTGATGTAATAACTGCCCTGAGATATACCGTATGTATGCTCCTTGATGTTGAGGAACATTTAGATTTTTTGCTATTCACTTTCAAGCCCAACCGTTTCTCGTGGAGGGTAATCGGTATTAGGTCTGCGGTATTAGGTCTCTATCATTAGGCCTGCGGCCATGAAGTACGATATCATCTGCATATCCAAGAATTTGGCCTGACTTATTGAATAAGCAGCGCGGAATTCAAGACAGCTTTTTCTCACCACGTGCCCGAGAGCCAGATTAAACAGCACAGACGCGAGTGCATCTCCCTGTCGCACGCCTGATGTTATTTACATAGCTCGCCAGTTTTTTGTTAGCTTATAGAAAGAGAAAAGTTTTTCTGGTATTCCGATGTATTTGAGCATGGCCCAGAGTTTTTCGCGGTTGATCCTGTCATATGACTGTCAGTTTAAATAGAGTTGGTGAATGGTAATGTTGTACTCTCAACATTTTACCACGATTATCCTCAAAGTGAAACACTGGTCAGTGGTTCATCGCTTTTAAACACCGATGATATTTTCGGCGAGGGGGATAATTCTTACAACATTAACAAGCACTTTGTACGTGTTATTTATCAGAGTGTCTATTTTTTAATTCAATCCGAGTAGGCAGTTTGTAGCCAAAAAGTACTTTGTTGTTTTTTACTCACAGTCGAGCCGGTTCATAACTATGGATAAAAATCCACCGTTTTAATCAATTAAATCACGTTGATTATACAAAAGTCATGCCTATTTTCTTTCAAATGAGTAGAGGAAATCTCGGATGAGAGATTTTGCGATTTTTATCAATAGTATGAACCGGACTTCAATCTAGGTGGTTCTACTCTGTACACTGCGTTTTTATTTGTGTTTACACCGTATATACCAGGTTCTTGAAATTTTGCTCTGAAATGAATGAGTGAGCAAAGTAAAAAATAATTTATTACTCTATACAAACCGGATTGTTTGACCTTGTACAATGTTTGGTCGATGTACAATACTCGGAGTAAACCTGCTTGCTCGGATTAAAATAAAAAATAGATCCACGATATTTCAAAATGAAACTCAGACATTATGTCCATGGTAGTTTTGATCCCTTACTGGGAACCTTTATTTTAATTGAATTTAATACATTTAGTATGTCGATTTGATGTAGTAGGAGATGACCACTAAAAGTACTATTTAATAATTCACCTTCCAGTTAAATATGATGGTAATCGCTGTATGTTTTAAAGTTGTATTAGAACGTTCTTCGTTGTAGAATGGACACAAATTACCCATCGAAGAATAGCTCGATGTGTTTAGTCATGCTCGTGTTTTCAACGAAAGCAACCCCTAGATCTTTAGTACTTCAGTTTTGTGAAGAAGTAGTTAATCCATATCACTGTACAAGGCACTCGTAAGACCTGTGCTGGATTTCGGGAGTGAGAGCTGGACCCTGGCCTCTAATGAGCATAGATTGTTATCTACTTTCGAAAGCAAGGTCATTCGTTTCATGTCCAATTAAAGTTGCGCAAAACGAATATCACATTCGTATGAGCCACGAGATAAACCAACTTCTTGGAGATAGCGATATCATAGGATTCATCAAATCCAAACGAGTTCGATTCTGGGCCCGTTGCGAGGACCACACAACAACGTATCAATGTAATCATTTATCTTATACTGTTGATCGATAAGGATCGATACTTATCAATGTTGAGACTTATAAAATTAGACCCGCACCACATGGCTTGATTGATGATTTTTTTGCAGCCTTTATTGGCGTCGAGTGACTCAATCACTTGTTAAGAGCATCTGTGAATATCAGAATTTTAGATTGCTTTATCACTTCAATAATAACTTTAATTGAAAATACATGGACCAAAGTGATAGCCTAGTGGTACACCGGTGGTAGCTATTGTTGTTCGCCTTTTATCTTTTATTTAATATATTGAATGCGATTATTCAAATATGACTTCAACCAGGCAACAAACTTGCAGAACAATCCGAATTTCCCAAATTTTATAGTGATTGATTAGAGTCGAAGGCTTTTGCAAAGTAGGTGTATAATACAACGATGATTTGTGGTTTTCTTTAATAGAATAGCTGGTAAATTCAATTGGCCGATGTTGATTTTTAGCGCATAAAACCATGCTAGTATTGCGACACATCGCGGGAACACTATTTGGAACTACTATTTGTGTTATTTGGAAATTCGATTCGAAATTTACTCCACGTGTACAAATGTATGCTGTTGAATTCGGCATTACAATTTATTTGTTCAAAATATTGATGTAAATTTTGTGAATCGGCTTTTTTCAAGTTGTAATAAGGTTTCCTGCTTTGGTTGTTTGTTGTTAAACTTGTTATTCACCAGTATTATTTCGATTGATTTCTTTTTGGTGGATACCATTAATAACATTAGTGATTTTCCTGTTTTCTATAGGACTTGTTCATTAATAAAAATTAGGTCGAGAGTCCGGTCTAGTCCATTATGTATTTCGCAGATATGGCCCAGATTTGAGTCAACAACGGTATCAATGAATAGATCGTTATCCAAATTCCCGATTAAAGACATGAATCTCGTTCGTTCGACACTAATATAGTGGGGGATTGAAATCCCCGGTAACTAAAATTATAACTGATGGATCAGCTCGCCAACCAATTGATTTCGTGGTGATGTATCAACAGCTATGAGTATTCCGCCACAAGACTTTTTATAATGTTTGGGCGAGCGATTACATCTCTAACAACATATTGACTAGGTAAGAATTCGGAACTTAGAATTTTGTCGTTAAATGATGTTTTACAGATGATATAAACCAGAAAAAAGGTGTTTTTAAAGGAAAACGGCGAAATTAGGCTGCCTTCGAAACATTTTTGTTACATTTTGGAAGTAAAACGTATGTTTTCTAGTTTTTTATGGATTCGAAAAAGTTAAGGTGTCATGATTGCATTCCGGATTGGTAACATTTTTATGGTGAAGATTTTTTTCTCCTTCAATCGAGGAATAGTAAATAAACCTATGTGTATGTGTTGTTAAAGCCGTTCGATTCCTGATGGTGACCAGTAAAAAAAAATTGCGACTGGGTCTCTTTATCGTGTCATATATTATTTATATTGTTCGTCCATTTCTAAATTTTCAACCATAGGAGTTACGGCTTTGTCCTTAATTAGTATGTGAATTTAAATGGACGCAGGTAAGTTAAGTTTACTTTAGTGTTTTTTCTCAGATGTTGTGTCTGTTAAATATAGAATATTTGACTTTATTGAAATATGATTAACGGGCTGGGATTGCTAGAAACTAACGGATCTCCTAATTAGGCTTAGTGGAACGGAGTTATTTGCATATACTAAGGTCTATCGATGTTTGGAATTTGATTTGATCTCTCAGGATTATCATTGTTCTACAATCGCTTAAAACGGCAACAAGGCCCAGTAAACGAGAGGCAGATTAATGAAAACGGATCGGAAAAATCATTGACGCTTTCAGATAACTCGATGTACGGCAACATGTTGCGTTAAATCACAGCAAACGTTATGAAAGTGTTGAGCTTAATGAAATTTCAAATCAACTTAGCAATGATTTCGCACAGACCATGATGCCAACAGTTGGCGGAGCTGAAAACGCCCATTTGTTAAATGTCGACAATGCCTTAGACTAGAAGAGAGTGATTTTAGAAAAAACGGCGACTTTGACATCAAAACTATCTGATTCTATATGACTTGGATTTGATTCGGAACCATTTTTGACTAGTGATTTTAATAGACAATTATGGCAAACAGTCAAAACTATCAAAGAAAAATTGTAATTTTTTCCTTGTTGGCTTCAATTTTTAATATTAATTTAGTTTTCGTGTAGTGTGTTGCTTTTCGAAATGTTTTAGGCATAAAATCCGGTTAACAGCGACCAAGAGTTCCATCGGACGTCGTAGTCTTTATACTATCAAAGATACTATATTTGGTGCTACGTTAGTTAATTTTGTTTCTGACAGAATCCTAGTTCATACCGTTTCTAACCCCAAAATGTAAAAGATTACTTAAATTATTTATACGTTTACTGAAGAGTAAAATTCAAGAATCTTCTTAAATTGGATATGTACAAAATTTTAATTCCTTGCGCAAATTTTAGATTGTTTATGACCAAATTATGAACATTTTGAAAAATTTCATTAGGCCAAGCAAACAACTAGAAAAATTGTTAATTTATAAAACTTCGCTTAATTCTTTGTGTGACCTAGTGTCTTGATAAAACGGCACTTTCTTTTTCGCTTGATCACTCAAACACTACAATAAGTTCGCATAATACTCGTCGTTGCTTGTTTTTCTTTTTAGAAGATAATCATTGTAAATTATCCCACACGTATCCCCAAAAAACTGGTGTCATGATATTGCCAGCAAATGAAGCTGGCTTCGCCTTCTTTGGAGCCGATTCTTTGTTTTCGTCCATTGTTTTGATTGTATCTTTATCTCAATGGATAATGGACCCATATTACATCCATGGATATGAATCGACGCACAAATTCGGCTTTATTGCTGTAAAACATCGCCGAACACTCGATTGAAACATCCTCACGACACACTGTTTGAAATGCCTATTCTGTCTTAGCTCACGCACTTTCAGTTGACGGTCTTACTTTTTTTAGCTATTTCTGGCATCGTGACCTCATTTGGTGACTGCTGTGTCGTGATCGTCTTATCAGCTCGTATGCCATCGTTTAAACTCCGCTACTCAATATTTTTTCATTGTGGCCGAAGGAGCCGAGTTCTCCGTAGTAGAATCTAGATTGGCTTTGATATTTTTTAGACTGAGTCAAATGAAATATTATATTCGAGCGTTTACTATTGATGGCCATCAAATAAATACTAAACAAAGTAGTTTCTCCAAAATTTCAAACTTTAGTTTTATAAGGTTGGTATTGTCGACCATAGTAATTTTTCAAACAACTACAACCATCTATTCGTCTAGGTACTTCTAGGTCTAGCACCGTATTCGCAGGTTTGTTTTTCCCTATCCACAAGATTTTAAGGTAAACCACACTAATAACCGAGACTTTCAGCGCTTTCTGAACAGAGTTCACGCTTCTCAAGTTGACAAAATCCTAAAGACCCTCCTTTTAATCTTTACACAAAAAGCCTGCACGGTCGAAACGTTTTTTTCATACTCGCGATCACAGACTTCATCATCTGTTATCAGTGGTATATTATAGGCATGTTACGTGTTAACAAATGCCACGTAGTGTATGACGAATGATTTCAATTACCACTATATACTCCACTCTAAGCTATCTATCCTCCTGAAACTTTTCGATCCTGTGAGTCTGCACTTTCCCTAAAGAAACAAGTTCATCGTTAACCTTAACTTAAAATGTATTATGAGACGAGGGTGTTTTTCGTGTTCGGTGTTGTCATATAAATTACAAGATTCCTGTCACGATTTGATCAAACGCAACAAAAAATGTATTGCTGCATAGATCAAATTATTTGAGATTAAAATTTTGTTTCAAACGAATTCAATTAGATTTTGTTTTAATCATTCGAAAAATATTTTCTATAATTGATTTAACTCTTATCGTATGTACGCGCATATGGGACACGTATCAGTGTTTGTAGTGTAAAGTTCTATTTTATTAGAGGTAGCTTTATGTATTAGTGATGTTTATCAGTAAATTGGTCAATGAAATTCCAGTTAATGTTCTGATATACAATTTTATATCCGAAAACAAATCATATTACGATTTTTGGACGCGTATTTAAAATGATTCATTAGAAGTAGATTGGAAGGCTTTACAACGGATAAGCAAATAAATAATTCGATTACAAACCGCAACACACAAATATTCCAAAGCCAATTGAATTTTATTTTTTATCCAACTACCGCAGAATAATATGTATGCATATGTAATGTACATTGGTTTAATAATTGGCTCGACATAACAATGTAGTGCATACAGACAGAGTATCTTAATATAAAACCAGATTCACGTCACAAAGTTACCGAGTGAACAACATCAAACCAGACAATTAATCATTGAATTATTGTTTCAATTGCATTTCGACTGAATTTCTGACGATTATTAGTTGTTATTACAAGAAAAACATGATGATATCAAGTGCACGTCTTAATAAATTATTATTTTTTCCTTATCCGAATTGTTTTTGGTTGCGTAAATTCTTAATTAAAAAAATTGGATGTAGCAGAGATTTCAAGCGGTTATTATTATTAAAAACTATGTTAAATGTAAATTGGACTAAAATGTTATCAACTTGAAGTGTTTAATAATAAATAATATTTATAGCATGGGTTGCATTTGTATATTTTAATAAACCCCCCTAGATAAGTTTCAGTAAGGAGTTCCGGTGTTGTAAAATAAAGTAACTTCCGAGACGCCAATATGCAGTTCTGGACATTCACAATACATTAAATCAAGGTGCTGCGATAGATCAAGTTCGCACCAGTGGCACTATTCTGATTTTCCTGGGATTTTGAAATTGTATTTTTGTTGGAGTTGATTTTTCAGGGCTACTAAGGAAATATGTTTGGTGTAAATTTTTTCGAAACATAGTGGAATACCATATGGGAAATTTTTTTCCCTATAAAAATTGAATGAAACAATAGTTCCCATTTAACTGTTTAGTAAAACATTTATACTAAACGTATTCCAAGCCAAAAATAAACAACTCTCACAAAAATGGTTTGAAAGTATTTTTCACAAATCCCTATTCCCATATGGAAAGCCAGAAAAATAGAACTACAGAACTTTATTTAAGGAAGGTTTTTTATGTGTTTGATTGACAATCTCAATCCAGTGTATTAGAAGAAGCGCGAATTTCATCATTCCGCGAAAATGTGCAATTTAATATAACAAAATTATGTTTGCGAGAATTTTTGCAGTTAATTAGCGATGTTTGATTAACATAAAACAGGAAATTTTGATTGAATCTAAAAGTTCATTAAATCTATTTAAGTCCACTACTCCATTTGGAGTAGTCCAAAGAACTATGTTCAAATCGTATTTCACTAGTTTTCCGAGCAAAAGACTAATTATACGGTTTCTGCTATGTTTTGTGGTATTCCTACACCTTTCAACTTTATTGCCTATTATTTATCTGGATGTCAAATACTCAAAATCTGAGCTATCTGGACACCGGCTAATTAAAAAAAGTATTATAAAATAAAACGAATCAGTAGAGACGTATACAAATATGTTTTGTTTAATTATTTTGTATCCGGATAGTTTGAATTTTGATTATTTGATATTCATATAAGGAACTAATGTCGAATAATAAGCGATTTTGCCTTAAAATTAGGTGTGCAAGTAGAACCTCTGCTTTTTTGGTTAAATTCAACTTTATTGAAAATATAATTGTTACAAAGATAAATTTTCGAAATATTCGCCCTTTTCGTAAATCGCTGGTCTTTCAAATATGATGACATCGATTTGAATAAGTGGTAATCAGAGGGATCCTAGTCTGGATAATACGCTGCGTGCTGTAAAACTTCCCAGCCTAAAGAGAAGATGAGTTCCTGAGTTGATTTTGCTGCATGTCTTTTTTCTTCCAGAGCAACACTTAATTTGATCAATTGGGACTGGTACTGTTCAGATGTAACAGTTTGACCAGGTTCCAGAAGCTCTTAGCAAATGACTCCTTCCCACCAGACCTGTCCACCAAGCACACAGTAACACTTTCTTGGCATGAATATTCATTTTTGCAACTGCTGTTGATGGCTGGCTTGGATCAACCAAAATCTACTTTTCATCATCCGTAATAGTTTTGTGCAAAAAATTCTTTCTTTCTTTTTCAGATGTGAACTTTTCGCAGTTCACGGCTCCTTGTTTTCCTTGCTTTCTCTTTCTTTTCTTCGGTCAGTTTATGAGGAACCCATTTTCCTTCCTTCTGTATTTTTCCAATTACACGCAATCGAAGTGATATTGCTTGGTGTGTAACTCCTAACTGTTTTGAGTTACTTTATGTTCTTTGTCTTCAAATTGTTTTACTGCACTTGGACGTGGATCGTCTTCAAGACTAAAATTGCCGTCACTAAATCTTGCAAACCAGAAGAATATTCACTCAAAATCGAATTAATCAATTCAGAATAGAATGCAACGATCTCTTAAAATTGCTACACAAGGAACGACAGTATGTAAATGACTGAACCTTATGTCATAAAAACTGCAATGACGAAGCTACATATATTTAAAATGGCGGGTCTTTTGGATGCGTCCAAGTATATTTTAATGCAACCAACTTCAGAGCCGAGTTTCTACTTGCACACCTAATACATAAATTTTTACGGAATAGAAAAGAATCTGGATATTTACCAAGTTTTATTAGGCAAAGATCATTAGGTTTGCAACAGTATACAAGTTGCAAGTGGAAAATTTTGAATCTAGTAACAAGAAGTAATTTAATCCAAGTTTAGTTATGTCATTAATCAACTTAGTCTAATGGTAAAAGACTTGAACTGGGGTTGATCTCTTTTATTTTTCATCTAGTCGGATGGTTCGAAGGAGTTATCAATTTCAATAAATCTAATTTTCTTTTTGTGGATTTTAGTGATGTGGAAAGCAGTAATTTCTACCGTAAAAAAATTACATCGGTTGATCAAGGATTACAGATTGGCACAAACAGTTCTGGATTACATCAAAGTCACACAAACCAGCAAAATAGGTTCAATTCAAACTCATTTGATCAGATTAACGAAATTAGATCCGCGAAAAACTATTCTGGAGATAAATTAAATTGTATTCTAAATACTACTGCCGCACTATAGAATACAAATGCTAGAAGGAGCTGCGGTTAATAAATATGATAAACAATATCTGGATTTGGAGAATTACATTCTTCTGAAACAGGTTTAGACCTAATTTTAGATAGCTGGAAAACTTAGCTAGATATCAAAAAGATAGTTGCGTTTAACTATTTCGGCGTCAGCTTAACGAAGATAATCCCCACTCTCTAAACTATTATTAAATACTTATCTCGAAAATGAAGTCCATCAAAGCTCTGATGGATCTCAATGGCAATCCGTATCGTTTGATAACAAAGTTATTATTTTTTAATGTGAGGGTGTACTTTGACCTTAAAATTTATTGTGCATCCCACTTGGTTTATCACAAGATATACGAGTAATTGGATGTCGAAACTGGATGGAGATCGATGAGCCGAGACAGTTGGACCATCGTGCAGGCGGCAAAATTCCTTCATGGGATGTGAAAGGTAGAGAGAGAGAGAGAGAAGGCCTACCACATAAAGTTAGGATTGAGTTCCTTAATAATTGCCACTATTTCAGGCAAAATAATTAATTTCGTGTTGGGCCATTGTCTAGGCGATTTGAGAAATCTGGATTGTTTTGGAGCGGGGCCGTCATCTGTGAACAATATATGTATGTTCGAATTTTTATCTTGCTATCTTGCAGCATGTGGTCCTTGAAATAGGTAATGCCGCGTTCGGCGCCAGTGAAGCCGTCAGCCAGTTGGCTGCCTCGTTTTCTAGAATGCCAGAGTTTTCGAGACTATTAAGCTAATTTTGTTTTCTGCCCAGTTCTTTTAATAAGTAATACCTGCTCATGACAGCTTAGAATAGAGATTTATCCGGTTAGGACTCGCTATGTTGCTTGGCTGTCCGAGATTATGAAGATCTCAATTTTACTAATCTTCGGTTCATACCTATGAAAAGGGGCATGTATTTTATGAATTATTTATGTCATTTAATTAGCTAAAACGGCGGGGTGAAAAATCCGGAATTGTTATCCATATGTATGATCCTCATTCCATGTGTGCAGAGAATTGCCGCTTAAAATAAATAGGTGGGATCCTAAATCATGTAGATCATCATCCTACATCATGTAGATCATGAACGAACACTTGTTGTTTTTATCATCAGGTGTAATAATTGGACAATTTTATTGGCCGGATTTAGTTATACTATTATAATCTGGTCTGTTGGGTTTTATCTGATTTAATATTCTTAGTTTGATGGCTCTGAAACGGGTCATGTGTTTAATATGTAAGTGCAAGGGTGTAGGCCATAAAAGCTTTTCGAGAGCAATAGTAATAGTGATTTTCCTAGCTCATGTTACACTTAGACAGATTAGCATCTAAATTTTAAAGGTGGATCATCTGTTGGTTTGTTTTTAAACAAACACTTAATGGCAACAGTTTTTTGAACGATTTGCTTAAAATTTTGACAGCGCGTCAGTTTGATATTCCACGTCACAATGTTTTCGCCTGAGAAGCGTTTCGAAATATTGAAAACTTATTTTCAAAGTCAGTGTTGTGTAGACGAAACCGTGCGAATTTTGAAAAGAAATGTGGTTCGTGAAAGAGCGCCAAGTAGAACCGCTGTAATGAAATTGGTGAAGAAAGTTCATGAGAAAGGCTTGCTATTGGATGACAGAAGCGGTCCCTGAACTCGGATAGTGCGCAAGCCCGAGAATATTGACTGTGGTTCATAATGTAGGACAGAATCCATCGACCTCAACTCGACGCCGACCGCAGCAACTGGCCATTAGTCGCACCAGCCTGAGGAGAATACTGCACAAAGAACCCGGATTATTCGTGTACAAGGTCTAGATGACTCAGCAGTTGAAAGCCAATGGACATTGGCTTCAATATCAGTTCTCTGCGGAAGCCATAGACCAGCTTCATAATAACGTCGATTTTGGTCGAAGAATTATCTTTTCAAACGAAGCACATTCCCATCTCGAGGGCTATATAAACAAGCAGAATCCCGGATTTCGGAACAGCCACACGTAATCGTAGAGGCCAACGCATCCACCAACAGTGACTGTTTGGTCTGGAATTTGGAGTGGTTGCATAATTGGTCCATTTTTCTACGAAAACGTAGGAACGTTTGGAAAAGCCGTTACCGTCAATGGCGACCGCTACAAGGTCATGCTGACAAACTTTTTATGGTTTCAAATTGTCGGTTTGGTTTCAACAAGATGGCGCCACATGCCATACAAACCGACCGACAACCGATCTGATGCGCGCCAAATTTGACGACCGAATAATCAGCCGTTTTGGAGATGTCAATTGGCCTGCTCAGAGCTGCGATTTGACACCGTTTGACTTTTTCTATGGGGTTTCGTTAAGGATAGATGTTATGCGGATAACCTAGAAACAATTCCAGCTTTAAAACATAACATTGCGACAGTTATTCGCGAAATAGGCGCCAAAATCATCGAAAAAATTCTTAAAAACTGGACTCATAGGATGGCTTACTTAAGGCAAGCAGAGGGAGCCGCATGAACGAAATTGTTTTTCATTCTTAAATCGGAGACTCCAATCTGCACTCCAACCTCCAAGTCGCGTGCGAATTCATAGGCCTTATAAAGCTTTGATGTAGCAATAGTGTCATTTGTGGATTGATACTTCATCTTTTAGCTTTGTTGATGGTATATGAGATGTGGGTGTTCCATGTCACTTTATGATCAAACATTATACCCAAATATTTAGCTTCCGGTACTAGCTACGTGTTTTACCTTGAAACTAGCGCTGGAAATTGAGTTTTCCTGCGGTTTGTAAATATTGTGTCAACGATTTACCCTGTACAAGTCGTTTAGTAGCCTAAGAGCATGTTGCATACGCTCCTCTATTGTACTCTCAAATTGCGTAGAACCATCAGGATCAGATTATCAGCACAGCTGATTTTCTTAATTTTTTGATCTGGTGAATAAATAATTGGTTCATTACTAGCAGCCACGAAAGAGCTGAGAAGCCTTCCTCTCTAGGAAAGCCCTAGTTCGTGCTTGAATTACTTCGAAATTGGAATAGTCAAAAGCGACTTGTGTATGATTAAAGGTACACAACAATATTTATTTATTTCTAAGTGTATTTTCGATTTCTGTTGTCAGCTCGTGTAGGCCGCATGTTGTCCGAGGGTCAGGGGTATCGTTGGAGTGCATTAGATCTGATATATTGACTCAATATTTTCTCCATGGATTTGAGAATAAATGACGTGAGGTTAATAGCTCCACTGTATGACATGATTTCCTCTGGTGATTTGTCCCCCACTTTCCGTATGAAAATTGCTCGTAGCTGTAGCTACTTTGGCCAGCCTAACAATTAGAAGTTCTATAAATTATATGTCCCGTTTATGAACCCAACTTCATCTGACGTTTTAAAAGAGCTAAAAAAATTATAGCCCAGCAGATTCAATTAGGCGTGAGAATAGTAATTGAGCATCTGTAGTCGTCTGGTTGGGAGAAATTATCTTTCGCTAATGAGCTAAGTCTTCTCTTTCGAGGTAGTTAGTTCAACATTTGGCTTCTTGACTGATCCCAGTGAATTCGTATATTCTACGGAGAGGGCTTTGTGTAATCAACAAGCCGATTAGAGCTTATCGATTTTTGGAAAAAATTCTCTCCAACTATTTATTTTGCGGTACTTTAACGCTGGGTTATATCTGGTAATAGTAACCCGGCAGGCCGTCCAGTCGTTTGTTCGCCTTGATAAACAGTTTTCGTACCCTCCTCTTGACTTCAAGATCATGGTTACACCACCAAATATTCCTAGTGCTCCTGACGCGATTCAGGGGAGAACTTGTGAGATAGGCGTCTATTATTGTCTTGTAACGACATTTGCAGTACTGTCAAGATCTGCAATTGTATTAATATTGTACGTCTTGCGATACGGCATTTATACAGCTTCCGCAGATTATGTGCTGTGAGCTTTACGGGCAGGGAACCAAATTTATCCCCGGGAAAGACGCTGAGGCAAGGTTATACTCGTAGATTATAGATTAACTTACCTTGCTTGGAATTTCAAGAATCTTCCGTTCCAAAACGTGATGTTTGCTTTGCAACTGAAATTAGACCAAAAATGTGGCTACTTTTCTCGTTTTTAATTTTATAGATTTTGGAGAATATCAAACCAAGAGGCCGAAGCAACTTTTACGAATTTGCAATTAAAGTCATACTCGTAAATTTTTATACAGACAGAATTTAACTTTTTACGCCTAACATTGAAATTAAATTATTCAACAATGCATCGTAGTAACAATCCATTATTTTCTGGAAAATTATCAACTGACCCGATGTCATGATCATATTTTGATATAGCAAAACAAATCAAAAATAATGATAAGATTCGCCACCACGACTGTAAAATTAAAATTTGTTATGCTATTTGTAAACAAAAGGTGCAAATTCTTGTTGATGAGATCAACAAGCAGCATTCATAGCGTTATTAGTCATAAAAAATACAACAACAAAACCGGGAAAATATTTATGTCGAGAGAAACCTAAATTAGTAATGTAAGGTAATATGAGGACGATGATGTTAGGTAGGATGAACACAACAAACATTTTTCTTTAAACTTTGTTATTTTTTGTTTGCGTTAGCAACAAGTCAATAAAAATAACAAGAGTCAAGAAATTAAGAAAAACTTCAAGTATATACTTAAAGATAAAAAAAACTTTTCTTATGTACGTTATATTCTTGTATTGTGAAGATGAAGCGCAAGACTTTCTATGTTATGTAAAAATGCAAGAAGTAGAGGAAGGTAAAATTTCTTTTACTTTTTCGTATCTCTCCTTTTTGTCTTTTAAAATTGTTGAATTTTTTTTATTTTGTTTAACATTCATATTTGTATACGGCTTTTGACTTTGATGGAAATAATATGAAATTGATTCTATTTTGATAAAATTGAGTTTTGAATGAGTTTCCTTAAGATATTAGAAATAAGCGACTAGAATTGTGTTCGATCCATAAAAATGTGATTTTTTTTGGTTTTGGCACGAGCCTTGAATTTGATTAAATTTGTCGTATATACACGTACACAACAGTGTGTTTTTATATTTCGATTATTTGTGGTTTAATGATAACAGGCTTTCTTTTTTATAAATTTTCTTAAACAATCACGATAATTGGTAGACGACAATTTAAAATTTTGTTTCTGTTTTCATGTTTAGGTTTTATTAGTAACATCATCTAGACGCCCCGAATTATGGATTGTACCTGGTGGTGGAGTGGAACCCGAAGAAGAACCAAGTGTTACAGCAATGCGTGAAGTTCTAGAAGAAGCTGGTGTCATTGGAAAATTAGGAAGATGTTTAGGCGTTTTCGAGGTAAAATTATAAAGTTAAATTTAAGAATAATATAACTGATTTTTAGCCGGTTTTATTCATGTTTCAAATTTGGCTCGAATATTTCTACAATCAATTTTAAAAGTCTAATGACTGGGTGACTAAAACCCAGGAAGCAAGTAATGCTGCTGAAGGCAGTTTTAGCTCAAATTAACATCTGCATCATTGCATAAGAGGCATCTTTCTGAGCTTCCAAATAAATAATTACATGAAGTTTTTTATTCGATTGATTCGAGGTTCCGTTGGCTACTGATATTTAAAGCATCTGTCAAGTTTTTGATGTTAAATATGTGATTTTTGTCTCTGACGTTTGCAAGCAATCAAGATCAAGATCATTATGAGCATTATAACCTAAATATAGTCAAATCTACAAACAAATGCTTGTTTGTGTTTATAAATATGAATATTTAAATCTTGATGGAAGAACAGAAAACAAGAACCACGATAATAAGATAACGCAGCAACACACAAAGGTTTTGTCTTCGCCACCGTTTCTCAAAATTCTAATTTTTACTTAATCGTCCGAAGAAGAAGAATGTGAAACAAACCTCAATTCGATTTTCACGAACATTTTGGCATTCATTCGTTTAATTACGGGAAGGTTGTTTGTTATGGTACATGTTCCTAACTTAGGTATTGGCTCAAAATATTACATTACACTCACAACTAATAACACGTAATTACGAGTATACTTATAATCGTTTTGCTCTTTCACGGCGTCGTGACAAAACCGAACTTTTTATATAGATTATTGTTTGTCAAGTTGTAATGCGGATGTGCAAGGAAGGGTCTTACTGTGTATTCTGAAACGAAAGTTGTTTTATTAGAATACGTAATTTCCCGGTTGCTAAAATATTATTTCAAACATTTTAACTTTTATTAAACCAATGATGCCACAAGCATTTTACTTTGGTAATTTTTCAATATCAATCGTCTAAGTTTTATCTCTGGGTATGGATGACTCGTATTAGAATGCTATATTTATCATAGAAACCTAGTTCTATCCTACCGGGTTGATAAATGACCTATTCCCAATTGTACAGAAATTATTCATTGCATTAGAGCCACATTCGATGCTCCTTTAGAAATCCCATTTTTATCACAGAAACCTAGTTTCGGGCGGTTTCTAGAACTACATCCGGAGCTCAAAGTGGAATTTAATTTTCATTATACTAACCAACTTCCACTTTCAAACGGTTGAAAATTGGCTTAGTATCATTCAATTTAGTCATTCCATAACTCATACGTAGTTTCGTTTAAGTTGACCCTTTTCTAAAATACTGTCTGAAGAAACTCATATTTTTATCATCCAATCCGAATTTTATCCAAATCTGTTAGAAAATCCCTACGATTCAATTTGGCCGTTTTCCTGGGTGTGATTATTTGAAACTAATTCTAAACCATAAAACCAAAAACTTTATAAAAAATCCCAGGCCAAGAAAAACCAGAATCTGAACACAAACCGAATTTTCCATGCATAAACGAATTTTCACAGAATGCGATGGTTTCTTGGCACTCGATGAAATTATGTCAAATTTTTGCAATATCAATCAAACTAAAATATTCTATAAAAACAAACCCTGACTGATTGATTGATTCTGAATGTACAACAAAGTTCTTATACAGGAGCTCCCGGGTGAAGAGCCCACCGTACACTCTTTTTTACACATAACAAAACCGGAGGATTGGATAGGTTAATTAAGTGGGATAGAATCAACCCGGTTACAGACACCTAGATATAGCCGATAGTTATTAACACAAAGACAACACAATACTAATATACTAGAGGAAGAATAAAGGTTTATTAGGTTTAATGGATATCGATGATATTCACATGCATCTGTAAATTTCCTGAAATTTAAATCTAAATTAATACTTTTCGGCTTCCTAACTCGGACACAGTTGCGAGTCGGTCCATGCGTACATTTGAACCTGTGGCATGTCGTGCGATTGAACAATAGTGTGCATGAGTTTGACAAGGAGTACACTGGCACAAAGCTCCAAACGTGGCAAGTTGGCCGTTTCTTTTCCTCAGGTTGACTTTTTCTCAGGGCGTCGCTGAATCCGTGAATTTGAAGATGATTGCGAGTTTTCGAATGATGTATCCAGCAATTGATTCTGAGAGCCTCAAATCATTTCACACTTTCTCGATAAATAAGCCATCTTTGGGCGATTGATTTTGGGACCGCTTCATCCCTTCATATGCTGAGTACTCACAATTCTTGTAGCATGATTTTCGCGATAATTATGGTAGGAGATACCCAGCTAAGCGGATCGAATATCATTGAGGCTTGCGACAGTATTGTTTGTTTGGTTGGTGCACGAACATTTGATGACGCGCTCATGTTGAATTCAAACCAATCGGCCGAAGGAAACCAATATAGCCTGAGTGTTTTGACTGAATCGTCCCAGTTTAGCTCAAGTTGGCCCTGATGTTCGCGCTGGCTCATCTGGAGAAGATAGCCTTACGATCCGCTGATAATTTTGTGTTCGGGAGCCACAAATCTGCTTTATGCCTGAAACGAAAACAAATTGATGTTTGCGAAAACGGGTTAGTATTTCGAAGAAGTTTCGTTGGAGCTTAGGACCAATGTGAAGCTTCTGGTTAAATGATATGCCGATTGATGTTGTGTGCAATGCGTCGAATACCACGCGCAGATTACGTTGCATCACATCGTGATGTGGAAGATAGCACATCTGGCCCAGTGAGTTGTTGTGATCTTCTGACATTCCTTCCATGTGACCCGATTCCAGATAATCCTGCATAAACCTGTGGTACTCAGAATGTAGTTGATCGTCCTTGACAAACCGGCGTTCCTTATGATGTAGTCGCAGAACTTCATCCTATCGTGGCGTTCCAAGGGATGATGATCTCTCAGGATGATACAGTGTATCTTCCATCTTCATTGTGATAGTGTGTCGAGTCGTAATGCCATTCACATTCTGACTGATCGTGCGTTAATACTCTAGGTGAACGAACATCTTCGATTTCCCAAAATGATCTGAGCGTGTTGTTGATGGTGTCATAGTCCTCGATGGTTGCCGTTACCTAGACGGCTGATTGGTTGTCCTGCGCCTCACCTTGCTGAAGGTTACGATGTAAACAAGTTTCGTATTTTGTGCGAATGGTGAACCGATAGCGCCGCTGATGCAACCATCCACGCACGGCACTGTCTGCTCCGACAGTATTTTTCTAAAATACTGTCTGAAGAAACTCATATTTTTATCATCCAATCCGAATTTTATCCAAATCTGTTAGAAAATCCCTACGATTCAATTTGGCCGTTTTCCTGGGTGTGATTATTTGAAACTAATTCTAAACCATAAAACCAAAAACTTTATAAAAAATCCCAGGCCAAGAAAAACCAGAATCTGAACACAAACCGAATTTTCCATGCATAAACGAATTTTCACAGAATGCGATGGTTTCTTGGCACTCGATGAAATTATGTCAAATTTTTGCAATATCAATCAAACTAAAATATTCTATAAAAACAAACCCTGACTGATTGATTGATTCTGAATGTACAACAAAGTTCTTATACAGGAGCTCCCGGGTGAAGAGCCCACCGTACACTCTTTTTTACACATAACAAAACCGGAGGATTGGATAGGTTAATTAAGTGGGATAGAATCAACCCGGTTACAGACACCTAGATATAGCCGATAGTTATTAACACAAAGACAACACAATACTAATATACTAGAGGAAGAATAAAGGTTTATTAGGTTTAATGGATATCGATGATATTCACATGCATCTGTAAATTTCCTGAAATTTAAATCTAAATTAATACTTTTCGGCTTCCTAACTCGGACACAGTTGCGAGTCGGTCCATGCGTACATTTGAACCTGTGGCATGTCGTGCGATTGAACAATAGTGTGCATGAGTTTGACAAGGAGTACACTGGCACAAAGCTCCAAACGTGGCAAGTTGGCCGTTTCTTTTCCTCAGGTTGACTTTTTCTCAGGGCGTCGCTGAATCCGTGAATTTGAAGATGATTGCGAGTTTTCGAATGATGTATCCAGCAATTGATTCTGAGAGCCTCAAATCATTTCACACTTTCTCGATAAATAAGCCATCTTTGGGCGATTGATTTTGGGACCGCTTCATCCCTTCATATGCTGAGTACTCACAATTCTTGTAGCATGATTTTCGCGATAATTATGGTAGGAGATACCCAGCTAAGCGGATCGAATATCATTGAGGCTTGCGACAGTATTGTTTGTTTGGTTGGTGCACGAACATTTGATGACGCGCTCATGTTGAATTCAAACCAATCGGCCGAAGGAAACCAATATAGCCTGAGTGTTTTGACTGAATCGTCCCAGTTTAGCTCAAGTTGGCCCTGATGTTCGCGCTGGCTCATCTGGAGAAGATAGCCTTACGATCCGCTGATAATTTTGTGTTCGGGAGCCACAAATCTGCTTTATGCCTGAAACGAAAACAAATTGATGTTTGCGAAAACGGGTTAGTATTTCGAAGAAGTTTCGTTGGAGCTTAGGACCAATGTGAAGCTTCTGGTTAAATGATATGCCGATTGATGTTGTGTGCAATGCGTCGAATACCACGCGCAGATTACGTTGCATCACATCGTGATGTGGAAGATAGCACATCTGGCCCAGTGAGTTGTTGTGATCTTCTGACATTCCTTCCATGTGACCCGATTCCAGATAATCCTGCATAAACCTGTGGTACTCAGAATGTAGTTGATCGTCCTTGACAAACCGGCGTTCCTTATGATGTAGTCGCAGAACTTCATCCTATCGTGGCGTTCCAAGGGATGATGATCTCTCAGGATGATACAGTGTATCTTCCATCTTCATTGTGATAGTGTGTCGAGTCGTAATGCCATTCACATTCTGACTGATCGTGCGTTAATACTCTAGGTGAACGAACATCTTCGATTTCCCAAAATGATCTGAGCGTGTTGTTGATGGTGTCATAGTCCTCGATGGTTGCCGTTACCTAGACGGCTGATTGGTTGTCCTGCGCCTCACCTTGCTGAAGGTTACGATGTAAACAAGTTTCGTATTTTGTGCGAATGGTGAACCGATAGCGCCGCTGATGCAACCATCCACGCACGGCACTGTCTGCTCCGATCATGTTGGGTCGATAGTAATGGAACCGGCAAGTTCCAATTGCTTCAAGTGTGGCTATTGATGCGTGTCAATTGGTTGGGAGGGCAGGGTGCCTGTAATCTTCTCGATGACGAGGGCTGTGACCGAGATGGAAAATGTTGAAGGGATTCGGGAGTGTAATATGTGTTTTGTAGGTGCCTCGTTCGCGCAGATTCCACTGATTTCCAGCACAAACTTGATACGTGAAGATGCGAGAGATCCCATTGCCATAGGGTGTTCAGGAAATCGATCAGATTTTGAAATGATGGATACTGCGCTGGGATTAGTGACCCAATTAGTCTCCCAATGTCGATGGGTTTCTGGATCCAACTTGTCTGCGATGATGTTGATTAAGATGATATCCCATGTGATGACCAGTACTCCAAACTTTCAGACTGCGAACGGTGTCGGTCGCGCAATCCCACGGTTGATTCGATTTGTAATGCAGGCATGGTTCGGAACCTTCGAAGATGGTTGTCGAAGATGAACCGACGGTGGTTGTATCGATCTCGTAGAATGCGCCATGCTTCCTCGTAATTGTCGTTGGTGATGCTTACAGACTTGAGAAATGATTCTGCATATCCAGCTAAGTTCGCCTTCAGATAGTGTAGCTTCTGCGAATTGGTCAGCTTGTTTATGGTTGTGAACGAGATCGACAAACAAATTGGGCCTAATTCGTGTACACGCCGCCGAAGACTGGAACCGTGATTCGAGGCAGCTTTATATCGACCGACTGCTGTACGTGAGCTAGCTTGGCATCACCTTACGGTTTTCCGACCGTAGCTATCTCTGGATGGTTTTCAAATTTGACACTGCAACGAGGTACTATGTGCACAACTAAATTTCCGTATTTTTTAAAAATGGAAATTTCAATAGAAATATAAAAAATGGTTTATTCAAAGTATAGTCCATCGCTACCTACCGGAACAAGTGATAATCCAAGGGGGCCAGGTCTGGCGAATAAGGCGGGTGCGGCAGCAGATCCCAATTCCGAGTTTTGATGATGTACTGGACCAGTTGTCGTGCTGTAATATCAATCGTTCGAGTCTCGTGTCCCATTCTGGCCGTTTTTCGAGCAATGCATGGTTCAGATTGATGAGTTGTTGTCGGTAGCATTGCCCATTTACAGTTTCACCTTGTTTCAGCAGGTCATAGTACACGATTATTTTCTGATCCCACCGAACGCAGGGCATTGTCTTCTTTCCGAAGCGATTTGGCCATGCCGTCGATGTTGACGATTTGCCAGGTGAAAGCGACGACTTTTTGCGTTTGGGATTTTTAAAAAAGATCCACTTCTCATCTTCCATAACAATTCGATGTAGGGAGCTCTTTCTTTCATGCCGTGAAGGCAAAATTTCGCAAGTGGATCTTCGATTTACAATCTGTCTTTCAGTCAACTCATGCGGCACCCTTTTCCCTCCTCTTGAATTTTTCTCACAGCATGTAAACATTTGGAAATACCTTGGCGAGTCGTGTTTAAGCTTGTAACTCGATGTCTTCAAATGTTGTTGGTCTTCCAGAGCGCTTCTTGTCCTCAATATCGAAATCGCCACTTCTGAAGCGTTTAAACCAATCTTCACAGGTAGTTTTCGATGGTGCATGTGATCAACCAACCTCAAACAAATGACGTGCTTTAGCTGCTTTTTTTCAAGTTGAAGCAGAAAAGCAAAGCTTCCCGCAAATGCTGTTTGTTTCGCATAAAACTCGACATTTTTATCCTTAAAAAAAATTTTTTTGCGTTGCGATATGTGTTGGTATTACAACTGGTTAACGTTAACAACTGTCTCCGCTATGAACAAAACACAACTTCATATGTAAATGACAACTAGCTGTGTCGCTAGCACCATCTATGTGTGAAACCCGGAAATTTAGTTGCACACCTAATACTAGTCATTGGCTTCATCACAGTTACCATACTCTCCCTCGAGTTCCTCTTCATCGCACACGACCTCGATCTGGTCCTGTACGCCGCAGAATTCATTATTTCGGGACGTAATGTGGTCGATCTGTGTCTGAATGAATTCGTTGCCGATTCCTGGCGTGTCGATCGAGAGCTCTTGCTTTTCCTCATTACTCGTTCCAGCACCCAGCTATGCTTGAATGACGCGAGTTGTCATGGCACCACCTAATTATGTTGGTTTTTTCACTTGAATATCACTGTTTCACTATAATTTCACGTCACGCGCATTGCATCGAAAGGTTAAATTTGATTACACACGAGATTGTTTGGCACGGCACGAACAAACCGATAAATCCTTCTCGACGGGTTAACATTTTGACCGAAACGAAAATGCGAAAAAGAAAAACAAGAAAAATACTTAATGATTGTTTATTCGTGCCGTGCTGCTCGATTGAAGGTTGAATTGGGAAGCAAGGTTTTCCACATGAATAAATGATTTCGTGTTGCTCGATGTTTGATTGTGGGGTGCCCATCGATAGGGGTCACCTCCGACTGTCATGTAGACGTTTGGTGTCATATCCAACAGGAAATTTAGCCAAAAATATTTGATAGCAACGTTTGTGTTACGTAATTAGTGAAAATAATTTGTATTTATTGTTTGTTTTCTAGAATCGGGAACATATGCATAGGACAGAGGTGTTTGTAATGACAGTAACAAAAGAGCTTGAAGAGTGGGAGGATTCTCGTTCGATTGGTAGAAAACGCCAATGGTTCGCCGTAGAAGATGCTCTTAATCAATTAGCTTTGCACAAGCCAACGCAGCGACATTACTTGCAACAATTGCGTTGTTCTAAAAATTCAACGTCAACATCACCACCAACTACACCAATTCTCACATCACCGTCGTCACCTCCAACCACGCCACCAGCTACAAATTCGTCATGAATTTAAAATTGTCATTATTCTTTTAATTTTTTCTCAGAATATTTTTTTAAATTATAATTATTTTAAATTAAATTAAATTGGTTTTTCTTATATATAAAACTATATACAATGTTATGATTTTGTTTTTTTTTGTTTCATTTAAAAAAAAATAAAATTAAAACAATTAAAAATAAACTTTAATTTATTAAAATTATTAAACAAAAATAAATATTATATATAAAATATATTTAAAAACAATTATGAATAAAATGCAAAAAATATTAAAAATATCTGCTACTTAAAAAAATCGGAAATTATATCAAACACTACTTAAAAACATAAACTTAAACAAATAAATTATAAATAAAAAAAATAAACAAAAAAATTAATCTACTCAAAAAATAAGAAAATAGTTTTTAAGAAAATTGTAGTCTTAAAAAAATAATAAGATTATAGAAAAAATAATAATTATTTAATTAAAAAGAATGAAGAATCATCTGACAAAAAAAACAAAACAAATTAAAAATCGTAAAGTAATTTTATTAAAAATATGATTTGGTTTAAAAAAACGCGGAAAAATTTTAATGCCGTAAAATCACACACGGGAATTGAATTAATCATAATATCCATTTTATATACATTTTGCCTTTCACACGAATTTTAATTTTCGAAGCTCGGATATTAACGAAATCTCAAAATAGTTTAATCTCGCTTTTTATATAACATGACCTAATTAAAACTATAAGTTCAATATAATGTAATTCGACTAAGTTAAACAGTATAATAATACATTTATTATGTACTCAATTCTCAAAAAACGATTTTACCATTAAATTTTTCATTTTTTAGATTTTTGTTTTTAAAATTTTCTATTCAAATTTTTCAAACCCATTGGGATTTATGTATTTCTGATTTTATTAAAAAAAATTAAACAAAAAAATTGTCTGCTATAAACTGTGATAACCTAAAACAAAAAAAATGATTTAAAAAATAACAAATAATATCACTTTTTATTTTTTGCCAATTATTCCTGTTATTACGCCTCTATAAATTTTTTATTAATTTAATTTTTATAAAAATTATAATTTAATTAAAGTATACAAAACAAAAAATCATTTTTATAGCAGCTTACACTATTATATAACATCAATAAATTAGTATAATTTTATAAAATATATAAAAAAAAACGAAAAATAAATAATTTGTATATTAAAATAATTTTCTATTTTGTAAAACACTACTCACCAACTCACTCCTTTATATCTCGTATACATAATTGACACACACACACACAGACACGATATAAAATTGGCAAAGAAAGTTTCATTAAATAAATTTTTTAAATCTAAATAATAGATGATAATTTATATAAGAAGACATTAATTTTTTGTTGATACACGAAAAAGAATTATAAAACAGAACAATTAAATTTGAAAAAAAAAGAAATAAACAATCTGAAAGGATAAGTTGAACGGAATTTTTATGTTTTAATTGCCCAATTTGTTTCATTTCAGAAACCGAATTCTCAGTGTGACACATAACTTTAAAGTGATTCACTTAATTGATTAATAGATAGATACTCTTACTCTTGTAACATCGAAAAACAAATATGTGTAAAACTATTATTATTTTTTCGTTATTTTTAATTATATTTATTTATTGCAACGATTTACAAATCATCTAGTATTTTATCGTTCATAATTTATATTCTCGTTTGGAGGGTTGTAGCCCTTTGGCTAGTCCTATTTTCAGTTTTATTATATTTTTAGCCGAACCAGATTGAATCTAGTAGATCAAGTGGTTTCTTCCTTCGCAGCCGTCTTACTAGGTTTGACTCATCGAACAAATGACGTATCTCAGCATCTCACTAACTTCGGAAACTTGAAAGTTGTTTTCAAATTTTACAAGCTAATTAAACGAGAAAAAATTTTAAGTCAACCTATGTTAATTCTTAATACCAATATGCACTATTTGGTTTGTTGTTTATATGAATTAGTTAGCTAGATCTAAGGGATCTTTCCTTTTAAGGCGCTGATATCTAGGCCTCCATATTATGTCCCGAGCTAATGTGTTGGGATGTTGTTCTAACTTAGTTTAGTATTTTCTGCTGTATGTTTGTGTTACGTATGTACCAAGGTGCGTTTACCATCCTTCGTAGTATTTTTGATTGTACACGTTGCAATTTTATTATATTTGAGGCACAGGCTGGGCCCCACAATTCTGTTCCGTAAGTCCAGATTGGTTTTAGTACCATTTTATACAACAAGACTAACCAATTTATTTGATCACTTTTGATATTAATTTGTTGTCGCTTTGTTTCGATATACTTCTACCATTGATGTTATTTAACTTCACCGGAGGATAGGTTTGTGCACAGAGAATGAATGTAACGTGTGCTGATTTCTGCTCGTTTGCTTCTATTCTCCATTTTGAAAGCCACTTAGCGATTTCTTCTAAGTGTTCTTGCAGGAGTCTCGATGCTATTTAAGAGTTTTCATGTGTCCCTAATAAGTGCATGTGTCCCTTATGCTGTATCATCTGCAAATGTTGAAACTGTTATATAATTTGTAGTGGGAAGGTCTGTGTGTAAATTAGATATAACAGTGAACCCAGTACATTGCCTTGTGGAACCCCTGCGCGTATTTCATTTAAATTTTGCAGATGCACTATTATATTTCACCAAGAATTTCCGGTTTAGCAGGTAATTTTTAATGATCGCATGATAATTTGATGGTAGCTGGGCCTTAATTTTATGTACAAGGCCTTCATGCCATACTTTATCGAAAGCTTGGGCGAGATCTAAAAATGCTGCAGAGTTTCTGATTTCTGATACGATCCTATGCACTTGTTCTATGGTTCCGTGATTTTCTCTAAATCCAAACTGGTGATCCGATATAATACTTTGCTCTTGCAGAATTGGTTTAAGCTTTTTAAGAAGCATTTTCAAAGAGCTTTGACAGAGTTAGCAGTAAACTGATTGGACGATACGAGTCTACTTTTATTTCATCTTTACCTGGTTTATGTATCATTATGATCTGTGAAATTTTCCAAGTTTCAGGAAAATACCCAGTTTCATTACAGCATTGAAAATGTATGTCATTAATCTGATACACATACCTGGAAGTTGTATAAGTATTTTACCACTAATAAGACCATGACCAGGTGCCTTTATGGGCTTTATATGTTCACTGATCATTGTTTTTACTTCACGCCATTTATATTTAATTGGTTGAAATTCCGAAGCTTAAACTTCTGCAGGCAGCAATTCCGAGTGTCCATTATTTTCGTTCGGTGTAAATACTTTAACTAAATGTTGGGCGAATACATTTGCTTTTTCTGCATCGCTGCTTGCTCAGTTTTCATCGGGAAGGCGAATCGGGGGACATGATTGCGTAGGCCGTTTCACGCTTTTTGTGGCTTTTCACAGTGGGTAAACTGTTGATTCTGATGCTGTAAGTTTACTTAGATAATATTGAATCCCCTCATCGTGTTCTATTGTTAGTGCTGCTTTCAGGTTTTTTATAGCTTTATTTTGATTTAAGTCCAGGTGATGTAACTGCCATTGCCTACGCGGTATGCGTTTGATCTTTAAGAGCTGTTGAATATTCTGTGCCACTTGATGCATTTTCACGTTAGTAGAGCTATTGCATGTAGCACCCTTCGCTGCTTGCTCTAATGTCTTCGTTAGGTGTTGTACTTCTTCATCAATCTCAGATTTCGTTTTAAGTGGGATGCTTAATGAGCACTCTCTTGTCACTGCAGATTTGAATTGAGACCAATTAGTGTGTCTATTCGTTAAAAAAATATTTGAATCTGAATTTAAAACTTACGTGCTTAATGTTATTAAAACCGGGGAGTGGTCAGATGATAGTTCTTAGCATGTTTTGGCCATAACATAAGTTCTAACAATACTCTTTGTTAGACAGAAGTCGATTAAATCGGGAATTTTTCGTCTACCGGTTGGTCAATATGTTGCTCTGCCGCCAGAAACATGATCTAGTTTTACTTCCTGCATACATTCCCATAGCTGCTTGCCTTTTGGTGATGTTAATCGAGAGCCCCATTGGATGTGTTTGGAGTTGAAACCTGCTCCTGCAAGGAATTTATTTCCCAAGGTTTTGAAATAATTTGCAAATTGTTGCTTTTTAATTGAATATTTCTGTGGACAGTAAGCTGCAGATATGGTTCATGTATCGGATTCTTCTAAGCAGATGCTAGTTGCCCGTATATGTTCATCGCGATATTTTTTCAGTTCATGGTGTCTTATTCTATCTCTAATAATAATTGCTGATCCTCCACGAGGTTTCCCGTTGGGTGCTGGGAATCGTAAATTTTATAACCATTAAATTTTATAGAGCTCATTTGTATAAAATGTGTCTCAGAGACCATCATGATGTCAATGTTGTGTTCATTAAGAAAATGCTGTACTTCTAATTTATGTTGCGCTAGCCCATTGGCATTCCATAAGGCTAATTTAAGTTGAATCATCTTATATTTTGATTGTTCGTTAACAGTTGCATCAGGGTAGTCATGTTTTGCAGCATGAGTTTCATATTTGTTTCCATACTTAATTTGCATAAATTTGTCCATTGTTTCGTTGAGGGTACTTATCATTTTGTAGATTCCCTGATCATCGTTCTGAGGTTTATTTGCTTTATTTCGCACGTTACCCGCAGCCACCTCTGAGTATGATGTTTCTGTGTTAATGGTTGCAGAAATAATTTTCTCATTGTTTAGGTGATTATTTATTTGATTGATAGCTCGTTGCTCATTTCGTTGCCTTGGTGTCATTTTTTTCCTTAACTCCTTATATGCAAACAATCATCGAGAAATAAATATATTATACATATATTCTTCTATGATACAATGCATTCTCTGTAATTAGCGGTATGGTCTATATTCTTAGTTGTTATTTAGAAATACATTTAAAGTGACTACTTGCATAAATTCCTCTTCAATTTTAAGATCTAAAAACTGTTTGATGTTTTCTCTTATAACTACCGACAATCCTTCACTTGCCCTTCCTGCTGGATGAATGGCGTGGTAACAGCTGTATCTATTTATTCTAAGATTGAAGTTGAAGTAAAATGGGTTTCCGATTAAGGATTTTGTCAGTATTTAAGAAAATTTTTAATTGTGGAATATGTTACATTACCCACATGGTAGCTGCATTACTATTCTTAATGTTTTATTTGTGGTTGTTTGCATCATTTTAATAGAGCATGGATTTAATTTCATTTAGAGAGTCTTGGTTATTTAACCTGTTGCTTAGAGCCTCAAGGCATTTGTCTTCTTAGTATATTTTGGAGCACTGTTGTATACTCGGTAGTACCTTTCGAAATAACTGGTTTTGTCATTACTAACTACTTGCGAGTACAGTTTCAGTTCTCCCGTTTTACTAGCATGAGGTTTTGGTTCGCCTTTGGTGAAAGTTTAATTAATTTTTTCCGGTATTTCCGGATTTTGTTTTTGCGTTATATTTCTTATTCTTTGTTTGCAGGTTTGGTGAAGACCTCTAGCCATAACTTTGATTGGACGATCGTTCTTACCCTCATAGGTAAACCATTGATGTCCCTTGAAATTATGCTTTGTAGCCAAAGCTCTGTAGGTTTCAGAGTCTGCAACATCAATTTTCCAGACGCCATTGTTTAGAGACGAGTTTGTACTCGGCTACCGTAATCGTTTTCATGATTGTATAGTACAGAAATTTGATATCCCGACGACGTTTACTGGTGGAGGTGATTTGCCTTTTGGTTTAGCTGGCTGTTGTTCTAGAGCTAGTTGTTTCTTGATGATTAGCTAGTTTCTAGAAACCTCTTTTGAAGTTGATGGTAAAGTTTCTGCCATTTCTGGTGAGTGTTGAGCTTTCCTTTTCTTACTTGGTTTTTTATTCCGGTTCAACACCCATTTTGTTTCTCTTTCTAATTCTTCTTTATCCATATGGAATGAATTAATTTCATCATCGATTGCAGGGTTATGTGTCGTTCCAAGTGATGCACGTATTTTAACTGCTTTTTGGAGTTCTTCGTTCTCTTTCTTTAAAATTGCAAATTTTTCTTTCAATTTAGTTGTAAATTCCTTTATTTCTCTTAATTATTCATGGAGTTCGGCATTTTCCTTCTCGTACTGAAAGATATTTCCAGTTGAAGATATAGGTGATCTTGATTATTTGGAACTTCGCCCAAATGGGTTAAACAAAGATTGGCCCACCCCAGAATCTGTTGGGCCTCAGAAGAGTGTGGATTTGGCAGCATCTCTGCTGCTTTACTACCTGGCGTATTACATTCCTTATTTGTTGTACTCATTGTTTTAGCCAAGTTATACCACTGGCATTTGGTCCCTGGTTGCACTTTGCTACTGCCGAGGCAGTATCCGCACCCACGATGTTTATGCGGCTATCCAGGTGTTACCTAGGCGTACACAGAGACAGCTGAAGCCCTCTGAATACTCTAGGCTGAGGGGCAATGTGTAGAATTACGATGTTTAATTTAACAAGCTTTTTAAATTAACGATTATTTTATTTTACGGATTTATTTATTTATATAGAAAAAAGTTAACAAATTTATCTTGAAAAATTATTAATGTAAAAATACAAGTCAAAGTAAATTCGCTTTGAATTTGAAAATTAAAAGTATAAAAATAATAGTAACGATAACAAAATCACTGAGGGTTATAAAATCGCCTTAATCTACTTTTAAAATTATCTTTAGTTAGGCAAAAATTAAACAGCTAATTATTATTATTGAGACTCTTACACATGATCTTCTCTGGGTTCATTATCGCCATAATTGATACTGTGTCTATCTAAGTGGAGGAAGTCATGATACCTTAGTTGTCTACTAGGAGCCTTTATTTTAATTGAATTTAGCACTTCCGTTGCCTCGATTAGGCCTAGTAGGAGATTACCAATAAATCTACTTTTTAGCAATTCGCCTATTTTCTAGAGTTGCCACGATGTAAATTTTACATCCAGTTAAATATGGTGGTTGTCACTGTATATTTCATGTTTACGTGGTATGGTAGATCATGGTCTTAAAAGCATCCGTCTCTCTAGGTCAAGTAGCGTATAAACTTCTTTTGAATTTTCTCAACACTCAATGCTTCGTGTAATACTATATGTTCATAGAACGGACAACACACATTAACAGCATATTCCAGCTGGAATCGAACATAAGCACAATACAGGATCATAATTGTCTCCAAATCAAAAATGTTATCCGTCCAACGTTTGATAAAACCGAGCATGGAGTTCGTTCCGAGCATGGAGTTTCGCGATGCACAGCTCAATGTGCTTGGTAAACCTCATATTTTCAACTAAAGTAACTCCCATGTCTTTCGTTTCATGTACTACTACCTGAAGAAGTCCATTTGTCTTATAGTTTTATGTAACACGTGTGGCTTCCCGATAGAATTTACACTTTTCAATGTTGAGACTCAGAGAATTAAATTCGTACCATATCGCTAGGTTGTCAATGCCTTCGTTTAGTTTATTGGCATCGTCAACTGACTCGATGGCTTTGTAGGTTTGAGGTCATCTGCGAACATCAGGATTTTGAAATTTTTTATCACTGCAGTAATACCATTAATGAAAATTGTGAAAATTCATGGGCCAATGTGAGAAGCTTGTGGTACACCGGAGGTTGCTTGTATTGTAATCGACCTTATATCCTTTAATTCCATATATTGGATGTGATTACTCAAATAAAATTTGAACCAGGCTACGAACTGGCTGAAGAATCCGATCTTGAAAATGTGTTTCGAAGTTTTGCAGTGGCTGAGTGAGTCGAAAGCTTTTGTTTCTGTATATTACATCATCATCATTATATCATCTTGTTTGTACTTCTCAATTTCTTTAATTTAATAGCTTGTAAATTCGATGAGATTGAAATTCTATAGCATATTTCTAGTTCAAATAACTTAGGTATATCAGCTACCTCCGTAGCACGAAACATCATTTCTAGATTCAGTTTTTAAAATAGGCGTCATTCTTGTTTTCCACTTTTGTGCCAAAAATTGCCAATTTTAATGACTAAATGCTTAGAGGAATTACCAAATTTCTCCAAATTTTCAAAAATGGTGCAGGAATACCATCAGGAATTCAGGACCACATCTTTCTCCGAATCGTACCAGTGCTCGCTGGATATCTTCTGGCTCGATATATGTGGAGTAAATATGAATGTACTGTATTCAATAGCGTTGTAATTCTCAATGTCTTCTGAGATCGCCTTTTATTTTATCCTTTAGATTGAGAATATAGCTTTTGTATCTCAGTTCAAAATAGAATTCAAAATTTTGGTTACACATAGAAAAATTTTATTCGTATATGCCTTGTCTTTTTTGTTTTTAAGACTGGATGGATGTTGTTTGGTCTGCTTATAGACAAGGGAATGAATAAATAAATGCCTTTAAATAGATGCGTGTAAAATTTTTCCACGGTTACATCTATGTCATTGCTGTTGAATTCGGCATTTCAATTTATTTGTTCAAAATATTGTTGCAAGTTATCCGAATAGGCTTTTTTGAAGTTTTAATATGGTTTCCGGTTTTGGAAATTTTGGAATCTGTTTCCAACTTTTTTTGATTGTTTTGTGGAGAATATCATTAATAACGAAAGATATTGGTGATTCTTCTGTTTTTAATAAAACTGGTTCATTAGTAAAAAATAAGGACCAAAGTTCGGTCTAGTCCATTTTTTTCTCGCCTTAGGCATAAACTCGTTCGTTTCTTCATCAAAAGTCCAACTAAATTTGAGAGATTGAAATCGCCAGTTATTAAAATTATGTCTGATTGATCGGGCGCATTGGTAATTCCCAAAATTGTATTACAGCACTTGTTATACGATGATGTAGGCGAATCATTTCAATCAATTCATTTGGCAATGATGTATAGACAGCTATGAGTACACCGCCACCGGATTTGTTATGCTTGTTTGGGGTGAGCAATCACATCTATAAACCACATACGAGTATTGACTAGGGAAGAATTCCGAACTTATGATTTTATCGTTGAATAATGTTTTACAGATGATCTAAACCGGAGTGTTTTTAAAACAAAATTATGAAATTGAGCTGCCTTTGAAGACATTTTATTTACATTTTGAAAGTAAAATGTCTGTCTCATAGTATTTTGTGGATGTGACAAGGTTGGAGTGTTATGGCACTATTTCTGTTTAAATCAAAGAATGCAGTTGGTCTCCTTCCATCTGTGAATAGTAGGTAAAGTTATGTGTATGCCTGTTTAAAGCCTACACAGTGGCGTGTGGAAGACTATCAAACAATTTAATTGCTTTATCTGACAGTCAAACACAAATCACACTTGCTGATGTTAAGCCTTGCGCCTCGTGTACAGTCAGTATTTTATTCGAGCCAGATAAGTTAAAGTTTACTTAATTGTTTTGTGTAGGTTAAATATAGAGTATTTAACGGAATAAGATTGCTTGAAACTAACGGTCAGCAGAGTGCTCTAAACCTGCACCGACCAAATTAGCCCGCCACAATGAAACCTACACCATAATTTATTACACATTTATTACAACAAATCCCGATTTAATTACAGTTAACCTTTTTCGAGGAAGGAGTGGACGGTTTAGCTTACGGTTTGCTTTATGATATCGCTTTCAAGACCATCCCTAAAACTTGCCTAAGGATAAATTTCCTCCCAAAACGATTATTTATTTCAAAAACGCCAATTTAACCAACTTTAATCATTTTTTTATACCAGACTTTGGGCCCCAGATTTTGCGAAAAATGTTGTTCGAGAGTAGGTCATCCTTATATCCAGGTGTGTAATGTGTCAGGTTACACGAGATTGGTTCAAACCGGTAAAGGCTTCAAATATAATTTTTGCTATGTTGAATGGAACTCTGCCACTTTTACACGCCCCTTTTCACACGGGGAATTGTGTGCTCCCACATATACTCCCAGGCTGTAGAACTGTTAATTGTATAGCTCCAAATTGTAAAAGTGCAGTAGGCCTTCACTCGAATTTTATTGGTCTGTAATCTCGGGGCCTTACAGTTTTAAATTTTTATACATAAACGTACCTAGATTTTTTTGTGATAGAATTACATACTTACAATAATCTTACTTTCCTGGTTCTTTAGAATTATGAATTTATACACACGGGCTATTATTCTTAATGCCGGGCGAAAATAATAAATCCTAGAAACTTGATACTAATTTTTAGACACAAATAAACAAAAAATTAAAAAAAGCCTACGAATTATGGTGTGCAGAATTTTGAAGAGTGACTTTATAAACCGTAATTTTGAAAAATATCGTTTCTTACAGTCTTCTATATGAGTATTTTGTTTAGCTGTGAACTTTAAATTCCGAGGGATCCCACAACTACCGAACTAGATCATTTTTGCCAAACGTTTCTATAAAAAGCCAATACGATTCATGAATTCGGTCATGATAAATTAAAACACGATAATTTTTTATCACCAACCACAATTAACATTTTAATTAATTTATTAATAATTATCATTTGAATATACATAATAGTCAAATACAGTTTTGCCTTAAACTAAAAAAATATTTTTCAATGTTTGAAGAAAACGATTATGCAGGGTGTTTTGAACTTGTAGGTAACACTCCATCTAAACCACCACTCTCATCTATCTAATGAGCAATAACTTGTTGGACATGTTCAAGACCAAATTGAACAATCGACGGAAAATATCGCTGGTCTACAGTAAGTGACTAAATCAAGAAAATTTTATTTTTGTTTTTCAATCGGCAGACTGAGCGCTGAGTTAGTCATCGATGGTAAATAAATACTCGATTATGAAGAAATCGATTTAATATGGGTGAGCCAAACTCACGTTTACATGATCATTTTGATTTTAGTATTTCATGTTTGACAATTTGCCACAAGTTCTAGATTACGATTATCTTGTTACAATATTTTTTTGTAATAATATAATCAAGTAGGAGTGACTAATGTTTCATTATCGTTCTTGCCAATATTTTAAATTATCGATCTGATCATTGGTGCAAGTAATTTTGAGTTTATTGTTTTGTTAACTTGCTATCTTTTGGAAATTTCCATTAATTAAATAAATATAAAATACTATTTTTTATTACTTTGGCCAGGTACTGTATACTGAAAATAAGAGAGTCAACAAAAATGTTTAACCATTCAGTCATTTAGTAATTTGCTCTGTCCATGATTAATAAATACAAAGTTTGAACACCCTGTCTAAATTTAATTAATTTATAATATTTTGGTAATGATAATTTGCTCACAATATAATATGCTCATTATCATCCTCGCTGTCGCTTGAGTCCATAACATTCCGTAATGTTAAATTACGAAAACCATCGATAGTTTGTGAGAATATACAAACTTGATTCGTTAAAGGTGGCGATTGTCTTAAAACAGTCGTTATCGGACTATTTAATTCTAGTATTTCTTCGGCTTGATCCAGTACATCAAAACTTAAGCTATTTTCATTATTTAAATAATTTCTACTACTATTATTATTGTTATGTATCGTTAGCGGAGATGAAGATTCGTTATAGGTTTCTAAATTATTTTCGATTAATTCGGTCGGTGAAATGGAAGTTGGCATCGGGATACTCTCGAATATGTTACGTATTTGACTAATACGACGACTTTGAGTATCGTCCCAATTGGCATGAGCAAGGGTTGAATCAATAATATTCGACACAATACGTACTGCGGCATCTGTAACCGCTATAGGCGAAATGAAATTATCACGATGTATTACCGAATTTAAATTATTACTATTGTCACCCGCCGCACTATTAATCGTATTCGTCAAACGTTCCTCAACGTTTGACGTAACAATTGTGTTATTGCTGTCGATTCGTAATCCGGCTACACCTTTTTTAGGGATTGATGCGAGATCACGTTTAACTCGCCTCTGCCGTGATGGATCATTTTTACGCAATTGCAACATTTCAACAAAATCTATTGTGTATACAAAACCTGCCACAAGTATTGAACATGACTTCTCCTGGTTTTTATATGCCTCTTCCAATTCTTGGCTTGTTCGTTCATCGTATTGCCACCAGCCTAGAAATAGATACAGTAAAGAAAAAAGAAAAACATTTTATGTATTTTTATGGTTGGCGAGATGGTTTTGTAAGCATATCGAAATATTGTGATATTATTGTATTTACACCAAAATGTGTTTTGTGATACAAAGCTCTTTTGCACCAAAGCGAAATGTTTCATACCTGTGCACACGCATGTACGGTTCTTAAACCAGAGAGCAATTTTGATCGAATAGAAACAAAATTAATTCATTTTTATCAATTTTTCCAAGCCATATAATTTATTATCTTAAATTAATTCTAAAACTAAATAATTTTGTTTTGATTCAATCCGAATCTACTGAAATACCGGCAATTCCCTTCAATCCGAATTTTGATCGTTTATCAATTTTCAGCTCACGTTTTATATGTCGTGTTCGTCTTGGCTGATCTTTCGGGTACTGCAGAAAATTACTAAAATTTATACAATAAATACGTCCACAAACTAAGACGTCAATTGTATTTGAAGAATCTAATGCGTATTCGGATTCTATTAATTCCGTTGTACGTTCATCGTATTCCCACCAGCCACCTTCAAGTGTTGTTTGTTAGTTTTATAATGTAGCGTTTCAAGAACAGAATAAAAGTAATTTTTCGACCATAAATATATTCAAAATTATATTTTGCAATGATATTTATGTTCGACTTAAAGAAAATATATTATGTTTTCCTTATTTGTACTAACCATTACGGCCCTCATAAAACCATTGGTAGCCCTCATCTGAATTTAACGTTTTTTTTAATTCATCAATTCCATTCACCAGTTGAGGATGATCTAAAAATTCGAGAGGAATATCTCGTCTGCACATAGCACATCGTTTGTTTTTGTAAGCAACACCCTAAAAATGGAAATAAATATTTTGTTTAGATTTACGGAAGTGTATTTACGGATGACTTCGGGCCGACAGTCGAACACATTACAATTCCAAAATGTACAACATATCCAGATAATCCACTGTTTTATCAACACTCAACTCAATTTAATGTTTGTTCTATAAATGTCGAAATACTGGCTGCGCTAATCTGATGTTCTGCCCATTTAGACAAACATAAGACTAATAATTAAAGAACATCGTGCAGAACATCGAATGGACTAATAGCCATTCCAATGTGGTTAACAGCATACGGTACAAAAAGGAGTAATGAGTATGTTTGCAGAAAGTGAGTTTGGCTATATGCGCATCGGATAAACGTGGATCGCGTTGGGGAGTGTATCCAATTTATTTCCTTTAGATGTTGCAAATTTATAATTAAAGCTAATCCTGTTCTTGGCTAGATGACTAATTCCAATCCAATCACGTATTTAATTTTAAGAAAACACATGATTGTGTAGAACTAATCATAGCAAAAACTCAAAAAAAAAACAAAAAAACTCTTGTCCCAAATTCAATCGCGGACTATAACATAATTGTTTAACGTGTATAACATTATTAAAAATTGTGACTTGAATAAATTTATATACAATGCGGATGCAGCAAATAAGCTTACCTTTACGCATAGAAAGCAGAAAATGTGTCCACACGGAAGGCGAGCTGGATGGATACATTTTTGAAGACATATTGGACATTCAATAGGATCAGATTCTGGAAATAACACCACAAATATTAACTAAAACTGTAATATTAGTGATACCCAGTTTGTTACCTTTAACATTCGGTTTGTCTTCATCGTCGGACGAATTAATTATAATTGTTTCGACATTCGATGCAGCCATGACGATATTTTATCAGAATAAATTTCAATATTTTCGAATAAAATAGCGATTTAGTAAAACATTATCGTTTTATGTTGATTTATAATGCGTTTATTTTGTAATTTATTTTGATTTTTTGATATTAATTTTGATGCACACAAAGGCTTTCACTTTTACTATATTTTCCCATGGAATATACACTATTTATGTGGATTGTGGATGAAATCAAAATAAAGAGAAATCGAAATGTCAAATATAATTGGGTTGCCATATGAATTAGAATTTATTAAAAAATTCATCGCTTACTGCATTATCGACAGAATTAGTCGGTGGTCTTTTCAAATCCTGGAGTGTTTTCGTCATAGAAATAGAGTATATAGAATGAATGTAAAGAACTGTCAAGCGTCACAAATTCGGAGGGTAAAAGAGAAAGCATATAAATTAACAGGGCCGTATTTAGATTTTTTTTCGATCGAATGCAGTGAAGTTAGGAAGTTTAAATTAAAAAATTATTTATATTTAATTACATTTTTATTTCTTTAATAAAGTACATTAATTATTTTTATTTAAATATAATATTAATATAATAAAAAATTATAAAATATAAAAAATATAAAATATAAAAAATAATAATTATAAAACCACTAGGCTTATTTATTTCACATTCCTTTGAAATGTAATAAAGAAATAAACTTGTTTCTTTTCGTTATATGACCTTTGGTTACAAAAATAATTCAATCGGATGTCATAATATTTTTCTATGATAGAATGAGCTAACAAATTAACGTGTTCTTGAGAATGACTATATTGATCTTCATCATTGAAAATATTTACACTTATTAGGTTGTGAAGAACGTTATAACTTATTTTTTTTTAACAATTTAGAACTAGATTTTAGTTGCGTTATGTTTTTGTAGTCCGCAATAGCCAATTCCCGTTTTAATACAGCTTCTGAATATTTACAAATGTTTAATACTGACGACGAAGGAGTTAACAGACCACCCTTATTTTTTAAATTGATTAGCGAGGTATAAGAGGTACATTGTTGTATTAATGTGCAACAGTCCTCACAATTCAATTTTCTAAATTAATATCGGACTATAAATCCTCCTATGTATTCAATCACATTAATTGAAAATTCACTTAGTATAATTGGGTATCCAAGAAAATCTTCATCATACATATTCGATTCGTCTACTTTTGAAATTTCTTGGTCAATAGAAATATCATCTGATGAGGCTTCAACCATTGCTTTTGCAATTCTCCATATTTTGGTAAACTAAAAACAAATGTTTTCATTATAATTTCTGTAAAAAATTGTATTTACAGTACATATTCCAAAATAAAAATAAATTATGAAAAGCAAAGCACTTAGCACATGAAATAAAATAAGAAAAATGCGGCACTGGTAAAAAACATATGTTTATTAAGAGATGCTACCCACGTCAATAACCAAAATTGTTTTCTTATTTTTATCTGATTTATAAATTAAATTAAGGATAATTTTACCACAAATCACATTCTTTTCAACATAATTTACATTTTATTTTTTAATAAACACTTACCGATGGTACGAAATGCCTTCTTGAAATTTTTTAGGCGTATTTAAACAGTTTTTCACTAGACACTTCATTTTATTAAATGTTTGTAATTTTTATTACTAAAATGATACACTACACACAATCCACTAACTATTTTAATAATATTTTAATTATTTTTTAATTATTTTAATTAATATTTTCACGATTTTTTAAGAGCACAAAATTAAACGCGTAATTTAAAACAAAAACAAAAACTGGTTTGATGGGGTAGCATCTCTGACATATGAGACCGCCATATGCATTTTTTATATAACCATCCTGCTCTGGCTTGTGACACGTGAAACAGCAAATCTTATATGGGAAAAATCAATACATTCATTCTATAGTATTTAATTCTATGGTTTTCGTAAACTCTACATTGTTAACATTGTTAACACTAGCCACGTTCCATTGACGTTAGTAAAGTATGCACTCGCAAGTACTTCTAGCTATTCATACCATAGAAATAGATTATACCGGGTGTTTCTTTTAAACTAAGTCGATCAAATATCTCGAAAAATAGCCACTCTACGGAAAAAATGTCCATGATGGATTTTTTTGCACTAATGTATTTCCCCCGCGGTATGATTAAATTTTGATTATGGACATTTTTCCGTAGAGTGGCTATTTTTCGAGATATTTGATCGTCTCAGTTTAAAAGAAACACCCGGTGTAGAATGAATGTAATGAGCTGTCAAGTGAGTCAAATTCGGAGGGTAAAAGAGAAAGCATATAAATTAACATGGTCGTATTTAGAATATTTTCGACCTAATGGAATGAAGTTAGGAAGTTAAAATTAAAAAATTATTTAAATTTAAATAAATTTTTATTTCTGTAACAAAAGTACATTAATAATTTTTATTTAAATATAATATTATGTATATCAAAATTAGTAATTATAAAACCACTACGCTTATTTATTTCACATTCCGTTAAAATGTAATAAAGAAACAAACTTGTTTCTTTTTGTTAATTTATATGACCTTTGGTTGCAAAAATAATTCAACCGGATGTCATAATATTTTTCTATGATAGAATGCTCTAACAAATTAACGTGTTCTTGAGAATGACTATATTGATCTTCATTATTGAAAATATTTAACACTTATTAGGTTGTGAAGAACGTTATAACTATATTATTTGTTTAAACAATTTAGAACTAGATTGTAGTTGAATTATGTTTTTGTACTCCGCAATAGCCAATTCCCGTTTAAATACTGCTTCGGAATATTTACAAATTTTTAATACTGACGGCGAAGGAGTTAAAAGACCACCCCTATTTTGTAAATTGATTAACGATTTATAAGAATTACATTGTTGTATTAATTTGCAACAGTCCTCACAATTCAATTTTCTAAATAAATATCGGACTATAAATCCCCCCATTAATTGAAAATTCACTTAGTATAATTGGGTATCCAAAAAAATGTTCGTCATACATATTAGATTCGTCTACTTTAGAAATTTCTTGGCCAATTGAAATATCATCTGATGAGGCTTCAACCATTGCTTTTTCAATTCTCCATATTTTGGAAAACTAAAAACAAATGTTTACATTATTTCTGTATAAAATTGTATGTACAATATATATCACAAAATAAAAATAATTTATGGAAAGAAAATCACATAGCACATGAAACAATCAACACCCACTTTCCGAACCATAGTAATACGAAAAATGTGGCACTGGTAAAAACATTTGTTTACAAAATGTTAAAAACCAATGCCAACGAACAAAATTGTTTTCTTATTTTTTCTTATTTATAACTTAAATTAAGGATAAGTTTACCACAAATCACTTTGTTCTTAACATAATTTACATTTTATTTTATATAAACACTTACAGATGGCACGAAATTCCTTTATGAAATTTGTTAGGCGTATTTTTGTAGTTTTTCTCAAAACACTTCATTTTATTAAGAGATTCTAATTTTTATTATCAAATGATGCACGACACACTATCCACTAACTATTTTATAATATTTTAATTATTTTTTTGATTATTTTAATTAATATTTTTAAGATTTTTAAGAGCACAAAATTAAACGCGTAATTTAAAACAAAACCAAAACTTGTTTGACTGGTTGAAATTTTGAGATATGAGACCGCCATATGCATTTTTTATATAACCATCCTGCTCTGGCTTGTGACACATGAAATAGCCAATTTTAGGTGGGAAAAATCTTTATTCATTCTATAGTATATAATTCTATGATTCATACCCAGCAGGAAAATCATTGGTGACACACTCTAATGATTCATCAAACCCCGTCAACGATGTCACGTATATAGAATTTTTTCAGCACATGGAACTATTTTTCGTTTGTGACTTGTCCGAGATGAATCATATCTGACAATATATGTCTGACAATATGTCAGCTTGTGTTCGTAAACTCTACATTGTTAACATTAGCCAGGTTCGATTGACGTTAGTAAAGTATGTACTCGCAAGTACTTCTATTCATACCCAGCAGGAAAGTCGTTGGTGACACACTAATGATTCATCAAACCCCGTCAACGATGTCACGTATATAGAATTTTTTCAGCAAATGGAACTATTTTTCGTCTGTGACTTATCCGAGATGAATTATATCTGACAATATATGTCTGACAATGCTATGACAAATCTTATATGTATATTGTTTGACTTGCCTTATATGAATCATTTTTGAATTACCCAATATGCAATGCCGGCGGAATTGTACAAAAACCAACACTTTTCCTCTGGAAAGAACTATGTAAAGTACATGGAAATCCATACTACTCTTTGCGAGTGAAGTGTGACAAAAATTCCAGTGTGGGTCTGAATCCTGACTAAAAAAAGAAAAAATCCTATTGGAATCCCGAATTCGGGTTTATTCCATATGTTTTTCCATACAAATTGCACACACTTTTCTGCATTCTACCAGCAGAGCAGATTTCCACAGTACTTTTCATTTTGTAATTTTATTTTGAAATTAAAGAAATGTTTGCTCCATTTTTTGTAAAATGTATTTATTTTTAATTTTTAATATACAATACACATTATAATTTAAATTTAATAAATCCCGCCTTTGTATTTACATCGCTCACGTAAATTTGTGTTTAGTCCAATTTCGTTGATCGTAAGAAATACGAGCATAAGTAGAAATACTTAGAATCAATAAAATTTTACTTTAATACTTAAAAAACATTTTAAATAAACACATTTCGAAAATAAAATAAAAAAAAAGTTTTATAAATAAATAGACCCTTAACTGCGAATATGTTCATTCGTAGACGTGTCACACGAAACGAAACTGAAGAAAGATAAAAAACAAATTTATCTAATGTTTTGACAGTTGCCAAAGAACGTGTATTTTTTTTGTTGGTTTTGTTATCAGTGTGTATCAAAGTGGGAACTATACATGGAATAATAAAGAAAATAACGTAAAAGAGCGAAACAGAGGATTTAAATGTATTCGACTATACTCGGAATAACGAATATAAAAAGAATAACAGAAATTGCGTTTAATGTTTTTTTCATTTTTGCTGTCACTTAAAAAGAATAAACGAGCGAAAATTTTCGTCCAAGAATAAAAAACATAATAACTACAACAACAAAACCCAAACAAATTTTAGTGCGTTGAATGTAATATGCATACTTACTTTTTTATATAAGGGAATTTTAAATTATTCGTGTGTTTTATCTTTTCTAATTATAAAATATTCATGTATACATATGCTAATATGAATATAATATCAGAAATAATTTCCAATACACTGTAGAATTGTATTTTTCTAAACCTAACCTAAAAAAATAATTAATCGAATTGTGGTGATTTAAACCGCATATAAACAATTTTTATAATTTTAAAAACATATATTTGTTGATATAAATACGTTTATACTCAAAAATATTGTAGTTTCATTCCTAATTGTAGGAAATATATCACAAAAATATATGAATGAACTTAATATTTCAAGTCATCTATGGCCGTAACGTCAAATTGGAATAATAAATTCTTGTCTTCGTTTTTTACGTTATGTTTTTTATTCTTTTTATTATATCTATAGTTCAGCCATAATGAATATAAAAAGAATAACAGAAATGGCGTTTTAGATTTTTTCATTTTTGCTGTCACTTAAAAAAAATAAACAACGAGCAAAAGAATCGTCCAATCGTCACAATTTGTCAGTGTGATTTGAGAATAAAAAACTTAATAACTACAACAACAAAACCCAAACAAATTTTAGTGCATTGAATGTAATATTCATGTTTATATTTTATATAAGATTCAGTTAATATACGATACGATATTTAATAATTTAATACTCGAGATTCAACCGCGCGATAATTTAAGAAGCGATATTTCTTATCTTATATTAAGAACCAACATTTCATAATTGATATTCGTAAATTGGCCGTACACATACACTGGCATTGAGAAAATCAATAATAAATTATACCCCGTTTACACCAGTAGAATAAAAGTATGTAGCAAAAAAATATGTTGGTGTAAACTCAAGCTAAAATAGTTTAATACTTTATCACGTACTATTTTGCTATTAAAGTATAATAGCTATCAAAAAAATATTGGTATTATAGGCGTGGTGTAAACTCTACTTTAATATTATAATACTTTAATTTTGTTTATTATTTTCTTTACGTAACCGGTAAAGGCTTTTTTGTTTGAGTATACATTTCCATTTGTGATATTGAACAAAACAATGTAAACTTGTTAACAAAAAAAGTAATAAAGTATTATAGTATGGGTTTACACCACCTGTGATGTAAACTGGCCGGGTATTATACTTTATTAGCAAAAAAGTATTATACTATTAAAGTAGCTTGGTGTAAACATGTATTTAGCGACGTCTCGAAAATGTCAAAAAGGTGTCCCTCTCTTCCGACCTGTCATTGAAGATAAATAACGCGCGTCGGAATTATGGTCGAAATATACAAAATATCTCGTAAGTGAAAAAGCAAATTAATACCGTGGGTGGCCATATCTATATTTTTATATACGTGCGAGAATATATATACATGTAGATAGTATATAAATTAAGTATTGGTATAAATTGTAGGTCGAGGGTTTTATTCGCACGAAAATACAAAGTGGTTTTACTTTAACACCAAAACTACACATTCTTGGGTTGTTTTTTTTATATAGATATCTGTCAATGAAATTGCGCAGGATTTTTATTTAGTAGATTTTGATCGATGTATAAATACGAGTGCAACAAACACAATGAGTAAAGGGTCAACGAGTCAAAAATAAAAACAAGAAAAAATAAGAATTTTGATGATACCAATTGTGTTTATTTTTTGACGTTCCAGCCATGCACAACTTATTATTCTTAAATAATAACAAAATCGGCGCGACGTTGATTTACAACTTTTATGAATAAAACATTATTCGATTTTTATGTATTTTGATTAATTTATTATAACAAACATTTAATAATAGAATATCCACGATTGCTATTTATTTTTAAGTTTTTTAAACACTGCTTACAACTCAATTTAAATTATAGGTTAGGTTCATAAATTCAATAATTTTATCATATATAAATGAAATATGCTTATAAAATTATTCAAATAACTATATATAAATTTATTGATTAATTATACAATTAAAATAATTTCTTTTTATTTAATACAAATCAGATTTTTGGTACAATTTTAAGTTTTTCTTGTTCTTGTTGTTTATTATGTAAAAAAAGTTTCCAGGGGGGGGGGGGGGTAACAACACCAATGCCATTCGGCCGTTCCACTCTTTAATTCTTTCGTAGTGCTTCTTTCATCGTTTCCTTCCTCTTCAACTTCAAACTAATTTTGTTGCGGAGAATTTTTTAATTCTTTTCTCTGCAAAGTTTTTTTTGGTTATACTGATTCTCGCACTACTACTACAAAGATAAAATAATTCAAGGCTATTTTATTTATTTGTTTTTGTTGAATTTTAGGATAATTTGGTTTCTTCGAGTTGTCAATTTTGTGGATAAATATTCTACGCACAAATTTTAAATGTGATAAAAACAAGTGAAAACGAATTTTTTAAAATAATTTTTGAATATAATTAATTTATTAATTTTTATTAATTAAAAAATAAACAAAATGTCCGATGGATGTGATACTTGGAGTCGGGAGCAGACCCTGAAATTGATAAACGAACTGCAAAAGTACCCATGTCTCTATGATCCGGTCAACGTTCATTTTATTAACAACGATATTAAACATGAAAAATTAAATTTAATTCTTCGAGAATTGAAAAAAATTAAACCGATGGTAACGGTTGAAATTATAAAACGGAAAATTCGGACTTTAAAGACTCAAATTTGGAGGGAAAACAATAAAATTGCCAGCTCAAAAAGAAGTGGCTTCACCGCCAATGATGTCTATGAGCCCACATTGTGGTGCTACAATGAGCTTACCTTTCTCTTACCCTGCAATGATTCGGAATCCAGCTCCTCAAATTTGGATTTGTCAGATGTTCGTAATCTAATTTTAACATTAATATATTATTTATATAACGATATATTTTATTTCCAGATTGGAATAAGCGAATCCGAAGACAATTCTCAAAATGTACAACATACACATAAGGTAAGTTATATAAAAATTTAGGGGTGGTATGAAAAACTATGAAATTTTACTGAAATTTACGCCAGTTTATTTATTTCATAATAAATCATTATTTGTCCCATATTTAATTTTATAAAAATTGTTTAAATGAGACCGTAAACAGGATATATTATTATAGTATTAAACATTTCCAAACTATGTTTACAATTTATGTTATGCCCTAATTTATAGTATCAAGACACGTGTAGCACTTGTGTTGATTTATAAAAATTGAGAGCTTAACTATAATTTTATTATAATATCATATAAAAAATAATTTTATAATACCGAAATAATATTCAATATAACTTATGTATTTTTTTGCTTTTATTTACATTTTCAGAAACCAAAAACCACATTGGCTCGATTCAAAAAATTGGAAGAGGAACGTCTTGGCGCGTTACGATTATCGAGAACTTATTTTGAAAACCGATCGGCAATTCAACCATTGGGCAAAGAAGAAGAGTTCTGCCGATATTTATGCAGCATTATAAAGAAAATAAAATTAGAGGAAGTTTTTGATAATTTATCGTTGGAAATCCTGAGACTAGTAAATATCAAAATCCGAGAAGAGAGACAACAATACAAAAATTACTTTACTCCATTATCTCAAACTCAAAAAAATTCAAGAAATACACAACATTCAGATGTTTTGTATATAAACTCGCCCTCACCCATCCTACCCACGAATAAACATTCCGATGATTCATTCCAACATTCAGATTATCCTTTAAATCCGTGCCATACCTCCCAATATCCAATAATTTATAAGAAACCGAAACCTTACTCATCTGTACCATCAACGAGTGACCTTTCCAACGATTCCTTCCAATTTTTGAAACATTCACAGTCATATCTAGATCCCACAGAAACAACCTCATCACAAGACACTTCTGATAATTCTTTAAAACATTTTGAAAATAAAAGCATTTATCCCTTCAATAAATACCACACTACCGCAACCAAATCTACAACAAAATACAGACATTATCCACAAACATATTTACCCTCACTGAAAGGCCCTTTCAAAGATTCCCTCGTCAGCACTTCCAATCCTATCCCAATAAATTCAAACCAAAACGAAAGACCCTCAATATTAAAAAATATTCTGTTAAATGAGCCTTCAAAACAGCCCATACACCAAATAAAAGTACAATCCACGGACACATCCAATCAAAAAGTATTGCTAAAAGAAATAAAGCCACAGCCGCCGGATTTGTTACAATTAGCTATAAACCATGTTTTTTACGATAACATAATTATTGAAAATTATGAATTAACCGATGAAGAATATGTTTCAAAATAAAACGTTAAGATAAAAATAATTTTTTTTTAGTATATGACATCCAACTCATGAAGTATGAAATACAACTTAAAATTATATTTTGTTTTTATATTTGATTTTACGTATATTTTTAAATATTTGAATTAAATTGCCCTTTCGTTATTAAAATATTCAGTTAATTGTTGTCTCACTAGTTCACCCGATTTTGAATTGTTTGTATTTAAACGGTCATCTGCTTTCTTTTGTTGATGTGCAAAATTCTCATGACCATAGACTTCTTTTAATAAAAAAATTATGAAGAACGCAGCAATATTACACTATTATCTTGATGAAGATTAATTATTAACTGAACTGTTCTTGGATTGGGGCGAGTGTTTCTGCTAGTTTCGGTATAAAGCGCAGGTAGTAATTTACCATGCCGTTAAATTGCTGAATACGTTTGATCATGGTTGGGGGTGGGAATTCCGTAATGGCATTAATTCGTTATCTCGAAGGCAGAATACTATTCGGCGTGATCGTGGAAAATCGAGAGAGTTCGAACCAGAAACACATTTAGAACTTTTAATATTAACACCAAAGTCATCGAGTGGTTTAAAAAGTTGTTCGAGATGTAATCTGTGTTGTTCCTCATTTTTCGATGCCACAAAGATGTCGTGGATGTACGTGAACACGAAGTCTAAATCGCCTATGAACCGGAAATCTAAATCGTTGAATGTCGCGTATTAATATGCCGAATGCGTCGATGCTTGTAGCACAGAATTTCATTTCACAAGTCCATATTTGCTATATGGCATAAAATAGGGCCTTTGCTGTTTAGCTGAACAAATATTAGCACATTTTTGTATTTCATTTTATACTGTTTACATAAGGTTCAACCACAGAATGTTGACTAGGTTGACCCTGGGTTGAACCTTCAATATAAACAGTCAGAGTTAACTTGTAGTTCACTCGACTCAATCCGAAAAATTTCTTAGGTCGAGTCGAAAAATTCCAATATAAACGGGCGGAGTCGAGTCGAAAAACAACAACAAAAAATTAATAAATTAAAAATATAAATGGCGGTTTTTCATATGGCAGCATATTTGTGATTTTTTTTCAATTTTTTATTTTTTTTAATTTAATATCAAATATAGTTTTATTATAGATTTTTTGTAGTTATATTTTTCTGTTAATTATTTTAAGTCTTATTTAATTTAGTTTTTTGTTTTTAAGTATAGTGATAGTATTTAAATTTTTTTTTTTGAAATTAAGTAGTATAATTTAATTTTAAAAAATTCGGCCGTTTTGGACCATTTACTTGACATTTTTCACGAGGAAAAAGTGATGAATTGTTCAACGGTAAGCGTTTCAGAAATACCGAAATTTTTAAAATGATTTCGGATGAAATGCTAAAACTCGGACACACTGATCGCGGTGATAAACAAGTTGAATATCGGTTTAAAAATTTAAAAAAAAAAACTATATAGCGGCAAAAAAAAAAATAAATCCGGTGCGACCCGTGCAACCTGCAAAGTTAGAATGATTTTTTGAAAGAAAAAGTTAGAATGATTTGATGAGTAAAATGATTTTCGACCCTGGTTTCGACTCAACCTTAAGATGACTCTCCAATCAATACCAGTACATAATAGGCCATTCTTGTTATAATTTGGTTGGTATATGTAAATCCAAAAAGAAATGAGAGTTTCATACAAAACGAAATAAAATACATGGCTACAAAAAAACAATTTCATTATTTGTAATAAATAGTTTGTATCGTTCAAGTTAAATTGAATAATACATTGTCAAAAATAAATAGTGAAATTTTGTTATGGAATTATTTAAAACAAAAATTGGTTTGAGAAAACTTTTCATTCAATAATTTTCCAATTGAACCAGCAACTTCTTTTTACACCGTAAAAGCAAATAAAATAAAAACAAAAATACACGAGAGTTTTGACCTCCGCTCTTACTTGCTTTGTTACTTTTTTTAGTAAACTAAAATATGTTGAAGGGGATGGATGTACGTCTTCGCATATGACAACAAAAATTTTTGTTGTTCAAATAAAACTTGATTTTTAATTAATGCGGTGTAATAAACCAAAATGTATTTTAATAAATCACCACTAATGATATGCCCAAATGTGTAATTTAGTTGTTTGCGCATAATAACTTAAAAAAAAATCCAATTTACTATAAATGTGGGCATTGTGTAAAATCAGAAATATAAGTCCTGCTAACTCCACACATATGAATTAAACTAACTAACTAAAGATGTATTCGTAATGTAAATTTTTTTTAAATAACTAAATATAAATGTGTTGGTGTGCAACAACCAAAATTATACTTTTTTCTGATTTATAACTCAAATTAAGGATAATTTTACCACAAATCACTTTCTTCTTAACATAATTTATATTTTATTTTATATAAACACTTACTGATGGTACGAAATTCCTTCCTGTAATTTTTTAGGCGTATTTTTGCAGTTTTTCACAAGACCCTTCATTTTATTAAATGTTTCTAATTTTTATTACCAAATGATGCACTACACACAATCCACTAACTATTTTAATAATATTTTAATTATTTTAAATAATTTTTTCAAGATTTTTTAAGAGCACAAAATTTAACGCGTCACTTTAAACAAAAACTGGTTTGACGGGTTTTTATTTTGAGATATGAGACCACCATATGCATTTTTTATACAACCATCCTGCTCTGACTTGCTTGAAGTATCAAATTTTATATGCGAAAAACCCGTTTACCCGACTTTTGTTAGCATCGGTATAATAAAAAATTATAAAGCAAAGAATTAAAATGTTCAATAAAGGGTCTTCCCTTTCTAAATTTTATTAATTTATTTTCCACTCAATATCAATAATTTTCAATTAAAAACATAAGAAATTATATAATTTCGCACATAAACACAACATTTTAGTACACAATATATTTTGAAAATACGTCGCACAAACAATTAAATTGTATTGTTTTTAATTAATAAACTTTAATAAACAATTAAATATCAAAAGCAAAAATAAATTTAAAATTGAATTGTACAAATGGCGCGGTGTCTTTGTTTGATATTTATGTTGCGACGTTTACTTTTGTATATATGTATGCGTAAATTTTTTAGAAAATCTGACAAAATATCGCGATTTTTTAAAGTTAACCCGGGCAAATTTTTTGGGCAAGATTTTTTTTGTAAACGAATTTGTAATGCCAAAATGTTGCCCCGACAGCTGAATCCGGTCAATTTTTTTTAACCTATTAGCTGAATCCGGGCAAGTTTTTGTTGCCTGACATTTCGAACGAATATCCCTCTAAACAAAAAATGCGATTCTTAAAAACCGATACATTTTCGGTACATAAACGATATATATTTCTACTATGACACACACACACATTTAAAATTATTATCCTATAAGAACAAATCATACGCCATTTTTAATTTTTTTATTTCTAAATTTTTTTTATAACTATATGTTCATAATTTTAAAAAAAATATTTGTTTTACTGTAAATAGTTTTGTGTAAATAATCGGTATAGTGTAATAGAGGTTAGTAGTAAACAATTACTACATACATATATGTAAATATCTATTTTCGTCCGAGTAAGTTTAATAAAACGTAGATTTTTAAAATGAAAAAACGAATTTATTATGAAATTCAAAAGGAAATAACAAAAATATATGCTGCATCCGACGTATGTTATAGATAACAAACTATTTATCTAAAATATTAAAAATATATTTAAGAACAATTATCAATTTTAACAATTATCAATTTTAACAATTATCAATTTTTTCAAGTTTAATTTATTACCTTCCTTTGAGAATATTCCTCCAATGATTATTTATTCTATAAATCCCAGTATACAAACAATACTACAGTTTCGATACGCAATTGCATCGTTAATTTCGAATTGTTCCGGCTAGACAAATTTGATACGTAAATATATCGCAAAATATGTAATATTTCCGATACACACTAACACATAGAAAATGCATCACCAAAAGTCTAATTATCATAGGACGGTGGATTCGTAATTGTTCGGTTTTGAATCGCTAAAACGAATCGAAAACGATGTTTTGTATGAAGAAGTTTCATCGTTTACGTATCGTTTTCGAATCGCAATGTTTGGAGGGATGATATAAGTATATAATTTAGGCTATAGAAAAACGCGCAATTTTTACAACAGCCTCGAGTGCCTTGTACAGTTTTGATTCATTTGCAAAGTAAATTCTGTAAATTCTGTTAAGATTTTTCTATTTAATAGTTATACTGTATACTCTTTATTCCTATCCTATAAATACCTAAGAAACATTTTTATTAAGCATTTGTTATAATTTGTTAATTGTCTTTCTTATATTTGTGAATAAGTTAAATTTTCTTGTATTACAAAATGGTTGGAAAACCAATAAAACAAAGATTGTATGTCTTCAAGCGGGGTAAGAACTTACTTTAATAAAGAAATTTTATAAAATCGCACAACACATGTTAAGAATGCCACATATAATGGTTCTTCGCTAAAATCCTCTGTTGTAATTATTTTGAAGATGGGAGGCGTGAGGAGGTGCATATCGATAAAATTACATCGCGGGTTCAAAAATTATGCTACGGATTGAATATGGATTTCGTAGACCCGGTAAGTACCAGATATACATTTTTTTTTTTCTATTATACGTTTGTAATTTTCCTATTTGCTATCTGTCTGATTATGCCGCTTTAAGTCATTTGAATCCGAATTTATATAACAATGTAAACAGGTAAACATCCCCAATCTATTGTTCCTAAAACCTATCACAACTTAAATATATCGTGGAATTTTTTTTTTATTGTTTACGGTTTCGTCATTATTTTAGGTCGAAATCACTTTGAAAGTTATCGGTGGGTTATATTCTGGGGTTACAACGCAAGAGTTAGATAATTTGGCTGCCGAAACCGCTGCAACTATGACCACTGATCATGCCGATTATGCTGTGTTGGCTGCACGTTTAGCCGTATCCAACCTGCATAAAGAAACAAAGAAGCAGTTTTCTGGTAACAATTTAGTTTGGATTAGAAAACGTTTAATGATGAATAATTATATTAATTTGCATTTTAGATGTCATGGAAGATTTGTATAACATGGAAAACGAGTATTTGAAGATACGTTTCCCAATGATATCGGAATATCATCATAAAATCATAATGGACAATGCTGATCGGCTAAATTCCGCTATTATTTATGATCGAGATTTTGGTTATAACTACTTTGGTTTTAAGACTTTGGAGCGCTCGTATTTGTTAAAAATCAAAAGGAAAATCGCTGAAAGGCCACAGCATATGTTAATGCGAGTCGCTGTTGGTATTCATGGGGAAAATATTGATGACGCCATCGAAACATACAATTTATTGTCGGAAAGATATTTCACTCATGCCTCCCCAACCATGTTTGCCGCTGGAACACCACGACCACAGTTGTCCTCTTGTTTCTTGTTAACAATGTCTGAAGATAGCATTGACGGTATTTATGACACTTTAAAACAGTGTGCGCTTATTTCTAAATCGGCCGGTGGTATCGGACTTAATGTTCATTGTATTCGAGCAAAGGGATCCTATATTGCCGGTACGAATGGTATTTCAAATGGGCTCGTGCCGTTATTGAGAGTTTACAATAATACTGCTAGATACGTCGATCAAGGTGGTAATAAACGACCTGGGGCGTTTGCCATTTATTTGGAACCGTGGCACGGTGATATATTTGAATTTCTTGATTTAAAGAAAAACACTGGTAAAGAAGAAGTTCGTGCGCGAGATATGTTTTATGCACTATGGATTCCCGACTTATTTATGAAGCGCGTTGAAGAAAATCAAGATTGGTCATTGATGTGTCCTCATGAATGCCCTGGGCTGCACGATTGCTGGGGCGAGGAATTCGAAAAATTGTACAAGAAATATGAAAGTGAGGGTCGTTTTTTGCGGCAAGTTAAAGCACAATCGTTATGGTATGCAATTATTGAAAGTCAGGTAGAAACTGGTGTTCCATATATGTTATACAAAGATGCATGCAATCGTAAGTCCAATCAGCAAAATATCGGAACCATAAAATGTTCAAATTTGTGCACAGAAATTGTAGAGTTTTCGTCGAAAGATGAAGTGGCCGTATGTAATTTGGCGTCAATCGCACTCAATATGTTTGTAAATGTCAATGAGAAAAAATATGATTTTCAAAAATTGAAGGAAGTTACAAAAATTGTTACGAAAAATTTAAATAAAATAATTGACGTAAATTATTATCCGATTCCAGAAGCGAAACGATCAAATATGAGACACCGTCCAATCGGTATTGGGGTACAAGGTATGGCTGATGCTTTTATCCTCATGCGTTATCCATATGAAAGTGAACAGGCGCAATTATTAAATCAACAAATTTTCGAAACAATATATTATGGAGCGTTAGAGGCCAGCTGTGAATTAGCCGAAAAGTTAGGCACTTACGAAACATATGAAGGCTCTCCAGTAAGTAAGGGTATCTTGCAGTATGATATGTGGAATAAAACACCAACCGATTTATGGGATTGGGCGGCCTTAAAAGAAAAAATTGCCAAGCATGGAATTAGAAATTCGTTGCTCTTAGCCCCAATGCCTACAGCATCTACCGCTCAAATCTTGGGAAATAATGAATCATTCGAGCCGTATACATCAAATGTATATACAAGACGTGTACTTTCTGGTGAATTTCAAGTGGTAAATCATCATTTAATTAAAGATCTGACAGAATTAGATTTGTGGGATGACGATATGAAAAATCAAATTATTGGAGCGAATGGTTCAATTCAAAATATTGCAGAAATTCCTGAAATTATTCGTGCGCTTTATAAAACAGTATGGGAAGTATCAGTTAAAACTCTGATTAAAATGGCAGCAGATCGTGGAGCATTTATAGATCAAAGCCAGTCTTTTAATATACATGTAGCTGAACCAAATTACGGAAAACTAACATCAATTCATTTTTACGGGTGGAAAATGGGTTTAAAAACCGGAATGTATTATCTTCGCACTAAACCAGCGGCAAATGCCATTCAATTTACCGTTGATAAACAAAAATTGGGAAATACGGTTCGTTCACAGTCTGCATCTAATTCTCCATCAAAATCTCCTTTGAAGCCATCGTTCAATAGCACAGCGAATGAGAATGGAACGGCGGATGAACGTGAAGAACGAATGGCCGCAATGGTTTGTTCGCTAGAAAATAAAGATGATTGTTTAATGTGCGGATCGTAATAATTTTATTCGAATACAAAGTTGTTTTATCAATCAAAAGTACTTATAATGTTAACACTTACAACTTTCGCTAAAAGGTACGCGGATCTTAGATAAAATCGAACACTATTATTATTCACTTGTTTGTATTTCATTTAATTTTATATACACATTTTCATTATTATATAATATTGTAAGATTGTAGTTTTATTCCTATCAGTTTCGTTCCAATTTCTCTAACACATTGAAATTGAATTCAATGGGCGAGGGAAATCTGCGTCAGCATGAAATGATACATTTTGGAGTATGTGTCGGTATATTTTACAGCGACGTTGAATCAACTACCTTCCTCATAAGTGTAGTACAAACTGCCATATACAATCACTCGGGAAGTGCAGAAGACCGTCTGCTTAAGTTTAACTAACTTAATTCCGCTTGGCGCTCTTTCACGACCCATATTTCTTTTCAAAATTCGCACGGTTTCCACTACACAACTGACTTTGAAAATAAGTTTTCAATATTTCGAAACGCTCCTCAAGCGAAAATATGATTGTTTCGTGACGCGAAATATATCAAATGGGACCAACATTTTATCAAAGCTACGTAAGTATATTTTGTTCAATTTGAACCAACTCTCTGGCACAAAGTTAACCATGGCAAAACTTACCTAGAAATTAGAAAACAACAACACAAGGAAACGTAACCACAAGTCTAGCCTTGCTAAGAATTTTCGTACCAGGATTTTGAAATAATGTGCAAATTAATGTTATTTAATTAAATTTCCGGTGGGTCGGGTGCTTCATTAATCGTTTTGTAAATTCCCTGGTCATCAGTTTAAGGTTTATTTCGTAAGTTGCCCATAGCTGCCTTTAATATTTCTGGTTCAGCGTTTGCTAAAATAATAAGTAGAACAACGAGTAGTAAACCAAATATATATAAAAACTCGATCAATAATTTTTATAAACAGGTTTGATTTCCTGTTCGTTGCCTGCGTGTTATGTTTTCTTAACTCCTTATACACAATGCATCTTTTGTATCAGCGGTATGATTTTCTCCACATTTACTGCTACTGCATCTCTTTTTTAAAAGTTTGGGCTAAAATACCCTCGCTAGTTCTGCGTACATCAATTACCTTCTCCATTCTTCCACACCTTTTGATCTTACTACTACAGGTTCGAAGTGATTGTCAATGCGAAAAATTAGAACAATTGTTCACCTTAAACCAACATCCGCATAAAATATTTTGCGAAATTCACTTTTATTATCCGAAAATCTTTGAAAAGCAAAGATTCAAAACTTAAATTTCAACGTGCTACCTCAGTTCAAAAATGTCCACTACGTACGTATAGCATCTGTATTGCTCCAATCGTCAATTAAGTACGTGTAAATATAATTCCCAACCTTAAATAATTTTAAGAGTAATATTTTATAGAAAATAAAAATAGTAATTAAAATTAGAAGGGGGTCCTAAATAGAAACTAGACAATCCCACTCGGGATCATGGACGAAAGCTTGGGAATCGCTGGATTAAAAGTTACCTTTTCCAGTGTTATTATATGCCCTTTAGGAGAATCTATTTCCCAGATTTAGTAAGGCCAGGGCCAGTACAGCATACAATTGTTTTTATTTATTTAATTATTTGAAATTCGAATTTATAAAATTGAAACTTAAAGCTACATAACATAGGACTAACAAATCATTCATTACACACACATTCTATTTACTATCCAACTGTTTTAATTGTCTTAAAAATCCTTGATTTGGTTGAATACATGTACGTTTTGTTTTAACCAAATTAAAGGCATCACTAAAACTAAAACCTCGTCGTACGATCAAATATCCGATAACAATGGAACTCGATCGGGATACACCCGCGTTACAATGTACTAAGACATTGTCGTTCGAATCAATAAATTCAAATGATTTATCGAAAATCTCCATTAAATCACTTTCCGGGAGATCTAAAAATGGTATAAAACACGATTGGAATTTCTGTTCGCTTGGCGACAATAAAATTTCTGGTGTTTCAATTCCAATACTGAGTATTGATTTGATTGAAAATTCTTTTAGTACATCATAGTCGACAGCATCTTGTGAACCTAGATAAAGTTTACCTTCTAGAATACATGCCGGAACTTTATCCGGTTTTGTATCAACAATAAAACCATATCCGGTATGGGATTGATCCACTACTTCAATCCTGGTATTTTCACTAATATTCTCCAACATCCGTCGCCCATCGCACAGTGTCACGATAGTTTGTGTTGCTTTTAAACGACCCCGTTTTGATTTCAATTCACTGAGCAAACTCATTTCGACCCACTTTAGTAAATTCTAAAGTTTTTAATAAAAGTTCAAAATATGTTAAATTTAATGTGCGCAATTCCCTTAACTTTTCATTAATTGCATTTTCGAGTTCGCATTGATCATAACCGACTTCACATAAATATAAACCATGCGGTAACGCCACAGAAATTTGTGAAAGCCACGAACTTTTAGATGGGATTGTTAACATTTCATAGCAATCCTTTTTTGTTATCCGTCCTTGCGCCAGTGTTATAAGGGTGCCAACAATTCGTCTGACCTGACGATACACAAACGATTTTCCAGTTACCTTAATATCCCAATAGTCGTACGTGTCATTAGATAGTTTTCTTCCATAATATGAGCCTATCGAGAGCCCCGGTGTTATAGATATGTCTAATATTTCTCGTAACGCAAACGTTGGATTATTTTCTTTTTCGTTTTGTCGTGACGTACCCATAAAAGTTCGAAAATCATGCCGTCCTCGAAATAATTCCAGAACATCACGAACTTTATCAATATCAAAGGCTGGATTTTGTATAAATAAACATCGGTCAGATTCCTCAATTGGAATGTAATTAAAGTAGATTTGTTTCGAGAACTCGGGGTAATAGGGTAACTGGGATTTTCGAACTGCTAGGCGATATAGGTAAGTCCGGTATTTGGCATTGAAACGGCAATGAAACGTATCCGGTATTAAAGTTGTATTTATCACACGAACATCCCATTGATTGACATCAAAAGTTTTATTTAAATTTTGTGTTATTTTAATAGGATTGTATGGCAATCCATTTGGCTTCTCCAAATCAACGTGAACTGTCGTATTTAAAGCATGAACACCAGTGTCTGTTCTAAACAAATTTTTAAATTATTATTAATTTATAACTATAAATTATATCAATTATTTACTTACCGACTCGATAAGGTTAAGTTTACTTTATTTATAGGGTTAAGTTTTCTTAAACCAATTTCTATAACTCCTTGAACAGATTTTGGGTCGTAGTCGGAATCTTTCGTCACACTTCTTTGTATTCCTCTGAAACAATCAAAAATACTACTTTTATTGTAAATGCTAAATCACAGCCAAAAGATAGATTAAAGAAAAGTACTAAACTAAATCACAAACAATTTTTATCTATGACTATGTGAACTTTGGAGCTTCCAGTTAACTTAAGGCTTATGGAGTCTGAAAAGGTAGAGTTGAAATCTGAATAAATACTCTTCAAATAATCAAACAAGCCCTTCTTTCTGGTTCTAAGAATCTTAAATTTTTTTCTTTAAAAGAAAAGTACAACATAACATGCTTCCGTTAACGACTTTAAGTATTGTGGGTCGTATGGTTTATCGTTTTTAGTGGTTCTTTCGAAGATACATATAATCATTCTTGGCTGTAACTCGAAATATTCGTAACTTGTCACTTCCACCTTCGTCATTCAATAGTGGCATTATACACTTTTTCACTAGAGCCTATCAATTTTTTTTCAGTAAAATTACATTTCAATAGGGTCATTTGGCTTGCTTGACGCCCGCATTTTAGTTTCAATTAGAATGACAAAATGTGGACAAATGCTGAATGAATTGCTTAGAAACCTCAGATCGATCTCTCCACTGTCCTTAAATGATTTAATCGTGCCTGATCAGGTTAAGATAAGCTATGCGAGATTGGGTTTTAAATTTCACTTGGCTTTGGGAATTCAAAAACAGGCTATGATCTCAAAAATCAGTTTCTATCTTTGGCATTTGCACCAGATTATAACGCTTGCAATGTTAACCTGTACCTTCCTCGGTTCATCACCTGTTGTTGCCTCGATTTTCGACATGCTATCTTATTCGGTTAGATTTTATGTAACCGATAAAATCACAATCTCTGTGTAGTTTTATTTCGAAATTAATGGGACTAAGGTGGTTATTGGTTATGCTTTTGTTTCCGAAATTTTGTAACGCGGATTAGTAATGTATAACTATTGACTTTTCACAATTTCGATAGATGTTTCGATCTCCATCTTCTCTACTGAACGAAGAAGACGCTGTATTCGGCTGAGATACGGGTTTTATATCGGCCTGTAACAATTGTGGATTAACACAACAACCTAACCAAGGTGATGCTGTTTATGTTGAATATGATGGATCTACGAGAGGACGATCTGCCAAACTGGAGTACATTTGTAAGTCTAGTTGTGGCCGGAGCCCTCTGAATTTTTGCACAGTATATCTTCTTTTGTCTGACACTTGTGAGATTAAGATGAAAAATAAATATTTAAATCTAAATAAAGCAGAGACTAACGGCGTCCCCACCAAAGGCCGGAGCAATCAGGACCGACTAACTCAAACCGTAAAGGTGAGCTCGTAGAAGTTCTAGGAAGTAAAACATCCCAAGGTACATGTACTGGGGAATGTGAAATTAATACTAATCGCGGCTGCCGTTAAGCAGAAGTAACCAGCAGTAAGCGTGCCAGAGTGGAGACGGAACCTGTGCTAGATTCTGTCAAGACACGCATTCAACTAAAGCCGTGACGTAATAAGCGGATGTGCCCCGACCCTAGCTATCATCGACGTAAGTAATGAAGAGAAAGGCATCACTTGGAAGAAGGAAGATATTGCCACCTTGTTTGCACTAAGATTTATTTTCCTTTCACAGGTCTGGATTTATTATGCTTTAATAATGATACCAAAGACGTGTTTTATATCATTCACTCTTGAAGGTTAGGTAATAGTAGTTTTCAAAGCGTTGGAGTATAAGTGTAAGCTCCTCAGCATTTGGTAAAAAACAATCAGAACCTCGAATTTATTCGTATCGTCATCATAAATCGTTATCAACCACAACAGGACTCCGCAATTTTTCTGTTCTGGAGTATGTATTTGTCGATGTGAAACCGTTTTTCATATTTCCCTTCACAGTAAACTGCTTTGCTGGACATGGCACTCATATTTAGCATCCCGTTATACTCCATAATTTAAATTTTTTAGCCACTCCTCTTATTCTTCTTAGATTATGGAAGAAGGATCTCTTTATTTATCGAAACATCTCCTTTAATATGACTATGTCGGTCCGATTTTAGAGATTTTGGAAGTATGTTTTCCGCACTGAGAAAACATCACATTTTTTTTTCAATTGTCTGTTTCACTCTAATGGTTGGGAAAATGGATCTTTAGTAAAGTTTTTGGCGTTGGCATAGCAGTCTCGTACCGATGCCCGCATGGAAGCTAAAATCACCTGTGATATTTTAAAAGTTATGAAACGAAGTGATAATGACGTTCTTCAAGTGCATGCGCGTTAACGATCATTATGTTAAGTTGCTTCGTGCTAGTGTAAATTCAAGATTTGAATGCCCGGAAGTCGTTGGCATACGCTGCTGTAAGCGTCTAACACAAAGCCGAAGCCAAATTCTTAGCCTTTCTGAGGTTCACTGTAATAGTGGGTGTATCCGCTGGTGGTATCGTGAATGTCTCTGAAGGACCGCCTAAGGTCTTACATTGCTAACAAGTAGTTAGGTGCTTGGTTCGAAAGGTTTTGAAATCAACATGTTAAACACGTTCCATGTCGCAGTTTTGAAACGAGTCCGTGAAGAAATTCCTGTATAATAACCAGTTTCGGTGAAATCTATAATTAGAATTTCCTCTGCATCGCTTCGACTATTTCGCTTGACTTATTTAGGGTTAGCTAGGGTACCTTACGTATTGTAACGAGTTGCACGCTTCATATATCACTTTGCTCAAAAATAGCATAGCCTAAAGCGCGGGGCCCATATTTATTCGCTCCATTTTTTCAAAAAAATTTTGTGACTAAGTTTACATTTTTCATAAAAAAACTTAAACACCAGAACGAAACGAATGTTGTCGGCCCTTGGCTTAGTTCTTGTTACAATCATAAAGATTAAAAATTGGTAAAATCTAGGACTCTAAAAATTTACATATTGCAAATGGTAATCAATGTTTTTTTCACTTGGCAAATACCGCTTAGTAAATTATGAATCCATTCCAATCGACATTCAAACATTTTTGCTTATTAGAGGGAAGAGACGCTAGTCCAGCAAGATGATTGCTATAAAATAAACAAAAAATCAATAAAAACAAATAATTGAGTAAAATGTATTATTATTTAAAGGCAAGCCGCTAAATCTAATATTCCATCATTGATTTTATAATGAGAATCGTTCGCAGTTATAATAAAGAGAATATGTATAGTTATCTAGCTAGGCGCTCATCAGAGAACTTGATAAAAAAAAGTACTCGCGACATTTCATCTACATCTAATATTTAATACATAATTTGTAATCACATACAACAGTTTTACTCAAATTTTCGCAATTTAATAATTATTCCTAGTTTAAATTAGACTTTGTCCGATCATAAAACAATTTTAAAACCATCAAACACTTGTGAATTGAAAAATTTGTTCAGTGAATCAGTTCATAGTCCAATACTATATTGTTTTGATATTGATTCTTGATAGTGACCGTCTGACAGACGAAAATAGAGGGACAATTTTCTGTAAAGTAATCGTAAGTAAAGCGTTTTTATAAAATTCATACTCACAATTCATGAATTTTACTATTTACTCAAGTAGTTTATAAATATATATTAATGTTTAATTACCTGAAACGTGTTCCAATATACGATATATTTAGTAAGTATCTATGCATAATTTATGGTTACTTTGCTAAACCTAATTTTTATTATTGAGCTGTTTTTTAACTTTTACGTCACTTTTCTAAATTTGGGGTTATGTAACACTGGAGTTTTACCTCATACATTTTTGGGCAAATGCGATAATTAATTGTGTGTAAATCAAAATAATGTTATTCACAATATTCTTTCAGTTTTTATTTGTTTATGTAAAAATATATAATTTGTCTATTTACTTTCGTTGACCGATAAATATGCGATTTTTCCTCAAATTATTTAATTCGTTTTCACACTGTTAATATTATGTCAAATTCTATGCACATCAGCGTAAATATCTTTCACTAATTTGTTACGTACAGTACAGACCCCGAAATTCGGATCCGTTTTATTGTTTATTCCGGTTATGACAATTTTCTAAAAATTCCTTATATAAGGGAATAAAATATTATATAAAATGCATTCCTTATATTTATAAAATGCACGAAACCGCAATTAATAATTCTTATAAAAGAGTATTGCAAATTAATCATTTACATGTACATGTGCCAAAAGAATCCATGGAAAATGAAGTGAGCAATCCGATACCTTTTAGAATATGCCGGAATTATTCTCTCTTTTTAATTTAATAATATAATGGGGCACAATTACAATTGTGGCACATGTAGACAATTGTTTCTTCTGCAATTTTTTTGAGGTAACTAAGAAGCATCCGCTATAAATAAAAATATTCAATATGCGAGAAATAAATAAACATATAGTAATGCCATAATTTTTTTATGGGATTATTATTAATTTATTTTTAATTAATTCAAATGCGAAATTTACATGTTTACCTATGGCTTCTGTTTTTATTATGAATCCTTAACATTTATAAATATAAAATAATTGTTTTTTGTTAATTTTAAGAATGTTATCATAAAAATACTGGGAGCGAATATATTTTATGGTAACATTTTTATTTTTCTAGTGGTGTTAGCTTATAAAGTTGCTTCTGCAAAATTTTACATAGATATATTTATTTTCTTGTCTCTGGCATTGACGCTGAATTTATGTTAGGTACGTTAAAATTATCCTGTAAAATGTACCGAACTTTGATATGAAGTTAGTTAACATTTATCCTAACAATTAAGTACATAGCATTTGCAATCTTTTTGTGAACCAAAACGAGTGTGTGTTTTGTGGATCAAACCCGAGACTCGAAATTAACATCGTTTTATTTAAAGGGGGGACCAACAAAATATAAAGGGGAAGTTTCTTTACATAGATTGTTGGTTGGTTGATTTTATTCTCTTCAATATTCTCAGTCTAATTTGTCCGAAAAATTTGACTGCAGTGGCACCATTCTGATAATTCCCTGGGAATGGGGAATTTGAGAAAGAATTTTCATTCATTTCTGATTAAATTATTTTTGTCTTAAGTTAAAAACCTTAGTAATTTTTTACAAACAATATTAAATTGAGAATACTTTTTCCTGCCTGTGATCCTATTCCGGTATCTCCTTGGCAATAGGGAATTGGGGGGTAAAATTTGCATAGTTTTTATCTATAAATCTGTTTTTTCTGGCCTTCTGAGGAAATAAATTTAATGTAAATATTTGTAAATTGGGAGTTGTTTTTCTATAGCGAAATTAGCAGGGAAAATTATTCCCAATGTTATTTTGTTTTTTTAAAAATGACCACTAACTTTTTACTTTAGTATGCAGGAAAAATAATTTAAATGGAAATTATATGTAAATTTTTTCCCCAATTCCGTATTCAGTTTTTTTTACATACTCGTATGGTGCAACCAGTTTCGTAAACACAATAAACAATTTAGATAAAATTATAACAATTGCGGACAGTCGTTTAATTCACCGTTTTTTGCTGTTATGATGTGTTGTGCTCAATACACGTGAGGAAAGGCACATTGAAAATAAAGTTTTTTCAAATTTTGAATTATTCGCACGAAATTTTAAATTCCACTATGTGAAATCCAATTTGCTTATGAGCGAATCAAACCTACTCGATCTCCAATGAAAAATCTTTTCCTTTTCATATTTTCACGGAACGCTACTTGACCTCCCAGTTCTGAAATGCAGAAATAATTTAAGCAGAAATTATGTATACGTAAATTGTTTTCCAATTCCTCATTTTCAGCGAATTAACATAGTGATACAGGTTTAGCATAGATGGCATTGAACTTTTAATATCTTATAAAGTTTGTGGAAATGTATATTATCTCGAGCATGGCTGTAAATTTACGTATTTTGGTATTAATTTTTAAAAAATTTCTGAAGTTTCTTGTGTTGCATTTTGGTACGTTACAGTACTAGCATAATATTTGATATTAATAATAATATATTTAATATTTAGAGCGTGTTCTCCAATCTTTCGATTATCTTGATGTGAACAGAATAGTACGGGCTCTAACATATGCAAAGTATAGCGTAAATAATGTAGATAAATCGTTGAAGTCATCCGTGAATCCTTGGACAAAGTTAAACATTGAATTGGCTTGAAATGAACGTGATCCCTAAATCTGTTGTTTCATAGACTCTCTGCAAGGCCATGTTGTTGATGTTGTAAGTATAGATTGTAGGTTTTCTTTTTCTGTGGCATGATATTATTTTGCATTTATTGATATTCAAGTGCAACTTATTGCGGACACACCTCTCATTAAGTTTGTTAATGTCCTGTTGTAATCGTTCTTTCTTTGATATTATGAAATATTTTAATTTTATTCGCGTATATGAGTATATTAGAATCACTTTTGATATCTGTAATTCGGTCAATGAAAACAAGAAATATCCAGAGTCCAATGTGGATTCATTGGGGACCTCCCGAGGTGACTTTAATTTAAATTGGGTAGTAAGAATTTCGACTAGAAAGTTGCTAATGTTAAGGAAAATAAGGAAAATGCTAAGATTTGTTCACAAGTATTTTAAAATTAAATTACCTTATTTTTGGAACATTACAAATGACGAAGTTAAAAGTTAAGCATCAATGTCAATATATACCTCGCGTCATCATGCTTAAACTGCGGGGAAATGAGAGGTCCCGGCTAAAAGAGAAGTTGTATTAAAAAACTGAATTTTTAGTATAAGCAGTGTTCAAATCAACTGAAGAATTATTATATACATCAGGTAATACACCTCGAAAATAAAATGGGATGACAAGATAGTTCAGCTCATATTTGTGGATTACGATAAATCATACAGATTTTTGAGAAAATCAATGTAGAAAATGACTATATATCGTGATTTTAAATTTATGAAACTTAACGAATGTTGAATCTACATCTAAAAATATTGATTGGAAAAAGAAGCAGGAGATGCATTCTACGACAATTCAAAAATAAGGGTGGATGTTGATATGCATCTTGGAATATTGGTGAAATTAATTAAAATAATTACTGAAGTCGATGATATTGATCGAAGCGTAAATATCACTGAATTCAGAAAATTTGAACGTACAATATGATTCCGATGAAGGGAATACTGTGAAATATAATATGTGGTAGTGTGTGAAACTAGGATGCAAATGGGTGTTCAACATAAGAACAGATTTTGCTGATAAAATTCGGAGCTATAAAGCTCGTCCTGTTGCACAAGGATATTCATAACAATACGGAGAAGATTATGATGAAATATACGGTCCTCCTCAGGCGTACAATGTTAAAAACTCTAACCATTAGCTGGAATAAAAAATATGAAAGTAAAATATGTGGTATGGAGTTGTCGTTTCTCATCGGTTAATTGCAAGAAATTATAAATATGCAAAAACGATCAGGATTGAAATATTATCTATTTACATTCAGTTTTAATTAGTTAAAATTATTATATACACAAAGCAAATATAAATGGAACACAGACGTTAATGGGTTGACATGTGTATATGATGTTGTAATTGCAATAACATGCGGGACTTGTGACAATTAAAAATTTCTCGGTCAGGAGGTTGATATTATAAGTTGATCATGTTGAAAGCAGGCCTGTGTAGTAGATCCTTTCATCAAGCAAAGAAGAGCTGATGGCAGTAGCTAAATCATGTCAGGAAGCCTTATAGGAGTAGAAGATTACAATGAAACACGAATTATTCAATGTATATAGTGTTCATCAAAGAACAAGGTAGCAGATTCGAGCTGTGTGCACTTCAGACCAAATGAGGAGGAGTGTTGGAAAAGTGAACTCAAATTGAAGATTTATACTCTTCATTCAGAGAGGTTGTTTACATCTTGAAAAAATGTAGTGATCTGACCTAAACGTAACTTATTTTAGCCCATCGGCTGTTTACATGGCGAAATATATATAGATCACGTGTTTGGGTCGCATATGGTTTATGTGTACCATCTATTGAACAATACTAAAACTATTGCTCATATTCTCCCCGTAATTCATATTTTCCTCATAAATAATTTCAGTAATATTTTCGCAATTAACATCATTCAATTAAATTGTTTATATTTAGCAAATTTGTCAACTGTAAAATTAATTTTATACCGGTACGTTTAGTTAACAATTGATGCCACTACCGACAGCTATTTCATAATATAGAAACCCTTTAGGTCGGTGTCATTTATATCACATTTTTCATCGACAGAAGTTGGTTTAGTCAAAACCATCTTTTCTACTGGCCTGTTAGCTAAAACGATGACGTAACGCTATGTCGGCGGTTGTCAGTCTCTTAATCCAAATCCATCTTTACTTCTAGCCTGTGGCAAGATTCATTGGTTGCTAACGACGTAACTTTATGTCGATTTCTCTTTTACTATAGTTTCTAATACAACAATACAGATAACTAGATTTTATTCGTTGAAAATTGAGAACATTAAAACAGAAGAGAAAAGTAAAATCCACTTCTATCGCAAATTACAATGAAAATGAACAGAGAGATTGAAAACCGTCGACATAGCGTTACGTCATCGTTTTAGCTAATATGTATGCCAGTAGTAAAGATGGCTTTGGATCAGTCCATACAAAAAAGTTTCCCAACCTAATTTGGGTAACTTGCGTTTACATCATGTTATATAGAGGCCTTACGACAGTACCTCATTGTTTCACGATGTGAAATATTTCTGGCCAATAAAACAACCAAATTTTTAAATCATGTGGTGTAAGACGTATTTGGAAAGAAATTTGTGTTGCGCTCATCGAATCAAAGTCAGGAAAGAAAACTCGTCTGATCCTTAAATCCAACTTGTCTGATCTTATTTTTTAAAACGTTTTGGTGAAAATTAGGTCACAGTTCAAGTAAAAAAGATAATTTTATTCTATGTATATATTTGTCCGTTCCCGTATATTCGAATAGTTTCTCAAAAAAATTAAATTGCAAAAAATTAAATATTGAGTGAAATTGATGAAAATTATTGGAGTGAAGTTTATACCAAAATAACAAAATACGCTGATCTCCAAAAGGACTTGCATTTTATAAAATACTCAAAAATTTTACTCTAAAATACGTTTAATTTGTTAGTTATTTTTGGATTCCTTTAGTCTAGGTCAGGCTCTTACAAACCGTTAGAAATTTCTGATCAAATTCGAGACAGATCGAAATGGAGTATTTATGAGTGTAATATATTTGTGGCAATTCAGAAAAACCACTTATCTTGCTACCTAAGATAAGTGGTTTTTCCGAATTGCCACATATATAATTCTCTAAAGTTTTTGTATTTTTCGAAGGTCTTTAACTCGGCTTTTAAAAATCACAATATATGTAATTTAAGGATGGTATTGGTACGAATGATTCCCTATTAGCCTACGTGGTCGAACATATCAGAGAATTTTGAAATTTTTGAGAAAGAAAATATCTGTTTGAATTTTATAAAAAATTCTTTAAAGAAGGAACACGTTTTCTAATTAGGCTCTTATAGATAACACCGAAATGGAATCGATTTTATGCCCGCTATAAGAAAATAAGACAGATTGATTAGTGTAGAAAGAATGCTTTTATGCGGATCAGATCGGAAAAGAAACGATCGAGGCGGCTTTGGATTGGCTTTTGATGAATTTAGCAACTTGCGCATCGTAAATCACTCTAAACCATGTAAACCTAATTATGTTAAGCATTTTGTCATCTCGTATATTCAACCTTATCTTCACCTATAATATATCTGAATGTAACCTTATCTTAATGAAATTATAATAGTAGAACAAATACTTCTCTCTTATAAACTGAGAATGAGAAATAATTTATATTATTGCTTAATGTTAACAAATACTTACTATCTGTCTTTTTGTGTCAAGTTAATTATACTTTACTACGTTTCAAAATAAACCCCATTAAATCTTTAATTAAGGGCTTCTCGAAAGTTATTTGTTAAAGATGTGTTGGTATGGTAAGCAGATTGAAAGCTATTTCTCAACTTAATGAAATACCACCCGTAATGTTTTGAAGCTAATAACAAAATCTTAATATTAATAATACCCTTTCGGTATGAAGTACTGCCAGAATTATAACGCTTGTTTGTTTTTTAACTAGGAAAAAAACTTCCCATACCATGGTCTGCTACTAGTAATGTAACACGAACAATGACAACATTCAATAGCATAGCGAATTTAAAACCCGAGGAAGTGAACATTCCCGTCCCATGGGGTCATGTTGCCGCAAAATGGTGGGGCCGCAAAGATATACGGCCAATTATATGTTTACACGGATGGCAAGATAATGCCGGCACATTTGATCGATTGATGCCACTCTTACCAAAGCATTTAGGCTATTTGGCAATAGATATGCCGGGCCATGGTTTATCATCACGATTACCACCAGGAATGTATTACGATCCTATGCTATTCGTCTACCTATTAAAAATAATAAAAAATGAATACAAATGGAAAAAATTATCAATATTGGCGCACTCGATGGGCGCAATCTATGGATTTATGTACACATCCTATTTTTACGATGAAGTTGACATGATGATTGCAATTGATGGCGTAAAACCATTTTACGAACCGGCCAAAAATTATGTTCCCATTTCTCGTTATGTTGTGGAAGGGTACTTGACTGAAGCCAAACGGGCAAGCAATCCATCAGAACCGCCCAGCTATTTTTATGATGAACTAATCGAAAAACTTTACGAAGGTCGATTAGGTTCCGTGGACAAAGAATACGCGCATCATTTACTCGAGCGTGGAGTAACAAAATCAGATCTGTACCCAAACAAATATTATTTTAATCGTGACGGTCGGATTAAGTATTTAGTTGTAATGACGTACAATAATGATTTGTGCCTTGAAATGGCGAAACGAATTAAAGCACCATATTTACAAATATTGGCGACTCAGAGTGCAAAACATAATCGTGAGGATACTAATATTTCAACAAGCTTTGTTCAATTTATGGGCCAAACACTTTCGAACTATGAAATGCATCTAATCGATGGCCAACATCATTTGCATTTAAATGAACCAGAAAAGGTATCTGGAATTATTGCGAATTTTATTAATCGGTATCGTCCCGAGGGAAGTGAAGTAAATGAAATTCCTGAACCTACCGATGATGATGATGAGGGTATAAATCCAGTTAGTAAATTATAATTATTTGTAATTATTTTATATTGGTTTTAATGGGGATTATTGATTTTTTTTATTGGTAATAAAACAAAAATTTTATGAACATAAATCCTAAAATGTCTAGTAAATCATTGGCCCAATTATTTACAAAAAGGTAAGTAAAATTTTGTTAGTATTCGAGTTTAATAGTTTGGCACAACAAATTCACTATTACAAGTATATTTACACAAGTCAATTTTTTTTACAAGGAATACTTTTATATTCAGTTTCAGAAATGCAAGTTTTTGAAAAATTCATTTGGAGCGAAGTAAGATTTTTTAAATGTGAGTTTTCATTTTAACAAACAAACAAATTTAATATTTTGCATGTCTTAGCCGGAAGAGGTAACTATAAACTTACCGTGTGGCCCTATCGCTGGAAAGTGGTGGGGACCAAAATATGTAAGACCAATTTTATGTTTACACGGATGGCAAGATAATGCTGGTTCATTTGATGCTATTATACCGTTGCTACCAAAGCATGTTAGCTATTTAGCGATTGATTTACCAGGCCATGGATTATCGTATCGTTATCCAACTGGAATTGTTTACAATTTTCCTGATATGACATTTCTAATTAAATTAATTGTCGATTTATATAAGTGGAAAAAAGTATCACTCTTTGCTCACTCAATGGCTGTGATGGCAACCTACACGTATGCCGCTTTATTTCCAGACGAAGTTGATTTTTTAATTGCAATTGATTCATTGAAACCACCGTATAAAGATCCGGATGAGCTGATCGATTTGATGTCAAGAGATTTGGAGAACTATGTTAAATTTGAAAAAAGTATAAACTCCGGTGAGGAACCACCGATTTATTCATATGATGAGATTATTGATCGCGTGGTAATCGGTTCTGCGGGTTCAGTTACCAGGGAGGCGGCGAGACATCTACTAAAACGTGGCGCTGAACAATCAAAGGCGGATCCCAATAAATACAATTTTACTCGTGATGTTCGAGTTAAGCTCGGTGTTAATCGGATGGCACATCGTGATTATTGCCTTCTATTAGCGCGACGAATGACGGTGCCCTACGTCTACATAAAAGGAAAGGATTCACCATATTTTGAACCAGTCGAATTTCACGATGAAATTGTTGAAGTTTTAAAGAAATCCAATCCAAATTTTCAATATCATATAGTTGAGGGAAATCATCACGTTCATTTAACACATCCAGAAAATGTAAATGGAATTATATCGAATCTGATATTTAATATTCGACCAATTAATTCTGAATCGCAGAAGGTTAATCGAAATTTTAACATTAACTGTAAATTGTAGAAAACCCGAATTATGTAATAATTAAAATATGTAATTCCTGAAATATTTGTATTTTATTTATAAACTATCACCATAACCAAAAGTCTAATCCATATAATTTGATGAATTCTTGTACCTCATTTTCAGAATAAAGCATGGATCCAGAAGAAATAACCATTAGTTTACCATGTGGCAGTATTGCTGGAAAATGGTGGGGTCCAAAGCATATCCGACCAATATTATGTCTACACGGGTGGCAAGATAATGCTGGTACCTTTGATAGATTAATACCATTACTACCAAAACATGTTAGCTATTTGGCAATTGATTTACCAGGACACGGCCACTCATTTCGATATCCATCCGGGATTGTATATAATTTTAATGATTTAGTGTTTATGGTCCGATTAATTGTCGATTTGTACAAATGGAAGAAGGTTTCATTTTTAGCACATTCCATGGGCGTATTTGCAGCATTTTTATATTCCGGATTTTATTCAAATGATGTGGACTTAGTAATTGCCCTTGATGCCATTCAACCTTTGTGTCAATCTTCTGATGTGTTGTATAATGTAATGAAAAGTAATATCGTTGATAATGCTACATTCGAAATGGAGCTGGCATCTGGAAAAGAACCTCCGTCCTACACATACGATGAAATTGTACAAAAAACTATTGAAGGCTCGGCTGATTCGGTGACTGCTGAAGCAGTTCCATATTTATTAGAGCGTGGAATAGCTCGGTCAACTACGGACCCAACGAAATACTCTTTTACGCGAGATACTCGAGTTAAACATGGACTTATGAGGATATTTACTGTAGATTTTTCTAAATATTTGGTAAACAATATGAAAATGCCGTACCTGTATATAAACTCAAAAAATTCAGGATATTTTCAACCAAAAGTAAACCACGATAAAACATTGGGGGAGTTTAAAAAATTAAATCCTAATTTTGAATATCAACTGGTTGAAGGCAATCACCATGTGCATTTGACTAATCCAGAGAATGTTAGCGGTTATATTTCTGATATTATTTTACGTGCACGACCAGTTAATGCTGGCGCGCATGATATTAATAAAAATTATCACGTAAATTGTAAACTGTAACAATATTAATATTCAATAAACTTGTTCAGACCAATGAATTATGTTTTATTTATAAATTTCATACATCATGATAATTTTGGGGAAATTATTCAAAATTATACCAGGGTAGATTAATCTCATTTGCAATTTCATCTCACTTTCAGACCATCACGATATTAAAAAATGGATGATCCTAACAGTTCTAATTGGAATGAAGTAAGTATTTGATCAAATATGTTTTTATACCGAGCTTAGTAATTTTCTACTTCCAGCCCGAAGAGATAGCGATAAAGTTGCCTTGTGGTACAATTGTTGGAAAATGGTGGGGACCAAAGGATGTGCGACCAATTTTATGCCTTCATGGGTGGCAAGATAATGCCGGCACATTTGATAAAATAATTCCTCTGTTACCGAAGCACGTTAGCTATTTAGCAATCGATTATCCAGGTCACGGTCTGTCTTTTCGAAATCCACCAGGTATTGTGTACAACTTCAACGATTTTACATTTATGATACGATTAATCGCTGAGCTATATAAATGGCAGAAAGTTTCACTATTAGCGCATTCAATGGGCACGCTCTCTGCATTTATTTATGCTGGACTGTTTGCCGAGGACGTCGATTTAGTCATAATACTCGATTCGATCGAACCACCTTGTAAACCTAGTGAAGAAATATTTGGTATAATGAAAAAAGGTTTTGATTCGTATGTAAAATTCGAGAAAGGGATTACATCAGGCGCAGAACCTCCATCTTATGCATACGATGAAATTGAACGTATGGTAATTAGAGGGTCGGCCACCGGTTCATCAAATTCAGTTACTCACGAGACTGTTCCGTATTTATTGGAGCGCGGCCTGGCTAAATCGAAATTGGATCCGTCCAAATATTATTTTACACGTGATGTACGCGTTAAAAACGGTCCACATCGAATATATAACAATGATTTTGCCAAGTACTTGGTACAACATATGCGTATGCCATATTTGTATATTAAATCATCGGAATCGGAATATTTTGAACCAAAAGAAATTCATGATGGTACATTAGAGGAGTTGCGAAAATGTAATCCAAATTTTGTATATCAAATGGTTGATGGACATCATCACGTGCATTTAACGCATCCCGAACGAGTAAGCGGATTTATCGCTGATATTATTTTACGTGCTCGACCTATCGACTCAGGGAACGAGACAGTTAACAAAAATTTTTATATAAATTGTAAATTATAAGTTGGCATGAAGGATAAAAATATCTTATGTAAATAATAAAACCAAGTTCATGTTAAACAAATAAGTCTTTATTTCATAGTTTACAATTAATGTACTCATTCTTGTTAATATCATCTTCTTCAGAATTTATAGGCCGTATACGAGAAATAAACTCTGATAAAATCCCACTAATTTTTTCCGGGTTAGTTAAATGGACATGATGTGAACCTTGGACCTCATGAAATTCAAAATTGGGATTCGATTTTTTCAGTACAGCTAAACCTTCATTATAGATTTCAAGTGGTTCTAAGAAAAAAGGTGTTTTGCTGTTAGCTTTGATACATAAATACGGCACCCGCATATTTTCAGCCAACATTAGGAAAAATTCATTATGTCCCATTTTGATTACTGCTAATTTAACCCGATTATCGTAAGTGAAAACATATTTTGTCGCATCTAATTTGGATGGGGCTATTCCACGTTTTAATAAATGCGGAGCAGCCTCATTGGTAATCGAACCATTTGATCCTTTCACCAACCGTTCGACTGTTTCTTCATAAGTATATGCTTGTGGCTTAGTATCGGACATGGCCTGTTTTTCCAATTTTGTATAATTTTTTAAACCTCGGGACATATCGTTTAAGATAAAATTTTTGTAAATGTAAGGTGGTTTCGGTATATCGATAGATATAATTAAATCAACTTCGTCCGGTAAGAGACCTGCATACAAGTATGATGATAAAACAGCCATCGAATGTGAAAATATTGACACTTTCTTCCATTTGTACATATCCACTATTAATTTGATTAGAAACGGCAAATCCGTAAAATTGTATACTATTCCGGAGGGATATCGGAACGAGTAACCATGTCCCGGTAAATCGATCGCTAAATAACTAACATGCTTTGGTAACAGCGGTATTATTGCATCAAAAGATCCGGCATTATCTTGCCAACCATGTACACATATAATTGGTCGTACATGTTTAGGCCCCCACCATTTTCCAGCGATGACTCCTTGAGGTAATTGTATTTTAATCTCTTCTGGCTTCAAAATTAAATGTAAGAAAAATTCAATTTAATATAAGATTAAATAAAACACATTATATAAGTACTTACTTTATTCCAGTTGAATGTATGAAGTTTGGACATTGTACAAGCGCGTATTTGTCGAGAGAGATAACTCGGAACTAATTTAGTCAAAATTTTAAAACAACTAGTCATTTTTTGTTTGTTATTGATAAACGACAGCTTTACGATAACTTTGTACTTTTGAACCAAAACTGACTTACAGCAAATAATATTCAAAAGATCATTATTTCGACATAGTAATGTTACACGCCGAAGCAGAACTATATCTGAATCTTTAATTTTCTAAATTTATAACGAACGAAAATTTTCAATATTTAGAAGAAACCTTAGCTGAAATGTCAAAATTGGTAATAGTGACACAAATATTTACAACCATGCATACATATATGCGATAGCCGAAACACCAACACAATAGTTGGTAGGGATTTTATATACAAATATTTGTCTTTCAAGTTTGTGTTTGACTTCTTTTTATCAAGATTTTGGATATGTGCTACACGTATATACACAAGTACCTCTTATGTATATACATCACACAAAAGAAACTGCATACAAAACATGTAATATAATCGAAATACTACAGTTGGAACCCACAAATTCACACTTTCAAAGATTATGGGTGCACTCAAAGAAAGACTGAAAATCTGTTCCTTCGCTACATTCTTAAAATAAAAGTAAATAAATAAAACTCGTACAATTACTAATAATGTTCTGTTTGAGTCAATATATTGTTTAATTTCTTGTAGATGGTTAAATGCGAAAATGACATCGATATATTCATCGCAACTGTGGTTAGTGTATTGCAATTCCAAGAGTCTATTGGTTTACAGTCATTAATTGGTAGATTAGTTTTGGAACCGCACTATTCTTAAATTGATCAGCCACGCAGTTTTGTTTATTTGTTGAGCTCAAGCCAATCTCACTGAGTAGCTGGCATATGACATTTGCGTAATCTAATCTACATTTCAGTTTTCCGTTTCATTTAGATGCTCTTCTGCAATTTAATTCTGATTTGAAGAGGACATGCCGAGCATCATGTGTAAGCATAATATTCTTGCCGAGTTAGCTATATCTCACAGCTTCATCTGTGCTCTGTATTCGTCAAAAATTTGTAATTTTCATTATACTCAGTCAAGAATAATTAGTTTCGTTCCGACAATATCACTGAAATTCTATTTATTGAATTACAGATGTTTTATAAACCCAACATTAATTTTTGAGCATTATAATCTCATTCCTATGATCCGCTAAGAATTGTACTTGAAGTACATTTATTTTTAATCTTTGCAATCTGTTCTGGAGCCGAGGCACTCCCAACTTTTTCGCAGTTCCCTTTTCACGTCCTAACTTATGCAGTATCAAAAAATCCGAAGTAGCCAAATCGAGCACTTACTGCTATAGGTCCGATTTACGTAGAACCATAGGCACATTGCATAGCTCCTTGCCAGCCTGTAGTACAGACATTAAGATGGGTTGGCCCATGATAATATTTTTATAAATAATTTCAAATCTAATTTTGGAAGTTCCCTCAATTTCATTTAAAACATGTTAGAGAAATAGCCTAGTTCTGGTCGAGTCGGTTATATTATATAGTTATTTAAATAACTGTGAACTGAATTTGAACTTTTTGCATTTTAGTCCTTATTATAGCAAGGTCCTCTAATAAAATAATCAACAAACGTTCCTTTAATTCGCCTAATTCTAAGCACCAACTGCCCAAATAATTTCTTAAAAATTGTGTTGCGTTTGAAAATTTTGAAGTTTTCCCAACAATAATTTCTTAAGACTGTTAATAATTTGACAATTTCAGCTAGTCCATTACTGCGTGGTTGATCAGTAGAAATTATTTAATGTCTTATTCCTTCAGTGTTACAATATTCTTCGAATGCTCGGGCTGTGAAACGTGCTCTATCAGTCACGAAGAACTAAATGTAGCCCGAATCACTAAAAACTTTTGTAGCATTTCATGTTACACATGATTCTACGCACCGTGAATTTTTTTATGCTAATCTTGGTATGTCATATTACTCAACGCCTTACAACCTCCTTCATTTTTGCTAATCCAAAATGTCCAACTTTATGGGCTTTTTTAATGATTTTAATTTAACCATCTAAAAATAATATTGACACCGGACTTCGCTATACCACACACTAATCAACCGTTTCATCGGCATTGGCGATACTGGCACTATGTGTCATATAGTTTATCATAATTTTCGTAATCAATCCTGAGAGGCATTGAATATGCTTCATAACTTTCAACTTGTGTCCATGTCGATTCTATTAAAATTTCCCCAGCTTGAGTTCCCTAATATCGGTATAATGCACTTGTACAAATCGTTACGTTTTACCGAAATGTTAGTGCCCGTATCTAATAAACACATTACACAAGTTATTCCATCTGGTTGAATAATTTGTAACTACCACTGGCCAAAACCCCAATAGCTTGTCCCACTCGATCAGTGTTCGCTTTCGACATGTTGCATTTGTTTATTTGGACATTATCTCGATACACGTGACGATGATGATGATTTCGCTGTTTTATCTCGAGAGTCATTCTGCGATTTTTGCGACGTCACAGTTATAACACCTTCCGTATCGTTATGTTCATGATTCTAGTTCTCATTGTCCGTGGGCATTATATACACAGATTTCTAGTTTTAGTCTACTTATAAGTAGAGGTTTGCAAGATTTTTCCACCGTATTCACCAAACAAATCATCAATTAGTTTTGTTTGTTTTTTTTAAATTTATTAATATACAAAAAGGCGGCTTTTCAATATTTCGTGTTATATTCGTGTAATAAAACACACATCGAGGGTTAAATTGTTTTTGTTAATACATACTGGATTAACAATACTGGACATACTGGATTGGGCCTCCAAAATTATGTTAGGGTTCTTTGAATTTCACCGCACTTTATTGTTTGGAATGCGTGCAGTGAATAAAACATGCCTAATAAACAATATTTTATGATGCAACTGTAAGTTTAGTTTTACTCCCTCCTCTTACTCGAATCTATGTTTAGTTTCATCCCATTCTCGCACAGCGTCTTCCTTATCGCTGTTATCCATCTAATATTATAATGGTAGAGCTGTCAATGTTTGTAGTACTCACCTGGTTCGGAGTGGAACGGCCATCCCCCAGTACATATTTGGATTGTGGCATTTGTAGCCGTTAGATTGTAGACTTCGATTAAGATTTTTTGTTGGCCAAATTTCTCAGTACCTAAGCAACAATAAAACAAAAATATTAAGATTTCCATATAATATGGAATATTCTTATGCTCTTCAAGCACAGTAAAGTACAAAGAACTTTTAAGATAAAAATAAATTAACGCTTTCAAATAAGTATCACAAAATACAAAATGAAAGCATTCTACAATATTAAGAACTTTGCAACATGTCAACAAACAACCAATCATCCTTATCATTCAGCAAAATCGGTGTATATTACATGAATTCGTTTGTGGTTCTGAATTTCTTTAAACGAATAGCTGATAAATTCGATGAGGTTGCTATTTTGGGCATAAAACCATGCTGGTATAGCGACACGTACCACGCGCGAGCACTGCTCTTAATGATTTGTATATTACCAGTTCGTTAATTTAGGTATAGCAAATCTAGATGTAACATGAAACATTATTTCTAGATCCGGTTTTGATTGGCGTTCATTTATGTGGAAAAGTTGCCCATTTTAATGCTTGATTAAACAGAATGCTGGAAGGTATTGCCAAATTTAGAGAATTTTTCAACATCTTTCTCCGATTCCTTTCAATGCTCGGTGGATGTCTTCTGACTCAATATGTGGAGTAGATATGAATGTACTCTATTCAATAGCGCTGGATCTTTGTAATAGGCAATGTCTTCTGCTTTATAAACAGATTGAAAGAATTCGGCAAACATGTAGATTATGATCTATGTCGTCAGAAGACTTTTGATCTTTAAATATCATCCAGGTTGGGTAACCATCAATTTCGCGTTTGGGAGTGTTTGGGACCTCCTTCAATTTTATCCTTTAACTCGCGAATATAACTTTTGTATAGGGTGTTTCATCTGTTGGGTTTTTAAAGCTGAAATAAAATGTTTATTGTCCTGTGATAACCCGAAAATTTTTTGCCAAATGAAAAATCAAAACTATTCCATTTTTAGTCATGTGTTCGTTTACAACACAACAACGCGTTTTAGTTATCCGAATTTATTACGAAAAATGGTCGTAACAGAGCCTGGAACTCGCAAAATTGTTGAACGTTTTGAAAAAACTGGCACAGTTGCAGGTCGTAGAACATATGAACACCATCGTCCAGTTCGTACTCGTGGAACAGTAACAGCTGTAAGTGAAAATGTCCGTGAAGAGCCAAGCATCTCCTTGAGGCGTCGTTCACAACAATTAAACGTGTCCATTTTATTAACCATTTTACATTGAATTTTATACGTTACTCAACAATTGAGGCTATAACTGACCATCAGAAACGTCCTCGTTTTGTTGACTGGATGCTCGAACAATATGTGCGATTTCCATCAAAAGAAATTCTAATGTCAATTGGCCACCAATTGAGGCCATTGAACTCGGATGCAGGCGTACAATAGGAGCCGTGGTTGTTACCTGAACGATGATGTATTCCATATAAACCAACTTTCCATTCTTTTGTTTTGTTTTCAAGATTGAAAAGACATATTTGATCAAATTTAGGTCAAAAAAGATGTCGGTGAATAAGTAATGTTCAGCGCGATCACTTATTTAAACCATCTATATTGACTAGGATAGAATTCCGCGCTTAAAATTTTATCGTAGAATAGATCGTCTTTTATTTTAGATTTATTTAGAACCACATGGAAAAATAAGGGTAAATTAGACTAGATAATTAAATGCCCCTTTAAAATTTATTTGGTCCACTCAGTTTTTATAAAGCATTAGGCTTTTCTTTTTCAAAGCAAGCAGAACGCAAACCAAATTCTACTGATGTACATTCATTAAAGTTTAATCAAACAGCCCATTAAAAAATGTTTGGCTCCACCCGTTTTTAGCGGAGCGTTTGTTTCGGAACCATCTATCTACACATTGCATAGCCCCATGTAGCCTATAAAACCTAGATGGGTCGGCCCTTGAGTTCTGCACTCCGACATGCGGTCATAGTTGTCTTCATTGTCATTACCGCCCGTAATCGGCACCTCTCGACCCATACGCCAAAGCTTTAACCAATATGCTGTTTGCTCGGTAACCTTTGTATTATTTCATTTAAAGCTAGCCGAACACAAATCGAAAATTAGACCAAAACCGACAAATAAAATTAAAAATAATTAAATTGGTGAAAATGTTTTGCTTTTTTAACCATAACAACATTTAGAAATCTAAAGTAAAGGCCCTGAAAGATCCATATATATAATAGAGTTTGTTTTGCGTTTTAAATTTGCTTTTAACACCATTTTCTATCTGGGTTCTGCTAGCTTTAAAATAAATGGCCTAACACGCTTGGTTAAGAATGGTTGGAGATCACATATTTCAATGGGGCATTTGATTAGGCAATAATTGGCCTTTAATTATTTGTGTGTCAATAGATCTTGTTTTGCGTTCTAATTTCGGTTTTGGTCCGATTTTCGTTGGAAATGGAAATTTTATGGATTTGAAATGGAAATGCTAATGCTTTAGCAAGAACGATTAGAACAAAATAAATTTTTGGGGGCATTTAATTAGCCTGTTATTAGCCCATAATTCTCCATATTATCTTGTAATGTTCTGCTAGCTTTAGGGATGTAAAAATCTTCGAATCATTCCAACAAATTTTTTGTCTTTGGTAACAGCTCTTGTCGTTTCCTGGAAGACAGAAAAACAGAAATTTTTAATGTGAAAACGATTATGACAGTATTCGATGCAAATACCTAAAATAAAATTTTGCGTCTGTTTCGTTACTCTTTATAACATTAGCCATGTTTTATTAGCCGTGTTTTAATAGTCGTGTTTTTTATTAGCGCCCGATAGCTGTATTCGGAGCACGCAATTTTCTATGTCAAAGCTTATATTTAGCGCGATATTTTTGCATATAATTAATTTATTTAATTCTAAACTAAGATTTTTCATTAAACTTTTTAGTTAAAAATCGATAAAAAAATATTTTGCTCTACCTATTTTTCGGGAGCTGCTATCGGGAGCAATATCCATTTCAAAGGGAAATTTTAAATTTCCTTTGTTTTGTACAACCCTTAAACCATTATAAACTTAATATTTAAGTTAAATAAATTAATTATATGCAAAAATAGCGCGCTAAATATAAGTTTTGACATAGAAAATTGGGTGCTCCGGATACATCTATCGGGCGCTAATGAAATAACGCGGCTGACAAACTTTCATATTAACATTTACGTCTAAAGACTTATATCCACCCGAAATAAAAGAAGCTGGTTTTAATTCATAATTTATTTTATAAGAATAATAATATTATAATTTACAATTAATATATTCATTTCTATTAACATCTTCGAGTTCTGATGTGTTAGGCCTTATGCGACAAATAAAATTTGATAATATTCTACTAACTTTTTCCGGTTCGGTCAAATGGACATGATGTGATCCACCAACCTCATGAAATTCAAAGTTAGGATTTGATTTTTTCAGTACGGCCAAAGCTTCATTATAAATTTCAATAGGTTCCAAAAAAAAAGACTTTTTGCTGTTAGCTTTGATACACAAATACGGTACACGCAGTTTTTGTGTCAGCATAAGTAAAAAGTCATAATGTCCCATTTTGTTAACCGCCAATTTAACACGATTATCATAAGTAAAATAATACTTTGCTGAGTCTGATTTTGATGGTGCTACTCCACGCTTTAATAAGTATGGTGCAGCTTCATGTGTTACCGATCCGCCTGATCCTTTAACCAGCCGTTCGATAGTTTCTTGATACGAATACGTTTGCTTCTTGGTGTCAGACATCGCTTGTTTTTCCAATTTGACATAGTTTTGCATCTCCTGGTACATGTCGGAAAATAGCATATGTTTTTCCATGCACGGTGGTTTCAACATATCAAGCGAAACAATGAAATCAACTTCGTCTGGTAAGAAACTGGCATACAAATATGAAGAGAAAATTGCCATTGAATGCGAGATTATTGAAAGCTTCTTCCATTTATACATATCAACTATTAATTTAATAAGAAAAGGTAAGTCGGTAAAATTGTATACGATTCCGGTGGGATAACGAAAAGAATACCCGTGGCCAGGTAAATCGATAGCCAAATAACTAACATGTTTCGGTAACAGCGGTATTATTGCATCAAAAGATCCGGCATTGTCTTGCCAACCATGTACACATAAAATTGGTCGTATATGTTTAGGTCCCCACCATTTTCCGGCAATCGCTCCATTTGGTAATTGTATTCTAATCTCTTCCGGCTAAAATTATAACAATGTTGCATCTACTCAATTACTTACATAATTGCATATAATCACTTACTTGTTCCCAATTGTATGTATGAAGCTGAGACATTATACCTGCGCGTATTTTGCACTGTAAATAATTCGGGGCTAATTTACATAGAGCTTTAAAACAACTTTTACTCATTTATTCTTGTTTTGTGATATGTGAGTGAGTTTTGCGTTGATCTTTGTACTTTGTTGATATACCGCAATATATGCATATGATCGAAACAAACTGAAACTAGATTAAGGTAATCAAATAGCAGCATTATTTGTCAACTCATTAAGTAAACAACTACAATTGTAACTTATTAAAAAATTTAAAATTACGATTCCACACCTTCAGTGATATAAAATATACTAATGACAAGTGCTAAATTTAACAATGTTTAAGTATTTTCTCCATACTACATTCAAAGTGTGGACACAATAGTAAAACATACTTATATACATGTACGTAATATTTTACAGTAAGACGATACGTATCATAAGAAGTAATTTCTGTCTCGTAGTGTAAAATAAAACTAATTTTTTTATACCTACAAAGATTAAACTCGTTGACCTTTTGCCGTCTTTCTGATAACTTTATGAGACTTTGCATTATCATGATGAAACACAATGCCTTTTCGATTTACCATTCTGGGCATTTTCCCTAGTCTAGTTCCTTATCAGCATCTCAAAATATACAACAATTTTATAGTCCCACCAAACTGACTGGTTCGTGTTGAAACTGCACCACACTTGGACCACGATCGTTTTCAAACGATGTTGCTATAAACGACTCATTTCATCATATTAACGATTCGTTTCAAAAACGGGTCGACTTCATTGCGCGTATCGCAAATATTGAATCGTTAGGTTAAATGAATTTCATTCAAATCATGCGGAATCCAAATATCGAGCTTATTTAATCTCTTGAACAGTTGTATGGTAACGCTGCTCATATTTTAAAGAATAAATTCCAGAACGGAATACTAGCTATATATGACTGTGTGACAAACTAGAATTCGGCAGACAAAATACTTATTGCTACTGATCCTCATTAAATATTTTTTGGGACTTTTGGGACAACATGTTGATTTTAATTATTTTCCATGGTATCAAGTTTGTGGTAAAAACGGTAGGCACAACAATTAGCCGAAATTGACATATTCACCGAAAAGAAATTCGCTGAAAACGACAATTTATTGAAAAGCAAATCATCGAAATAGCAATTAATACGACATTCCACACTTTGATTCTTTCGTCGTGATTCTTTCCTCGTTTCCTTCCCCTTCACCTACAAACTAAAAACAGTATGTTGGCGAAGGGGAAAGAAACGGGGAAAGAATAACGACGAATGAATCAAAATGTGGAACTGCGAAATTGAAAACGACAGTTTACCAAAAACGACAATTCACCGAAATCGTGAACTAAAAGAAGACGATAATTCACCGAAAAACAATTCACCGAAAACGACAATTCACCCAAAACAACAATTCACCGAAAACGACTATTCCTTTATACAACCTTCCGGTTGTTCCTTTAAAAGGCGGAACTTAACTGATTTGTAATAATAAATTCAAACAGAATAAATAATTTTTATTATTAGAAATTATTTTTTTTTAATAATGGGATCGTACTGAAAAACCGAAACCTTAAATCCCGGAAATGGAGAAAACTAAAAAGCTGGAAAAAGATATTTTGCAAAATATTGAAACAAAACTACTGAAAAAAATGTCGAAATTTAAAATACTTAAATTCCTTACCTTAAATTAACCTTAACCTGTCCAAATAGTGGATTGACAACTGCGCACAACCTGAAATATTTTCGGTAAATTATCTTTTTCGGTGAATTTCTTTTTCGGTAACTTGTCGTGGAATCGGCAAAAATATCAAAATTACTTGTTATGAATAAATTTATCATCTGCTTACTTAGCAGACAAATTGTTTACAAAAAAACTAATCATGTTGTTTGAATTAGAATAAAGTAAATTTTCAACAAAAGTTGTATTTAGTTGTCTTTAATAGACCCCACTCATGGTAATCTATGTATTAAAATAAATAAATCAACAATCCTTAAACATAGCTTTGTCGAATATAATCGCAATCTGCTTAAACCCCAACATTGGTACATCGAGCCAACAAACAACGCCACTCAATCGATCAATTAACATAAGGAATATGGATAAACTGCTTCAACAAACAGATGAAACAGCGGAAAAGTTGTTTCAGCATTACTCAAATTATAAAAAGGATGTAAATATTAGAAAAGCAATAAAATATCTGGAAACTAAGATAACCACATTAACAGCGTTATATGCTGATTACGTAACTAACGATAATAAAATTTTAGAAGCAACTCTCCAATATTTCATTCCTTCAATGGAAGAAAGTCGTCGTTTCTCACAGTACCTTTGTTTGGGGAAACGCCTGGATACCACAGTAACGGTGCTATTAAAAAACAAGACATTGCTGTCATCTTCCTAAATCAGACCCAGAGAGATGATACACTATACCAGAAGCAGTTCAACTGATTCATCCGTCAACAAGGTAAGCAAATGCAGAACCTCTGGAAGGAAATCGATACACTAGAAAAACAATTGATGATGGAACGTCTGACCAAGATCTAACAATTATACATGGAAAGAATAATGAATATAATTACTGACCTCTACGAAAATAAATGCCTGAAGGTTTCGGATGTGAAAGAATCAACAATAGCATGTTTTGCATGTAAAGCTAAATTTATCCTAAAACAAGGAAATAAAAAATTAGAATTAACCTAGGAGAAATTTTGGACTCCTATATAGTGATGCGAAGTTAGGCCTATATCTGATTTCATTATCAAGGAAACCGATGGCAAAGCCTGTAGCCTCGATTAGTACTACGTGCTAACCAAACGGCTTAACGAATTATGGAGAGTATATTTTTGAGCCGCCATTACACACACAAACATGTTGTTTTTGAGTTCTAGGTTAAATTTAGTAAGAATTGGTAACAGCCGACCAGACATGTATAGAGAGCTCCTTACAAGTCGAACTTCCAAAAACTGGTATACTGCACTTTAATGGACGGCACATGAGATGGATGAAATTTCATGATGTATTCGACAAACTATTACATAATAAAACACTAACAGTTACCATCTTATTACCATCTTCATGCCATAGGCGAATATTACGAAACTGCCTGGATAAAAGGAAGGTACAACAAGCGGAGAGCACCATCAACAATGAATCGGCATTTGGCACGAGGTATTCTGTGATTAGGTGAAAGATTTCAAAATTCAACATTTAACTATGATAAAAAGCCACCCGCATTCGACGAGGGTTGACTAAGCGGGTATATTGCAAATAAAAACAGGTAACGGTAGGGGGCACAAAACTTATAAACGCTATATGGCGATATTCGTTGAACTTAAAACAAGGCAATCCTTAAAGAGGCAATGAAAGATCTCATTATAAAAGGAATCATTGCGGCCTTTAAGAGATTCAGCTCAAGACGGAGATTATGCAGCGACATGCATAATGATAATGCGAAAAATTTGAGCCAACAACCAACTCAAAAAGGTGCAGTAGGTGATTATAATCATAGAGTGACCGAACAACTCTCTAAAGATGGTATATAGAATGGCATTTCCAACTATCCGCATCATCTGATTTTGGTAGATTATGAATGGCAGGTGTGAAATTGATCAGCCTATGATGAAAGACCGTGGTATTCTTACATTCACTTATACGAAGAATTAAACAGTTCAAAACCAAAAATAACCAGTGATAAACTCCAGACCTAGGTTTCTAATCTTTCGTTAGTATAATCGATCTCGAATTCCTCACAGATCTCACGGATACGAATATTCACAAACTCTCAAGATAGCCACTGTTGGAAGACCTCAACAAGACTTCCGGAAAAATACCGCAATTAATACCTTCTTCGTAGGCTATACAACTTCCGAAGTGGTTGTATGTAAAACCATAAATCGAAATTGGTATACGAGGTCGAATTGTTGCCACTCATCAAGTAATGGCCACAGCAAATCTAGATAAGAAGATAAGAAAAGAAAGTGCAAGCAACGATGGATAATTATAACGTAATATAATCTAACATTATACTGTACAGTGCTAAATCTTCGTAAGACTAACTATGTTGTTCTAAAAAAACTATCTCATAACTACGAATATCATCCACCTTCAGCATGAAATGAAAGGTAAGTTTTGATTAACTAATTTGGCTTTTGTGCCCCACTTTACCCCACTTTCCTTTTCAGGGAAAGTCGTATAGTGTCTTAAGCTCTCCCTCCTTAACTTCACGTTATGCGGTTAACTAGGTCCTTACTAATGCACCCCACAAATCCCCGTCTGTTCCTCGACTCGACCAATTTGAGCTGAGAGAAGTGAAACCGGGTGTACCTTAAGAGAAATACACTTAATAAACCCATTAAAACACTTGTTTATTATTTCGCAAAAATTAAAAATACTTCAGTCACTGATTTGATCAGCAATTGTAAATGGTTTTAATGATTGTTGTTGACAAACCGTACTAATTCCACTATTTGACGTACAGACAGTATAGGATTTATCGGTTCACTGGAAACTTACAATTTTTGAAAGTAGCTTCAATATGTGCGTGATAGTAGCTGAATTAATCGTAACGATCTTGGCGTTTTTTGTTACAGTTCTAGTTACGTGTGCACACTACTTTGCCAACTCATTCAAACAGTAAAAAACCTCGCTTAGATAAAATGTCATCGCTGTGAAGCTCGAGATTTTCTTCTATCGGAATTTTCTCTCATGAATTTCTTTAGAAATGCTGAGCATCACAAGGATGGCAATTTAAGTACGCTCACTCCATTAGAGTTTGAATTGGTTTGGCATTAAATGAATATGGATCTAGAATTTTAGTTAAATTTGAGTTAGTAGAATTCATGAAACTTGGTTTCGGATAAATGGAAGAAGACTCCAATTGCGCTGGTGTGACGACATCGCACAAAATATCCGAGTGTATCCTATGGGGCCGACCGCGATGGATCGAGACGGATGAATGACCACAGTACGGGCGGCAAACTCCTTCATGTGATATGAAAGCTAGAGAGAGAGATAGATAGATACATAGATAGAGAGAGAGAGAGAGAGAGAGAGAGACAGAGAGAGAGAGACAGAGAAAGAGACAGAGAGCTATACTATTAAGGGTAGATGCTAGTTTAATTCTTTGATTAAATTAGAGAATTTGCCCTGCTGCGCCTAAATCTCGACCTTGTCAATTTTAATAATTTTGAGGAATATAAATGAAATTGTTTTACCATTTGAATAAAAAAATTGGGTCTTATGTGAAAATGTTTAGTTATTCCGATCCAACTTTCTTTTCTAATCGTCATACTAAAATAAAGAACTCTTAAAAGCTGCTTACCATTGGTACACTTTGAGCAAGAATATTCGGAAATTGTGAGTTTCTTGTTGTTTATAATTCCGATACTAAAAACGGGGACTCACACAGCCGCTTAGCATTGAATTCCTTTGCACAAGAATAAAATGGTTCAATGATGAAAGATCAACTTTATTTTTGGATATTAAGCTTTCGAGCCTGGTTGTGACTAACTCGTTATATTTGGACTCACTTGAGCCAATTTTAGAATAACTCGCCCGCACTACCGAGACCGAAACCCATATTTTTTCAACTGTATAATTTTTAATGAAATTGTTTTAATATTTGAATAAAAAATTGAGCGTAAATGTTTTATTATTTTGATCCTACCTTCTCATCCTCATACTAAAATAAGGACTCCCAAAGCTGTTGGCATTGGATTTCTTTGAGCATGAATGACACATAAATTATTTTAAAAAATTCGCAAATTGTTTTAAATTATTTTATTTTCGGTATTAATTTTTCGACAAAAAATATTCAACGTTTTGGTATCGACATTATTTTTTTCGGCTAATTCGGGGGTGATCCAAAAATTCGATCATAAATGCGCCAAAGAAACTAATATAACTTTTTTCGATTTTTGTTTTTTTCGACACAGATATATTTTGGCATTTTATCTTCCGATATTTTCATTTCGATGTTTCTCGAAATCGGCCATTTAACTCAGTTTGTTCACAAATTCGACGAAGTAAGCGGATGTTTCTCGATTATTTTTCGAAATTAATTTTCAATATTTAGATTTCGATGTTTCAGTAAACGATTAAATATACATTCGATTACTGTGTTTTCGGATATTAAATCGACATTTGACAAAAAAGGTATGCGACGTTTTTGTAAATCGAAACTTCTTTTTTCGGCTAAATGGGGCGATCCCTTTCACCTCCTTTCTTTTTGTTGCTATTTGGCAATGCTTTGGAATAACATTTTCTCAAGTAGCCTACGGGATTTAGAACCTCGATCTTTCAATTCGCTTCATCAGATATGACTTTTTATAGCTAAAGTGAAACGGCTTTCGTCTACTATATTATTTGAGCCCGTTGCGTTCAATATTTTGAATTAATTGCATCATTGATTCGTCTCAAATAAATCGTATTCTAGACTGTCAAACTTCGAAACTTTATGTGCAGGGCAAATAGAAAAATTCACCTATCTCGATTAGTTAATTCCCAGTTTACCTGCGGTACTAAACAGCTAGTTTGAAAATAATAAAAACAGTAAAAGTGGTTTTCACTTAAATAAATCTATAATTTACAATTAATTTTATAATTTTTATTTATCTCATTAATTTCGGAATAGATGGGTCTTTTTCGACAAATAAATTTGGATAAAATTCCGCTAATTTTGTTCGGTTCAGTCAAATGTACGTGATGTGACCCTTCTACCGAATGATATTCAAAATTAGGATTATATTTTTTTAACGTGGCCACTGCTTCATCATATTTTTCAGTTGATTCCCTAACAATTATTGGAGTTTTACTCTCGGCTTTGATAAACAAATAAGGAACGCGCATTTTTTCGGCCAACATTAGTAGAAAATCGTTTTGCGTCATTTTAAAAACCGACAGTTGTAAACGATGGTCATGCGTAAAATAATATTTTGTTGGATCTAATTTTGATGGGGCAATTCCACACTTTAATAAGTGGGGAGCAGCTTCTTTTGTTATCGATCCATCTGATCCTTTAAATAATTTTTCGATGGTTTCCTCGTATGTATACGTTTTCCGACTAGTATTGGAAATTGCCTGCTTTTCCCATTTAACATAATTTCGTAAGCAGCTGGATAGATTTTTAAACAAAAATTTTGAATTTAGGTACGGTGGTTTCGGCGTATCCAAAGATACCATAAAATCCACATCGTTAGGTAAGAGACCTGTGTACAAGTATGATGCTAAAATGCTCATCGAATGCGAGATTATTGATAGTTTTTCCCAACGATACACATCAACGATTAGTTTGATAAGAAACGGCAAATCGGTACAATTGTATACGATTCCGGTGGGATTTCGAAACGAATAACCATGTCCGGGTAAATCTATTGCCAAATAACTAACATGCTTAGGTAACAACGGTATTATAGCATCAAATGATCCGGCATTATCTTGCCATCCATGTAAACACAGTATTGGTCTTATATGTGTGGGACCCCACCATTTCCCGGCAATGTCTCCAATTGGCAATTGTATTTTTACCTCTTTCGGCTACAAATGATTATTGTAATCAAATTTAGCAAGGTTAACGTTATGCAATTAATTAATGCAATACTCGTACTTACGTTATTCCAATCGCATGCAGGAAATTCAATCATTCCACATATATGCACTTATTTCACAGATTCTGAGTAAATAACTCGAAATATATTTGGACATTCTAATGAAGTTTTAAAGGTGATAAGCAGTTCTGTTCACTGCTGATAAATCGTTAACAGTTGTAAATAAATTCGTATACTAAACAGAATGATATGAAAAGTTCAAGTGTATTTGTGAGAAATGAGAGATTTAAAGCGTTAGCTACTTATGTTTATTCAAATACATATTACAGCAGACGACGTGAATCTCGTACCAGTGACGACACACTGTCGGTTTGGAAGCCAAAAAATACCAAGTAAATCACTAAAATATCAATAAGGCATTTCTAGGCGAATAATCTTCGATAATAGTGTTGTACAACGCGGTAGACGCGGTTGACTCTTGGTTGTTTGCGGAGTCAAATATAAAGTTTGAAAAGGCTGAATTATAAACGTATGCCAAACTACACAAAAAAACCTTTATGTATACCCCTATTCCCTTACTTGGTCGTATCACTTGATGCGACGTGACTATTGGTTATAAAATTCAAATTTACGAAATAATTCTGTACAAAATGCAGCAGTGAACATTTTGTAAATCTTAGTTGGCTGCCTTGGTATGAAAAAATTCTATTTATTTGTCGCTTCAAAAATTCAAGTTACAGAAATTGTCGTTTGAAGTGATGCTAGTCGCAAGGAAATATTTATGAAGCAGCTTACTAATAATTAAAAAAAACAGCCAACAGACGATGAATATAGTTAATAAGTTGTACGACTAATTTTGTTTAAATTTATAAGCAAATTATTGATACTGTTTAGCCCTTCGGCCTCATCCGTGATCTGTGTAACCTACACTTTCTGTTGTTAATAATTAGATAAGGAAAAAAAGGATTCCCCCTACTAAGGGGATGCTATCGAGCTCCTAACCTAGTTAGCAGCTTCGAAGCTGTTTGATTTCTGTTTTATACTTACTACGTCATACATTAACCTCTCAATCTTTATTCACCACGAATATCCAGGTAAAACCGATACGGTTTTAAATTCGTCGAAATTCGAGATGTCAAATGGTGAATAAATTCAGAAACTATAAAAACCCATTACAATGTTTTTTGTTTCTCTTTTTCATCATCGATTTCATAATTGTTCGGACAGAGGTCACACCGTCCAAAAACTCATCAACATGGATTAAAATATACACCCCAATTACTAGTTGTGTCACTTCACTTAAAATTTGCCATTCTCAAAGTCGATTAAAGCAGATGCGACTGGAGCTAAAATACCATCGGGTAATACCAAAAATGGCTCAAAATTTATTCAAATTGTTATTTACAAAAAAATTGAACGACAAGTTAACAAAAAGTTTTTCACTTCGTAAAAACCATTTCAGCACATCACTTTTAACAAATGCAAAAAAGTCAAAAATATGTTGTATTTGTTAATTATTTACATATACAAAATATACTAACGTTTTAGAAGCATCCATTTTTATCCTTTTAAAGTCACATAAGAAAACGAAATGAAAATAGTCGTATTTATAAAGTGAGTAGGCGTAAGTTGCGACTAAGAGAATATGGAAATGTAAGCGACGTGACTACTATAGTCACATAATATGACGTGACACGACTATGGTAATTGGGCAGACAATGTCGTGTGTAAACTGTTATTCATAAAATAAACAAAAAGTGTGTTCTACAGATTAGTATGCGTATGGTAAATGTTCTGCAGAACTAAAGAAGAAAATAATACCATTCGTTACCTAAGGAAGAGTAACAAGAGGAACAGTCAATGCACATATAGGTTTATGGTGAAGCTGACGAAACTTCGATCTTCCAACACCCACGAAGTACAATTCACTAAACGGGTTTGAATTTACATTGGACCATTAAATGAAAAAAATTAAGGCAGCTATCTTTACTTCTGCGTGTTAAATTATGGAGTTTGACTAGATTCAACCTGCCACCTCTCGATTGGTAATACTTGGTATTGTTTATCTTAACCACTCGACCACCGAGTGCTATGCATGTGCACGATCCTCCTGAACATTTTCTTGTATTGTCGTAATCTATCAATTAGTTCTGGGGCCTAGTTGAATCCGATATACAACATCGTTAATTCGTTTCATGACTTTATAAGGCCCTTCCGAATTTCGTTGCGGTGATATCTCTTTTTGTTTCTTGGGATTGTAAAGCCAAACCAAATTTTGCTCTGCGAATCTGTTGCTTTTTACTTGATTATGAATCCTGTTAGTTTTTCATCTTAGATCGGCTATACACATTCATGGTATTCATGGTTTCTGGTAACTCAAAATTAATATCACATGGTAGGAAGGGCTCGCTTTACATCGATCTCAGTTATCCTGGTCTGCATTGACTTCTTTTCGCAGATGTTCTTCCAGTGTCCGGTTGAACCTTTCTACCATTCCGCCTAATTTGGTGTGGTACGAGCCTTCTTTACGTTAAGAATTTTACACAGTTGTTGAAAGACGGGCTACTCCAAATTTTTTCCTGATCCGAGTATAGTTCTTGCGGCAATTCGAATCTGCAAATCCAATTGTTTACAGATGTGGTGGCTACTGTCTGGGTTTCCTGATTCATAATCGGAAAGGTTGCCACCCACTTGGTGGAGCAGTCAATACATACAATTATGTATCGATTATCATTATTTGTTTCTGCAAGTGGGCCGGCGATATCCATTGCTATTCGTTCAAACAGTGCTCCAACATTGTATTGCTGCAATCTCGCTTTCGCCCGACTTTGCGGTCCTTAACTCGCGGTACACACTTCAAACTGTCTGCACCAATCAGCAATTTTTTTGCGGCAATTGACCCAATAAACCGGTGTCTTATCTTATCCAAGGTTTTATTGATCCCCAAATGTGTTGTATTGTTGTTCAGTCTCGATAGTGTAGGTTTCTAGTCGTTCGATCCACCTAGCTTCTTGCTCCTCGGGTCCCTTAAACTACATCCAACTACATACTAAGAGGAACAAACTCTTTCTTGCTCATACCGATATTTGTGGAAATGTTTAACACTGTCCATCCCAGCCAACAGTTCTCTGTGTGTTACACAATAGTTTTTCTCTGCTTTAGGAGGGATCGGCTATAATGTGTTGCTAACGTCTTTATCCAAAATTAATATAAAATTAATATATTATGCGCTGTATAATTTCTTCTTTAAATATGGAAATGCGTTTTGATGTTCCGCAGTTCCACTCAAATGATTAACTGAAAAAGTGAAGCGATGGAGACTTCATACAGCGTCTGCGAAGTTTGGCACAAATCGTCGGTATAGAAGGGCGTGATATATGAAACATTTTAGTTGGCTAAGCTTCTTTGGTGCAGGCTAATCCATTGCTGATACTATCTTCTTTAGATTCGATGGCACACCTTTGCTTGAAACAATATGACCCAAATAGTTGACTTCTTCCATGAACAGTCTGCATTTTGTTGGACTTGACATCAATCCTGTCGTCCGGATCGCTCGTAGTACTAGTTTAAGATTGTTGTGATTGTAGGCCTCTTAGAATTTACTCTATTAAATACAAGAATGTAGCAGGCGTATTGTATAATCCAAACGGCATTACCATAAATTGGTAAAGTCCGTTTCCTACTGAAAATGCCGTTTCTCTCTATGATCAGGATGAATTGCTAGTTGCCAAGATCCGCTTTTCAGATCCAATGTACTGAAAATCTTGGCCCCTGATAGCGTGTCCAAGGTATCGTCAATGCGTCATTCTTCACTTCTTTAATTTACGGTAATCAACACAAAATCGTGTTATCCGTCCTTTTTCTGAACAAAACGCACTAGCGAACTCTAAGAGTTATAGACTGATCTATCACTCTGTCTTGTTGCATTTTTTCTGTTAATTCGGCTAAATCATGCTTTTTCGCGAGCGATAACCGTTTAGGTGCTTGCCGGATTGAAGTAACGTTTTCTGTGTCGATCATATGCTGCGCAATATTAGTTTTTCATAATTCGTCATCATTAATAGCAAGTACATCGGATAATTCATCCACTGCTTCCACTGCAACATCTAACGGTTCTGCTGGAAGATGGCTGCACAGCGAGCAAATAACCTTCTTCTGCCTATGATTTGGTGATCGACGACCTTGTTTCGACTGATAGTTGGTAGCTCCCTTGGCTGTACCGTTTACCACCTCTTTCTTGATTACATTTGTTGATGAACTCACGTTCAAAACACGTATTAGTACTTTCTGCCGGAATTTCACCAAGGTTCTCACACACAACAACCCGGTATTTTTGACATTCGCAGGCTCCACAATTCCCATCTTGGTTTCCCCAAGGTCACCGTCAGGTTTTAGCGTAGACGACTTTTTCGCACATCGATGGTATCTCGACCCTGTCTTCGACTATAACTCACTATGTATATTATTCAGTTGAGTTTATTTGAAGGGGAACCTCAATATTGTGTATTTTAGTACCTATGACTTATGATTATCCAGATCCACGACCATCTGGTATTTCTTGATAACATCCAGCCCGATGATACGTTTATCAGTTATTCTAACTACGATAAACCGATGGTTGTGTGATTTTAACGGTGTTTTTGGGACATTTTGCCCTTTCTCCAGCTTAGCTTTCCCGATACATGCTCATTAAATGAGATAGGTGATTGCTCTCCTCGTCTCGTTCAATATTTAACTGTTTCATTTCTTCGGGTTCCTTGCGTCGTACGTCAGCTTCTCTCTTTATGCAGCTTGTGCCACCTTACTGGCTGCCTCATATTCTAAAGACAATGAAAATACTTCGTTCATGGTTATAACTCTAGTATTGGTTCTCAAATGGAGTTCCAAATGGTCGTCATTGACAGCACTGATAATAAGTCAGCCATGACACACTCATAGCTCCTTTCCGTTGCTAGTCTAATTTGCAAGAGATCTGCAGTCTTCTAACGAAGAGCCAAAATTAGTGCATTGAGCTGCACCTCTGCGGCTCAACCATTCTGCTTCAGTGCCGCTTGAAACTGGACTTTAAAATTTTTAAATGGGATCTCGCCATCGAACGTTGGAGATTTTAAAACTCCCCTTGAGCTTCCGGCAACTGGTTCTATGCTTGCTTAATTTTATTTTCCATCTCCTTTAAACAACCGCCCACTTCTTCTTCAAAGGTTCTTCATATCTTTTTTAAGCTCATGCAATTGAAGCTCTATGGGTATGCTGGATACTCTCGAGTTTTTGTTCTGCAGCTGTTGACGTAGGTCGACAAATTGGCCACCGTGTTCAGTTCGTAGCTCTGCCAATTGAGCGTTTTGGCCTTTAAGTAACTCGACAAATTGACCACCTTGCTTCTTGTACATTTTTCTACTCAGCTTGCTAGTCTATTTTCGCATCTTGCTTGTTTATTTAGCACCTTGCTGGTCTATGGTTGGTTTCTCTTGTTCAGGAGTAGGTGCGGCTGTACTAAATGGTTGTTTCTGTTTGATTCATCGGTCCGGTTTGCTTATTTTTTACTCCTTCTTCGTAATGCCGGACTTTCAGCTCATCGTTTCCGGTAACTGGCAGCATCCTTCATGGTGCTAGCGTCGGTGATGGTTGTCATGATATTTTGCCTCCTATTTCAGCATCCTCTTCCATAACGCTCTAAAGTCTCGAAAATAGCTCGTTCTTTTTGCTTTCGGTTGAAAGTCCGAGGCTCTGCAGCTTTTCCATCGCCTGCTCTTTGCATTTGAAAAATCCTACTTCTGACACATGAAAACACTCAGCGTTTTAAGTGACAAACTTGATTTCCCAACGTTGTTGGCTTTTAATTTCTTCAGCAAATCGTCAACCTCACTCTTTATCACTGTTCGCACTAATTCGCTTTTACTATTCAATTTTAATTCTCGCATCGATTACTTTTTATTTCTTAACTTGCACTGTTCACTGGTTAAATTACAACTGTCTCTGCATACAAAATTGCTCGCGCTTGTACTTGGTTATCGCTGTTCGAGATTATTATTTTTATTGTATCTGGCAATGTATGCGTATTGCAATTGTTAATCATTGTCTTGATGATTAACTTTGTTAATTTGCAGCATTTTCCATGATGACTGTCTCCGCCGTTTTTAATTGCTTACGTTATTACCATATTCCGCTCCACATGGAAAGCCACTCTAAAAACCAGTTGCCAAGCAAGTAAGTAGTTAGAATAATAATCGCCTCAATAAAATAATTATGCGCTCTGACTAGATTCGAACTCGCAATTTTTGGGTTGATAAGAATTGGTGGTGTACAGGTGTTTTTTATATTTCAAGTCGATTTTGTTTTGCCGCCATTTTGTTTTGATGGTATTTGGCAATTTGCATTTGACAATCGTAGAGAGCATCTATCACGGCAACAACGTGTTAAAATTTTTAAAATCTTTTATTTTAATAATTGTTAAATTTTGAATACGCGGAAAATTTACGTAACTTTTCTGGTGTTAATCATGTGCCGAATAACTCAACATTCAGCGTGCAATGAAAAATTTTGAAAATTTGCATACACTGGGAGATGCATCAATTAATCCAACGGACACTAGAAAAGATTGATGCAGTGAGGCAGATTGTTGCTCTTGTCCAGGTACCTCTTATCGACGCCATGCAGAAAAATCGGGAATGTCTCAAAACCTGCCGGAAAATGACCATGAACGGCGGCAAGATTGGAGTGCTGGAGTTTTACAGCTCGGTATAGAGGATCACCATTTGTGGCAAATAATCATTATGAGCGACGAAGCACCTTTCGACTTGGCGAAACTTGGTGAAACTATCAATGGCGACGTCTAGCGACACCAACTAATACAAAAACGACCAGAATGACACAATAAATTAATTTTTCAGCCCATATTTTTTTGGAGAAAAAGAATCTTTTATATTTATTTAATTTAGCTCAAGCACCGAGGTGATGATGCAGATCCCAATAAATTGCTTTAAGGATTCTTTATTTAAAATTGCTGGTAGGTTTGGACTTTTTTGGGTAGCATATAAATTTGAAATTTGGCTGTAAACGATTGATTGAGTGATTGATTGGACTGTAGAGGACCAAGTACTGGACAAGTGTCCCGAATAACGCCGAGCCTATTCCTACAGCCTGTTTACATCTAACAATAGGAATGATAGTAAAGGTTTTTTTTTGGGACAGAACGACCCGGTTTCAGACACCTAGCGATCGTACGGTACAACACAATTCTAATCTACTTCTAATCGACTAGAGGAAATATAAAGGCTTAATAGATTTAATGGATAATGATGGTATTGGTCTTCAACAATTGCTTCTCTAAATCAGCAACCTGAGAACAAAATATTGTTATTTCAAGTACATCTGGAAATTTCCTGAAATTTAATTCTGCATTAATAATTTCCGGCTTCCTTAACAAAACTGATTGATTGAATCGGCCCGATTACAGACACCTAGATAAAGTCAATAGTTAGTAACACAATGACAACACAATTCTAATCTACACTATCAGCAATTAATAAATTTGAAATTTGGCTGTAAACGAGTAGATTTAGTCTGCGAGCGCACACAAACACACACACACACACACACACACACACACACACACACACACACACACACACACGCACACACACACACACGCACACACACACACACACACACACACACACACACACACACACACACACACACACATCTTAACCACTGTGAGGCTGCCCAGGACCTGCTGCAGCAATCCATACAGGAAGTCAAAGCGGATATTGTAATTATGTGTGAGCAATATAGGAACCTTGATAGATGGTTTTGGGCTTCAGATAGATCGAATCGAGCTGCTGTATAGGTGTGTGGTACCTACCCCCTACAGGAAATTGGTGTGAGTTTTGTACCCGGGTTTGTCAAAGCCAAAGTGAACGGCGTTCATATTTATAGTTGCTACGCACCTCCTAGTGCATCGATTGAAGAATTTAACATTTCTCGATCAATTAACGGATGATGCACGGAGCCACAACCCGGTGCTCATAGCCGGGGATTTTAATGCATGGGCCGTAGAGTGGGGAAGCAGAGAAACCAGTAGCAGAGGAACCGCATTGTTAGAAGCCTTCGCATCATTGCCGGTCGTATTAATGAATACAGGAAATACACCTACTTTCTGTAGAGGAAATGCAACCTCGATAGTTGACCTAACGTTTGTGAGCCATTGTCTTGCCGATAGAGGAGTAGCGTGGAGAGTGAGCGATCTATACGCATAGTGATCATCAAGCTATTGTGTATGAACTGGCGGATAGTAAACCCCAAAGGACTATAGTTAGACACTGGAAGAGAATAGGATGGAAGTCCGCAGCGTTGGATGAGAACATTTTCCGTCTCATGCTGGAGGATCTTACTCTATCTGGTACCGCAAATAACAAAGCCATCCAGCTTATGAGACATGTTACAAGAGCCTGTGACGCAGCAATGCCAAGAAGGATGGTGGATAATCGTAGAAAACCAGTCTTCTGGTGGAACGACGAGATTTCTGAATTGCGTAAAAGGTGCCTGAACGTAAGAAGGCGTTACCAGCGAAAAGTGCTTTCGCGTACTGTGCGAGGAGGTCAACCGCGATCCCTGGGGTAGACCCTACCGATTGGTGATGAAAAAACTCAGAAGCAATTACGCCACTGCTCCCACATGCCCGGCAATGCTGTCTGACATAGTGAGTCACCATTGTGTGTTAGAAGTTTTAGGCAACGAGGAGGATGATGTACTACCAGTTACTAAGGAGGAGGTTCTGAAGGCATGTGGCAAAGTGGGTAACAATAAAGCTCCTGGCCCGGATAACATTCCGAATATTGCATTAAAGTCGGCGGTTAAAGCATACCCAAACTTATTCACGGAAGTATATACTGCATGCTTAGTTGAGGGGGTGTTCCCTAGTAAATAGAATAAACGGAGACTAGTATTGTTGCCAAAAGGAGACAAACCACCAGGTGAGCCGTCGTCCTGGCGTCCAGTATGTCTGTTGGATACGGCAGGCAAACTCCTAGAGAGAGTTGTATGTGACCGGTTACAAGAGGCTTTAGTTAGAGCAGGAAACCTGGCAGAGCAGCAGTATGGCTTTCGAAAGGCGCGCTAAGCAGTGGATGCGAGATGGGTACGTGGTAGTAAAAAATACTGTGCCATAGTCTCATTGGACGTGAAAAACGCATTCAACACGGCGAATTGGAGCTGCATATTTAATGCACTGACGCGGATGAACGTACCGAAGTACCTGCTGAGACTAGTTTCCAGCTACTTTAGCAAGAGGATCTTGATGTATGATACGGAGGAAGAAAAGAAAACTTACGAGGTGACTGGTGGAGTTCCTCAAGGATCAGTGTTAGGTCCTACACTCTGGAATGTTATGTATGATGGTGTACTTCGACTGCCCATACCAAGTGATGCACAGGTGATTGGATTTGCGGACGACATCGCGATTGTAGTTGTCGCAAAACACAAAGATAAGATTGTGGACATCTGAAATAGGACGGTCAGTCTTATTCAACAGTGGTTAACATCCGCTGGGCTGCAACTAGCAGAACATAAAACAGAAGCTGTTCTTATTACTAGCCGAAAAGTAATTTTAGAACGTAACCTTAGAGATTGGAGCCCAACAAATTGTTAGTCAACCATCCATCAGGTACCTAGGAGTAATGATCGATGCCAGATTGTCATATAAGACACATCTCATTACTACCAGCGAGCGAGCAAGGAGAGTTAATGCGGCACTAGCACGAATAATGCCGAATACAAGAGGGGCGCGGATGATCGGCAGAGTTCTGCTCGCCAACGTCATTACATCTATGATGATGTATGGGGCACAAATTTGGGTCGACTCGTTGGAGAAGAATACGTATAGACAAAGAGTAGCAACAGTTCAGAGGTTAAGTGCTCTGAGAGTATTGTGCTCATTTCGGACGGTGTCAGAAGATGCTGCTGGTGTTCTTGCGGGAATGCCCCCAACAGATCTACTTGCCAAGGAGCGCCAAACCACTTACCTGCGTCGTGGTCAAGGAACAAAAGCGGAGAACCACCGATTAGCACGTGCTGAGACGATCACTGTATGGCAGTGAAGATGAAGTGAGTCGACGAATGGTAGATGAACCCATCACCTGATCCCCTACATCGAGGCGTGGCTAAACAGGTGACACGGTGAAGTGGATTACCATCTGACGCAGTTTCTGACGTGTCATGGTTGCTTTAGATCATACCTGTTCAAATTCAAACACGAAGAGTCATCAGATTGCCCTTTATGCATCGGAGTAACGGAGAATGTAGAGTACGAATTATTCGAGTGTCCACGATTTGCTGAGGAGAGAAGGAGTATCTGTGTACGTGGGGTTCAACGAACGCCGGAAAATATAGTGGAGTTTATGCTGGCATCTCAAGATTGGTGGGATGCCGTAAGCGGAAGTGTCTCACTGATAATGAGAGAGTTGAGATGCCTCGAAAGAAGCAGAAATTCAGTGAGGAGTTAATTCCAGCCGAGCAGCGAAAGCTGAGCCTGCCTCGCGAAGTAATACCTAACGGTAGTTCCACGGGGCCGAACGGCATGGTTTATCGGGGATGGTGGTTTAGTCGGTAAGAATCCGACACTATCACGAGTTTGATATATGGGTTCACGCGTGAAGCCTATCGAAGGTTCCCCTCCTCGCCCATAAAAAAACACACACACACACATATCACATACAGATTTCTTGAAAACTGCTTTTCTGACTTTTGCGATAAAGCAAATGGTAAATCTGCAAAAACCACAAGACCAAATTTTTCATGATTTCTATTCCTTCTTTTACTACGTAAAATTAAGTAACTGGATGTCAATACAATAAATTTACTATGTAGAGGACATTATACGATCCGTAATAATATCATTACCGAAAACAGCATTATCTAAAAACATCCTATTTCCACTGCAATTTTATAATTTTTGAATCTTACACAACTCATACTTCATTAGGTATAATGTGCCAGATCCAAAATTAAAGAAAAATTTGATGGAAAGGCGACTTTTTTGTGTAATGATATTATTACTGACAGTGTAAAGTCTGCTCTACATAAAGACATACTTCATTCAAATTTATCGCAATGTCATTGATTATTTTTTGACCAGACATCAAATTATCTTTGAGAAGGATTCACCATTAGTGAGGTAGTTTACATAGTGAAAAATTTAGTTGATTGACCTAAATAGTGAGCTATTTTAGTCCACTTAGCAACAAATACAACGCAAAATGTATAGGTCACATAACCAGATTTATGTGCACCATCTAGTGAATAATACTTAAAGTTGCTGCTTATGTTCTCATCGCAGTTCATATTTTTCTCATTTCAGTACCATTTTCGAAATTAAATTCATTCAATGTCATTTTATATTTAACTAAATTAATAACTGTAAAACTAACCTTTATGCCGATATGTTTTGTTATTATCAATGCCGCTACCGGCATCTATTTCTTGTTGCTAAAACTCTTTATTTCGGTGTCGTTTACATCACATTTTTCATCGCCCTAAGTTGGGTCAGTCAAAACACAAAAAAGTTATCCAACCTAATTTGGGTAACTTGCGTTTACATCATACAAAACAACGGTATAGAAAACTTACGGACAGAACAAACTCAGTAACCGATATATACCATGTTTCCGTGTACCGAGTTAAAATAGGTTTAGGTTTCGTTGAGTTGAAAATTGGTTGGTGTTAACTCGTACCGTTTCCACTTAACTCGCTTAAGTTGACAGCTATGTTGTATTTATTTCGATAGTTTACGCATTTTCAAGGGTAATTTTAAATTATTTTGACTCAAAATTTGTATTTTAATAGGTTACAATGAGTGTCATTTTAAAATACACGTTGACAGATAGAGCCTAACCCAACCGTACCAGTTTCGTTGAGTTAAAACAGATTTAACGAAACTCAACCTTAATCTGTGTTTCCATGTACGTAAACCTGACTTAACCTAGGTTAACTCTCTCATGGAAACTTGGTAATTCTATACAATTTGTATAGCTTGTAGATTGAATTCTGTAACTTTTAGCAGGTCTAATAATCCATTCCACACATTGATCCACACATTGATCGAAAAGTTTTGAATTAAAATCAACATGAGTTCAGTGGCGTAGTATAAAACGTTTAAAATATTTTTCTGCGTTGACCATAATATTTTATCCATATCAATGTAACGATTATCTGGAAAAGCGACAATTTTCAGAATTTTGAAATTACGTACATTTTGGCACGTATTCGTCTATTCTAGAAATTACGTACATCATAAATTCGATAATAAAAATTACGTACGGTACGTATTAGTTGAAATTACTAACACTACACCACACCGTCATTCTATTGTTTTGTGAGGCGGTAGGATAATGATCACTCACGCCCCTTCATTTATTTAAATTCCTGCCGAATTTAATGAGTCCAAAATTTTTGTTTGCTGATATCGAGAGTTCATTGGCAGATTTCTTATTAAATTTCGGCCTGCTCTCGAATCCTGGTCACTTCGAATGGCATTCTTTATGCTAAATCTAACAACTAACTCCAAAAATATAATATGATATTCAATTTTTCAGGCTACGCTGGCGTGTCGGCATCGAGCATGCCTCGCTTCACATAGCTAGATGTTGCTACTGGGGGCACGAACCGATGGAACGAGAAGTATGGAGATAGAATTTGCAGATGGAAAAATCCCTTCATGGTAGGTCAAACAGAGGGCGAAGGAAAGCGATTTGCCATTTTCTAATAATATCGAAGGTAAGACACAGCGAAGATTTTGTGTTTATTTTTTATAAATATATTTGTATCGCTCAGACGCTTAACAAACAATTTTACTTGCAGCTTCCTGTTAAGATTTTAAAATTTGGATGATTTTATTTGCATATTTTTATTGTAATTCATTATATCAATTTATAAAAATTTTGTTATCAATCTGAATACTTCAACATGTGTGTTTAATAATACACTCGAACACACACATTTACAATAGTTTCTGTTGTGCATTGTTGCAAGCATACACGAGTACCTAATACATTTCTTTCTAACAAAGTTGTATAACGCATTTATTGCAATAGTCGCATTGATTTTATAAGTAAAAATTTGTTATTAAAATTTAATTATTTGTTTATTGTTTACAGTGTATCAGTGTTTGATTTAAAAATCGATATAATTTACAATTGTAAAATGGCAGATGTGTCACCGTTAAATGATTACAGACCACCCGTCGTGCTCAGTAAAAATAAATTCTTTATACAATTGCCGATGCTTCTGTATTATTTCAATTTTAAATTTACTGGACCCGTGTTCATGAATCAAATAAGTTATCAAGTTTGTGTCACAACGCTACGTGTGAATCGTTCGACTTGTGAGAAACTGGAAATTCACGAAAGCGAAATGAATGCAGAACTAAAAGCGCTGGAAACCCAGATCCAACCGTATACAACAGATGTGATTATGTTTCAAAAACTACTGGAAACAATTATTCCGACGATACTCAGTTTTTTTATTGGATCGTGGTCTGATCGATTTGGTCGAAAACCGTTGTTTTTGGCTGCGCACATCGGTCGGTCCGTACAATTTTTATTGATTACGATTGTGACGGGAATTGGTAATTCGTGTGACATTAATCCGCATTGGTATCTGTTAGGATCGCTTAGTATCGCGCTAAGTGGTGGATACGCGATCAATTCAATTGCAATGTATGCCTATGTTGCTGAAACGTCAGATAAATCGAGTCGGGAGAGTCGGTAAGTCTAATAATAAAGCATTATTATTATTATCGATTACCAATTTAGAAATTTTATGTATATATGTACAACCTACTCTACTCGTATTTATATTTACTTATATGAATCATCAAATATGCAAAATTTATTCGTATATTCAGTTTTAAAAATAGAATTTGCAATAAGATTTAGTTTGATAAGTAACTTTAGTTTTAGCTATATGAATATCGGTAGGTCTTGTTATTTGTCAATTCGGCTTATCAATTTGTTTATTAAGTAAGCCATTCATCAAGTATGTCGTATAAAGCATTTTTTAGTAGGTATGTATCTTCAGAATATTCCGATAATAAGTATTTGGCTATACAGATATGATAATGAAATTTGTGATAACAAATTATTTAAAGATTACACTGTTCAACTTGATATTTTTCCAATTCAAAAGAAAATTAAATTCTTAATATTGTACCGTTGAATCTAGAAATTATATTTAGAAATTGACCATTTTTGACGGGTTTCAAACAATATTCCCGCCGAACCTGGAGATGCCCACGGGGTGTCAACATCATTTTCAAATAGATCATCCAATCTACTCGGTTTATAGAAAATGGGATATAATTATGATGGACTTAATGAATATTTCAAGTTTAATGACGAGCGAGTTAAATATTTTCACGGGCGCCGGTCAGTGTTTACAAATAGATCAGATAAACCACTACTATCGTGGCGACCAATACGGTGCTCTGAACACCTTTTATTAATATTATAGTATACACATTTTAACGGTTTCATAATTTTTACCTGCGTAAATTTTAACCGCCGATGAAATATTTTCTAAACGTAATATAATTTATTTCCTAATGAGCTTTGCTATCTATTTGACAATTTGATTATTTTGAATAATTTGTACCGTTAATCCTGGAGATGATCACGAGTTATGGCCTATTGTTTCCAATAGCTCGACCAGTACACTAAATTGTGTTAAACGTTACTCGATTCTGATAAACCCCGCTAACCATTTTATTTTTTTAACAAATCAACTTTTTTATACCGCCGATCCTAGATGTCCACAGATTTTTACCCACATTTTCGAATAGATTACACAAAGGTGATAGTGATTGGCATCCAATTCTAATGAACTTTGTTATATCTATAATAATAAGATATTACTTTACGAATTTCGGGCGATCGCTACGGATTCGTACTGGATTTAACATCTTCATGTGGGACGTTTTTTATATCTGCATCATATTTCAGTAGTTCTGAATAAAGTATAATATTCCGATTCAACAGGATTGCTACCACAAACAGTTGGCTGTTGCGGTTTTCCATTTCAAAAATTGTTGAATACAATTTCGAAATACAAAAAGATTATTATTATAATTATTTAACCACTGTTTAAAATGAAATGCGTATTTCACTAGCAAATTTATAAACATACGAACTGTCAATTAATAAAAGGTGAGGTTAATATAAATAAGTCCTGTTTTAAATTGAACCGACAAATGAATTATTTCACGACGCCATCTTGAATAAATCGACTTATTTAAAATAAGTCTTGAATTGGACTGCAGAATACACAATACACATAATCAAATCAATAAACCAATCAATAAACAAATAGCTTATTGATTATTTTTTTATGAAATTTTAGCACGGCATACTTTATGTAAAGCAAAATTTTAAAACAAAAATATAAGCAACAGGTTTAAATTGTTGCCACCAGTGGCACCACTCTGGTATTTTCCTGGTAATAGGGAATTGGGGAAAGAATTTATATATAATTTCCGCTCAAATATTTTGATGTAAATATTTATAAATTGGGAATAATTTTTCCACATCTAAATTGGATATTATTCCCAATTTAATTTTGTTTTCAAAAAAATTAACACTACCTAGCTTTTTACCTCAGTATGCCCTAAAAAACAATTTTAAATAGAAATTGCATACAAATTCTTTCCCAATTCCCTATTCGCGGGAAATTACGAGAATAGTGCCACAGATCCAGTTTTCAAATGGGATTACCCACACAAGCTCACTTTATTTTTTATATCTATAATTGGCTTATAATTGGCATATTATCTATTCTGTGGTTAAGCCTTTTGTTTATTTGACAATACTAAGTAAATTCTTAAAACCAAATTTATTTGATTAGATTGCAATCAATGCATTAGGTAAATTGATAAATATAAGCAACGAAAATTTTGTAATGATTTAACACAAACATTTGTATTATAAATATTTAATTTCAGATTGGGTTCTATCGAGGGTGCATTGTACTTAGGATTATTCGTTGGTTCAATTGTTACCAGCCACATTTTGCAATGGGTTAGTTCAACGCAATTATTTTTCATTGCATTTATGCTGAGTGTCGCTTCGGTCTGGTACATTATTGTTTACCTAAAAGAGACTATTAATCCAGCGAGTTCGTCGAACTCTTTTAAAGCGCTCTTTGATTTTAATCTCGTTATCGATGTTTATCGAGCGTTAAGTAAAAAACGTGACTTACATAATCGATCAATAATTTGGTTGATATTTGGTGGATTACTGTTAAATGTATTTGTGTTCAGTAAGTGCAATAATTATTCGATTATAGGGATTTATTTATTTTATTTATGAATTTTTTAGCCGGAACATTTCAAATCATCTTCTTATTTTTCCGTGAGCGATTTACTTGGTCAATTAAAGATTTTAGTTTATTTGAAGCATATACGACGTTTATTCAAGCTGTGGGGCTGTTATTAGTGGGATTTATTTTACGATACACCAAAAAAATAACTGGATCAACGGTAGCTGTAATTGGATGTCTAAGCTGTGTCATATACTATACTATACTTGCGTTGGCAACGAAATCCTATCAAATATATATTGTGGAAACTTTGGCATTTCTTAAGGCTTCGATTGGTCCAATGTGGAATGCTATTTTATCGAATGTCGTCAATGAACAAGATATTGGTAAAATTTATACTTGTACTGAGTCGTTACAAGCATTAACGCCACTCTTCTCAGCACCACTGTATAGTTTATTTTATAAAAATACATTGGAGTTTTATCCTGGGGCCGTTCATTACATTAGCTCGAGTTTATATGTAATTTGCGGGCTTATTGGTTTGTAAGTTTTTGTAGAATTGTCTCATAACATGTTACTAATTATTGTTTATTTTTCATTTCAGAATCGTAATTTGTATCAAAAATAAATTTTACGGCGACAATTTTTCTGATAACATAATCACAGAAAACGATGATTTATTGAGTGAATCTACCTAGATGATTCCAGCTAAAGTTGGTTTGGTCCTACAATGTGTCAAATTGCTAAACTTGGATAGTGTCTCCAAATGGTAGGGCCCTTGAATCATAATGTTGTAGTCACTGACAGTTTAGTACCACATTTTTGAACTGTCGTGTGGAAACTGTGAAGGAAAATAACTGTATAGGTTATCCAGATTGGGTTGCAGTTTTGATATTGCTTGTAATCCAATATTATTATATTTTGAAGTGTTTTGTATTTAAATTTTATGTAACCTGAATTAATTTTATTAATTTAAAAATATAAATTCAATATCACACTTTCAGATACCCTGTGTTACCGATTTACTGGCAAGAATAACTCTAGTTTAGTGAAATTAATAAACGACTTACAACTCTACATTTAGTATTTTATATAATTTTTCCCAAAAACAAATACTTCAAAAGACTACATCACATTTGATCAGATTAATATTAGCCAAGACTATGTCCCAAGTCACATAGAATAATCATACCAGACATTTTAAAAATACATTGTTGGATGATATTCATAAATCTCATATAGGGATTACAAAGTTGAGGCTGCTGGTATGATCTTACTTCTGGTGGCCTAACATTGATACAGACATAGTAGATTTAGTGAAGCACCACATAAAATAGAACCTGAACCATGGCCAATCACAAATCGGGATTTTCAAAGAGTTCATGTGAATTTTTGTGGCTCAATATTCTTAGTTTTGGTGGATGTATTCTCAGGTTGGAAAGAATGCGAGTTATTTCATTCAGCTAGATCCATCATCTTAAAAATCCACAACTTCCTTCAGTGGGACTGTAAAGCGCTTTATTATCACCAGAATCATAAGCGTATGTATTTTCCGACAACGGGACTAATAGGAACCAACTCTGAAATGTTTCGTTAATAATCACAACATGTTATTCTCTTCAGGTGAGAATGAATGGACGGGACATTTCACCATCTAGTACAACTCAACTTTGTAACCTCTACTAGGCAGCCTTCAAACCGCCTAAACCCACTTCTGAATAGTAATGGCAAATGTAACACTCACATATAAAGAACTTTGTATACTTGTAAAGCATTATTATACCAGCGCTTGCTTAATAGCTGATTTATGGAATACTTGTCTCAATTGCAACGTAGTCGTAAATTACAATTTCTCGAAGTATTCCATTTCTTGGACATTTTTCATCTGTAGTAAATGAATTAGTCAGTAAAATGTTGCCGGGAGCCTCTGTCCTTGATATTTTCTGGCGCCTTCTTCATGCTTTCAATTCTCCTGCTTCTTGAATGAGTTGAAAGGGTTGAAACAGAAATACGAGTCTTTGCTTAAGTTGTGGCGACATACCTGTCTCATTTCGGCGCATTCCGAAGGTCGGTAAGTCATTTAAACCATTAACGCATTAAATAAGAACTACTTCGTGGTTCAAACGGTTGGGCGCTGTTAACAAGTCAATTGTACAGCATACATTTTTGCAGCTTGGATTATTCGCAACCAGTTCGAAATAATCAGTCCAGTCAAAGCGAATGGACGCAGAGAAAAGACTTACTGATTAATTATTAATTAATTAATTAATTATTATATGAAATATAAATTTTCGTGAACATTTAAAAATTATGTTCTGTGCCTAGCACGGCAATCGTGTGTGTTAAAATTTAAGTTTTATGCGTCTAGAATAAACAGAACATTTTGAACACGCGTTCTAACACGAAACACACACGAAAAGTAGCCTCTCAAAACGGGGTTAGCTAAACTTGGTGACTCCGATTAACAAAAAATTTATTCCAGAAATAAAAGTCTAACTTTCAAAATTAACGCACACAACATTTTCGGCGAATAAAACCTATCCTAAAAATCCAACCACCGTGAGATCTCATATTTAGATGAAATTGTAGTGCAATTTGATGCAAAGTTAATTCAATATTTGTAAAAAAATCAGCTATTACGGCTGAATACATTTTTTTACAATTAATCTGAAGCTGTAACATTTTTTAATCAATTTATTTCGCTCGGTGTTATGCATTACGCATTCAGTGTTATTTTTATTTACAGTCGCGATGAATTGAAAATGTCGGATTCTGATGAGAACAAGAACGAATTGGAAACAATCAAGATGAAATCTTCAGTCGGTTCTTTAAATATGACTTACATTTACAAAGTGTCGATAAAATATTCGCCTTTCAATCGGAATGACCCGGAAATATGGTTTACGCAACTGGAGGCTCAGTTCGTTCATCCAAGTATGGGCATCTGATTGCGGCTCTCGACCCCGATACGATCAAATTCGTACGAGACAAAACTCTCAAACTCCCACCATCCGGGAAACATAAGGCTCTCAAAGTGGCTGGAATCGAAAATTGTGCGATTCCGCCAAGATTGAGTTTAATCTCCTAGCTTCTACGAGAATTGCAGTCACTATCCGAGAACCAAATCTAGAAATTATTGCTTAGGAATCTGGGGTTACAACGGTTACCTTCACAAACGTAAAAAATGTTTTCGTATTTGGAAGAGGACGATTTATCAAAACTAGCGACGACGGCCGATAAAATAATAGACGTTAATAAACCTACGGGCATTCACACGTTCCATTCAAATCCGAACAGAGGCATTGCCTCACAATCTAACAACACGAATTAACGCTTTGTCAGTTTATTGAGATCACGATTCTCTGCTGACACGCCAACATCCCGCGATCTCTATAGCAGTCCAGCACAACAGCAAATTACGGCACGAAGCGGATCTCGCCACCGCTGCCCAACGCTGCGGATGTTGGTATCATTACCGATTTGGCGCGAAAAGCGCTAATGAAGCACCCATTGTTTTCGGCAGGTGATGGTAAGCAATATTTTACTTGCTTACTCGTTAGAGTTGACGTTCATAGCAATCTACAATTGTTGATAGACGCAAGAACGAAAATTTCGGTAATACCACCAACATCCCTTGAAAAATCGAACGTGTCATCATTCAAATTTCGAGTATACGCTGCAAATAAATCCACGATAGTTACAATTTGGTAGCAAAACTCGGATTCTTATTATTGGACTATGGTCTATATGTATCATTTGTACGAATATTTATAATAGTAAATGTCGATCGCTGTATTCTCGATGCGGGTTTTCTTTCATATTCAGGTTTATTGGTCGAAGTTAAGAATAAAAAAATCTAGTATTAAACTAGATTTCTGAATCTGCTGTCCGAATTCAAATCCATATCACATGAGACGATTGATGACGTTTGATGAAGTGCGAAAACTCATCGTTTAAGTACCGAAAAGATGCAAATAGCGAAAATCAAAATCAAGGTTTGGTTAAGACAAGGTGTTTATAGGACGTCGAAAAGTGATTGGTTAGTCCACTCCACTTCGTCAAAACAATGGAAATTGACGAATTTGTGGCGACTACCGTCTACCGCGCTTTAAACGATAAAAGGAAGCCCAATCGCTGTCCGTTCGATTCGTAACCTATTTCACGTATCAGCTTGAATCATGCTAATATTTTTCTAAGGTTGATCTAATTAGAGCCTATTACCTTTTATTACCATTCAATATTTCGAGACGTACCGTTCGCTTTTCTGATGATCAAATGAAGCATTTAAGAATAGTTTATCAAAGGCAAAGCAACGAAGGTTTGGTAATCAACCTCAATAAGTGCGTCAAAGAAATAAGTTTTATCGGATTCGGCATATGGGTAAAAGGAATTTATCGAGATAAGTCGCGCGTTTTAGTAATTACAAGTTTTCCAATGCCATCTACGTTCAATAGCCTACAGCCGAAAGGCAAGATAAATATTATCGACTTTTTCTGCTGATCAAGCAAATTTATACGCTTTCCTAAAAGGTCTCAAGAAAAAGGACAACGCGCCATTAATTTGGGTTGATGAATCTACTAAGTCGTTCGAAACGTGCAAATTATGCATCGCCGAAGTGACAAAGTGACAGCTCTAACGTTTGCTTTACATCAAAATCCCGAAAAGACTTTGCCTGGTCAACGCAAATATTTAGATTTAATCGCACAATATACTTCCGACATTCGTCACATTTCCGACAGCGAAAATATTGTGGCAGACGCTTTTTCGCGCTTCGATGTACTAAATGTCAATAGTGGTGTCGACTACATCGAGATTGCCAGGAAATAGACCAACAATGCTGAACTCGGCGAACTTATTTATTCACAAGACACTCTAAAATTCGAAAAATTTCCGATATTCGGGACTGAAAACCAAATAATATGCAATGTTTCGACTAGAACAGCACGTCCTTTTATGCCTAAAAAGTATCGACAAGAAATTTTCGAATCAATGCATAACGTGTCATATTCCGGAATGCGAAGCACAGCAAAAGAAGCCGCAATTAAGTTCATTTGCCCGTCAATGAACAAGGAGGTGAGTAGTTGGCCAAATGTTTCCTGCGGTGTCAGAAATGCAAAATATCACGGCGTGTTTAAAGTGAAACAGGAATATATTTTCCGACCAGCAAACATTTTATTCTTACGTACTATTTTGCTATGATTGATCAATTTACGCGTTGGCCAGAGGCCAGGAAATTCATCCTATCCAGTCATCGTCACGGATAGAGGTGGGCAGTTTCAGCCTGATATTTATGACGTGTTATCTTGGGAAGCACTGGGAAGGGAGCACAAGCGAACAACAGCGTTCAATCCAGCCTGTATAATGAAAAGCTCAATTATGTGTGCCGCTGAAGTTCAACGGACAACGTCTCTCACTTTGATACTCCTCCCCCTTACGGCAGCATTTCGGGAAAACACGTCCGCAGAGTTGGTCTACGGCGAAAATATACATCTTCTGTGCGATTTAATTCAACCAAAAAGCGATTCATCCCAATCCGAATTCGGCGACAGCATCGAATCACAAAAAGAGTCAGGGTTCCGAGGAAACGGGGTGAAAGATTAAGAGACTCGTGACGACGTTTTGGTACAAGAGGTCCAAGTCGCGACGATACGTGTTTTACGTTACTTGTAAAAGGAGTAGAATCCACCGTTTCCATTAATCGGTTGAAATCTTGCTTTACTGAAGCAACCAACAACCATCGTATAGTTTGCAGTCTAGAAGAAAGAACCGACAAATAATAGGAAGATTAAAAGAACGAAAGCAGGCCACGTTTCCTGCTGATTCCTTCCGAATTAAAAAACCGATTCGTTTCCAAGAGTTCTTTGTATCGTTCTCGATATTCACTAGGGATGGGATAGTGTGGCTACATCGCCTATCTCAATCCCGCGCATTAAAATCGTTAGGGGATTAAAACCATTAAAGCATTAAATAAGAATAACTTAGTTCGCGATTCATTCGCTCGAGCGCTGCTAACAAGTAATGTAAAACCACCCTCTTCTATAGAATAATTCCATATTATATTGGTCGGTTTTGTTTATACAATCTTAAAATTACTGTACATTCTTATAAAAATTACCATGAGTAGCTTCTAATTTCTCTTAACTTTATTATTTGGTTTTTGTCGCCTTAAACATCTAATAAAGGTACATAAAATTTTATACGGTATGTAAGTTGATGCTAACACCACTATAATTAGAAATAGAAATACGTCCACTCCTTGGCGTGCAAAAACGTTTAAATGTTTAGCTGGACTGTTTAAAAACTCTGTATCAGGATGTCGTAACATCCATTCAATCCACCAAATTGCACGTTGTAATGGAGTTTCTGGCTGATCCCGGAAATTTTTCGATAATTTATCAGAGTGCTTACGGTATTTACTAAAATAAGTATAATGATTAGACGAATTTTAAGTAATTTAAAAAAAAATCCTTACCCTATATTGTCAAGCATATGATTAAGCATATCTTTCAAGTTGGTTGAATTTAAACTTTTAACTGGTAACACTTCAGCAACATTAGCTTGTGTAACTAAATCACTGTTAGAATTTTGATCTGCGTACACGGGGAGACATAGCATTGGAATTCCGTACCATACTGCTTCTTGTATCGATAACAGGCCGGCGTGTGTTACAAATAGAATTGTGTTTTGATGTGCCAACATATCATTTTGTGGAACCCAAGATCGTATATGAACGTTTCGTGGCACCGTAACCGGGAATTTATCCGATTCAATCTTCCATATAAATGTATATCGTGGAAAACTACGAAAAGCTTCTAAAATAACCGTTAAACGTTCGTTGCCTAACATGTTACTTCGAACATTGGTTCCCAACGAGAATAGTATTAAACCATCGTTCGCCAAATCTGCAATTTTGTTTAAATCCTCTGGCAGTTTATCCGGTGTCCGTATTTGTAATCCACCCACAGGAATCACGTTCGGAAGCAAAGGTTCCACAATTTCAGTAATCGGATGCGAATTTATCAAAACTAATTTAACGTGCGATTCAAGTTCGGTTACCGGTGGGGCATTTGGAAATGCTGTTTTGGTTAGGCCATTAATTTTTGGAAAAATGTATATGTGTTTGATCAAATGTTCAATAAAATACAATGCTGTATTTTGAACACGACCAAAAAATGTCTCACTACTACTCGTACGAAAAAATGGTTTAATATACGGATAAAACTGTGATCCAGCCCATTGAGCCGATGAGGCAGGCGTATGAAATGCAGTAACGTGAATCAGCGGTGGATATCCAAATTTATGTAGAAATCCGGCTAAACACGGTGATACTATATTGTCGTGTAGTATTAGCTCAAATTCAAAACTATTTGGGTAGTTTAATAGTGTACGAAATCCTTTGGACGATAGCATACCTTGGCAGGACGCAATGCGAAACGATGCAAAGAAAAATATCGATGCGAGCGAGTTCATATCACCGGCTTCAACGTAATTCATCTCTTCGGTCCCATTGTAAATATGAGCGTAGGTGTTCTCTAGATGGATGTAATGTAAATTTGGAATTGTTGTTTTGTCTATATCACAGCTAATCGACGTTATATTATGACCCCGCGACGCCAATCCAACCATCAATGTTCGCAACCTACAATACAAAAATGTTTATACAGATTTTATTGTTAAAACCAAAAATATTGGGACTTACCATACATGATGACTAGGCGACGGCGTACCCTCAATTACCAAAATGTTAGTGCTGGCAATTGAATGAACCATAAAACATAAAATACTTAAGTTCAATAACAACAACAATTTCAACATGATTTTTGGTTTTTAAAGTAAACACATGCGACCAGAGAGAACACTCTCTATCTACTATTTAAAATATATATGCGAGCACTTAGTGTTACTCATACTATGATATAGCAATAGCATCGAGCTGTGTAGGTGTTTGTTCCATTTTGATTACGAATGGAGATGTGTTAGACAAGTATGTACGGTTGCGTGAATATGTTGAGGAGTTACAGTTGAACGACGTTAGTCATTACCTGGGAGGCTAATTTTCCTGTGGATAATAGCAAATAAAGAGTTTGTGATAATATCACGTAGTTGGTCCTGATGTCAGGTCTGCCAAATTTAAAAGGATTTAGTAATATGTTCAGACGTACTTTACTTAGTATTATACTGTCTTGAGATCGGTCGTTTAAAGTTCAGACGTTATTTTAATTTATGCATTAAAAATTGAAATTAGTTTAGTTTATGAAATCATAAAATGGAATTTTGTTAGATTTGTTAAACTTTCAGAACAGTCGAAAAATTCATGAAAAATGTTAAATTTTAAAAGAAACGTCTATTCAAAACAACAGATACAGCGGAATTTAAGTTTTATTATAAAAGAAAGCAAATACATAAATCAGTGCTGACAACTGACAGCACCTACATACCAAATTTATTTTTCATTATTCCCTCTAGCTTCTGAACAACGTTGGTGTCGCTGCTTAGGTAGTGGTTTACTTAACACCTCGGCAATCATTTTCTTTGTCGAAATGTTTCTGTTTTAAGTCGACGGCTCACAACCAATTTCTTTATCAAGTGATATTATTTAGATCGATGTGATTCAATGCGAATGTTATGTATTCGTTCCAATTAAGCTTAGCGCTTCTATTATTACAATAAAGCTTTATCATGCTCAACGTTTCTGGAAAAATTTCGCATTGTAGTTTGTTCAGCGATAATCCTTCCTGTGTTGCTGCTACCATTGACATGTACTCGGCTTCGATTGTTGATAGGGCCACCGTATTCTGTCGCTTCGAATTTCAAGAAATTGGACCATTCAGTATTGTAAAAACGTAATCGGTGGTTGATCGTGGTACATTATCCAATCGCATACTAAACGATCTAAGCAGAACTGCCCAATTAATCTTTATTCGATCATTAACAGCTACTTCTCTAACAGATCAGCTACTTTTGTGTCAGCATTTCCGGAAATAGTGTTAAACAGTAATATGCAAGTTGATGCCCAAGAAGTAGAATTCGCCGGCGACAGAGTCGCATGACTTAGACGGGATGGTTAATCGGTGAAATAACCACAAAATCCTCCAAGACCATTATGATCCAACCTATAAAGGTTCCTTTTGACATTAGGAGGCCCCTTTAGTGGCAATTAGGGGAAGGATAATTCAGATGGTGACATCGGGAAAGTGGTCCCTCGTGGAAGTGATTGTGATGAAAGGTGGGGCTTGAAACAAAGTACCTTGGATAAGATATAGAAAGGCCGAGTGGTTGCATAGTCGCGTAAACTCAAAACGGATTTTCGAAAAGACTTACATCCCTAATATAGAAGAAAGACTTGAGAATATAGTTTCCTTAAGGGTTTCCTGCATGTATAGATTTGGTTTTATCTGTATCAAAAATGCCGGTTGAGTGCCGGTTAGAAAACAAAAAGTCTTCTGAACGGCTGAAATTAAGGCATCTCATATTATGAAGGTCATCACAAACGCCTGTAGCAAGCTCAAAGCTGCTATAAAGTTGAGCAACCGGAAATGTTTTAGTGAGCTGAACGAAGAATTCGAGAACCATGGGGTCGACCCTACCAAACGGTAATGAAAAAGGTGAAGGGTGTGCATTAATTTTAACCACGCTACTGCCCAGTTATGATGTGCAATATGGTAACTTCATTGTTCCCACAACAATAACATGACTCGTTCAGCGGAATAGCAGAAACTTAGCAGCACTTAGTGCTGTTACCAAAGGCAAAAACCATCTGAAACTCCATCATCGGTCGTATAGGCCTTTGTGTACGCTCGACACTACAGAATTTTTTTTAGAGCAAATGATTTCTGCAAGATTAAAAGAGGCAATTATAAGGTCTACTGATTTAGCCCAACACCCGTACACCTTCAGACATTCGACAATTGATACTACTAACTTTGTCAAAGAAATTGCTCAAAATGCGATCGCCGGAATCAGGTGGGAGGGAAGAATTACTGTGCAATTGTTACATTGTAAGAAATGGTTTTAAAATGGTACGATGGAAGTGTATTCTTGACCAACTTCGACGTAAAATCGAAAGATACCTGAGAGACATTATCAAGGATTACTTCCATAACAAGATCCTGACATATGAAACAGACGATGGCACCGTGGAATATGCTATTACGCGTCATGTTCCACAAGGATCTATACTGGGCTCGCCATTGTGCAACATTATGTATGATGGCGTGTTAAGTCATCGGCTTTGCAGAGGATATCGTGGCTAAACACAAGGAAGAGGTAATCCGGACCTGTAACGAAACCGTTCGCACTGTTTGCTGTCCGTGTCCTTACAATTGGCTGAGCAGAAGACGGAAGCTGTACTAATCTCTAACAGGAAGATAATAGAGACCGTAACTCTGGATACAGACGAATGTGCTATTACCACGCAACCAGTGACTGAGTATTTAGGTATAACCTTGATAGCAGATTAGACTTAAGATGCGTTGGAAGTTAGATCTAACTTAATGATAACCAACAAAAAAAAACACAACATTGTAAGCAATGCACTGTCTCAAATAATGTCGAATACAAATAGAGCAGGGCAGAGACAAAGAGCGCTCTTAGCTAATGTTTTATTATCAATAATGCTATATGAAGCTCCAATTTGAGCTGACGAAATGAAGATCATGTATAGCCGTAAGCTAAACTCTATATCTATCGACTTAGCGCTTTAAGGGTGATCTGCGTGTTTCGCGCAGTTTCAGACGATGTAGTGTGTGTTATCGCAGGGATGCCGCAACCAAACGCCGCCTTTGTTTGCCTAGGATTAGGATCTATATCTGAAGACAGATTTCTCCTGAATGATTTTTGGTGAAATCTGGTTATTTGGAGGTGAACTATCTGTATTACCATTATAACTTCGTTGATGTGCTCTCTTCTTTTATTGGCGTACAGATTCTCAGTTGTTGTGGCAATTGGTCTAGGTTTAGGAATACGGTCGTTTTAGCAGAAACAACGCCGTACAACACAAAAGCGTAAATGTTGAAAAAATGAAGGTTTTCCGGAAAAACCGGAGTGTTTATGGGCTTCTTAAAAATACTTTTAGTTTGTTACACCGATTGTGAACTTCAAAACTGCAACCATAGGCTTACGGGAACCAGCCAAAATATTTAAAATCTTCTGACAATTTCAAACCATTGGAAATGTCCTTAAGACATTACAAGAATATCATGTAGAAAGACTAAATTATGACGGAGAGCTAAGAATAAATTCAAATTCTAATTTAAACTACTTGAACTCTATAAGATAATCCGTTATCTATTAAAAATTGTTCCGCATGTCATACGTTATACAAAATGCAAATTTTCTTAATTCGTTTTAACTTTATTACTTTGGACGCTCTTTCTAAAACACTTTGTAATTAAGCACACTAGCTTCAATGTTAAATACATTGTTACGATTAGAACAATCCCTAAAACTACAATAATATCAATTCCATGACGTGAGAAAATATTTAAATCTTGTGCTGGACTTTTTAAATATTCTATATTAGGATTTCTTAGGACCCATTCAAGCCACCATACTGCACGCTGCAACGGAGATTCCGGTTGATCACGGAAAGATTTTGATAATTGAGCTGAGTTGGTGCGGTATGTACTGCAATATAAATGAATCGTTTGATTACGGTACAAATTTATGTATCCAGTTTACCTTAAATTATTAAAAATATTTGAAAAGGCATTCTTTAAATTAGTAGAATTTATTGTTGCCAATGGGACAATCTCGCCTATTTTAGCACGTTTGACTAACTTGCTATTTGTAAATTGATCCGCAAATACCGGTAAACATAGCATGGGTACACTGTACCAGACCGCTTCTTGCGTCGACAGCAAACCAGAATGTGTAACAAATAAAATTGTATTTTTATGATTTAAAATTTCAGTTTGCGGAATCCAAGATCGTATATGAACATTATTTGGTACCTCAATTTGCAGGTTGGGGAATTCAAATTTCCACAAAAATGTATATTCCGGAAATTTTGTAAACGCTTCAATGATATAATTGATACGTTCACTGCCCAGCATATCACTTCGCACATTTGTCCCCAAGGAGAATAATACCAATCCGTTTACAGCCGAATCTGCAATCTGTTTTAATTCTGCTGGTAATTCAACTGGAGTTTGCACTTGCAGTCCACCTACAGGAATTACACTCGGTAGTATCGGTTCCACAATTTCAATCACTGGATGCGAATTAAATAACACTAATTTCACATGCTTCTCGAGTTCTTGTATTTTGGGTGCGTTCGGGAACACTTTTTTACTTAACGCATTCATCTTTGGATACATGTAATAATGTTTTATAAAATATTCCAGAAAATATAAGCTGTAATTTTCAATTCGACCCAAAAATGTTTCGCTATCACCTTGTCGAAAATATGGTTTTACGTACGGATTAAATTGCGATCCCGTCCAATGTGCAGATAGGGCGGGCGAATTGAATGCCGTCACATGTACTAATGGTGGATAATCGAACTTATATAGAAAACTAATTAAGCATGATGTCAATAAATTATCATGCAATATCAAATCAAATTTAAAATTATCCGGATAATTTAAAAGCGTCTGCACGCCTTTAGATTTTAAATGACCCTCGCATGATTGAATTCCAAAATTGACGACGAACATAATTGACTGAATTGAATTCATTTGGCCGGCCTCAACAAAGTCAAGGCTTCCATCGTCCGAATATAGATGCGCATAGGTGTTCTCGAGATGAATATAATGCAAATTTGGTGTTGGTTTTTTATCCACGTCTGGACTTATCGATGTAACATTATGGCCACGCTCAGCTAATGCTATCATTAATGTTCTCATCATGTAATTTATAAAATGGATTATGCAACAAACAATTAACATTTTTGTGATAAATTATAATTACCATATATGATGACTGAATGATGGTGTACCTTCCAGCACTAATATGTTGGCACAATGATGCGAGCCCACGAGGATCGATGCAATAAGCCACAAAATTATTATAAAAAATTTAGCCATGTTTAAACGTTGAAGTGATCACTCCAAGTGGCAATGTATTTCTAATTGCAGCACATACTTTTTCAAAATTAAACTTTGCATTAATTGGTTTGAAAATATTGAACAAAAAATGTTTAGATAAGAGGCACTAGATAGTAATTTGATAAGAAAAGTACGCGGAATTCTTATCAAATGTTTATATAATTTCGCTTTGCATAATACTGGTGAATCTTAAACAATGCTCGATTTAGTGCTAAATACGTTGTAGCTGGCTGGCCCGACAATTGCAATCCACATTTTCCATATTGAAAGAAAACTTTCAACATGATCCCAAAAATAATTAGTTAAATACAGAAATAATTCATGTTCGTAGTGTTTTTCTAAAATTAAAATATTTTTGACAAACAGTAGTAAATATAAAGTATTAGCTATTAGTAGGCTGTTAGCAAATATAAACGCTTACGGCTAAACATGAGAGCCATGGATTATCAGGAATATATCAGTCCCAAGTGTACACTTTAAAAACCTTCGTCCTAGGAAAACCCCTACCAAATACTAAGTGTACTTTCGGTTTAATAAGGATCCAAGTTAACCGAAAAACACTATCTTTTGAAATGTTATAGGAGCTAAGGGTGTTTAGTATGTTCAATTCAGAATACGATAAATTATCGATCTATTCGGGATTTCATAAAATTTGTTTTAGTTGTCATTTTCTTGTTTCGTCGCTTCAACGCTGACGCGCTGGTTGTGTTTACCAAAACGACATCGCCAGCAGGCAAATGTATTTTTTCGATGTATCTTGTCGCTGTATCTCTGGTTCTGTTTATACCTTAACTCATTTTTTCAATTAAAGTTTCTGTATTGTCGCTGTTGTACAGTAAATAAAACTAGTATTGCGTCGTGGTGTTCTAAATTTACAGTTTTGAAAATTGTAAATTTGCGTTTTTTTAAATTACATGGCATTAAATTGTGAAGATCATAGTACTAAATCAATTTTACGTGCTGAGTCATTTGTGAGCCACCAAAATTTTTTCAAGAAATCTAGATTTTCGGTTAATTTGGATCCTTATTAACCCGATAGTACACTTAGTATTTGGTGAGGGTTTTCCTAAGACTTGGGAATTTGTTTTTAAAAAACTGCACAACGATATTTATCGTATTCTGAATTGAGCATGCTAAACACCCTGTAGTGTTAATTGTTATTTATATTTAAATTTAAACAACTTTAATTATAATTTACATATATTTATATATACATATATGAGGGCAACCCATTTTTCCTCATGTTTCCTGATTTTCTACCGGCCTCAGGGCTAAAAATGTTCGTTTCAATTAGAAACGACCTCATGCAAATTTTTAGAACTATCAGCCCACACTCAAATTGTTTTCTTGCAAAAAATTCACTAAAACGACCTTTAGTGACGTTTTTTTCAGTGCCGGTTTAGTATTTTGTAAGTATTTTTGAATATGCCGAATTCAATGAAATAATAAAAAGGTGATTGGCCTAGTAGAAAATTAATTTTCGGGTTGTTTTTCGCAAAAACATTGTACGAGTAGCTCATAAGTTTCAGCGAATTTTTAAAATAGTACCTGTTGTTTATTATACTTTTCACTATTTGTGATTATAGAACAATGAAACACGAAAAATATGAGGTATTGCACGTCATCATAACTAAAAAATTAACAATTTTATAACCATTAAACGACTAAAAGGGACAAATTTCAAATAATTGTTTGCCACTTGCTAAATCAATGGTTAGAGTTTATTAATAAAAATTAAAAGAGAAACTTAAATAGATAAACCAATGTTACTAGTACTGTCTTTGAAAATTAATTAATGCCGTAATAATGATTCTAAGATATATAGCTTGTCACAGAGAAGTTTGATTAAATTTTAGATAACGGCCACGAAAAATATTTAAAATAGAAACACATTGCACATGTTAATTACAAGATTTGTTTTTGTTACTAAAGGAATTCTCTTATAGTAATCTTATAGTGATATATGTAAGTGGTTCTCCAAGAAACAAAAGTGATAAACATAAAAATTCTGTATAATCGACGTTCCCGCCCATTATGTATTTTTCCAAGTTGATCATTAATTAAGGTAATAATATTCTCCTTCTCTGGTGAACTGAAGATTTCTTGAACATTTGCGTCAGTTAAACCGGAGCTTAGTTGGGTATGGTTAAAAGAATTCCACTGTCTTTAAAATTTCTGAAAAAGCTGAATACCGGGCCCACTTGGCACTTCCTTTAACAAGCTACTAAAAACAGCAGATACCATTAATTCATATATATGATGTCTGCAAGCCAACTACAATAAATGTCTTCCAAGTCATTTTTCAAGAAGTCTTTAGGCTCCATTTAGCATACCGACGTTGCTGGCCATTTTATCAAAGCACAATCCTTTAATATTTTCTGTCATATTCCAGTCTTCAAGCATTTTATATACCATGTTACATTGCTCTATGCCTGTTCCATGTGTATAATTGGAACTCCCAATAATTTGGTGTTACCATAACCGGATACTATAACGCACAGTCGGCCAACGATAGTTTTCTCTGCTATATAATTCTAACATTTTTCCATACCAATGCACGGTTAGAATAGAACCAGAATTGAAAGACTTAAATATTTCATCGCTGATTTCCTTCCTGAGCCGTTGTCGATGACGACGTATGGTCTCTCTGGGAACCGCAATTGAATCTAAATCATGCCCTAATGCATTTGCAGTGGTGGCAATTAGAAGAGCAGCTCCTGAATTGCTTATTTTCGATTGATCCAACGCACCTGTCAACGCAATGTCAAAGAGTTTCCATCCATCTTGTAAAAAAACTTCTCTCTTACTTCTGTCAAATGGTAGCTATCTCATCCGCAACAGTGCTAGCTTGTATACTTATACTCTATAGTAGTTGTCAGCTTGTGAGGAAATCGTCTAATTACTATTTTAAATAGGTTCACCTATTAAATTATACAACAAGAAATATAAGATATGAGATTAAAAATGCTAAATGACAAAACTTACCAATCATCCAACATGCGGTCTGGACGTTATTTTCAGTGATTATTAACCACCAAAACTATTTCAGAAGCTTCTTGAAAAACTGCTGAAATTTTCAAACTTAAAAATCAAAAACAAAAACCAATTAATATTATGTTGCTGGTTCAACTTCTAAAAGAATAGTCATTGCTTAAACTAAACTGATCCTATTTTATACAGAATTTCATCCGTCGTAATAAATGCATTACTCATCATGAGTCATCGGAAAGTAATATAATAAAACTAGGCGTACCACATAAAATAACAGTACATGTGTTTAATTGCACTTTATTTATCTCCACAGAAATACACTTAACAAGTACAAATCCACTAAAGTAGATGTGTTTTCGCAGATACGTATGCACGGCAAAACGGCCTTCTGGGCGTTTTTCAACTATAAAATTGTTAATTTGTTTTGTTATGTTGACGTGCCATGTCTCATTTTTTTTGTTATTCTTTGCTTTATAGCCACAAATAGTGAAATTTAGTCAAACATGATAGGCACTATTTTAAAAATTAGCCGGAACTCGCAAGTTTTAATTTTTTTGAAAGAAACAGCCCGAAAACAAATTTTCTACTACGCCAACCACCTTTTTCTATCATTTCATTAGATTCGGCATACTCAAATTCTAATTCTCAATTCAACCGGCATTACTTGAACAAGCTGAAGTGAAAGGGATTGTATTTAAATCCGCCAACCACATTAATTATGACCTGATACAATATATAAACAAAAGAAATGCAAATTAATTTCAGTTTAAATCCAAATCCCTCGAGAAAAGGACGCAAATTTGTAATAACTAAATTTAGTTCGTTTAACAGTTTTATTAATATTTTTAACAAAGTGCTACTAAAGTTGGCAAAATGGTAGCTAATTTACGGTCCACTAAAGAAATGAATCTTCTTGGCCATGCGTAGTGTCAAATTATTGGTGCTAAGTTACCCTCAAAAAGCAAGTGATGTGACTTTTTTTTGTAATCACCGTACTGTAACATTAACTATTCGTGAAAGTGCAGCTCTGACAATCCATGAAAGGTCTATTTTTTGGTCAAAAGCATGAATTCCTGTGAAAAAGGGACAACATTCCGTTGAAAAATTGGAACAATTACATGATGAGTGGACAAATCATCTAAAGAATAAAAATAAACCTTCAAAAGTTTACCGTGAAAGAGAAATTTCCTTTAATAGTAAACTGCAAAATACCTTGAGATGACCAGTGAGGACAGCAAGCGAAGAGCATTCCGGACATTTAATTGGAGACAGACAATATGGAATAGAAAAAGAAAAGCGGAAATCGGAACGTATGAGGCCAGAAAAAAATCGTAAGCGAAGATATCTTGAAGAAAAACTTAAATTAAATCCAATAGACTTATAAGCATTATTATCGACATCGGAGAGTGACAGCGAAAGGATATCTGATAAAAACACGAGCTTCGAAAATATTGATTTGTCCATGCTGAGCGCTGTCCTTAGAGGAAGGAAATGTTTCATTACTTCTAGAATATTGTCAAATTTTGATAAGTGGAAGATTACCAATCGTGCAGTAATGCATTTAATCAGTGCCGTTGCCGAAAGTCTTGGACATTCTATTAATGAACTCGTTTTGAATCGAACAACACTGAGGCATCAGTTAAATCGACTTTCAAGTTTAACACAGGCGTAGTACATCCGGAGTTATCTGGAGCGGAGACCGTCGATTGTTTGTCGTTGATTATTTCCCATATGGAGAACAATTATTGGGCGTTTCCAAAATATCAAGAGCAACTGGTTTGGATATGGCGGAGGCTGTTTTCCAAAGCTTAATTGATTGGAGGGTAGCTGACGATGTTGCTTCGATACAACATATTCAAATACTAGAAGATTAAATGGAGCAGCTATTATTTTAGAGCAGAAACTGGAACGAAGTTTATTATATCTTCCTTGTCGACATCACATATGTGAAATTACATTGCGCGCTGCAATTGGATCCAAAATGGGCAATACATCTTATTCCATTATTTGTGAAATTCAAAAATGGCTAAAACTCCTTAAATAAGAATAATTTCAAAGCAAGCATAGATGATCCCAACGTTCATACACAATTAAATAATGATAATAAAGTGGAATTAGCGGATTTTTGTAAGAACGAATTGGGAAAGGAACATGCTCGGGATGATTACAACTAATTATTGGAAATCACTCTAATTTTTTTTGGCATGATACCAAATGAAAATGTTCGTTTCTGTCTTCTTCTGTATGCATCATGCTCGCTGGATGTCCAAAGCCATTTATATATTGAAATTATTTATCTTTCGTGAAGAATTTAAGTGAACAAGAACAGAAGAATTTACGGGACATTTGCATTTTTGTCGTACTATTTCATGTGAAAATTTGGTTTCATTGCACTAAAGCTGCTAAAGCACCAAAGCCCAAAGCTGGACTTGAACAGTTTATTAAAAGATATTTATTTCTACAAAACACATGACGAAAAGTTGACGATGTCTGTACTAAATAGAATATGTGGTATATTGTGGGATATGTCAGACGAAAACGTCGCTAACGTGTCGATTGAAATTACATCGAAAATAGTTGAGGGAGTATCAGTTACTTGTTGTACGTCTTTATGTAATACTTCACATTTATTGAGTTTGCATAATTTACAATTTGAAATTTTTCAGAACTTCATTCGTTGAATTTGAACGGGTAAAATTTATTGTTACCGAATCCGTATGTTTCGTTTATTTTGCGATGCGATGTTGAGGTAATTATGAGTAGAGCACAACGTTTAATTGGCGGCAATATGTTGCCTCATTCGCCTGCAATCCAGGTTCGATTAAACAATGTCGCCTGATTTCAAAATACGAAAATTCCAATAACCGTGCTTTCTTTATGCATCCAACCGGTACTTTTGTGCTCAACGTATAATATACATTACCTATAATCATTTTGAACCGGAATTTCAACAAAGAAAGGTGTTCAATTTTTTGCGAAAATCCCTGATGGTTAGCCTTACTGATTTTAAACGGATAAAATTTATTGTTACCGATTCCGTACGTTTCGGTTATTTTGCGATGTTGATGTAATTATGAGTTGAGCAACGTTTAATTGGCTGCAATATGTTGCCTCATTCGCATGCAATTCAGGTTCGATTACAATGTGGCCTGATTTTAAAATACGAAACTTCCAATAACCGTGCTTTCCTTATGCATCCAACCGGTACTTTTGTGCTCAACGTATAATAAACATTACCTAAAATCACTTCGAACCGGAATCGGAATTTACAAAATTCTTGGAAACCGCAAGAAATCGAAAAAAAATCAACCGTTTGACTCGAAAGTCAACGGCTGGAAAATATTACCCCTTTGTGCTCGCTCTAATGAACTTCAAATCCAATGTAATTCAGTCAATAATTTTTTTTTTAATTTTTTGATCAAGGAAAACCTTACTAAACTGCCTTACTGCCGTTTTTAGATGAAAAAAATTATGTCCAAATTTCATGAAATGAATAATTGTGTTGAACAAACTAGAGATGTTTGAATGCAGCATCGCTTAGATTAGCTCAAGACATTGCTCGGTTGTGCTCTAATGATCAATTAAATTCCCAAAATATTTCAACGACCTTCTAGATTCTATTAGATTACGAACTATGATTTATAAGGCAGCATTTCCACTGTAACATTAAAAACATCTGTGGTACGCTATAGACACCGCTCCGGCTTCAGCCAGCACACGCGACGTGACGGCGCACTTATTTAGCTCATTTAATTTAATGAAATAGTAATGACATTTAGTCCAATAAATTTGATCCTTTTATGTTCTTTGAAAGATAGGGTTTTACAAAAAGTGGTGGCCTTAACCACTAAAATTAAATGTTGCAGGCGAAAATCGGCTGAACACGAAAAAATATTGTAACTGAATATTTAAGGAAACTGTTCAATTTATACAGATAGTAGCCGACCCGTGAAACACTATTCCATTAACATCTAATTTGCGAACTGCACTGTCGTGTGTTGAGTTTTCTAATCGACGCATACGGCATACCTTGCTATAAAATTTTCCCCTTGCTTGCACACACATATTTGTTTCATGGAATGACAATTGAATTCAACCATAACGATTTTTTTAGTAGGAGACGACCAGTTACTATGGAAACCTCATTTGTAAAACAAAAGTGTTTGCTCTTTAACAAAATTGGAAAACTATTTGGCTGGTTTCCAAAAATAAGAAAATATATATTTATTTATACTAAACCTTTTGTAAATACTAATTAGAAATGGAGCGATCGAACAGGTAATTACTCAAAATTAATTTATGAGGTGTTGCTAAATTACTAAATATATTTTTAGCAAATTTATGAATATTACCTCGCCATATTCAAAATACTATAAACCGAGACTTCGTGCCGATCAAAATGAGTTACTTACTAAGCGGCTAGGCGCTAGTAAATTAACAAGAAAAGAATTGGAAAATAAATATTACGATTTATGTGAAGAAAATGTGATAGTGAAACGTGAAAATAATGAAAATAAGGAAAAAATTAAACATTTGACAACCAAATTGCTGAGATTGTCCTCATGCTCGGGGCGCAGTATCAAACCACGTGAGCTATTTACCACCGATGACACACTAAAAGTGCGATTGATCGACCTGGAAAATAAGAATTCAATGCTGAAAGATCAAATAACATGTTTACTAACAAAATATGGTAAAAAATTGAAGGATTTACCATTTTTAGAGCACCCGTTTGATACGGACCGAGATGAAAAAATGGATACGAAACGTGAAGAAAAATCTGTGGCGTCGTCAACAAGAAAATCGCCGGTCTCTGATTCGCTAGATGATCTCTATTCGACGCGTAACTCTGAACGGAATAAACTTCTAACACAGTCCGTTTGTGATAAGGAATTGGAAAATAAACTTGACGAAGAAAACCGCGTTAAACAATCGCAGGAGTTGGAGAAATTGCAAGGCGAGATCAACGCACTTAACAACTACCTCGAAGAAACACGTCAAACTAACATTGAATTGTTAAAAGAAATTTCTGATTTGCGAACAAAATGGTCTGAAATTGATTTGAGTAAACAACTAGCGGAAGATCTTAAAGTTATAGAACTAAATCGATGTTTAGAAGAAGCCAAAACGGAAATGCTTCGTCTTAAACAGTATAGCGATACCATCGAAAAAGAAGCATGCACCAAAGTGGACAGCGAACGTGAAATAAGCAGTAAATTAGAAGAAAAATTAAAATGTGAATCCGATAAGGCGTTAGAGTATAGAATGAAACTAGAACGAGCGGATAAAGACCGCAAACAATTAGAAGAATTGGAGAAAGTTTTAAAACAGAAGAATCTGGAAATAGAAACGTTACGAGATCAATCAAATAAATTTCAAACTATAGCTAGCAGTAACGAAGGAGATGAGGTGAAATTGCGAGAACTTATCGAGCTAAATGAAGAATTAAAGAAACAAGTAGAAAATGAAGCATCGACATCTTCATCACTGGAACACTCTCACGCTAATCTGCTAGAAAAAGTTAAAACTCTACAGATTCATAATGACGAGTTAATCGTAGAGCTCGAAGGAAAGAAGAATCAAATATGTTTCTTAAAAGAGAAAAATACAGAATTAGAGACTGAATTGAAAAAATTAATGAAAATTCGATTAGAATTGGAAAGAGCAAATAAAACACTTTGCTCTAGGATTAGTGAATATCACAAAAAATCTGATATTAATAATTTAGTGCGAGAAGAAGTCGAAACTTGGTCAAATGAGGTAAGATCTAGGCCGTTAACATCGTGTGGCAAGGTATTCGAGTGCATTCTATTATTATTATTTATTTTCTTTAGCAGTTTCCACAAATTTCAGAAAAAATTCCACCCGCACTAGTTGAAAAGGGCAGTGGCGATGTTTGTGTACCTGCTGATTGCGAGTATCAAATTCCAGTGAAAAAAATTAATAGTGAAACTAAAGTATCGTAAGTGAATCTGCTAAGAATATGTTTAAGTAAAATTTAGAACTATTATATTATACCCGCAGATTTTATTCACGAGCCGATTATCAACAGTATTCACACATCAATCAAACATACCGATTAGAAAACCTGGTGGATACAATGCAACAACATAAAAATATTCTACAAATTTTTGAATCACCCAAAATACAAATGGAACGAGCTCGGAATACTAGACGAGCGTTAAAATATTATCGATACTATCATAATATGGTAAATTCAACAAAGACGCCAGGGGCGTACTATGGCGGTAACTATACGAATACAGATAATTTTTCTGATATATCTTCGATACGAAATGATGAGTGCGTCCCCGATGAAACAATGCAAGACATTTCACCCGATTCACCCGACGAGATATCAATGTCCGAGGAGCCTACACCAATGTCGATGTCCTGCGAAAATGGTAATAATGGGAATTTAATTAATTTTGTAGTAAATTCGTTAAATTTCGTAGAAAATTTGTATAGCGATATTGAGATCGAATTCGTCAATAAAATCGACCGGCGATCGAAACGTTTTAGTTTAGATTCGACCAAATTGCAGCAGCAAATTTACTCGGACGATGCCAATAAACTAAATTTTTTATTGATTTTTAGTGAATTGAATAGAAATGAATTTGGATTTTCAATATTTCAAAATGAAATCGAAGAAAATCTCGGGGGGAAAATGGATTTAGAATTAGATGTGTACGATATATGTTTCCCGCATAAAATTCTAGGAAAATTATTTATAAACATTTTTTTATAATTTTTTTTTCGAAATTAAGAATTAATTATGTCTTTATATCATAACATAATTAGAAATAAATTTTTGTTGTTACTTTCTTCACAATGATTTCATATATTTAAATTGCAGTTCCTGTCTCAATTTATAGCGTTCCACGCCTAATTTAATTAGCATGCAAATTAATTTAATAACAATTCCAATAAATAAAAGTGTCGCCGTTAGAATGAATGTAATCACATCATAGCCATGTTTAGCAAAATAATTTAGATTCTTTACGGGGCTTTGATAAAACTCTAAATCTGGGCTTCGAATAACGCGTTCCACCCACCAAATAGCACGATTAATGGGAATTTGTGATTGGTCCCGAAAAAATTCCGATCGCAGTTTCGCTTTCAGTCGATATCTGTAAATAAATTATATGAAGAATATAAAATCCCCGATGTCTTGTAGAATTGCGCAAAACTTACGTTACATTTCGTGAAATTTTTAAAATCGATTCTCTTAATGTAAATGCGGTCAATTTATTTAAATCTAGAGCTTCTGCGAAACCGCCTCGCTTTCCGATTTCTGCGTGCATATATTGACCACCTAAAATTGGAATTGCCAATATAGGGATGCCAAACCAAAGTGCTTCCTGCGTGCTTAGTAATCCACAGTGCGAGATAAATAAAAGTGTGTTTCGGTGCGCTAGAATTTCGACTTGTGGCAGCCAATCTCTTATGTGTACGTTATCCGGTACAACACCTTTAACCGCATTCGGGTCAATTTTCCATACAAAAATATACGATGGCAAATTACGAAACGCTTCCAAAATATGCTTAATACGTGTTTCACCCAAGCTCTTAGCATCCACATTTGTTCCCAAAGAAAATATAATTAAACCTTTTTTGGCACCATCCGCGATGCGTTGTAAATCTTCAGGTAATTGTTTTGGTCGAGCAATTTGCATACCCCCAACTGGAATCACGTTAGGTAGTAGTGGTTCAATCGAATCAACAGCAGGATGTGTATTTAATAAAATTAATTTTGTATGCTGTAGCAGATCGGTCATATTTGGTGAGGTCGGAAATTGTACCCGTGACATCTCATTCATTTTCGGATACATATAAAAGTGTTTTAGTCCATAATCAAATATATGCAGCAGTAAATTTTCGACTCGTTGAATAAAATCGGTGTTTAAATTGTTACGAATAATATTTGGCGTATATAGATACAGCTGGGATCCAATCAGATCGATGGTGGCCGATGGTGCATTGAACGCGGTTAGTCCAATCATTGGCGGATAGTTAAATTTATGTAAAAATCCCAATAAACATGGATGTGCCATAAAATCATGCAGTACTACATCGAATTTAAAATCATCAGGATACTCGAGCAATTGTTGCAATCCATTTGATTTCAAGCACCCGGTACACGCTTTAATCACCAATTCACTAAATAATATTAAATCTTTCCATGGATTTTTTGTTTGGCCGAATGCAATAAAATTCAAACCTTCTGTTTCGTTATGAAGTGTTGGATAAACCTTTTCCAGATGCAAGTAATGTAAGTTCGGTGTAGGCTCAGAATCTACATCCTGTGATATCGAGGTCACATTATGACCTCGTCGCGCCAGTTCTAATGTTAACGATCGGATCCTATATAAATAGAGTTCATGTTTAGGTTATCAATAGTAATCAATAGTAATTCTGCCGTATAATTTATATACCAACCAAATATGATGACTAGGTGAGGGTACCGGCTCTAAAACTAATATATTAGCACTTTTGCAATTACTGCTAAACAATACAATTACTAATGATAGGAGTATCACACTTATAAAATAATTACTGTTCATCTTAAACTTTAAGAAAAAATCTGATATCAAACTTGTCAAAAGTGTTTTTAGTTACAAATTTAAAAAGGTTCCATGTCTTATCACAATAAGCGATACACTTTGTATATAAGACGATGCAAGGCGATCCATATGTTTCAAACCCATATATGCAACAAATGATTTTACGAGCACTTATACAAAGGCGGGCATAATGAGAAAGAATTTTAATGCATAGCGATCATACGATAATTTCTTACCCATTGTCTCAATTCTCTTAACTCTATAAAATGATCGAGACACACACACCGACAATAATATGGTACATCTAAAAGATGAAGAAAATTAATTTATTTTGTGTATGTTAAGAAATCATTGTATGTATTTATAAATTAAATTAACCGAACCAGTACAGTTGAACCAAAGATATTAAATAAATTTGAATTTTGTATGCATATATGTAGTGATGTTTACTATTTTACTTTGGGCCTAAAAGTAATTTTGTATTGGCCATCCTGAATAATTTATTACTGTCAGTTCAGCCTCTGCTTCAACTTAAAAATTAAACTTTTTGTTTAGAGATGAGTGTGCTTACCGTGGGTCGGAGGTGGTAGTCCACTAATTCTAAACAAACGATTTAATAAACCCCTTGTATGTTTTAACCCCTGTCCCCTTGTATGTTCGCTTCGATCCACCTTTTTACGCTTTAAAGAGATAAGGCCCGCAGAGTGTACTCAAGTTACCTCAAATGATATTGACGGTGTAACTCGCTTCCGTGGTAGTGGCGCCATTAACAGATGATGGTTGTTATTCTTGCTTTATCAACAACAAGTCACACATTTATGAATTAAATACCTTACTGCTGATCTTGCATCTTTGATTATAAGGTTTGTTAATTGACCATTCTTCGACAAGATAATTCGATGTCTCTAATCAGATATTACTTATGATTTAACGATCCCAAGAAGGCATTAAATGATAATAACTTAATTCTATTATTCAGCTGGTATCCTGTTTGTAGGGTCCTTTCGGAATTGGTGACAATAAGTTGCATCCGGTAAAAATTATTAAGGGATTTTCGCAAAAAAATTGAAAACATTTTATTGTCGATTTTTTGGCTCAAAATGGTTAAAGGTTAAAGTGAATAACACTTTGAACAAGAAACAAACGGTAATTTACATCCGGAAGCCGCGATTATTGGAAGTATTGTGTTTTGAAACCCGGTCACATTTTGTCATCGAATCTTGATTGCATTCGAATGAGACAACACAACTCCCAAATTTACCCAAAATGACAGAAACTTACAGAATTGACAACATGAAAATATTTTATTGTCGATTCGACTCAAAATGGTTAATAGGTAAAGTGAATAACACGTTTAGCAAGAAACAAAAGGTAATTTGCATCCGGAAGCCGCGATTATTGGAAGTATCGTGCTTTGAAATCCGGTCACATTTTGTAATTGAACTTTGATTGTATTCGAATGAGGCAACATACGTAAAATTCAGTAAGACTAACCATCAGGGGTTTTCGCAAAAAATTGAAAAAATTTTGTTGTTGATTTTTCGGTTCAAAATAATTATATATAGGTGATGTGAATAAGAGACTCGAAAGGCATATCTTGTACAAAAAAATAACAGTCAGATAAGATACTGTGGAATTTAAATTGCTGGGGTTGGTATTTCCGAAATATTATGAGCAAAGCTACTTCATAATGCAAATTTCGGATTGGTTGGGTGTCCTATTCAACACTAAAGAAGATGGTTGCTACCAATATGCTTTAAATGCATATAGACTTACGGATCTGTTGCTTAAGCAACGCAATAACCCAGACAATGAAAACCCGTTCAATAGAATTGAGATGCGTGGTATGTCCTGCACAAATGAAAGAGGCAGCATGTGAGAAATTGCGAAGTCGCATTTACAATCGTTTGTCATTCCGCAGAAGCGCTGCTAATGAAATGATGGTTGAAGGACCAAAAAGATTAAATGAGGAAATTGCAGAAGTAATTTATGCGTAGAAGTAATGATTTAACCGAGACCCTGCGGTCGATTTTATTAAACGATATTATAAAAAATATTAGTAGTCGTTTTAACTTATCCTCACCAAGACTTTATATTGTACCTTCGATGTTTCCGCAGCAAGAACAGATTCCGATGAGCAAAGTATCAACTGGTAAATTAAGTGATCTTCGCTTCCAATAAAGTTTGCAATAATAAATTGAATTTAGAGATCAATATAACAAATCGAAGAATTGCAATTCGAATACTACTCGAACTGTTTGCAATTATCTCGATTCATGTTTAAGCGAATGTGAAATTTCCCGATAGGTGTAAAAAGCAAAAAATTGGTGCTGTTCCGAAAATAACAACTTATATTAATAAGGAATAGAGCAAATTATAATCGCCAGGAGTAAATTGAAGAACAAAATTCTTAACAGTAACAGAATGCACGTAGTAGCCGTCCGCTTGTAACCACATCGTGGTTGAACTTCGAATTATGAAAATAACCCACAAGTAACCTTTTAACATAAATTGAATTTTTTATTTAATTTTTCTTCAGTTTGGCTTTATCAGTTTTTCTCCGAGCAAAGAATTTACAAATCTTACAAAATATTTTGATCGAAATATAAATGGACAGCTGTAACACAATTACAAGGAAAGCAATAACATCAATTGCTGTTCTCGATATCAAACTCATATCTCTGTTCGGTCCAGTCATATAATCCAAATCAGGATTCCGAATAACACGTTCTATCCACCAAACGGCCCTTTCCAGTGGCGTTTCTGGTTGGTCACGGAAATTTTTGGACAATCGTTTAACATTTGTCAAATACATTTTATTCTGGGTCATCTCTAATATTTCTTTGCGTAAATAGCTGTTAGTTAGTTTAAGAATGTCGAAATTTCGTGCTACGCCTGCTGCAACCGATCTTTCATTATTTAAAAATTGATCACCAAATATTGGAATTCCCAACATGGGAATGCCGTACCAAACAGCTTCCTGTGTACTTAACATGCCGCAATGTGTCATGAATAGAATCGTGTTCGGATGAGATAAAATTTCTGCTTGAGGTAAAAATTTACGGATATAAACGTTTTTGGGTACCGTTACTGGTAGTTTGTCCGATTCAAATTTCCAAAGGAATGTATATTGTGGTAAACTTCTAAGTGCTTCTAAAATATAAGTAAGTCGTGTTGGTCCTAAAGAATCACTTCGCATATTGGTTCCGAGTGAAAATAGGATTAAACTATTTGTGGCACTATCGGCAATATTCTGGAGATCCTGTTTTGTGAACAAAATGCCATTATTATGTAAATGAAATATATTTTTTTAATTAGCTCACCTCAGGTAATTCTTTTGGCCGAGAAATTTGTAAACCACCAACCGGAATCACATTTGGTAAGACAGGTTCTATAATATCAACTGCCGGATGTGTATTAACCAACGCAATTTTAGATAAGCGTTCCAAATCGTGCAATTTAATTGGATTCGCTAAGTGCGTGAACGAAAGCTTATCAAATTTTGGATACATATACAAATCTTGAATGGTTCGGTCAATCAAGTACAACAGATAGTTTTCCACACGACTCAAAAATGTAGGCGTAAATTCGTTTCGGAATGGATGCGGTATATAGGGATAATATTGGGCACCCATAGGACCAACTGTCATTGAAAGTCCATTAAAAGCGGTCAAAGCAATTAATGGTGGATACTTAAATTTATGCAATGTTCCAAGGAGACATGGTGTTAAATAGTCGTACATTACGATATCGAATTTAAAATTGTCTGGATAAGACATTAGTTGCTGTAATCCCTTAGATTTAAAAATCCCAGTACCTCCAAGTATCATCCAATCATAATATCCAAATAGACCAAACCATGGATGTGATCTACCCATTTCGATGAAATCGAATTTTGCTGACTCATTATAAGCCGTAAACATTGTAGGGTATACTTCTTCTAAATGAATGTAATGCAGATTCGGCGTAGGTTTCGAATCAACATCTGGGCTGATTGATGTTACATTGTGCCCTCTGGCTGCGAGGGCAACCGTTATTGTGCGCATCCTGAAAATAATGATTAAATGTGAATATTAACAGAAAGTAAAATACATGTATAGCATCCAAAATGTAATAGTATACTCTTTTTCGGATGTTGACTGTTACATAGAAGTTTTAAGAATCCATTTAGTAATTATCATCGTCTGTTATTAGATTCAGGTTCGAAAGGGGAGGTAAGGTAAACAAATAAATTTTGACATCAACGACTCAACTGCTTTAGTTTACATTTATAACGGGTGTTTTTTTAGGAGGTTTGTTTTTCCGATAGATGTCGTTTTATTTTATGACAGTTGTTTTGACAGCTCAAAGTGGCATTTCTACTCAGTATTGTTTGGCAAATCATTATGAATAGGTTAACTCCAGAACAACGTTTTCAAATCGTGGAAATTTATTTTCAAAATCAGTGTTCAATTAAAAATGTTTATAGAGCACTTCGTGAATTTTATGGTGCACATAATCGTCCGTCAGAGACCACCATAAAGAACGTAATTACCAAATTTCGGTCTACATTCACTCTTTTGGATGCCAAGCCACCGACAAGAATGAGAAGAGTTCGTACAGAAGAAAATATTGCTGTCGTTGAGGCCAGTGTCGAAGAAAACGACAATTTATCGATTCGTCGTCGTGCTCAGCAAATTGGACTTTGTCCATCGACTTTATGGAAAATTTTACGTAAAGATTTGGGTTTGGTGCCATACAAAATTCAATTGGTGCAAGAATTAAAGCCACACGACCATCGTTTGCGCCGTGAATTCAGTGATTGGTCGTTAAATCAATTGAACGAAGATCCATTTTTTTACCGTAAAATTCTCTTCAGTGATGAGGCGCATTTTTGGTTAAATGGATACGTCAACAAACAAAATTGTCGCATTTGGAGCAAAGATAATCCACACGCCGTTCTAGAATTACCAATGCATCCTGATAAATGTACTGTTTGGTGCGGTCTATGGGCTGGTGGGATCATCGGTCCATATTTCTTTAAAAATGAGGAAGGACGACGCGTTACCGTGAATGGAAATCGATACAGAACCATGTTAAATGAGTTTTTGTTGTCAAATCTTGAAGATATGGATATGAATGAAATGTGGTTTCAACAAGATGGTGCCACTTGCCATACAGCACGTGAAACAATCGACTTATTGAAAGAAACTTTCAACGACAACATTATTTCGAGAAATGGTCCGGTGAATTGGCCTCCGCGTTCGTGCGATTTGACGCCACTCGATTACTTTTTGTGGGGATACGTGAAGTCATTGGTTTATGTGGATAAACCTCAATCGATTGACGCTTTGGAAACCAATATTCAACGTGTCATTGCTGACATACGCCCTCAAATGCTTGAAAAAGTGCTGGAAAATTGGACCTCCAGAATGACATTTGTGAAAAATAGTCGTGGTAGCCATATGCCAGAAATTGTGTTTAAATGTTAAATGCCAAAAAATTATCTACCAAATAAAAAAAAATTTTGGTCATTTCATAATTTTATATGTGTTTTATTCAAAAAAAAAATCGGCAACCTCTTAAAAAAACACCCTTTACTTTGGAAAATATATCACTAAAGAATACACGTTACACAATTGAAATTTATTCTAACTTAATCCTGAAGCAACAAAAACAGTCAATGAGAATATATTGGTTTAAACCATACATTTAGGCGGAGTCGAAATGCAACAAATATTTCAATTCAACTAATTGTTTAAATATTTATTTAATTATTTAGTTCAGAGTTTTAATATAACAAGAATTAGTTTTACATGTAATTATAGATATTTAAGAATGTCCAAAATCAATTCAAAAATTAACAATTTAACCCTAAAACTATATTATAGTATATTTAATTAAATATGCTAAAATATTTCCCGAGACGCAAAATTTTCAACGATCAGGAAACATGTATCTATGATATTTTGTTAGATCCATATGACCTCACCTACCTAAAACGGCATTCTTGCGCAGCTCTACATTTCCCCGAAATCTATATTCTAAGAAAATTTATATCACTCATACATCATTCATGTCAGTATAACATTTTGGTAGACCCATATGTGTAATATACTTGAGCCAATCCGATTTAAATGCTAATGAAAGTCACCTACCTAAAAACACATTCTTGTGAAGCGCGACATTTCCTTGAAATCTTGATTAGAAGAAAATTCGTATCTCAAAATTTTTGCAGATCGGCAAACTTGTCACTACAAAAATTTGGTAGACCCATATGCGTACTCTGCTCACCTACCTAAAATGACATTCTTGTGAAGCTCGATATTTCCTTGAAGTCTTGATTAGATGAAAATTCAAGTTTTAACGATCAGAAAACTACGTCAAATGATAAGTTTTTTGTTGTTACGCCGCAATGACGATGTAATTTGGTATTTTTACCTATCCTAGTAATCACTTAAAAATTACTGTGTCTAAGATAAGACATTAATTTATTATAATATGCAATGTTTAGAACAGAAATAATGCAAACTAAAAAATTTGTTAATTAATTTTACACATATAAACAATATAAGTAAAGTTTAAGTAAGCGAATTATACAAAATTTTGGTACTCAAATTTATTAAAGAAACAAACCAGTTTGCATACATTATAGGGCGATTTAAATATCGATACTAAAAAAGAAATTTGTTTTTTTTCAATACCATACAGCCTTAAATTTGATTTTAGATTTTGCTTACTTTGTTATTTGATGCTTCATTTAATTTTTTTTATTTTTTTTTAATAAAATCTGTGAACTACATAATTTAGTTACATTTAGCTTAACATAATTTCTCTACAAGTTTGCGTTTATTAGAATAATGGATTTTAACCAATTGAACCTTATATAAATATTTTGGATTGAAATTAAAAAATACTAACAATATCAAAAATCGCCTAAATGTTCGCAAATCACTGATTTATCTCCATATTTAATTTTATTCTGAAGTATAGTATAAACTTCATATTGCCCAGTAGAAGTTTGAAATTTTTCCTAAAATAGTACTACTCGCCATTTTTTAAATTTAGGAGTAATTTAGAATAAACTGCATTATCATTTTAAGTTTATAGGTTTACATTGGATGGATTTTTTAAAAGTATTAATTGTCCAGTGGATTTAATGTCCTTTGAAGTTCAATTATTACCCCCTTTTCATTCACGCACACACCAACCAATTCACCTACTCACACAATTACACTATACCACTTGCATATTACAAGCTCCATCTCAACTTGTACACTGACATGGACGGTGGGCGCTGAATTCTGCACTCCAACAGTCGATCGTAATCGATGACGAAAATTCGCTTTGCAACCAGTGGGATTCGAACCCAGTACTCCTGTTCCTGGTGCCGAAGCTTTAACCACTGCAGCACTTGTCCTGTGACTTACAAAATTAAATAGTTTATCGAACGAATAAGAATGGAATCGCTATGGTTGCCCCAACGGATCGGATACATTTCGGCAATGCACTCACTTTAAAGTTTTACAATTGATGTTTTGTCGAGGTTTAACATTTTTGTATGTGCCTTAGTTGCCTCCAGATGGTAGATCGTATTGACACTTTCACAATTTTGATTATAAACTTTCTACCAGTTTTGATGAAATTGGAGAGTGAAATTTCTCCAGTAGGAGTTAAAAGTTTTCCGTTCGTCCGGAGAAATATGTTCGAAGCGACAGCCTTCAAGAACCATAGTTACATCGAATTCATTTACAGCTAGCAAGCATCGGTCGTTGCATGTAATCAAATTGTATAGGCTTAAGTTAAGTATATCTTATGGCTCTTGATACGTTATTAGCAATGTATAATATTATTTATAGTTCTTCTTATTTAATTTCCACACATTTTAAATCATTTCCAAAATCCACATGTATGAACATTTACATTTATGTAAAACTCATTATTTGATAAGATATAATTTTCTGAAAGACAACGTTTGCCTGGCCAATTCAAAGTGGTATATTTTGACTTATTTTAAAATATTATTACGCCATAAGTGTTGTTCGGTTATCTAATATTGTTTAGATCACAACCTTTGATTATGATATAACAATATATTTAGTCTGTTGACCATATTATTAAGATCCAAACTGCACCACAAAAACATATTTCTAATTTTGTTTAATCAATATACAAACCATATGTGGTGACTAGGCGACGCAACTCCTTCTAACACCAAAATATTAGCACAATACGAACTTTGCCAAAATACACTTGCAATACAAATTAAAATTAAAACTTTAAGCATTGTTCACAGTATTATTCGGCAACAATAAACGCAAATTCTTTATTTGACGGTCAACAAAACACTAATTTAAAATTCTTAAAAGTAATTGCTTTCAAACTACAAATAGAGATTATTGTATTTTTATTAACACATTGGCTGCAGAGGGCGATAACTTATATTTTTAGTAGTTTTATAATGCTAACCCTATCATGGGTTTCAGTTATATATTTTGTATCGATTAGTTGATTAAACAAGTGTATCAATTAACTATACAGAGCGACTCGATCGAAAAGTTTATTTTGTCCATATATTTTACGAATTTATTTGACTTAATCTTATAGGTTCACCCGGTTCACTCTTTACAATGTACATACGAGTAGTATCATAAATGAAGACACAATTTGAATTTTTTGGGTTCGACTTGGTTTCAATATCGCTTTCGGTGGCTTGGTGTGTTAAAATTGAAATAGTATTCATATTTTTAGTAACTGTTGTAGAGTCTAAAATTTGATAAGATAACTTGCATCCTCTTATCACATTAAAAGCAAAAGTTTATTTAATCGTATAAGTATACGTTATCATTAACTGAAATATTACATTATGAGCTGAATCAGCAATTTTTGGAAGCAATTTCAAATTTGCTGGTCACCATTGTGTAGAAATAGTTTTGATTAATTTATTTTGTTTTGAATTTTCGGGTAATGCGTCATAATTGAAGATGAGCATGATTTTGTATTATGTACTTGTTTGTTTCAGTATATTTGACAAAACTTTTAATCTTATAACCTCTTAAAATTTTTTACAGTTACTGTTTAAATATATTCTCAGCTATGTACGAAGTGGGTTTTTTACCTAAATTTCCGCCGGTAAGCCTCAAAAGACTTTTCAAACTAAACGTTTGTGAGACTCAGTAGTTCATGCAATATCTACTCGTAAATCTAGAGTAAAATTATTCAGTTCTGCCTTATATTCAACAAAACTTTTCATTCAAATTTCATAAGCTACACTGTTATAAATTTATAATTAATGACATTATCAAAACCTTCCATTTTCAATTTTTATGCTTTTATGCTAAGTAAGCGAATTTTAAATTAAAAATTTTGACAATGAAAAGTAATCGAAAAATGAAACAACAAAACGAAACGTAATCGAAGATAACCTCGTCAATTTACTTTTCATTGAACATCTATGAGTAAATAGCAAAAGCTTTAAAATTTCAAAAGTTTTGTTTAAAAATTCTCCCGAGGCATTAGTGCACTCAGCATTAGTGGTTGGTTAGTTGGCTCACTATGTTAAATTCAAATTTGAGAGTTAAATAAAGAGGTATCAGTCACCAAAGTATTTATAATCGGGGATACACTATCTACCTTACGCCAAGTCTTGGTCTAAATGTCCGACTAACTAAATTCATGATTAGTACATTCTAATGTTTCATAGATGGCAAAGCTACATAGCGATCGTACCGGTTCATTCAGTGCAACAACACGATGAATTGTTCTTCGTCTCTTGCCACTTCACCGACAGAATTTTTTTGTCTTTTACGTGATTAGTATGAAATTGAATTTTGACAAAAAATAAACGCCTAGCAAAAGTGGCGAATTTTACATTGTACCGAATTACCCTGCTAGATCTTTAAAATTTAATTTTTTGTTTTTCCTATCCGTTTCGCTCTAATTTGGAATATAGAATTAAAATAATTGTACACATTGATAGGCAGGTGCCGCACTTGAGTTTTGCGGGAGGTAACAAATGTTGCTTGAGTTTTGTTTGAAAAGGCAGTGTGTGAATGCAAAAGAAGTACCAACAATTTTTGCTAAAATAAAAATTATAAAGTATGCTTTTTGAAACCCTTCGCTCTCGACAAATTTCATTTGCGTAGTACGAATATTTTTTTAAATTGTTTAGTGTTGAGGTAAAACAATAAACATTAGACGATGAAGTAGAAACCGGAATCTTCTATGATCAACTGAATGAGAGTATTTTTGTTCGTCTCCCTAATTACTGATATTGTAAATCAGATTCTTTGACACATTATATTTTTCATCAACTCCTCCTTTAGCGAAATACTTACCTTCGAGTGCCTTGTCCTCGAGATATTACTACTGATCTACTGCTGAGAGCCGAGTAACCGTACAAGTCGCCATTTACCTACCGAAGGTATCGACCAGGAGGAAAGACATAACATTACGGCGCATAGTGTTATAATAATTTTCCAGTTCTTCTGGAATTCCACTCTAAGCTGGCTTAAATCGTAAAGATAGATCATTTTGCCGATTGCCATCATCCAGTGTCCTGTTCTATCGGCCTCGATTTGCATAGATTATTTTCTTCTTTGATTTGATATCCCATACCTTTATCAGCCTAATTTTTCTTAGAGTTTCTAAGAATTTGTGACCAGAAGCCAAAGTAGTTAATTTTAATTATCTGACCATAGTGGCTAAATTAAAATTTCTTTCAGTTTCCTCCTGCATATAATATTTCCTATTATTGATTGGATTGTTAGAGTATCTGACATGAATAATCCTTAGGATTTTATCCAGACCCACCAACTCGGTTGGAAGTGCAACGTGTGCACTTAATCTGCTACGAATGTCGTCCTTCCTCACAACCACAAGTACTGCGGTGAACTGCTATCGGAAACTTGGAAACAACTTCATCATCACGTCAATCAAACACTGGCAACAAAATATAAAACTACCACCCGGCATGCCATATGCCTCACCCAACTGAAACTAAATGAACTTCATCACCAACGTTAGTATAAATTTGGGTTACTGCATATAAAAACATCGTAGAAGAGAATTATAAAATGGAACGGGACGGACTGCTCTCAGCATGCCGATTCAATGAACAAATCACTGATTAAACCAAAATAAAAATGACGGCAGAAACGAATACTAGAAGAAGCAATAATAAAACCAGAAGACAACACAAATAGACACAAAAACGTCAAAGCTAGCACAACCTAAGAAGTAAGATGTAAGGTTGTGAAAATCTAACAGCAATTGAAGGAAATCATCTGAATTTCTCTAGTAAACAAGACACACACAACCAAGGGCATATTAGCAACACCTAAAGCAAAGAAAGTACTAATGGAATGGAAACCATTAAGAAGCAGAATAATATCAGCACATTGCCACTCGCGAATATAAGGAATACAACAATAATTTATTGCTATACATTGACGGAAGAAACAGCTGACAGACACTGCGAAATATGAATTTTGAGCGGTTACAATCCACAATATATAGTGCACTCCGAAACGATATCAGAATTATTCTAATGAGATTTTAACACAACAATTGGAACTGATAATATCGTCATGACGTCAATCACGTGAGTAAACATGCACTAGATTCTGCAAGAAACAACAAAGGAGATAAATTCATCGGTAATTGTTTTACAACTGTTCGTATACTGACTAGCAAAAAGTTCCCCTCCTCGTTAGATGTTAGAGCAATGAGAGGAATAGATATGATGAACACAGTGATCACCAAGTGATCTCGGTATAACAACATTCGAAATCAAACCAGCGGCTGTGAAACATCCCAAAAACGAACGGGGAAGTTCATCATCGAAGATTGAAAAATGCGGACAACAGAAACATGTTCAAAGAAACGTTCCAACTCAATCTAGCACGGAGCAAAACCAACAATATCGATCTAAAATGAGAACAAATAGAAGAATCCTACGAAAAAACTACTATGCTTGTGTATCAAGATTACACACGAAAATCTTGAATTAGGGATGATTCGTGAAACTGACACCATCAACTTAAATTTCAACTATGCCATCAGAATATTGCGAAAATTCAGAAGAAATACAAACACGGCTCGACAAGTAAAGATAATGACAAGAAATTATTGTTGGAAATTCACAGCAGAGGCACATTACACCATTATGTATATTATACTAGTGGAAGTATGGAATTCTGCGGCAAGCAAATCGAGCACACACTGAGAAAGGCACTAGAAATGTCACTATAATGGATTCCGCAGCGCAAAAGGAGAAAGTGGGAGGACCTACAATTTTCTGGAAGAGGACCATGGTAACCAAAGCCAAACATCTTGATATAACATGGGGGAACTAAAGGCACTTGCTCTAAATAAAATTCGATGGTTCAGTTTAGTAGACTACCGATGTTCCTAAATCGGATATAATGGACAAAATAAATTAATCGTATAGTACCAGTAAAAAAACGCTTCGCCTGTTGCCCCCATAAAATGACCTCCCGTCTCAGGTCAAACCACTTAGTCAACTTTACGCACCACTACTATCTTCCAGCCGTTCTTTCGGATGAGGGAGGTGATAAATTGTCTCCCACTTTCTTCAAAAGAATGAAGTTTAATGCATCATCTACCATTTCAAATTTGTGACTTACCTAACTTCTTTTGAATTCCATCCACGACGGCTAGCATTGAAATATAATCATAAACTATAACTATAATCATATAATGTAAACTTAATTCTGATGTGTGTCACGAAATCATTTTACTTGTTGGTTTGTTGATTTTCGGTGGTGTTGTACCAGCCTGTTTACGATTCTAAACGACGAGAAGCTGATTTCTGAATGCACAATCCAGTAATAGCTATAAAACGCTGCCTGTATCTAAGTTCCAACTAAATCATGACTCGCTCGTCGCTCATTTCTGTTGCTGATACAGTTTGCAAGACATCTGTGCTTTCCTACGAGGAGCCAAAATTAGTGCGTTGAACTACTCTTCTGCGTTCCAACAATTGTGCTACAGTGCCGCTTGGAACTGCTCATTAAAATTCTCAAATGGAATCTCGCCATCGATTGTCGTAGTCTTTGAAATTCCTCTGGAATTTTCAGCAACAAGCAGAAAACATTTTATTTAGCTGGCCATCATTAATAATTTTCGAGATATGTGTTTCAAAGCGAACATCCATTTGCTTAATTTTTATTTACTTTGTAAGGCTGTACGTTCTGCTTATCGTTTGAGGTAACTGGTGGCATCTCTAATGGTCTTGGCGTTGGTGGATCTACGCCTCCTGTTTCAGCATCCTCTTCCAAATCGCTTTCTGCAGTCTCGAAAGCAGCTCGTTTTTATTGCCTTCGGTTAAAAGCTTTTCCCTTAACTGCTGCAATGTAGAGGTGTTCAGGTTTTTAACCTGAACTATTTGCAAAATCCCACTTCTGATACCAAATGTTACGAATTTCGGGCGTTCGCGATACGGATTCGTACTGGATTTTGCAAATAAAACACTCAGCTATACAAACTTTATTTCCCAGCACCTTTAACTCTTTGATCAACTCACTAATTTCTCTGTATCATTGTTCACTAATTCACTTTTACTGTATGTTCACTTTTTACTTTTCGCTCTCACTGTTTTTACTTTTCACTTTTTAACTTGCACCACTGGTTAAATGACAACTGGCTCTGCGTTCAAAATTGGACGCACTCATTTACTTGTTTGTCGCTGTTCGAGATTATTAATTTTGGTGTATCTGGAGATATCGGCGTATTGCAATTGTAAATCACTTGCATATAGTTGTATTCGCGAATATTCCACGTCATCAATTCCTCTGTCTACATGATTAAGTGCCGTTTAAATTGTTTTCGTTATACCATATTTCACTCCACATGGATTGTCATTCTAAAATGCAATTTCAATCAGAATTTGTTAAGAAAGAAATTGATCTGGCGGCATCGATGCTTAAATAATAGCGTCAATAAAAAATTAAGGACTCTAACAAGCTTCGAATCGAACCCACAATCTTTTTGTTGATAACATTTGGTGCACAACTTACCCACTCGAGCTCCGATTTTTATTTGTTTGGAGTAGAATTCGTAACAATAGTTTATGTAATTAGTTTAGTATTAAAGTTCATAATGTTATCCAATTGGATTTTATTTGAAGTTTAACAGTGTTAAACTAAAACGTGATTAAAAGTGTGAATTCGAGAAGCAATTCGCGAGCATATTAAAAATATATTCTTACACCAAATTCGTTCGAACTGTCAGATCAAAAAGATTTGATCGGATTCAGCTGTCAGATCAACATTTTTGACATTACAAATTTTTTTCACACAAAAATCTTGATCTAACTAATTGCCTAGATCAATTTTAAAAAATCTCGATATTTTGTCAGATTTTTACGCATACATATATACAAAAGTAAACGTCAAAACATAAACATCAAAACAAAGACCCCGCGCCATTTGTACAATTCAGTTTTAAATTTATTTTTGCTTTTAATAAATTTATTAAAATTTTAAGGATAATTTGTAATTTTGTGCGACATATTTTCGAAATATCTTGTGTACTAAAATGTTTTGTTTATGTGCGAAATTATATAATTCCTTATGCTGTTAATTGAAAATTATTGATATTGAGTTGTAAATAAATTAATAAAATTGAGAAATGGGACACACTATATTGAACATTTTAATTCTTTGCTTTATAATTTTTTATTATACCGATGCTAACAAGCTGAAATGATAAACCCGCCATTTATAATAAACAATTTTTTGTCTTTCTTTTCACAAATATTACTACAAAAGTCGATCAAATTTCTTTCATATTCGTTTACATAAAATCCGGTCAAATTGTTGTTGTAAAAGTAAACGAATTTGGTATTAGTTTATGTTAATGATGTATGAGAACCTAGACAGCTGAATCGTTTTATAAAATTACGGGAGAGGGACAAAATCCCGATATTAATAATCCCGAAGGTACAAAATCCCAAAGGTTTATAAAAATCCCGAAGTAATATCCCGAGGGTATAAAATCCCGAGGATATAAAATCCCGAAAATACAAAATCCCGAGAATTCAAAATCCCAAGGTTAGAAATCCCTCGGGAACAAAATTCCGAAAACCTATGGAAATTTCAAAGTCTATTTGTTATAGAACTATGGCTGTTATTGCAGATTTTAAGAACGGCGAAGTTACATCAACGTATTGGTCTAACATTGGTATATACATGCGCTCAATGATGCACAACACAAGAAATCAGTAAAGAAAAAATATTAATAATTTAAGTTTAAAATTTTAAAATTAACAATAAATTCATAACATAATTATAAAAAATTATTTACATATAATAATAACAAATTATTATAATTAAGTAATGATTTGAGTTCTAAAAATTTTCAAAAGCATATTTATTTACATTTAGACGGTACATTTTATATAAACATCATTAACTAAATGACACAAACCTTCAGTTCAGTTCAAACTCTCAGATTTCCGAATCTGTTGATTTCTGTTAATCTCGAGAAAATCCCGGGATTTTCTAGGGATTGTGGGATTTTGTCCTTTCGGGATTATGTCCCTCGGGCTTTTGGACTTTCGGGATTTTGTTCCTCGGGATTATGTAACTTCGGGATTTTGTACCCTCGGGATTTTGTATCATCGGCATTTTGTATCCTCGGGATTATGACTCTCGGGTTTTTGTTCCGCGGGATTTTGTCTTTCGGGAATATGTCACCAACCCTAAAATTTCGCTTAGTTTTTGCAATTTAGAATATTCCGCAATTTTTTTATCTGACGGATTAAAAATTCATTTAAGTAATTTGGTTTTGCTTGCTCATTCTATAGAATCATGACTGACACAAATTTGTCTACTAAAATAATAAATCGCAAGGTCATTTCTCTGTTAACCCTCGATAATCCGCAGACAAATAGTAAATACAATACATTTCACTTGTTTGCGATCTAATAGTAATAATTAGAAATCAACAAGAACGCGACTTGCAACAATCGATGATTATACAAAACGACATTAGATAGTAAAATTTTATAGTGATATGGCTTATCAGAGACGTTTATAGTACAACAAAGTAAAGTGATCGAATGGAATCCGCCACACTCATGCATGGCATAGGCCGCACATTAGTTACTTTGGTACATAGCATTTAATTTTAATCATACTCATAATACAAATACATATACATAGATTGCCTTGCCATATTGGAGTCAGTTGAATATAAATCGGCATCTAGATAAGTTCTTAAAAATAGTGGCCAGTAATAAGTTTAACGCCGAAATGCAACAGCTACTAAATTTATTTTGTATTCTAATCGTGTTGTGTAGAACCTCTTTTAGTGCAAATATTTTAGTGTTAGAAGGTGTGCCGTCGCCAAGCCATCATTTATGGTTTGTAGTTTTTTACTTTTTGTTTGTGTGAGTGAGCACATTTATAGTTATCACTTATGGCATAATATTTATTTGATAACTAAAATCCCAATGAATTCAAATCAGAATTTTTTGTTATTGTTTGGCTTGGTTATATAATACGAGTGTGTACAAAATAATTTAGAGTTGATGACCTTTTTAATTGATTGGTGTATATTCAATAATATACTAGGAACTCTTATATTTTTTTGTGTACATACTCGTATATGTTGCTCCCGAGTAATGCAAAATCACAAAATGACTGATCTAATGTAAAAAATGCCAGTAAAATTTTGTTTGTTAAAGGGCGACGAGGTAGTAGTGTAGGCGGAGGTATAAGTACCGGAGTCAGTTCTTATGATGGATCTGCTGCAAGTACGACAGAAGCTCAGACCGTCTCCTCGCACTTTCCCCTCGGGGATAAGTTATTAGTGTCGCCTAAAGCTTATTATTTGAAATAAAAAGCAAATTATTGTTATCACAAGGTAAATTAAAAGTATAATATCGCAAATATCGAAAAGTCATTATCAACTAAAAGTAGATAGGAGTATCCAACTACAATACATGAATTGCTCTTGTATCCTCAACTGTGTATTTCTAACAGGTCGAGGGGAGCCAACGAAGTAGTAGTTTTATCTATCAGGTGCTAAACAAAAGACATTCAAACATTAAAACAGAAACAAGCAACAGCTAATTTTAATTACCGAACGACCCAGAGATATGGCTAAGGGATCAAGACGCGATTCAGGTCATCGGAAGAATCTGACAGTCAACGTGTGCCAAAAAAGGTAAAATATGACAAGAATCTAAATTATTCGAACTCAGAACTCAGATGTCAATTGCCGCCCTTGTCGGCGATGCTGGCGTCACGGCTGATGGTGTTATTATTTCGCCATGCAAGACTTGGCAAATCTCAACACAAACGTGCGAAAGGCCCCATAATTTGTGGCGTCTATCCCTGTTGGTATACGTTTGTCAAAATTTAACTCTAGCAGAAATTGATCAAAATCGCAGTATGAAGTCATTTGTATTACGGAAACATGGCAGACAACCTCGCATAGACTATTATGTTTTCAGGCGCAATCGTTATTCGGATCTTGAATCGACGGCGAGAGGTGGCAGTCTCAGTCGGCTAGCTGTCTCAAAAGATATACGTGCGGATATTATTAGCCTGGGCAGTAATTATTTGGAGATTTTGGCTGTTAAACTTGCTTTCAATGGAAACTGATGTTGTTAGTTATTGTTTGCATTCCATACTGTCAATGAAATCTATCGCAATATAGAAGACAATGACATAATGACTACATGACTAATCGGCTCTGCGCAGACGAAAACATCGAGAATCACGCAAACACCGAGTGCTGCATCCACGTAGCAACACTATTCGTAACGAATATGTGGAGTTAGTAATGGACACCAATATGGTCCTTCACATTTGTAGGAATTATTGTTCTTCTCTTTTCAATCGACCAGCACGATCATCTGCCAGCGAGAAATTACCTCCCTTATACCAGTTCACCATCATGCGTTGAAGTACGCTACCATTCAGACCTTTACTCTGAGGATTACATTAGAGAAATGTCACGAAAAGAACAATACGTTCATAGTCTATCGATACACTTTGTGCTACTATACATAAGTATTTCTTCAAAACTAATATCTATATGTATGTGCAAAATGTTGAGCATATTCAGCACAATGTGATTCTCACTCTTTTATTGAGGTCTCCGCATGAGCGCTGAATATACCCATTGAAAATCTAACTTTTAATGGCTTTAAAAAATGAAAGAATTCCTCCTACCATTAGAGTTAATACCTCATGAAATTGGCCCTGCGAAGCGAAAACCAATATGGTTACCGCAAGAAGGCAAAAAGTGGAGAATTTATTTCGAAACCGTTTCAGGAAATGATAATTTTTTCAAGTTATCCGCTATCGAAATCTTGATATGTAACTTTATCAAATTTGGTGCTGCAAATATCGAACAAAACTTCCGTTTGTAGACGCTAGTTACATTTTATAAATACCATTTTAGTACATATCGGAAATTTTAGATTTACAGAGCTTACATACAGCTTGTGAATTAGACCACGTCTATTTCTCTCAAAATTAAATGTTTAATTGTCCAATAAAATTCCAAGTGTTCGCTGAAAACTACTTTATTTTAAAGTGATCCTATGCCTGCGGATGAGCCAAAACGGTTGCTTGAAAATTAACCATACTTCAAAAACGTTCATTGACCTCACCTGAAAAACGTTCACTGACTGTATTCGAAATTGACTATAGACTCGACCAGTCACCAACAACTGTTATTAAGTCAGCAAATTCATTGTTTCTTTAAGGCTTCTAATTTCATTGGCTGCCAAGCGGCAGGCGCTAAATGACGTGGTTCAGCTGTATATTTGATATTAGGACTACATATTTTGTGTATATTTTATGATCTCGTTAAATTGTAAACAAAGTTAAGGGAAAGAATTCGAACCCTATAATCAGCCTTGATACATCCAGTTTCATAATTCTTGTACCGTAGAACGATGCCATTGGCAGCAAGTTAATTGAAATCGTTATTTTAATTTCATTTGGAAGTGTTGTGTTTAGTTAGAGGAATCATACTGAAACGTCGGCCCTCATATCGAATCATTAACACAAATACTACGTCCGTCAAATTTGATGCGAATTTAGTTTTTTGTCGAAGACATTTTTTGATAGGCAAGAAAGTGGCGTGATGTTTGCACGACGAGAAACATTTTTGGCTAGATTTTCAATCTTCTGGTGATAATAACATTCATCTTTAAGAGTATTCACGATTTACTGTGGAACGCGATATGGTAATCTATGTACTTCTCTATGTACTTCTGGTTAATTTAGATACAACGCGAACATTCATACAACTATAAAATCTAATTTGCAATTAGTATTTGTGAAATACTTGATCTGTAAATATCGTTGACTATATGTAGAATAAACGTCCTTTTGATGGGATTGATTACTCTTTCGTCACTCGACCAAAGTTATGCAACTGAACGTAGTGATGTTCGTCAAAACCCCCTACAACAATTCTGTTCGTTCCAAATAGAATTATTCTGGACGTTGTATAATTCAATTATATTACGGGTTCAAGGACCACTTTCATCGTACTTTGAGATTTGTTGATTCCAACGCATCATTAATCTTCAATCTTCAATTCTTGCTTTTCTTTTTTTAACTTTGGGTTATCTTTCATTGCATTATATAGTTTGTTACTCAAATTTATTACTATTTTTACGGCCGCCCACGGGGAGCAAAACGAATGAATCTAAGTTGCACTGCTTCATTACGATTTATGTGAATATGGTGGTACGGAGACCATATCTGGCTAGCATACTCAAGCAGAGGTCGAACTAAGGTAATCAACAGTGCCTTCGTAACACATGGATCACGGAATTCCTTAGACTAGTGCTTAACAAATCCAATCGTAAAGTTTGCTCTGTTAATCATATTACCAATATACTCCCTAAAGTTTAATTCGCTATCACAGATAACACCAAGGTCCCGAATAGACGATGTTTCTTGCACTAACATCCGTGTTGATGGAATAATCTCGATATTATGAGAGGGTAAGCGCTACCGAGAATAAGTAATGGATTGATATTTACTGACGTTCGGTTCGAGATGATTCTTTGAGCACTAGAATGCAAAGCGGCTTATGATCCATTTTTATAAATGGACGATCCGAATGATACTTTATATCGACGATTTTTTAAGTAAGACTCCACCCAAAGGAGGAACTGTACTGGAAAGCCGATGGCTTAAAGTTTGAGCATAATGATGCCGTGGGAAACCCTATCGAAGGCTTACTGAAATCTGTTGTAACGACATCGACCTCCTTCACTGGAAGCAGTGTGAAGAGCGAATGATGTGAACTAGGTTTATTGTGGTGGATCGACTGTTAAAAAGCCCTGCTGAATACCAGAAAACAGAGGGCTGCAATGAAAGCGCAGTGCATTATATACGACACTCTCAAACAGCTTGAGAATGTAGGACAACTTCGCAATCGGTCCTTAGTTAGTAATATCCGACTTGCAGCCTTTCTTATGAATATGGGGATTATGAAGGAATCTCCACATGTTAGGAAAAATTCCAGAAGAGAGTGATTTTTTGAAAAGTGTTGTTGTTGGCTGTTGAGCCATCTTTTTACAACCGATTTACAACGATTATTTATTTTCATAATTACGGTGCTAAAATCGATGTTAATTTATACTATAGGAATGTCTGAGTGCAACCTTCCAAAATCACTGCTAGAGAAAGCAAACTTGAAAAATTGTACAAACATATTCGTAATAAAGTTTGGACCATTAGAACGATGCTCCTCATATTTTAAAGTTGACGGATACCCATCTGATTTCTTCTTTAGGTTCATAAATTGACAAAACCGTTTTGGGTTCGCAATGAGATTTATTTGCATCAGGCTTACATAATCATTGTAAAGTTCGTTCGGCCAATCTACTGAATTCATTGTAGGCCATCGAGTAATTAGAAAAGCCATCGTCGGACTGAGTTCTTAAAAATTTCTGACATAATTTGTTTCGGAGGCTCCGGATACCGTGTATAGTTCGCTACTATACCATGGCGGTGATGACAAACTATTTTTCTGGGTAATGTAATGACTTTCCCACAGTACTCAAAAATTGCAAAGTAAAAGCGTGCTGGTAGTATCTCAATGTCGCTGCTACTATTTAAGAGGGTGATAAAATCAATAGTGTGCAGTAGATTGTTGAGTTTGATAAAGCGCCGTAAACACAACACACGTTATTAAAATTGTAGATTTAACAGTTAAACGAGTAGCGAGCAGGTTTTTAAATAAAATATCACTTTTCAACCTGTTTAGTTTAAAATGCACTGAAAGATTTAGAAACTTTAAATTAAAACTATAAGTATCACAGAAATTTCAACACCGTACAATTAAAAACATAAATTTGCACTGTTAGGCTTAACATAGAAATAAATTAAATTAAATTAAAATATTGCACAGCGAGATAAAAACACGTCTTATACGCGTCAACGAGTAAGCACCAATATTTATTATTAACGTGTTCACTGTTCATCAAATACAATGATGTCGAAATATAATATAAATGTTCAATCCTTTTAGAATTTGCCCATTAATCTCATAAAAGCACACGGCACGTTCCATAATCCGAACAGTGTTATTTAAATTTAATACAGACCGTTTTGTGTCGAGAAGAGAAGCTCTTTGTCATCAAGATGGGTTACTGATTGTTAGTGTCGGCTTTTAAGTTCAAATTTACTTAAGAAATTGTTATAAATTTGCCTTATTAAATCCAGTTTGTATTATTGGACTGTGGATATCGCTATAAATTTAACGGCTTACAACAGCAATTATTTTTCCTTACACAACTGCCAAAATATTCCCGAAAATACAGGACTTCTTCACAATAACTTTCCAAATATTCATTAAAAGTAAAACACAACAACAATAATTACCAAAATTACACCATTTATAATTTATTTAAATCCACTAATTTCAATTTAAACACCACTAATAGTTTTCACGCTATTCACTTTCTCCCTTTTCGCGAACTACGGCCGTATTCATAGTTCCTCGTTCATTCGCTCAAACAATTTTTCTTTACTTCAAAATGACGGTTTTGTTCTTCTGAATTTTTTCACAAGAGATGATTCTTCGAAAAAATTGTTTAAATGAATGAACGAGGAACTATGTATCCCGCCTGCGTCTCCAGAATGAATGATTGCGATCATCGTTGCACTACGCCTGGATTTATGTTTTAGCAAATTCTGTTTCAGACTAAAAACTGTTATAAAACCAATGCTACTACTTACACCTAGATGTCGCTAACTTTATTAAAATGTCATTAATTTCCTAATAACTGACTACTAATTTACCCTGAATTAACATTCAGCCCACGTGAGCAATCCACGCTAAATTGACGTCCACCAGAGGAATAGGAGAGATTAGCAATATTTTGAATTAAGAAATGATGTTTTTAATTCTAAATACTGTTACAAACTATTAATTGATACGTTTGATTCTTTTTATTGGTAGGAGTAACTCAACATTGCAACACTTTATTTTCCGTTTCTGCAAATCCTTCGCTATTTGTTGTTCGGTCATAAAACCTAATCCGCCATCACTTATACTGGCTACGAGAAATCGATGTTTGCAATGTAATCCTCCAAATGTTAATAGAAAAAAGGATACACTTTTCGATAGCTGCAAAATGGAAAATATCATCAATTTGTTCTGGTTATGTCATATTAGGACATAAATCTGATATGGACGTTTAAATTATTTTATTAAGCTTTACTAGATTTACATAAATAATTAATGATAATAAAGCTCTATATGTTATTTTTATTATTAAATTATGATATGTAAGCTCCGGTGTCCGAGTAAAAGTTCATAGTGTTTGTGCTAACTCGCCATAAACAACTAACCTGTTGCAGTACTATTCAAGTAGGACTCAATGTGGCACCCTTTTTGCGTTTTTACCACCGATCTTTAAAACATTAATTATAAAATTATTAAATCAATTGTACTTGTTTTAATTCTAGGGTTCACACCATAGCAGTGGCGCTCACACAAAAAGGTCATAACGTTACATCCCTTTCTCCCGATATTGAAACCAGACAAACCCCGAATTTGCATTACATACACCTGGAACGTGTTTATTCATCGGTGTACGATGATGAAGCCGAACAATTAGACTTAATCGCTTTAGGGAAAATTAATCCGTGGATTGGACAACTAGTATACAATGAAATGAGTACAGTTATTTGCAAAGCTTGTTTACAATCGAATGGTTTGCAAGTTCTACTATCATATCCAGATACCTTCAAATTTGATATCGTGTTACATGATTTCATAGTGCACCCGTGTCTTCTTGGTGTTATGCACAAATTTAAATATCCACCACTTGTTGCACTCACTGCGTTTAATGCTGCTGCTTCTACGACCGGTATTGCCGGATCCCAGTTCTTTCCACATGTGCCGCAACCGTTCCGAAATGAATTTACACCAACATTTTTGGGTCGTGTAGAAAATTATTTACTCTCGCTTGTCGAATACTATGTGAAACGATTATATTTATATCCAAAATTTGATAAACTGGCATGGGAAAGTTTCCCGAAAACGATAAGTGTGACTGATCTTGAAAAATCTGCCAAAATTGTACTAATGAATTCGCATCCGGCGGTTGATATTGTAGAACCAGTGTTACCAAATGTTATACCGGTTGGTGGTCTTCAAATTCAAGCACCAAAAAATATCTCAGAAGTATGTTTTATAATTGCATTTATCTTCACAATAATAAAATTTATTTTTATTTAAGGATTTACGAAAAATTGCCGACAATGCGAAAACTGGCTTGATCTTATTCTCGCTTGGCACGAACATGAAAAGTGAGATGTTAGGGTCAGAACGCGTTGCTTATATTTTAGAAACACTCAGAAATATTCCACAATATACGTTTATATGGAAATTCGAATCAGACACTTTACCAACCAATATACCAAAAAATGTGCATATCCGTTCCTGGGTACCCCAAACCGAAATTTTAGCGCATCGCAACACAATTCTATTTATAACGCATTGTGGTATGTTGAGCACACAAGAATCGGTTTGGTATGGAGTTCCAATGCTGGGAATACCAATATTTGCTGATCAATTTTTAAATAATGCTAGATCTGTTGCTTCTGGTATATCAGGCTATTTAGATGTTCAGAAACTTACCGATTCGTATTTAGTGAAAGAAATTTTAGCGATCACGGAAAACAACAGGTAAACAAATTTACATAAAATACCAATACCGACATAAAATTATAATTTCTTTCTAGATATAGCGAGAATGCCAATCGTTTATCAAAAAATTTCCGTGACCAACCGGAAACACCATTGGATCGGGCTATTTGGTGGATCGAACGTGTACTCAGAAACCCTGATTTGGATTATTTAGTGAGTCCTGGTAAAAATATGTCGATGCTATCACGTTTGGGGGTTGATATAGTCGTATTTATCACAGTCTTAAGCATCTTAAGCATGTATATTTCACTCAAAGTTTTATGTAAGATTTGTAAAATATTTAAACGGATTAAAGGTTCAAATAAAAAAGTAAAGAAAAATTAAAATAATTGGGTTTTGATTTAAATATTTTAATTTTTCCAGTACTGACACCTATTAGTAGACACCCTAAAGTAAAGCTAATTAAAAATGTATGCAACGCTGGGCAACTACAGCCTCATCAAGATTGTAATTTTAGTACAACGTGAGCAAGCCGATTTTTTTAATGTTGCGTAAGCAATTCGGTACAACATGTTGGTCCTTCCAGCTATTTGTCTCGTTGTCTCGTGCTGCTGTCAACTGAGTGACTATGGTGGGCGCTAAAATAAAATAAAATAAATGTGGAAAATTTTTACCGACCAAATGGCACAGTGGTTAAAGCTTTGGCGTTTGGATCGGGAGGTACCGGGTTCGAATCCCGATAGGGGCAGGATGCAAAGTGAAATTTCATCAACAGATTTCGATCTGTGGTGAAATGTAACACATCTATGACCCCCTGTCGGTGTGCAAAACTCATGGGCCGACCCATCTTCCATGCTGGTATAGGCTGGCATGGAGCTTGCAATGTGCAGATGGTCTTAAAATCGGTCCTATAGCCGTACGTCCTCGAGTTGGCCGCAAGGCGTAAAGTAAGGACGTTAAAAGCATAACCGCGGAAGAGCAGGGTGAGCCTTGAGCCCCAAAACAGATCGCATAGTTACCAATAAAAAAAAAAAAAAAAAAAAAAAATAAAAAAAAAAAAAAAAAAAAAAAAAAAAAAAAAAATGTGGAATAACGAGCAGAGTCAAACAACTGTCGCTGTAGCGAGTTCTCGAATGAGTGGCCAAGATAATTAAGAATCCAGATCCACAATGCCATAGGAGTAGGATGAAGTATTCTAAGAGATCGATACGACTTTCATGGATTCCATCGACCTTTAAAATGTTCATGTGGGATATCGTCATGATTAACATTACTCTCTCGACAAGATAGATCCAGAAACCTGGTTTCTGGATCTAACTGGGGGGATGACACTAACCCATATTATTATTATTATTTATTTTATTTTAATTTAACTTAATTTGGTAAAGAAAAACGAATTGATATAACTAGGTATTATAATAATGCTAATGTACCGATTATTGTAACTACAGTTGTTACGCTGGTATATTTATAAATAAATAAATAACCCGAGAGCGATAGACATTGGACTAAGGTCTCATCGATTTCCTGATCCGCAATCACCGGGAATGATTTTCATGACTCCAACCTACTCGAATTCGACACAACCGCACATGGGAGTTCCATTATCATTGAATCATTGCGCACTCGTCCACATCACAATCCTGACCTAACATCGGCTGGCTCATTCAGCAGTGTCAATTTTGTGATCACAGCATGTTCTAGTACAACCGAGATTAAAGCCTATTACATTCGAAGAAAGATCATATCTCATATACGTGAAAAGAGATTATGATTCAACCTTTAGCGCATAGATCATTCCAGTTTAGCTTGCAGATTTAATTCATGCAATTATCACCATCTACCGAATCATCATGATCATTATTCTTATCAAGATCGATCGCTATAAAAATCAATCGAAAAATCACGGTAATACTAAAACCTAAGATGAAAAAGTAAATGCAGCGATGGGCCGATGGCAGATAGTTGTACAACGTTGGCCAAAGGCTCTCCCAAAATTAGACAATTACTTACTAAGCTTAAAGTTTTGCAGCCATCGTTCAATCATAACACGCAACAAGTTTAAAGCACGCATGCACCGATTCATTGGTAGTGCTCGGATAGTAACACAGTTATTCGACCAGTGGAAAACGTTTGTGTTCAATTGAGTCAGAATCCTGTACTACTTTCAACCTAACAATTTGAACTATGACGACACCAATCACTCTTAGGGCGCTCAATGATCGTTATTAAACAATCATCCACCTAAAGAAGATTAAAAAATTATAAAATTACGACGGAAATAGGATATTTTTAGGTAATGCGATGTGTTGAGTAATGACATTATTACTGATCGTGTAAAGTCCGTTAAATGGAACGCAGCAATTACCTAATAGAAAGCTGGAACAGTTGTAATGAAAGCTGCTATTGACATTCTGGACGATAATTGTTGACACACACCAACTCACACAAAGCTCAAATACAAATTATTTACAATAATTTATCGTTAAATTTTATATTTTAATACATTTTTATATTTTATACCACTTTAAGTTGTACCTACTAATTAAAGAACTGAACCAAATGTGTTGAGTGCCATCTTTCTGAATTATAAATAATCTATATTAATATGCTGAACCTGTCATCTATGCAATAATAGAGTGATTTATAATCGTTACTACCATCTACTTATCGGCACTTTAAAACAAAAAATTTCAATCTTTCCAGTTCAATGGATTGTCAAAAAAGTTTTACAAACACTATAAACACGAAACAGCGAACTTGGAAACGTAAAACGAAATTCTGATTCTTTCTTTTGCTCGTCAACTTTCATCATAAACAGACGTGCTCGCACATGTGAAGTGAAAATATTATTAATTAGAAAAATGTTGTAATGTAAGTAAAGTGATTATATTTTGTGTAAAACATGACGGATAAAACTGATGATGAATTTTTTACCAATATTGATTCAGACGAGGTAATCGTAAACCGAGAAAAAAGAATTTTATCCGATGAGGAATTGAAAAAATTAAGTGAACAAAATTCAAGGCTGGTGCATGTGGCTAAGGCTACAAAATTAGAAGCAGATGCTCTAAAACATTGGGATCTCTTCTATAAACGCAATGAAACGCGATTCTTTAAAGATAGACGATGGACCACGCGGGAATTCAATGAACTCTTAGGTGTAGAACCACGCGGTAATGATCAGCAAGGCAATAGCGATGACGCGCAAGATGGCAGAATGAAATTGTTAGAAATTGGTTGTGGTGTTGGCAATTTAATATTTCCACTAATTGAAGAAAACAAAGCAAAATACTACATATACGCTTGTGATTTTTCACCACGTGCTGTGGAATTTGTTAAACAAAATCCTTTGTATGATGAATCGAAAGTGTTGGCTTTTCAATGTGACATCACTACAAACGATATATTCAATCACATCAAAGAAGAATCACTGGATATTATTACAATGATATTCGTGTTATCTGCGATACTTCCTAAACATCATGAAGCGGTTTTTAGAACCATACATAAATTACTTAAGCCTTGTGGCAAAATATTATTCAGAGATTATGGCATTTATGACATGGCACAGATTCGGTTCAAGCCGGGACATAAAATTGCAGATAATTTATACATGCGACAAGATGGTACGACCAGTTACTTTTTTTCGGAAGAGGAATTATCTGGCATACTCGAAAAATGTGGCTTTCATATCATAGAAAACAACTATGTTCATAGGCGTACAATAAATCCAAAAGAGAATATCAATGTGGAACGAATATTTCTGCAAGGAAAATTTTTGAAACCATTTTAAGGTGAGAACACAAATAATTTGTATGTACTTTATAATATTGATGAGTGTTCTTATATTTAATTGAAATTTATTAATGAAAACTAATAAGAACGGCCAACTGAATTATATTAATAAATTAATTACATTTTTGATAATGGTACGATATAAATTAATACATAATTTTTTCAACTTTTCAGCTCTTCTTTCAAGATTATCGATTGGGTTTAAATGAAGATTCCATTTTAAGGTAATTATCGTTGTACATTTATTATATCAATCAAAAATTTCAATGATGACAAAATTAATCATAGCTAAATACCGTGATTGATACACCCTACTAATGCCAAAAGGATTCTGAAATACTTATATCACATAAAATAAATGTATTTTTGTTGGCCGTTGTTAATAATGCGTTTTATTTACTTCCAGGTGCTGCAGGCACGGCTAATACACGGAATGGAATAACTAGGCAAAATTTGTATTCATGTAAGTACGAACAACTTGTAATTTACATAAATATAACAATGATGACTGTATAGTTCATTTGATTAAACCATGAGAACAAACTATAGCAAGGTCTTTCGCTCCTATCTGATTTACAAAATCGATAAATTATTAGTTTTAATAAGTCCAAATTTTAATTGATTTTCATATATTTCCAGATTTCATGTTTTGGGAGGTGGAACTATAGATATGCGGGAGATTTATCGTATAAAAAGTAAGAATAAGTTTTTTGTATAATAGAATCAGTTTTCTATTGTGATGATCTGAGATCTCGGTCTCCCTCTTCTGAGATCGAACCCTATATAAAAACCATGCTGTCACAACAATACTGATTTTTAATTATATAAATATTTTAATTCATTTTTCGTAAATTTAAATAAAAATTAGATATTTTTTTTCAGGTAATATTGTGAGGACATTCGGAAAATTTTACTTGTTTTGACAATTTTAAATAAAACTAAGTTTTACATAAATTAAATTGTATTGTTTTTTTATTTTTTTTTGTTATATGTCACTTCAGAAATGATATCTAAAGGCTTAAGTAACACAGTCCTATAAAATCTAGAACGGAATTTTCTGTCTGAATCACCAATCATTCCGGAAATATTTTTCCACTATGGAAATTCATGGGGTAAGAAAATTATGACAATTTGAAACGATTCCCGGCAGGGACCCACACACCTTATTATTGAAATATGAGGTTGCGTTATTCTCTGTCGGGATGCCTAAAGGCATTGGAAAAATTGGACGAGAGCATTTACCAGCTTACCTGCAAGGTAACAGAATATCCCTTTAGTATTGCATTCTTATCTATTGTACATTCCTATTGGGATCACGTAAAGTGAAGATGTTTTGATAAATAAGAAATTTTTAAGGGCAAGGATGTCAATTGTAAAAGAGATGCGTTCGAGTGATCCGCCTCTAGATGTCCGAAATTGTAACTTCAAATTTTTATTTTGTTTTATCCCAAGTGATGATTCGCAGGTTGTATCAACAATTATTTTCTCTACCCGTGTTCTCGTATTATTATGTACTGTCAATTAATAAAAAATGGGTTAATGCTGCGTTCGGGGCCAGAAAACGAGCTAACTGAATCTTCACACACGCAGAAACCTAAAAGCACCTCCACGTGTGCTTAGGATATAACAACCGGGCTAGTATTTTTGCTTGTTCAAAATTATGAAGGTCTTTCATGCTCATACCTTCCGTTGGTAGATTAGTAACTTCCGTTGGCGGAGGGGGCGTCTTCCACCTTGAGGAATGACCCTAGTCAACTTCGATAATTTGTTTGTTCTTGCAATTGGAAATAAACCATCTGGAATAGCCAATTAACGAACCAGCAAGTGATATTTATTTTCTCATTCGTCTCGTTTCATGGAGTGTGGCAGGTAGACGAAGATTTAGGGACATGGAATATCGTACTCTCCAATCATTTTGAATTTTCCTGAGGCTTTCGCGACGCAGCTGTTGGATTTAACCTTATCGTTGTGGCCTCGTCCGCATAGTTAGCGTTCAACCTGTGGTTCAACTAACCATTTTTCGTTCTGTGGCCCGGAAATTTTGGACTTATGCCGCGCACATAAGAAGCTCCGTTACCGTATTGATGCAGAGATCTTTCAGCGTTAGCATTTGGTGGTTTCAACCTGACAGCCTTCATCACGTCATTGTAAAGAGACGGTGGTTCGGTCGGTGGACCTAAGTTTCCTTTTATTTCTTGGCCCTTGGTAACTCGTTCTGAAGAAAGGATTTTTTAAGCCGGTCAAAACCGTTTGTATGGCTGGGCCCTTCCTTGGCTTAAATTTCATTGTATTAAAATCGCAAGGCACTTCTACGCGCTTCCATAGAACACCTTTTCTTCTTCTTGCCTTCAAGTAACAAACTTTATCAATCCGTCTCTGACGAATGGTAGATGAATGTGGACATGTTTTTCACATATTATCACGTTGATGCTTTGATGGTTTTCCGTGGATAATTCCTAATGGTTCTTGGCCTTCGTGTTGGTTTTTGTTACCAATACAATCAAAGCAGTAAGTTTGACTAGGAAAACGAAAGTCCTCACAACCAAGAATGTGCTAAGGCGACTTTAATCTGGGGGATGTCAGGTATCCAGAGTTCCGCCCTATGTAGTGCGGAGCGTGTGTGTCCTTTTTGGGGATTGCCGATTATTTTATCGATATTATCTCCTTTAGATCTGTCAAATTCTGCTAGGCATGGCCATATCGGATAAATTGGTTGTTCGCCCGTTTAAAAGCAGTGAAACAACAGAAGTATTTAAAGTTTAACACTCCATGGTTTCTAGGAACGTTAAATCTCCTTCATCCACAATTTTAAATGAATGAGGAAACTATAGTCAAACGTAATCCTGAACAAAACTACTAACAAACGTTTTTTGTGATAAATGAAAACCGAATCTATTGTACTACGGAACGGATTCTATAGTTGTTTGGTATAAGTGGTATGGTAATGTTTGTTTTTCTGTTGTATGTAACAGTAGAGTTATTCTAGTGGACTGTGCATGACATCTAAGAAATCGAGAAATTTCACAATTTAATGTATGATGGCTCTTGGCCGGATTTAGTCTACATTGTGACTCAGGAACTCGACTCGTGAGTCGTGTCTACTAATTTGATTTAAAATATTAAGATACAGCAAATTAATTACAGTTGGTCGACACATAAAATTGTTACAACTTGCGTTTAAAATTGTTTATGATTAGAAAAATCATGTTCGTTACAATTTGTTTTGTGGTTGTGTCTATTTTTCTGAAGAAACTTACAATTTCTTAAACTCCTGCTCAGTTCTTTTATTCCATTAGACTCAAGTATTTTTGGTGAATCGATTTCATCCAGTTCTCAACAAACGAACACTTGAACAGCTCTCGTCTATTTCGGGAATCGGGAGTGCTTTCCCGTATATATTTCCCGCACCCAGAAAGGGTGCTAAATAATGATTTAAGAAACTGCAGAATAAATATTTGTACAAGCATTCTAGGGTTTTGTATAGTCTGATGGAATCAAAGGCAAAGCCTGTGTAACAAAATCAATCTGCTTGTGATTTTCAATCTCTTTAATCGTACTGCGGTTAATCTTTATAGCATAAAACCATGATGACCTAATGAAATGTATCGGATTACCTGTTCGAATAACATTGGGATTTATGAAATATCATTCGACTGTCAACCCATATATAAGCGGTAAAGGATATGAATTCAGCTTAGAGCTCCAACCGCTTGCACTTGATTACATTCAATTCGATCATTCGGTCAATTTAGTTGTCTTTAGTCGTCACATCTCCCGCTGTATGGCAGGGGATACGGCATAATGACGTTGTTTGACTGGACTAGCTTCCCCTACGTCAATGGTGAACGAGTCCGGTGCGACCAAGACCTTGTCTTTCGAAGCTCGAAAAATTATCAATCACCTTGTTTAGTTTTAGGCGTTGCTCGTTAGTAAGTTCATGCTGGTAATTAGGAAAAGAAGTTTTATTTGAAAGGAAAGATGAAGTAACTTCCAAGACAAAACTTGAGCGTATGCCAAATGTTTCCCAAAAATCATAACCATATAAAGTTTGGCTTAGCGTTGGAACTACAAATAAACGCGGAGAATTTTTCGTGGGAGCCACACGCAGTTTGAATAGACGCGTTGACAGGATGGAGATATAGCTGGTGATCATTAATGAATTCCTCTAAATTTTTGCCAAGCGCACAATTAAATATTTTAAAGTTGGCCCCGCTGTCAAGTACACCAGCAATTATTATTCTCTGAAGTAGGGTTCGAGCTAATAATATATTTTGTTAATAGCGGACAAATACGTTTCCGGGTTTTAAAATATTTAGAAGAGAGTGACATCATCGAGCGGGAGCTAAAAAATAGCGATGTAGGTAATAAAGTTGATTTGATTATGGGATTAGTTTTGACGAGCTCTGAGGATTCGTTGGGCTGGTAGGAGGCCTGGTTAGAATCTGTCGAGAAAGATTGACCTCCTGATGTAATGTTTCTCGAGGTTCGGGTGGAACCTGGAGCAATAATTACGATGTGGTTTAAGCACATCTGGCGTCCCATATAAGTATGGCAAACTTACTTTCAAAATCTGTTAAATCAGAATGATAAAGTCCCCATCAGAGTAATTGCTCCACCAGGTGAAGTGAGGTTTTCGTCGAATATCCCACAGTAAAAAAGTAGATGCAGCTATTAGTAGATTGAAAAATGGAAAGGCACCTAGTCTTGACGAAATCCCTGTAGAATTGATTAAGCTCGGAGGCATTGCTTTTGCATCAAATCTATACAATTTCATTGTCTCTATCTGCAAAAAAACGGCTACCATCTTAAATGTGAAAGCTATCGTGTCATATCTCTATTGAACACTGACCACAGTACAAAGTGTTTACTAATGTTGTACTTGTCAGACTCATGTCTCTCGCCGAATTCATCATTGGCGACTGGCTGTGTGGTTTTCGTCTCAACCGATCAACCACTGACTAGTGCTTGTCCGCGAATACCTCTGAATCGCGCTCGTGTGTCTAGGAATTTCTAAGAAACTCGTGTCTCTGTGTAACGCAGACGTAGTCATCTGAGTCTGTCTGTAGGATCGTAATCGATGGAATTGTACCAAACTCCTATGAAATAACATCTGGTGTTCGACAGAGAGATGCAGTCGCAACTGACTAACTGACTAACTGTTCATTTTAACTTTTGCTCGAATACACAGCAAGAAAAGGAAAAATTGAACAAACTTCGCTCTGTATATTTGACAAATTAGCAATATCAAGGACAGATTCATATCGCTTGATCGCTACGCAAAATGACTTGGTTAGGAAGTAAACAGTAGCAAATCAAAATTCTTATCAAAACCCAGGAGTACCTCTACATATATCGCAGTCGTGCAAGCCCGCATTTTATAAAGCACTAATAAGATCTGTTCCGACTGTCGGAAGCGAGAGCCCGACTCTGACCGCTCAAGACTGTAGAATATTATCTACTTTTGAAATGAAGGTAATTCATTCCATCTATGGTAAAAAAAGAGTTCCAATAACAACCATAGCAAGTATACGTTTTAGAGCAATGTCTCGATTGCGCTGGTGTGACGACGTCGAACAAGATCTTCGTATAATAGGATGTCGAAACTGGAGGGCGAGAGTGATGGATCGAATTGGATGGAGGACCACTGTGCAGACGACAAAATCCCTTCTCATGGCATGTGAAAGCTAGAAAGAGGGAGAGAAAGAGAAAGAGAGAACATGTTAATTACCTTAAATAATGTTCAAACCAACGAATAGGTTAATTAGTATTGCTACTAATATAAAAGTACCAACATTAATATTTTGTTAGTCTAAACAATAATATGAATTTTTTATAATGGGTTGGAGAGAAAGATATCCATTATTTTTTCGCTAGATGGATTTAGTGACATATATCTCGTGATGCATTTGTCGCAGTAGACCATACTTATACTTGTTGGAAAGGGGGGATTCATGTACTAAAAAAATTATTTTGTCATTGTTTTGATTGTGTCAAACAAAGTGTGTGTAAACAAAGACAAAATTCGCTATATTTTGCTAATTTTGTATCGATAAAGGCGAAAACGCAAGTCAGGCGGCTGAAATTGTGAATGGTGTCTACGTTTCCGATTCTGTCACAGCCAATCCGCGCGGTTGGTCGACTCCGTTCCGGTAATTTTGATATCAAAGATGCACCACACACTGAAAGGCTGTCGTCGAAAATGTCGATAAATTCGTGTAAATTACCAAAGTAGACCGACATGCAAGCTGTCGTGGCATCGCCCAAAAGCTGAAGATCGATCACAAAATAGTTTTAAACCATTTCCATAAAGCTGGCTTCAAAAAATCCTCGATGTTTGGGTGCCGCACGAGTTGGCGCTTAAAAACGTGATGTACCGTGTTTCGGTAAATCGAGCCATTTCTGAAGTGAATGGTGACTGAGGACGGGAAATGGGTCATATACGAGAAGGTCAAGTGAAAACGATCATGATCGAAGGCCGACGAAGCGGCCCAAAAGGTGGTCAAACCAGGATTAGACTAACTAAGCAATTAGACTAACTGAAGTCAGCAGTCGACCAGAAGCGGCAAGAATTAGCCAATAGAAGAGGCGTCGCGTTCCACCAGTACTACGCCAGGCCTCACATTTCCATGATGATCTGCCAGAGGTTCCGGGAGATTGGTTGAAGGTTATTATGCATCCACATGTCCATGGCAAACGCTCTTTGTGGTGTAAAAATGGCCTTAAAATCTGCTCGTGAAAACTGGTTATCTCAGTTTTTTGGGGACAAGACGTTTTGGAAAAGCAGCATAATGAAATTGCCTTCTAAATGGCAACGAGTTATCGGAAAAACGGCGCACATTTGAGCCAAAACGAATGATTGTAGCCATATAAAGCCCCGAAGTGGACGTAAAAATATTGGATTTTTATCCCCAACATTTTATAAATGAAATATATGGAACTAATAAATCGAATTTTTATGAACAATCAAAGTCTCTGAATTAATCAATGGTGGATTAGCACCGATCCACGATAGGCGTGCTATTCCGATTACAACAGATATGCTCGATGACAAAGCCACCGCCATCCTATGGACGTATTCCATTTAGAAAGACATTCTAGAACTTCAACCCATATTCATTAAAGAATCCAACTTACGAGTTATTACTAAAATTTCATTATGATTCATGTTTATTATAAACATGATGCCCTATTTCATTCAGAAGAAATAACTTCGGAGCTATAACCTAAATTCGTTTTCTCAGTTCCATTCTTCACAAACTAAATAAATTACAACTGCACACAATTTTATTGAAAATTCGCACTTTAACCTTAACAAATATACGTACACAGAAGAAACATTTTCTTTGGAAGAAAATTAATTAATAATTATTCATTTATTATAAATTGTAAAATGCGTAAGTGGTCTCGACCATATCACCCGTAACAGGTACATATTCTAAAAAGTTTTACCTACCTATCTGCTATATATTACAAGTGGCAATTTCAACATCCAATATAATTCTATTGTTATACAGATGTCGTTAAACATCATACAAAAGAATTTCTCTTTAGCATAAATTTGACATGATTCACTTTTTTTATTAATAAAATTCTATAATGCCGCGCCGCAATGTCTACACATTTAGTACTGTGCAGAAAATGAGGTGATGAAGTTATACTATTATTTCCATTAAAATAAATACCACAACAATTCGGCTCAATAAAATAGTGAAATTATTAGTATTTTAGTTTTCACATTTCAAAATTAATTTACCGGTGTTGTAATATAAGTATAAGGTGTATTTTTATTAGAGTGAGTATTATTTATCGACACATATGACATGATTTTATATATTTGTTCTACGAGACATCTTGAACTTTATATAGTGCCTTGTTCTACATAATTCAAGTGAAAACATGTGTTGTATAAGGAAATTCAAGTTACGTTAGTCCTTATTCCTTATAAAACATATTATATATGATTATGTATTTTGTTATGGCATGTTGTTATATTTTATAGGTTTCGTTTTCAATTCAGCATAATTTATTTTAAATGGGTTAATCGAATTAAGGATACGAGGTATTTTCTTTTCCTTTTACGCAAAAGGGTTTTATATCTTATGTTTGCCTAGAGGAGGGGTGATAAGGACGTGACGTAAGACGTATTATTGCATCACACTTTTTTAATACATCGATTTTTTGTAATAAATGTGTTATTGTGTTTAAGTGAAAGTTATTTCCGTATTTGCAGTCCTTGATTAGTAAATCGATTTTTATGAATTTGTATACGTATCCTGATTTATTGCGGATCTAATTGAATGTGAAACATCCTATCAAAACTAATTTCCTTTCATTTTTATTTTATGCAATACTATTATTAATTGAATTTTATTTGTGGCTCATTTTGAGGAGGTATTAAAAACTTGAACGGCGCCAAAATGTCCTCTTTATTTATTACTAATATTAAAATACCTAAACTTGTTTACACGAAACTAAACATATTTTTCGAATTTATTGGTACTTGATATGGAACATTTCAGAAATTGTATCGGAGTTTTTTTCAATTGGGAATGGACCGCAATTTACAATACTAAGTATACAATCATCACCAGTAGTGTAGTATACAACCATCATCCTGCGAAGTAAACAAACCGAGATGGACGGACTCGTCTACTTAGTTAGTGGATACACTAAACTTTCGCCTGTATTCTAAAATAGCAGAGAGTAAATAATAGAATCATTATTTTTACCACACACGAATAACCTGTACCATTCTAAAGGTACAATACTAAGGAATATTCTGAAGTCTACCTACAGAGAAGCAAAATTCGTTTATGGAAGACCACACCTATAACAAATGGTTACCCAACTATATAGTGGGCTCAAATTTATCATACCAGCCCTTACCCCTAAAAATAGGTTATAATCAATGGTATTATCTTTCTGGACAACGGCCACCTGAATTTATTACTACAGCCAACACTATATTCTAGTAAATTCAAGCGTGATCATTATTCGTACAGGAAGGTAATTTTTTGTATTATGAACAATTTTTGTAAGTCTATTGATATAAATCGGTATTGTTAGAAATTTTAGGATGGTACCTGTACAGGAAATCAGTTGGATTCATTATAACTGTTTAAGATATTAGGCTGCTATAATAAACTTTGAAGTGGTCATTTCGGGAGAAGGAAAGCAAGTTCATATGAGCGTTATGAGACAACCCATTTTTAAGGATGTGAGCTATTCTAATAAATTCGAGGTTGATCATTACATGTATAGGAAATCTGATTCATTACAGTCGATTTTAGGGATGTAAGATGTAAGCCAATGTAATAAAATCCTGGATTTGGATAGAATTGTTCATCAAATGTTCTTCGTCATCGTTCCACCCGGAACGAATCGTTCGGATTTTTGGTAGAACTATCACTCTCCTTCTTTCGTGTTTGATGGTTCTCTAAGCTATTTTTGTTGGTATCAGTAGATTAAAATTTTTGATTATCTATTATGATTATTAGATTTCTTGACAGTTTTAGTTCATATGATTCCCAGTCAAATGGATTTGATGTAATTGACATGGATAATTGTTTGTATCTTTATTGGCTATACCTTGTGATGTTTTGGTTTTCCTTTTATCCAAACAAACTCCGCCATAGAATGTTGTCTTTGTTGTTAAAATTAAAAGCTTTTCTCGCTTCGGAAGTTAGATTTTTAGACGTCATATACCTTTGTTTTTGCAGAAGTAGTCCTAACGATCGGGTTTGGATCCGCCACATAACCTCCAGTTACCGTCTTTTTTAACGTCATGTGAAGTGGACTGGCCCAATTACTATTATTTTGATTGCCAGCAAGCTCCTTGTGCCAACCAAATGTCGATCTCTGGGTTGGGCATGGTCATTTTGTCTGTATTTAAGCATCGAACGGTTGTCTCGATTCAATGAGTAATTATGTGTTTTATAGTGATTAAATTTAATGATTCATGCGTAATCGCTTTGAACTCATGTAATGGCTCGGTAATTCTGAAGTTGTATTGGTTTCCCGTTGTAATCATATTGGTATTTGAATCAATGAGTTTTTGTGCTTGACTCGACTATTAAACCAAAATGCGATGAGAAGTCCGCACCTAATATGCATCGATGTACATTTGCGATTATACATTTCCAAGTCAATGGTCTACGAAGTCCAATATTAAGAATTAAATTTTTGTTCCCATATGTATTGATTGTTGAAGAATTTGGCGCATATGATTTGAAGGTCGAAGGTTTGGCTAATTGAAAATTTGTTGCGAAACCTCAGCACTGATGTCACTAAAAATTGGAGTTTATATTGTGAATCATTTATGATAAAGCGGCTGTTAGAATTTTTACTTCCGTCGCTTGCCGAGCATGAGGTGCGGTGCCTAATGGTTTTCCAATTTGGTTATTAGTGGGATGACGTGACCAAAACTGCATGGTTTTAAACATTTTTTGCTCGAGATCCGTGTTTGATATGATAACTACACATCACACGCTCGGTTACTTGCCTCTTCGAACGAGATTGGCTGCGGTATCGATTAATATTTTTTGAACTTGAAGTTTGTAACCGATTAAATAGTAGTTGTTGCGCCAATACATTGATCTGATAAACTAAATCATTTTGCCGTGCATTGTTGTTAATTTTTGCTGATACATTCAAATTATACGGCTGCTAATTGAGTCAAATTTGAATCATCCAAACAACATAATATCTCTTGTGCATGGTGGCGGAATTCGTTGCAACCACAAGTTCCACAGAACCGGTTCAGTAACTTGTCCGATGTATATTGTTTTCATCTTTCTTAAGGAGGGTGCCTCACCTTAAAGGTGACCATACCGCTACCGCTTTGAAATTGTGTGTCCAACTAAGTGAACTCTCTAGATCATCTCGGTTGAATGGGGCGTATTTAATCGAAACTTTGTATACGTTAGTTGAATCAACAATTTGGGCACTTGCCTCGTTGTCACTACCGTTATCACAACATTGTCCAAACAAGCCGTAAATTTAATTTAATTTGACGCAATTATTACACCAATCATGGTGACCAGAATACGTGCTGGTTAGACTATTTAGTTAATTTTACAGAGACCGACACCAAAGGAAAAATGAAAAAAAGGTGAGTATTCACTTACCTTCTGCCAAATTCACATCTGGTTACGTTGATCTGGATATCGTCTAAATGATTGAACTTCCTGGAGTTTGAGTTTCGTATTGAGGACAAATTCAATCGTGCGCCTACCACTGATGAGGGCTATGACCCCGATTAAACTGACTATGTCGGTTTACGTCAATTCAAACTGAGCGTTTTCCGCTGGCGAGGGCCATGATCTCAGGTTAATTAACGTTTCTTATGTAGTACGTTGTTTGTCTTTGGTCAGATAATAATTGCTGATGATTGTGCTGGTTACCTCAGGGCAGATTGCCCTTTCGAAATGCTGTTGCTGCTTGCTCCAACGATTGTTATCTCGAAAATTGTCTAGAACTGCATATTGCTGACGAAGAGATTGATCTGGTGTGATATTGTGTTGAAGAGACTTGGCCGCCGCTGCTTGCTTTCACGCATATAACCAACTGGTGATCAACGTTTAAAATTGTTGACGTTGAGGATGTTGCAGTGTATAGTGTCGTATTAAAATGATAGATAAATATTGCCGCAGGCTATATTTAGACCACAGACTTACTGTTGATCAAATGTCTCGGCGACCACGCTGGAGTCACCAATGTCCCACTATTTAAATGTTTATTTTCACACACACTTCGTATTTTAAAAATTTCTGAATTTATTTTAGAGATTTTATACAATATTTGTTAGTTTAACAAATATGAATCTAAGTTTAATTTACATTGATTTGGTCATTCTTAATTTTATATATAATCGTCTAATTTATGAACTTATTGATTTTACGGTCTGAGGCCTAATGAATATTAACGGTGTTTTTCATTTGGTGATTTTTTGTTCGTTATTATTTTTGTCATGACACGCTGCTTGTCTTGCATAATTAAATAAGCAGGGTTGCAAATATATCGAATATTTACTAGATTTAAATCCTTGCTCATTTTAAATATTTGCTCAGTTAAATTTTGTAATATGTAGACCGCCAAAGTGTAATTCTGCAATAGACAAACTCCACGTAGATTATATAACATGTCCATTTGAGTCATGTTACTCTAAACGTTTTTTTATCAATCTGTTCTGAGGCCGAAGCACTCCCAACTCGTTCGCGATTCGCATTCCACGTCCTACCTCGCGCAGAAGGCCAAATGAGGACGTACGACCATAGGCCTGATTTCTTTATCTTGCTCCAGCAACCTCTAGTACTGATGTGACAGATGAGTCGGCGTATGAGTTCTGTTTTGGTATAGTTTGGCTTATTGTAGGCCTAAAATTGTCTCGTCCGTCAAAGCGTTGCCTAAGCAATGCACCGCAAAGTGTAGTACCTATTGATTATATTTACCATTGAGTCCATTCTATCTCAACTAAATTAATATTACATATCATAACATTAAACGAACAATATACATCAACAATATCTAATAATATTACACATCAGTTCTGCTATTCTACACAGGAGCAAGGTGTTCATTTTCATCACCGGTCGTAATCACATGATGAGAATATCCTTTGATATCCTGCCCCTATCGAGATTCGAATCCGGTACCTCCCCACCCAAACTCCAAAGCTTTAACTATGCCGTTTGGTTGGTGATACTCGATAGGTAAATCCTTTGAAACGCATAAATATAGATGAATTCAATGATTTGTTTGTTGATAACATAGTATGCTGCTGGTATTATGTTGTGGTTAGAAATTTAAACAAAGTCAATAAATTTGCCTACCTTGGTGGTACACCAACTAAAACGGGCGAAGAACAGATGAAGAGACAACAAACGAATCAACAAAGGCACAACAACATTCAACTTGTTGCTCAAAGTCTAGAACATTTCTGTTCTGTCCCGCAACACCAAGTTAAGTATATTTAAGATAGTGAAATAGTTATTAGCTATGTTTCTTGACGTATGGTCTGATCCGGTTCAGTTCATGTTTCGTAAAACAACACAAAGACGCTTACTAGATTTCAAATCAAAATTTATGATCTGAAATAAAATTTGGATCAAGTTTTTCATATAAAATTTGAACTGATCCGGATCAATGGATGTCATGAAACACGGTTATTATGTGGAACCGGGTTTGTTCCATTGTTTCACAAAAAATATAAACAGGCTGGCATAAAAATTCAAATTAATTCGTTAAAACCGATAGAATTGTTGTTTGTTTTCCATATGAAATTTGAACACCACCGCTACCACTGTGCTGAATTGGTTCGCAGCTGCGTATGCATTTTTTCGAAATTAAGCATAATCGATAGTGAGCCCATCTACTTTGGTATAAATACTTCAGAGAGCACCACCGATACGTAGAATATCAAAATTAAAATGAAGCCACATGGCAACATTCGTTAAGGAACTGTTCGATTTAGCTGTTCATAAACCTCAAATTTTGTCTTAGTGTACCATCACGCATTTTGATGACATTTATCACGCATTGTAAATAATTGTATATCATTAGTTCCGGTGTGTAAACAAATCCTATATGAAATAATATTTATGTGGTTTGTATAACCAACCTAACAATAAATTATGGCATTAAGATTTTTAATGGAATGATTGGCATATAGAAAATGGAAATGCGAAGTTTATTATAAAATCAAATATGATTTATAGGCGACACATGAAAGTACCTTTCCTGATGTCTTATACATTTTTATGTGCTTAGATAACAGCCGGTTCCATTTTGTAGTACCACAGGCATCTACATATTTAATGCTACATAGCTAATATCTAGTGGTATGTAAATTATTTCTCATACGTAATGATTTATAATAGACGTTAAATATTAACTGGATATTAAATATTTGCCTTAATCGTAAGAAATTATACTCGCTGATTTCACACCACACAAATAAATCGTTTCATAGCTATTTGTCACGCGACACGATTTCCAAATTATGTGTTACACACTATTTTCGTGTGTCCATGTCCAGGCTCTTTTTATAGTAAGTGTGTAAATAAATTTATATTGTCTAGTATCATAAATAAATATTAATAAATTAATAAGGTAACGCAATTTAGCCAAGGTTATTAAAAGTGCCCTATATCGTTATTTTGTGTCTGTGTATAGATAGTACTAGCTTGACGGGTGCGTAGAGCTAGTGAACACCAACAAAAGAAAAAGCCCCCCAAGACATATTTACTGAAAGAAGTTTTATAGTTCTAACATGTAGATAGGATTCAATACCGAGATCAGGGAAAGAGTTGTCTATTTTGGTTGGTTTAATTAAATCAAAAATGAAATTGGGAAAGGCCTAAAACCACCACAGATCAACGCATAATACAATGGCGAATTTGATCAAAATCGGTATCGGTACTGTGTGTTCCATATAAAAAAATCGGTATAGTTTCTCAGACATTACTTTTTTATTTTAAATCGTAGAGAAGACGACACCTATCAAACGATATGAACCGCTAGTTGAACCATCGAATAGTTTCTGACTTCTATGGACTATTTCTCAACTCCTAGGCATAGAGAAATTCAAAAAAACATTATAAATGTTGTTTAAACATTCATCCATCAAACGATGTGCACCGCACAAAAAAATCTCTACATTTTTACTCTCAACCCCGAAAATTTCGATTGTTATGACAGTTTTTAACTATCGTGATAGTACAAATTTTCGGGGCTGAGAGTAAAAATGTCGTGATTTTTTGGGCTGAGTGTAGAAAATGTCATGATAGCAATACTTTTGTTGCCATCGCATTCGAATGAGACTGAATTTAGCCTATCTTCACACATTTATGAAAATTGGCCTTACTTCACAAACATGTTTTTATAAGTACATATTATTTATACTCTCAGCCCCGAAAATTTCAGCTGTCATGACAGTTTTTTACTATCGTGATAGCAAGTATTTTCGGGGCTGAGAGTAAAATTGTGGAGATTTTTTTTGGCTGAGAGTAAAAAGTGTCATGATAACAACAATCAGTATTGTCATCGCATTTTTCGGGGATGGAATTTGGAATTCTGGAGAATTTTAAATCGTTAATACTAGAAATTAGTATGGATAATGATACATTTTTTCGAGAATAAGACTTCTTTAAAACATGCTCGTTTTACAATTTCATAAACGAACTGTTCAAGTTTCTTGTCTCCTAATTAAGTGTTTCATGATCGAGTTTCAGTACTGGAATCGAGATCTATGCGAGTACACACACACTTAACTTTACTTTGTTGCTCGTAATTAGTTCTTGCTATATTTCAGGTGATGTGTTTAAGTAACTTCCATACATTGATTCAAGCTTAAATAGTTTGCGAAGGAAGCAAAACGCAATTGCTCCTTTTGATAGAATTCCTGGTTTACCCCATGGGTTTTTTGAGGCATTTAATGTGGGTGCTTTACGAGTTTCACCAGAATGTGAACTATTTTAATTACATGCGGAACTGTATTCCAAACATGGGTTAATTCAATCGAAATCAGTTATCATCCCGCGATAGAAAATCTCATTCACCCATAATCTTTATTCTGGACTCGATGGTGTATGTCCATAATAGTCTCTAAAAATGTACCAATATTTTGGCCAAGCCCAGGAGATCTGCAATTTTTCTATCAATATGGAAGGATTAATTTACAATGGAAAAATATAAAGGTTTATTAGGACTCGTTCCAGTCGCTTGTAATTTTTCGTGTCCTGTGAGAAAGCCACGAATTGCTAAGCTAAAACTGAAAGAGAATTGAGGCTTCTAACTCAGTTGCATTGTTTCCTAACACGGCAAATTATCAGCAACGTCGGAATTTTAAAATTTAGCACATTCCACAAGACTTAAGTTATTGGCTGATTTAACCATGTTCTAAATTTGAAATAACGGTAAAAATGAACGTCATTTGTCAGATATCAAAAGCACATTTCAAAACCAATCTAGTTCCTTCCAAATAGAATAAATATATGAACTGCTTTCAACGATTGCTTATTTCAGTGTATTTTAATTAAAATCGATTTAAAGAATACTGATATCTATAGTATCATAACATTACATGCCAGAACATCGCCGAGAACTAATTTTAAAATCTCATTTGCAGTCAACATACCGAATTTAATCCAAATAAGTTAAGAAATAACTTTGGCCAGTCACAGTTTGCCGTTTATTCCAGCACCAGAAATTATTTAATCCCATTTCACCCCCATCCAGCTATGATGTCATAGCACCTAATGCCTTACCTCATCAAACTACTCATATCGAAACCAACCTGTACTTTCAACGAAGCGTGGAATATACTTAATTAGGAGGAGTGCTCCCAGAAATTTCATTCTACTGAGTATACCACATCAAATGGATGGTGGACTGCCTTGCCATCTCATTAATAGATAATCAGCAATTAAGGATAATTTCGACGTCAAGAAATGTCATTTTAGTGTTTTAGTTAAAACCTAACTGACCATAAAAATGTTAATATTCTTTGCTGATAAATACATTATACCCCAACCAGCCTAAGCTTGCCTTATCACGAATAGTTAGCTTGAAAGAAATTGCTGTATGGAAGGAGGTGGAAATAAAGTTTAACTTTCGTTTATCATAAACCCAACCATCTCTGACCCATCCATGAAGAAGTTAACATCACAAACATGTCTCTACTTTGTAAAGAGCTAAGTAATTTGTCTTATTACGTGACCACATAGAGATGGAATTGAGCATTAATCTGTGATCATTGTCATTTGTTCTGCGCCGCACTTTCATCAAGGACTTTAGTTAAATTTTACAATCCAATCTTTTTCAATGCCGTTTTACGGAAGAAGTGGAGAGACTTTCTTGTACCTTTATAAAACGTTAAATTTCCAGTTTGCTTTAATGGATCCACACAGATAAACTATCATGATCCTGCCTTTATCCGTTTTACCTATTAAACCTTTAAGTGGCTTACATGAAGGACCCAAGCCTTTAATCTGACGGTGACTTCTTTAATCGAACAAATTATCACAGAGGCAGTTCATTATAGTGCGCATGTTGCTTTTATCTAGCTTTTATCTCCCTTATCAATAATTTTTAGAGAATAGTGGATCCTTTGAAATTGCAATGAGAACTTTTACCCGCATCAGGTGTAAATATTACATTTACTTCAGACTACTTACTTTGACTGTGACTTTATGTTACTCTTGAAGATAATTCCGAGCAACGTTAAGAGGAGAATAGTGCTATCCGGCCTTTCCGATTTATATGGTTTGAAACAGCTATCTGTTTCAACTCACTTCACTCGTGTCCGTATATACTTCCCTGATAGATATGGCTTGTTGGCGTAATTTCGTAACAGAAAAATATTTTGATAATTTTTAGTAATAATATAAACATAATATAGAATATAATCTTCCTGGTCGTTTCCTATTTTAACCAAGAGCGACGGCAATGCTGCCTTGCAGTGGTGGAGGTTAATTTCAAATAACAAATATTTAGGTTTGCTCATCCGTCCTCCCGCGTAGTTTCATTAAACTCATCGTCTGGCTTTAAATTCTGTTGGGGCCTGTACCAAGTCATTTTCTCATTTGTTTCCATTCGAGTGAGAATTAGAGGGAACTTTGGACCATCATCACTTTTCTCATTTGTTTCTATTCGAGTGAGAATTAGAGGCAGCCAGTTATGCCTCAATGAAGTTTCCATAATCATTTTAATTTCAGAATAATAACAATCCCTTAAATCCTAACCAGCTTGCAAATCTGGTGGCATGCCGGCGGTAGATTTCCATATTACATATTCCGCACATTGATGCATCTTCAGTATCTTCTTTGAACCATACGGTTCCACAGTGATTCGAGCCCACCATCTAAGCCTAGACAGTATTTTCCCTCTATAGCGTTAATCCGCAATCTGATACCGAACCAGATCTCACCTTTGCTTAACTGTATGACGGAAGCGACGAATGATTGAAATGGGCTGCCATCTTAAAACAATTCCGATGCCATTCACCTTCTCTACAAGGAGAGCTTGTTTACGAGGTTTCCTCATGAATTTTAGAGAGGAGGTGGTCGGAGTTTTTAGACCTTCCTATTAGCGCCGTAGCATTCCTCTAGTTCCGAAACAACTTTATTTACAGATCAGTTTCCCGCATCCAAGTTGTTTAGGCCTTCTTAGGTGATTCCTCATAAAATCTATCTGCTTTTTGGGAAAAGAGTTTTTCGACGAACACCCTGTTCCAGCTGCATGGTGTTTTTGTTACATGATTTTTGAGCATTTAATTTTATTCCATCCTCTCGCTTGTGGGGGTGCGTGGAAAAGTAATAATTGAATTTCACTAGTAGAGACTACAGAGAATTCAAATTAATTATTAAATGATTTCTTCTTAAAACATGGTTTTCTCAAGCGCTGAGGCGTGGTAAGCTCTTTGAGAGAGTGGACACAAAATAATTTTATTTAAACTGAGGACCATTGGTTTTCCACAACAGTTTTCTTACATTGAAAGAAGCCTAAAATTATACCTCGTCACTTAATAAGTTCCCAGGGGGAAATTGCGGGGCATATAAAGGCAGACGAACTCTCTCGTCAAAGTAAAATTTGTTTTGCCTCAGCAACTCTTTGTAGAGCAAATGAACACATATCGCTTGGTACATATAAACTAATACTTCAGAAGGAAGCTATGAGATCAACGTACGGTAGTCGATCTAGCAGTACCTCATGCGTAATAACTAGGATGAAACTAGAAGTGCCCTGATCCGCACAGCTTCTTTTTAGGAATGGATTTTCGGTATTATTGCGGTAAACATTCGATCAGTGTAACTAATGCCCAACAAAATAATATTCCCGGGCCCGAGGAGACGCCTTACTGAAATGGTCTTACTGAAATTAGCAATTGAACCAAGTTTCAGGTTGGTTCAGCTATTGAATGACAGTGTATGTATCCAGTATTTTTGTTAACCACCCTATAACCTAACCTTACCTATGGAATAAGGTCAACTGGTTATTGATAAAATTCGGTATGTGGAAAATAATGTAATAGTTTTTTGCAAAAATAATTATTTAATGTCCTATAGCTCACTGTGTGGTGAAATAAAACCCTACCCTTTTATACAATTTTTTACTTAAAATTAGTCAAAGAATCACCCCTTAATGAATTAGCACCCCAAACTGAACCACCCAGTACTATACCACAACCAGAGATTAAGATTTCCTTTATCGTGATAATCCAGCTCCATTGACACTGCAATGGTTGAGGAGATGAGAAAAATGTTATCTTTAGTTCATCATAACCCCACTCTCATCTCTTCCGTCCATCTTTAAGACTCCTCATTCTGCTGAAAATAAAAGTTTTAAAGCTCTCAAATGTTTATTATCTAGTGCTTGAGTGGGTGTATTTGTGAGTGCACCACTAGTCTCGGGAGTACTTTTAAAGATTTTCGATTTAAAAAAATTTTTAAAGCTGTAACTGCGAGTTCCAAAGAAAATAGGATATAACTTTGCTTAGCAGTGCGTCTCCACTCGCAATCCTACCAGCAGGGGAGCCATCCAAGTAAGTCGTCACGATCATTCCTTTTAGCATATGACCTGACATTGTTAAAATAATTAAGCATTACCACATTTCGCAAATTTTATATCATTTCGCAAACTCTCTTTTTGGAAGGTTTTTGATCCTCACCCTATTTGTAAACCCCACTATAAAAATTCAATTTTGAAATTTTATTTTGTGAAGTAATTCCTTCTGGATCATATCTAAGTGAAAACACATCAGATTTAACAATTAGGTAAGATCTATGATCTATTAGGTAAGATGCGAGTGCTTGTCTTGCTACCTTGAATCTCAGGCACATGCAAAAATGCATTCTGCATCCTCAGGTATACATACACGTACAGATTGGACAAACAGGAGTATCATCGTGTACAAGCCTGTGTAAATATGGCGAAAAACACCCTTGTCTCATTGAATACAAATCAACGTTACCAGATTGCCGATTTAACCGAACAACTATTGAAGGTATAAAACGGGAAGCTCATATTTTCTTTTGTGATCAGCTTCGCTGTTTTGTCATCCAGTCATTACTCCAGATATTATCAGACTACAATAGACAGACACTTACTATACTATGATTTTTATCAATTCTTTGCAATAAGAGCAATTGGAGGCATTCCTTCTACATATGTTTCTACATCTGATATTATGTTAAGTCCACAGATCTCAGAATATTTTCCGATATAGTGATTAATTCTACCTCGTTTTAATGCAGAGTACTGTTCTGTTTGTTCTGCAAAGCCCATCATTTTTACTTCGTCGCAGGTATTACGCAGTAGTGGACCTAATACTAAGCCCATGGTACTGCCCAGCTACTTCGTTATCCCGAATTCCTGCATCCGTATTTTATTTTAGAATTTTATTTTGTAAATAATTCCTGACTATGATCCGAATTACGAAAAGTACCCGGGGTTAACCCAATATCATTTTTGAACTACAAAACAGGTAATAAAAAAATTCTTCTGATTTGTATTGCTTTAGCGATATTTACCACCAAGATTTTAGCATATATACGTTTTAGTATCTTGTCTGCTGGGCCTAGCATTTCTAGTTTTGGTTCTTGCTACTCTTAATAGATTTAAATCGAATCGAAACCTATGAAATTGGTAAATGGAACGTGAAAAAGGTTTCTCTTCCTCTTTCACACAAGCTGCGACAATCTTCTCTTCTTATCGCACAACATGTTCCCGTATATTGACTCATTCTACGAGTATCCTATAGGCGGATACAGTTATAAACCACTCTTCTAGACAAAGCTGCTGTTGAGATACGGGAGGGGGGGGGGAGGTGGGGTTTGCCAACAGTAAAGAGTATTTTATTAGTTTTGTATTTGTCTGTTTCATATAAATTGTTTAGACAGTAGAAATTTTATGTATAAATAAGAAAGTCGATTTAGATAAAAATAATGCAAAATTAAACATAATTTACAACCGTATAGTTCTCACTCTGATTATTTAAGCATGACAAGTGGTAATTTAAATAATCAGTATTAAACAAAATCAGAGCAGTGGCCTGATTTTAAAGCTGCATTACAGGCCCTTAAGTTGGCTTCCTTGAATACCTGCTATGCTTCTAGGTAAGCCTCATCTAATATTGTGACAAATATGTCGCAACTCATAGAGTTACTACAGATTAAAGTTAGGTCAATTAATCCTCTCCTGTTGCCTTTTTGATATTTATGTCCACTACCTCTTCTAATACTTCCTCTTTCCAGGTAATTTGTTCTTTAGATAATTTTTAAAAATACATATGTATTTTAATTTATAATTAATCAGAATCACGTTATCAAAATTTTATTAATGTTAATAATAACGACAAAGAAATTTTAAAAAATAAACATCAGCACTTAAGATCTGAGCCTTAATAAATGTTAATCAAACTCTGATGATAAATGTACACATTTTTGGTCAATTAATTTACAATAACGCTCTAAAGCTTTTCATAGTGGTAGATTGTTAACTTAAAAATTATCATTTACATGTTGCTGTACAAATATTGATTTGCACACACGAACTTATTTCATATATAACGGTAATGTACTCGTATGCGTAATGAACATTGGAAATACGTTTCACTTTCGTCGTACCATTGAAGAATCGTATTCGAATATTATTTACCAACTATTTTACTTACAGATGCTTATTGGGTTGCGAGCAGAATTTGAGGTAAGTCGCTCAGTAAGGTAAATCAAAATTTTAGAACACTTTACCTAAAAAACGTGCCAATTCTTAAGAAAATAAAACCATGTTAACGCTTCCTAAAGGGTACATTAACAGGAACCAACACACAATGGTTTGTAAGACATCTAAAGAAATTTAAAAATTATGTTTGTGACTACGCCAAAGGAGATAACTTCATCATATAAAAGCATAATAGTAGCGGTTTTCAATTAGAAGCAAATTTTAACCATCTTGGTACATGTAGCGCACCTAGCGGCACTTAAAAATCGAGTACGGCTATATTGACGATTGCCTATAAATTAAATTTTTTTTTTATTATCCCTGCAATCTGTTCTGGATGCAAGGCTCTCCCAACTCTTTCGCGGTTTGCTTTTTCCGTCCGTTCACTTTCTTCGCCAATGTCAACCAATTCGAGGACGTATGGTTATAGGTCCGATTTTATCACCATCTGCACATTGCATAGCTCTATGCCAGCCTATACTGGCCTGGAAAATGGGTCGGCCCATGAGTTTTGTACTCCGACGGGGGTCATAGATGTGTTCCATTTCATCACAGATCGTAATCTGTTGATGAAAATTCCCTTTGCATCCTGCCCCAATTGGGATTCGAACCACTGTGCCATTTGGTCGGTAAATTTTGATTTAGTTCAAAAAACAAAATTCTAGTAAAGAGTGTTTTTTAGAGGTTCACAATTTTAAATTAAAATATGACAACCACATTTTGAATATAAGTGAAACTAGCTTTATTGGATAGATAATTTTATGCCATTAATGCTTGAATATGATTTCAGTCAAGTGGCCGCCGCGGCTGGCGCGTACCTGACGTAATCTGGATTTACAATTTTCGGTCACTCTTCGCAGCAATTGCGGCCGTATCTCGCTAATAACTCGCCGAATGTTGTGTTCTCATTGTTCAATCGTCTCTGGTTTATCGGCGTAGACAAGTGACAGCATATCCGCAAAGAAATTAATCTAATGGAGTTAGATCACACGATCTCGGTGGCCAATTAATAATTTAAACTAGTCTTTCATCACATGTTTCTTTGAGTAAATTAATTGTATGTACTGTTGGAACCACATATCAGCAAGATTTATGCCAGCCAATTTGAGTACAAAAAAGTTATAAATAATGTCTCTATACCGTTCACCGTTGACTGTATCATTCCGCCCATCCTTGTTTTTGAAGACATAAAGCGCACCAAACAGTGATTTTCTCTGGATTTTGTTTGGAAAATCAACATAAATATCAATTTGTGCTTCATTGTGCGATGGTCGGATGGCTTTAATTCCTACACAAGTTGAATCTTATAAGCACGTAAACCAAGATCCTTAGATAAAATTTTCCATAAAGTGGATGGACACATCTCCAGTCGCTGAGAACGACGCCGAATTGATTGACTTACGGCGTCTATCGCTTGTTCGATACGCACTGTTTGACGTCTTACTAGATGCGTAACCGAACTTTATTTCGACAATTTTCAAGCGTTGCTCTGGCGTGAGTCTATTCGTTATGAAATGGCAAATCAACTTAAAGATGTGAACCTCTAAAAAACATCCTCTAAAATTAATTAAAATAACTGCTTAATTGTATTTATTTAGAATTTTTTAACAAATTTAGATTCTCCATCAGATGAGTATTTGCTTTAATTTTATATTCAATTTGACATTTTATAGAAAATTTTATCATTGTATCATTCGTTAATTATGTTAATCTCCTTTTAACGAAAAGTGATTGACACCTGACGGATTATTTTAGAACTAGAGAGAAAGGCGATTCTCAAAAACTAGTTTTAATGTAATATTAAACTTCATAGTTGACTATAATTCGACTGAATATTATGTAAAATGTTCAATTGTAAATATCACCTTTGGCTCGCATAGTAAGTGGCGCTATCTAGGCAGCGTTTAAAAGGCCATTAAGGAATTCTTAGGTCGTACATTTTAGTTTTGTTTTGATTTTCCTCAATAAAAACATCAGATTCAACGTTTCGTAGTTATTATTTTTTAAATAAATTCTATATAAAATAACAGTAAATTTTATCCAAAAAAGCAAATATATTTTTCAACTAATGCCCACCCACTCTAATTCTCTGCGAATGTAATAACACCCGTCAATTAATTTGTACAGACCATCAAAATAAAATCTTTTCTTCTACTGCTCTTCTACAGTGAATATTACTGTCCTTTAAAAGTCGTATCTCCTTAATTTTTTTTTCAAATATGTAAAATGGAAATGATCCCTTCTGTCAAATCTGGTCTGTAAGGTGGATGCGGTATTTCATTGAACCCGCAACCTCGTTGCATAATAATTATGTGTTGGTGCTTTGTTATGTAAAAGCAATATACTCTTATTTTCCATAATTTGACCTCGTCGTTTTCCGGATAGCAGTTTTCAATATATGCAAAAGGCCCGGATAATAAGCCCCTGTACATAAGACATAGATAAATACTTTCGATCATAGTGGTAAATCAAGTTTTTATCGTCAGTGACTATCTGGTTTATAAATTTAACCGTGTAGTCTTGACTCTCTTCTAAAACTATATTTAAATTGTCCACTCAATATTTTTGTTTTGTTCCATAATAAACATTCGTTTCCTCCGTCTTGCACTAACATTTGACAGCTTAAAATGATTGTGTAAAATTGTGGTAGCACTGTAAATTATCATATTTACTATCATACTTAATTTTGAAATGGTGATTCGGCTGTCTTCTAAGATCCTCGGTTAAAATTACCATTTCATGAGTAACAGAGTCTACCGGTCTTCCGCTGCGAGGGTATCTTCCAGTGACTTTAAAACTTTTTTGAATAGATGAACACACTTCGCTATTAATTTATAAGAAGAACTACGTTATCCGTAAATATTTTTCGTCGTCTTTCGATATCGTTAGAACTATTATTTTCTTTATAAGGAATTTAATCACAGTACGTTGTTCGATATTTTTAATTTTTTTTTTAATTTTTCAAAAAACGAGTTCATTAAATCACTCAAAAAATTGATATACTCCATATACTCCGTCAAAAATTCAAACCAAAACCTTCCACTTCTTGTGTCTTCGCTTTAACGTGATTTTTAGTACAGTATGTACTTGATTTACCAAGTGAGAGTTACTCAACCAGAAATTTTCTCGTTTTTTCAAATAACCCGACACGCTTATCTTCAGGAAAGATCGAGGTAGATTACGCAATGCAAAGCAGAGTGTCGTCGGCAGCCTAGTAAACGATATTAAAAACTCCATTTACTCATTATTTTCTCTATTTTTACGTTAGCCGTTCTGATAAAGTTGCTGTCTAGGTATTGGTTCAAGTAAATAATGTACTGCAGTTAGACCAAAATAGTGTATGGGCTGAATACTCTTTCACAATTTCTCTATTAGCTATCATAACATTTGAGCCATTAGGTAATTTTCTTATTATCCTAGGGCCAAATAAGTTTACATTTTATTACTAAACCACATAAATTATTCGTCAGTATAAGGACCAACCCCTACGCTGACCTAAACTACTTCTCATTGCATATAAGAGAATGGCATTTTACAACAGTCGCCGTTAAACGTGTCATGATAGTGAGTACATGCTTGTCCTGGACTATATCCTCTTCGTGTACGGTTGTTATGATGAACACACTTAAAATTCCACCACAGATAACAATCAATCACAGCCTGGAGCGGCGATGATGCCCGATTTAATCTAGCATCCATACTATATTTAAGGAAGAAAGATGAAAGATCAATTTCATAAAACTTATTTTTGTCTTTGAATATTTTGACTTTTAACTGCACTGTTAAATTAATTTATGCATGAAAGACATATTTGTCCGTTCAGTGAACAAAATATTTGAAGTTCAATTCAACTTCATATTTTTAGTTTGACCACAAGTCAGTAGATGTCAGCCAAATAGTTTTGTTCGAATAGTTTTTACCATTCCTATGGTGTTTTCACTTTGATTCATTATGGTTTTCGAATTATGGTTGCATTTAGAAAAAAATTGTATTTACTGATAGTCGGAAATTAACGTACTTTTTGGTTGATCAATTGTGGAAGTATTTATTATTGATAATGGACAATTAATCGTTCAATTACTACTGGCGTGAATTACAGTTAGTAGTCGTCGTTGTCGAGGAGTTATAGTTGCGATAACGTCAAAATTAGTAGGGAAGGCATAAACGCCCATTTACCGTGGATTTTTTCAATCTTATACTCTACTTGCCAACACTGGGATTTGGGAATCGGGTCTGTGGTGAACTATAGGCGACAGATAGTTCAAGCTGATGAAAACTGCATTGAAACAAAAAAATTAAGAAAATTACACTGTTAAACTTACTTTGTTTGTTGAAAATTTTAATTTTCGTACAAAAATGAAAGAGGAACATTTTGAACTTATATGTAACTTTATCCTTATAAACCCTTTGCAGATTCATATTTGTCACAAAGCACAATAAATTACCGATGGGATGCTAGATGCGGCATACTGGCATGCCATGGGGGATGTTCATTACCCCTCTGCCATACGCATGCGCAACTCACTACTAAAAATTGGTGTGGTTCAACAGATCAAAATATGAACTTCCTTCATTCCACAGCCTAGATAGTGTTTAATAGTGCCGAAAGGGTGTTAAAGCGGTGTTAAATAAAAATTTGTTAGACCGTTCGAAATGCAAGAAGAACATTATAATATTTAAAAAGGCGGCAGTCATTAAATTGGCAATATTGCATCGCTGGAGACCGTTAAAGAGACTGGCTTAATTCTTTCCAAATATGTACAATATTTTATTCGTGTTAATTTTTCTCGGTCCGCACAAATTAACCGTAATCTGCAGCTACTATTCTAGATTCGTGCAGCTTCAATCTTTAAAGCTAGGCTAATCTAAAATGTTACTTCTGTATATAAATAGTAGAATAATGAACGCAATTAGTCAGTCAGAAAAGAGATTTGGTAGGCGATAGTTTAAAAGTGAAAGTAAATAATGCGAATAACTATTATGGTTTAAATGATAATTAACTTTTATTGTAAACTAGCAAAATGGCGTGCTTCGCGCCCCCGTCAGGTTAGTGAGCGCTGTGTGCTCAACTGAGACCTCGGTGCTTTGCTCCTCGATAACAGCGCTCACGCACCTTTTCATACGAGTATCACTAACTAATTCAACAAATAGTTTTAAGATCAAGATGTTATAATAATCTTAAATAATTTTAAATAGTAGACAATTTTATGGGCAGTACGAGAATTATATCTTTATTGGCCACATATTATTTATAAGTTCTACATTTCACGTTTTTGGATATGTTTTCATCTTTGTCATACAATACTGTTTAAAAGAACTACCATACGAAATATTTAATTAAAGGCTGAAGCTCTTCATCACACATAATCACTTGTGAACCCAAAACCATTTGCAAATATTTTTTCAGAAATTAAAACACTATGAAATGTTTCTGGCTTAGTTCCGACACAGTTGCTCATATTCCAGAACCTCCTCCAAAAATTATTTTAGAATCCCATTCTATTTTCGTTCACCATGGTATGGTAATTAAATAATAATCTCTTCACAAATACTCAGTTCCAATTTCATCATGGTCGGTTGGGAAATGGCTTTGTTTTGTCACATCAGTTGGACATATTCCGAAACTAATACCAAAAATCATTTTAGAATCCCTTTTCAATCTAGCATACAAAATTTCGTCATAATATGTTCAGAAATAGAGTAGTTCCGCCCAGTTGGCCATATTCGAGAACTTTTTTCAAAAATCATTTTATAATCTCATTTCCGTTGTTCATCAAATATAATCAAAATTTAATCATGATGAGTTAAGAAATGGTATAGTTCTATCTTAGTTGGGCATATGTCAGAACATATTCTAAAACCCATTTAGAACCTATTTCCATCCAGTATAAAAAATTTTATCATAATTTGGTCAAAAATTACCAAGTTAATAATTAAAGAGAACTAAATAATTTTAGAATCCCGAGTTCATCCAGCATAAAATAAACTTTATCATAATCCTTTCAGAAATAAACTAGTTCCATCAAAGATGACCATATTCCAGAATTTCTTCCAAGAATCATTTTAGAGCCCCATTTTTATCCACCATACCCAATCGCATCATGATCGGTTAAGAAATAACTTAGTTTCGTTCCTGTGGGCCATCACTTAGTGCCGTCAGAGTTGGTCATATTTCAGAACTTCTTCCAAAAATCATTTTAGAGTACCATTTCCATTATATTCTCCTTGGCAATAGGCTAAGTTCTACGTCATAATGTATTAATTAATAACTAATTGTAAAAAGTATTGTTGTTGAGTTTCCGGTGTAAATTGATACATTTCTTGTTGTAATCCGTCAAACTAATAGTTATATTCAAATTCAAATTGCCAATTTTGTTCAAGCAATAGTTTATCTAACACTTGATATTATCTCCACTAAATCAATATCAACCGACCAAGCGGCACTATGGTTAAAGCTTTGGCGTTTAAATAGGGAGATACCGGATCCCAACAGGGGCAGGAGCAAAGGATTTTTCATCATCTGATTACGATCGGTGGCACTACTCATGAGCCGACCCATCTTCCATGCCAGTAATATACTCTGGCATGGAGCTGTGCAATGCGCAGGTGGTTCTACGTAAATCGAACCTATAGCCGTACGTCCTCGATTTGACATGCAATGCGTAAGGTATGAAGTGAAAAGCGAACCGTGAAAGAGTTGAAAGTGCTTCGGCCCCCAGAACAGATTGCAAAGATTAAATAAAAAAAATTAATATTAAACGTCATTTAAAATTTATAACATTTTACAGTATGATCGAATTTTCTAATTCAGTTGTACAAAGGAACTTTGTTTCTTATTCAGTTGTACCAGTATTACTTTCTAGATACTAATGTTAAGTCGATATTCTTTTATAGCTTGGGATCAATTTTTATGTTTATTCCAAATAGTTGCTTTTCAATCAATTGTATTATTTTCTTTCCATAATATACCAAAATATAGGGTGGCGCAAAACGACCGTTCAAGTGTGATAATGTTTAATAACTTTTTTATTAATTATGTTTTTTAATTTTTATTTTCAGAATTTTGTAAAGAATACTTGGGAAATTTATAATGGAATACACAACATAACAACGAATTAAAATAATTAAATTTTATTATTAACGGTTACCGTCAATGGCGCTAAATATCGGCCGATGTTTAAAAAATGTGTAAGGCCAGCTCTGCAAGATCGTCTAGAGCTGCGGTTCCAACAAGATGGAGCTACACCCCATACAGCAAAGGACGCAATCTCTCTGTTACGAGACATATTTTGCGAGCAAATAATTTCGAAAAGATGCAATTTCAATTGACTGCTGCGTTCACCAGTTTTAACGGCTCCCGAATGTTTATCAATAAACTAGCGATCATACTAGAATTAAAAATCAACATTCGAAATGAAGTCCTGACCAAAAAACCTAAAACTTTAAGAAAAGTTATGAAAAATGTGATAGAGCACGAATGTGTGAAGTAGAAAATGGCCATCACTTGCGAGATATCATTTTTCACGTTTAAGTCACAAAAGTCATCCAATGAAATACACTGTATTAAAAAAAATTAAATCAAATAATAAATAAAAAAGTTCTTAAACATTCACACCTAGAACGGTGTTTTTGCGCCACCCTGTATTATTAATTTGTTATCTTTTATACTGTTAAAATTAATATCTACGTCAAAATCTACGTTACTAGTCGAATGAATTATACAAAATTGCCCTTAAAATTGTTCTTGTATTTAGAGTTAGTTAGGACAAACTTCACGTGGATCACTTCTTAACGATTACAGCTGGTTATAAAATACCAACAAAATGTTTCTTTTACGATAGTGCTGTTTCATGTGGTGAGTAAATCTTCCACTAACAAATATCCGGTATCCTAAAGCAATTTACTGGGTTAGAATCCCACCAGGAGCAGGATGCAAAGCGAATTTTCGTCATCGATTACGATCGGTGATGTTAATAAACACAACTAAGACCATCTGTTGGAGTGCCGAATTCTACGACGACCCACCGTCCATGTCAGTGTACAGGTTAACCTGGAGCTTGCAATGTGCAGGTGGTATACTGTAGTTGTGTGCGTAGGTGAATGGGTGGTGTGTGCGTGAATGCATTAATAGATCATGACATCGTAAAATCTGAAATTTTGCAACTGATTTTGCGAAAGTATTATGCCGCGAAAACTTTGTCAAAGTGTATTTTTTGTCAATTAGTTGGCACCAACAAATCTCTAAATAATTTTCATCGTGTAATAATTTTCAATTATTTCACGATGAAATTTTGAGCTTTAATTTTTTTGTTATTTCGATTTGAAATTTTGACGGGTCGAGAGGACAGTAAAAAATGCTCCATTTAATTAATTCAATTTCTATTTCTTCATCACGAAATGTTTTTTGTTTTTTATAGAGCTATGGAGAGCGCGTTAAAATTTCATTTCACACGAATTGCGTACTAGCTCTAATGTCATCTGTTCTTAGCTCTAATGTCATCCCGTTCATAGCTCTAATGTCATCTGTTAAGTGACAGAAATTCAGTAATATGTTCCCAGTGAACGAAATGAATCGATATACGCTTGATCAACGTTGGGAAGTATTGAAAACTTATTTCCAAAGTAGTGAGTCAGTTGCCGAAATTTGCTGAAAATTGCATACCAAATTCGGTAGAAATGAACTGAGTACAGCGTGGGGAAATTTGTGTATAAATTTCGTTCGGCTGGCAAGTTAATAGATAGTACAGACATTCCGCACCACCGTCCAGCTCGTTCAATGGAAAATATTGCTGCTGTAGCGGAAAGTGTGCGTCAACATTCGTGCACCTCAACCCGCAATTGTTCACAAGAATTGAACATCAGCGATAGGACTTTGCGAATAAGTTTACATAAACTCCTGGGTATGAAGGCCTACAAAGTCCAATTGGTTCAAGAATTGAAGGCAGCTGGGCATCCATTTTGTTTTCACTTCGCTGAATAGGTCAATGTTCTAATGCCAATGTGAACATGCCAATGTGGAATGTGGCTATTTTTCTACAAAAATGGGCAAGGAGCCGGACCAACAGTCAATGGCGACTGACTTTTTATTCCCTACGATTGAAGAGAATGATCTGACCGATTTTTGGTTTCAACAGGACAGCGTCCCTGCCCACACAGGCAACGATAAAATCGACGCTTTGCGCCCTAACTTCGGAAATCACTTTCGGAGCTGTGATTTGACTCCTTTTGACTATTTTTTGTGAAGAACCGTCAAGGACAAATGTTATGCTAATCATTCAGAGACAATTGAAAGACGCAATTAAAGTGACTATTTATCGAAAAATTAAGTCGAGTGGGGTACTGCAGATCCAGCCACGGCAGTCATTTGAATAAAAGTATTCCATTATTAATCGGAACGTGTATTGTCAAAAATAAAGCACTAATCATTTGAAAATAAGTTGCTGCATCTTGTATATAACACACTCGATTAATAAATGATTTTTTGTAAGGTTTTGTAATAAGTATTGGAGTCACCAATGAAAACAGGATGGAGTCCTTCTATTGGGTGGATAGACTGCGTCGAACAAGCTGCAGATGCAGATAACATCAAAAACATTCAATATTTTGTCCATGTATTTCAGTTGACTGTCGACATATTCTGGACGTCATCTTTTCGTCTTGCAGATGTTGATTGTAGGCATTTGCAGAAAGTTTGGTAAGAATGATAGCCATCGTAAGAGTATTAGTACTCGACAGTTAGATAAAACCGATGGTACTTCACTAAATACCTGCAGATGTATTCGGAATGGACCGTTTGTACCTCGTTGGATTACGTTGGTAATGTGAGAAGAAATCATGCAACTTCAAGACATTTTGGGTCATGAATAGTTTTTGATTTGAAGTTAGAAGGTTAAATTTCAAATTTCTTTTAATTTTTGATTTTGATAAGCAATTAGATAAAATGAGTTATTTCCTCCGATAAAATATTATGATAAGCTCTAAGAGAAAATTAAAGAGTGTAGATAAGGTTTTCGGCTACAAGTCGGACATAATTGCATTTTCCGGTGGGCTGGGGTTGCCGTGAATTCTGGCACCGTGGGTGTCGCGGGCCCTTTGTCTTAATAAGATACTTGTTTTTTAAAACCACAATGAGAATCAACCTTAAAGGCCGTTTTCGAACATTTGGGTGCTAGATGGTGTTTTTCTCCACTACTTATGCAGACTATTAAAATACGACAGATCCACAAAATAAATACTTCTACTAATTTGTGTGGCCATCTGTAAATGAGAAAACAATAACACTAAAGATAGAAACGTGCTATTTAGTAAATAAGCCCGAACACATATACATTATTATCTCGTTTGTATTATTAATTTATATTTATATACACACATGCGTAGTTACTACAAAACCATGTGCTACACATATTCGTTAAATACGAAGGGGTTCTAAAAATAAAAGATTTTGTGTATTTTAACAAAACATTATAAGAAATGAAAATCTCAGCTAAATAAATTTCATACGTTTACGCGATAACAAAGCCTCGTCAATGTGCTTGTACTTTGGGTATGTACGAAATTTAGGGGATATTTGAAACCGGAATAAGAGCGCGAATTTTTTGTTAATTTCAAACCAAATTCAAGTAAAATTCTCAGACGTGCATTGGTTAAATAATTAGTTAGGTATATGTCAGACGTGCTTAATTGAGAGCAGTTGAACTGATAAATTCAGATCCACATAAACTACCATATATAGAGCTTGGTGTATGACGTATTGTATTTTATTGACGTGTGATTATGGTCGTAAGTTTAAGAAAATTTCTTTAGATATTCGGAATTTATTTTTAGATTTACTTTCTCTAGTTTTTGAATTAGATATTTGCATGAACGCAACGTGAATGTGTTACAAAGTATACAAAATATTTATAGAATTATAGTTTTACTTTGTCAATATTACTTGCATAACATCGTTCTCTGTGGTCGATACCATGCTGCAATGGCCTTTAATTATACTTTCGGATGCAGATTGGGTTACAGTTTTAGTAGTAGTTATTTGAAGGAGGCGAAATAATTCATGCCAATTTGTGATCTATAAATGTTATTGATTATTACAAATAATACATTTCCAATAGGAAATCCATAAATAGAATTTATTGAGTGCATTTTCCGACTATAAAATTTTTGCGACTACTTAAGAAGCACCCTGCGAACATACAATCACGTCCGGAAATATTTAATCTCGGATCTTGCCTCGAAATACATACCAAAATATTTATAATTACGAGTATATATTCAATAATAATCTACAAAATTCATGGTTAATGTCTAGCTACATAATATAATAAAAATATCCATTTGTTCGTAGTTGAAAGGTTAATTGTTATCAAAGAAAGATGATTGTGACTTATCATCACCACGCTCACGCACAGACATTTATGAATTTTCAAATTAGACAAATCAAATTAAAGTTCATTTCATGATTAAATTTGAATGTTTTAATTTCTTAAATTGCATTCCATATATGACCGCCGACAACAACTTAAAACGTTTGTTGACCAAAACTTACAATGTCCACACTAAAACGGTTACACGTCTGCCAACAATTTGAGCTGTTGTCTGTGCTCTTTCTCTGTTCCCCACATATTATGAAATACCGAACCAAATGAAATGATTACATATTTTAGACGTTTCAGAGGCAAAAGGAGGTATTTGGCCATCTCATTGAGGTTTATTAAATCATGTGGTCTCCCTCCATAGTATATCTCTTTCCATTTCTCACGTTACTATTTGTCACGATACTATATGCCCGCCGTGATCATTTGGCGAGAGAAGAGCATTAGAAATGTTGATTTTGAAATGTTTCAACAAATTTCGCACCGTTTCAATTAACGCAACAATACACTAACACCATAGAAACAAAACTAGTAAAGTGAGTTTACAAAAGGTTGCATTATAAACGTTGTGGTTTTGTTTCTTATTCACGAAAAAGAGAAAAACGAAGAATGAGACCCAACTCAAAAGTCCTAGTGTGGATTGGGTGACTTGTAAATATATCAAATTAAAACCTATTTCTAGTAGTATTGTTAGTACAGTGCTGGTTTTACAACCTCTTAAACATTTAGGTTATTATGGTTGAATAACCTTCAGAATTGAAGGACTTGCAAATACACATTTAAGTCCTTTCGCCATTGGGATCCTTCTGAATTATCAGGTTGCCCGTAGCGGGTGCATTATGTAAATTGATTTTAGTACTTTAGTCGAAGCCTGACCTCAAACAGTCCATCACCTCTTCGAAATTACTTCCGTTTGGCACACGTTGCAGTGGTCGGGAAGATGAGGAGAAAAATTAAAGCTCAATGCATCACAGAAGACTCCAGCACTAATCTTACCATCAATCTCTCAACCATCCTTGAAGAAATGTATAACTTCAGAGTTCATAACAGTCTTCTCTCACTTCGTCCTCTACCGTAAGAATATTAGTTACAGCAACACCACCATAGTTGGGGATTTTAGGGATGCAGGTCAGCTGCAGATTCACAAGGAACTGTAGTTGAGCATTATGGGTGATGTTCCGGTCATTTATTTACCTATAACCTATCCCAGGGTATGGAAATTGGGAGAAACAATTTAGAGTCAACCACAGTAATCCCATATAATCAAACGATCCTAGTGATTGAAGTATGTAGAGGTTAGTTTGTTGTCTAAAATGAGACCCATGTACTTTTCTTGGTCCTTCAACTCAAGCTACCATAACCTTTAAAATAAGGGGTCAATCTAAGGAAATGTATACTTCCTAGGGAAAAGGACCAACTCAGCCTTATGTTGATTGTCCACAACAGTTGGCCTTTTGCATGTGATCACTTAATGTACTAGGATATTAACGTAGACAATCACCTACTGACTATGCCCTTCCAAGTTCAGTAACAGATTATTAAATTCCAAGTTCTACAGAAGGAGGCACTTTGCGATGTGTCTCTCTGCAATTCAGCATCGGATCTATCCAGACAATGAGAGACTCGTCGATGCCCAAACGGATCAGAAAGATTATCCTGATAGAGTATTTTCAGATTTCCCTTTAGACTGGCCAAAAATTTTACGAGAAAGGAAAACCAGCCTCAAGATGTTTGAGATTGCAATGAAATGGGTTTCCTCCCCTAGTTATAAATATAACCTTCACTTCTGTCTAACTTCTATATGTATATGTGATAAAGCTCCAGACTAGCTTTGAAAGTAGCTTCAAGCCATGTTTACTCCAACGCAGTTGACCACAGATTTTCTTCGTGTTTATTATTTGACGTATGGGGGCCGGGTCTGCAGCTCCAAGGATTCCATGCTAGTCGTAGTCCGAGTCCAACCGGGCGTTGAAGATAACTCGTGGTGATAAACCTGCTAGCTAGTTTTGCGTAGCCTATTTATCCACAATGGATCCTGTACTTGTACCTGGTACAGGTACAAGTACAGGATCCATTGTGGATAAATAGGCTACGCAAAACTAGCTACCAGGTTTATCACCACGAGTTATCTTCAATGCCCGGTTGGACTCGGACTACGACTAGCATGGAATCCTTGGAGCTGCAGACCCGGTCCCATACGTCAAACAATAAACACTAGGAAAATCTGTGGTCAATCACCAGCTTTTAGTCATGTAAGTTGGCAGGACCACTGCATTGGCGTAAACATGGCTTGAAGCTACATTCAAAGCTAGTCTGGAACTTTATCACATTTACCTATAGAAGTTTGACAGGACTCCAAGCCCTCAAAAGTTCAATTTTAGTTAGCTTTGGTTTTTCTGAATCTGGCGGAGATTCAATAGTTTTGTTTAAACATCAGACAGCTAGTACACAAAGCCATCAAGATCCTGTATTAGTACATGGAGTTTTGAACCGGTACCGGTAGTGACTTCTCAAACAGTGTAGTAACAGTGATCGTCGGAAACCATCTAGTTCTAAACATTTGCTGCATTTCAGGGCTGATTCGCATATCTCGAGATCGTGTTCTGTAAATTCGCGTCGTTTAGTGAGCTTGTTATAGGTATTTCATGGTGTGATATCTTTCTCGTCAGGTGGAAGATAACCTGATATAAGCTTGAGATTTGACAGTTAAACTTACCACCCACATACAAATATTTAGGTTATATGAAGTTAAATATTATATACGAACGAATTTACCATGTAAATCTTTATAGTTTGGCGTTCTATGGTTCTTGGATTAAGACAATATCTTAAGTCAGCCATGCATTTATCGTGAGAAGAGCATCAGTTTGCAGTTAATTTGCAAGAACCCCAGCATTTAGGTTGATTCGGTTAACGCGGAGTCGGTCGAGGTGCTCGATTTTCATTTGGAAGCAAGCAATTCCTCAAACAGTTCGTTTCTCGTTGAATCTATGTGCTACGTCGTGTGACAAAGGAGTCCCTTTAAAAAGTTCGATATTTATTTTGTGTTATTGGGTCGAATTCACCGGTGGACGGGGTCATCCTTACAATACACCTAGTAACGACCATCCAATTTATTACAGCAGCCCAACAATACACTTAAAAACAGTCTTAATAAACCAAATCACCACCTTTACAAACAATTACCACTCCCAAATTACATGAAGGTAATCTACCATTGGTAGAACAGCCCAAATTGTGCACTAATTACCAACAGCTCATCGGCGTAAGCTAATATTAAAGTTAATTTTACCAATAGATTTTGATTTAAACGTAAATCTGGAATAACTTCCTCGAGGGTTGGTTAAGCACCATCTAGTACTAACTTGAATAAAGTTGGTGAAAGAGCACAACCTTGCTTAAATCCGACACCTGGAAAGACAGATTTTTCTTCGTACATATATGCCCGGATTATCCTATTTCCAAGATAATAAGGAATCCCAATTTGGGAGAGAATAATAGTCGCTTGGCGGAGTTTTACTGTATCGAGCGCTTGCTTTAAATCTAGGGACAACACATAAACCGTTTTCCTGTTTTCTATTCCTCATTAATCATGCGACGAAAAACAAACATTTGAGCATCCGTTAGCCGAGTATGTACAAAAGCAGCTTGATAGCACCCTATCTCAGCATGAACTGCTTCTAATCTGGTTAATAAAATGTATGCATAAATTTGGTAACTTTGTATCACATAAAGTTATTCTTCTATAATCAGTGATGCCGGTAGGCCGATACTTCTTTGGTAAAGAAAACTGATCAGTTTCTAGTCATTAATTTTAGGGAACATTTAACAACCATACCTGCTGCCTAACATATACTAACAGTTTAATTTCCTTTTCCGGTACACATTGTAATAACGGGTGATTTTTTAAGAGCTTGAGAACTTTTTTTTAAAAAAAAACGCATAAAATTTGCAAAATCTCATCGGTTCTTTATTTGAAACGTTAGATTGGTTCATGACATTTACTTTTTAAAGATAATTTCATTTAAATATTGACCGCGGCTGCGTCTTAGGTGGTCCATTCGGAAAGTCCAATTTTGGGCAACTTTTTCGAGCATTTCGGCCGGAATAGCCCGAATTTCTTCGGAAATGTTGTCTTCCAAAACTGGAATAGTTGCTGGCTTATTTCTGTAGACTTTAGACTTGACGTAGCCCCACAAAAAATAGTCTAAAGGCGTCAAATCGCATGATCTTGGTGCCCAACTTACCGGGCCATTTCTTGAGATGAATTGTTCTCCGAAGTTTTCCCTCAAAATGGCCATAGAATCGCAAGCTGTGTGGCATGTAGCGCCATCTTGTTAAAACCACATGTCAACTAAGTTCAGTTCTTCCATTTTTGGCAACAAAAAGTTTGTTAGCATCGAACGATAGCGATCGCCATTCACCGTAACGTTGCGTCCAACAGCATCTTTGAAAAAATACGGTCCAATGATTCCACCAGCGTACAAACCACACCAAACAGTGCATTTTTCGGGATGCATGGGCAGTTCTTGAACGGCTTCTGGTTGCTCTTCACTCCAAATGCGGCAATTTTGCTTATTTACGTAGCCATTCAACCAGAAATGAGCCTCATCGCTGAACAAAATTTGTCGATAAAAAAGCGGATTTTCTGCCAACTTTTCTAGGGCCCATTCACTGAAAATTCGACGTTGTGGCAGATCGTTCGGCTTCAGTTCTTGCAGGAGCTGTATTTTATACGGTTTTACACCAAGATCTTTGCGTAAAATCTTCCATGTCGTCGAATAACACAAACCCAATTGCTGCGAACGGCGACGAATCGACATTTCACGGTCTTCAGCAACACTCTCAGAAACAGACGCAATATTCTCTTCTGTACGCACTGTACGCATTCGTGTGGTTGGTTTAATGTCCAATAAAGTAAACTGAGTGCGAAACTTGGTCACAATCGCATTAATTGTTTGCTCACTTGGTCGATTATGTAGACCATAAATCGGACGTAAATCGCGAAACACTTTTCGAACCGAACACTGATTTTTGTAATATAATTCAATTATTTGCAAGCGTTGCTCGTTAGTAAGTCTATTCATTATGAAATGTCAAAGCATACTGAGCATCTTTCTCTTTGACACCTTGTCTGAAATCCCGCGTGATCTGTCAAATACTAATGCATGAAAATCCTAACCACAAAAAAATCACCCTTTAGATTAATTGAACTCTCGACCAAGCCGGGGGCGGTTCATCCTTAGCAGATGACAGTATGTTCTCTATTTCTTCTTGTGTCGGGGGTAAATCTAACAACCCATGATCCCTTTCGGATATTGAAGGGACCGGGTTTCGTGAGGTATTTGTCAACAACTGCTCCCACCTTGAAAAAGGTATATAAGTACTAGCTTTGCTAGAGTTTTGTACGTATTACCCAATAAATTTATAAATTGATAAAGAACCCCCTACACCCACCTTTTTTTGGACTTTCTAAATTCTTCACGAACATGGAAAAGACAATTTCTAATCAAATGCCGATTATGTAGTTTTCTTGGTGGTCTTATGTTTCAACACATCATTACAGAGTGTTTAAATTTCCGAGTTTCGTAATAAACAGCTATTCATGCCAGGCCGTTCTCTATTGATGACTATGACTGATGTAAAGCACTCGGAACACATAAGAATCACCGAAAATTAGAGGAGCAGTTCCAAATTGCTACACTTCGACCTTGCCAGATGTATACCAGCTGTAGCTTGGAGCATTTCCTCTCCACCCCAAGTACCTTCTAGTGACAGCTCATCAAGAAACTTATTAATTAACTCATTCTGACTACATAATTCTGGAAATCTTCTTTTAGTCGTTGTTCATAAAGATAGCTTCGATATTGAGTAATATTAAGACGAATATACCTCACAGTTTCTTTTCGTAGATTTGTTTGCAACGGAATCATACTCCCTACACCAAACACGTCATGACAATATCTGAGTTATTAGGGCCAAAACATACAATTATCATCTGGAGACACTCGAACAACAATTTTTTAAAATCACAATTTAAACGAGCTAATAGGTGTAGAATAACTTGTTGCTATATTGATGAATTCTAAAACCTCTGAGGTTAAGGTATTCAGCTCCAGCTGAAACAAAAGAAACGAATGTCAATATCATCCAGTCATTCCAAAGCAAAACTTTTTTTGAAAAAGTGTTTTTGGTGAGGGGGTTTTCCAGTGCCAGGAGTTGATTCAAACGGGTTGTTATTCCTGACGGTTCTTGGTGCGGCCTAGGTTTTCTTTTAACATTTTATTTGGTTCCAACGATTAGGAAACGATTACAACTAGTTTTGATTTCTGGATAATTCATTTAGGAGTACATATGTTGCACCATGTGGCGTGATGTTGCACAATTATAGGTTAAATTGCACCATGTTAAGGAATGTTCACTATATTATGGGATGTTGCATCACGTTGCGTCATATTATACCATGGAGCATGATGTTTCACCATGTTGCTTGATATTACATATTGGTGAGGGATGTTGTGGTATATTCCACAATATTGCGTCATGATGCATCATGTTGTGGGATGTTGCTAGATATTACACCATGTTGTGTCATATATACCATGTAGCACGATTTTATGCCATGGTGCATCATGTTACTTCGTAAACTGGCTAAGAAGTTTCGAGTGAATCGATTATAATGAATTCTAAGTGCTATGATCTGAGCCTCTGTTTAAAAAAAATCGGCCCGAACGATTTTCATTAAAAAATTTAAGAGAAAGAACAGTTTCGAGTGTCACGAAACAACCGCAAGTGCTCTAGTTTAGCCGTTATGTTACGTCTTGTTCTATAATGGAACTATGTCATTTCTTAATCGAAGGGGATGGAACTCAGATTAATAATGAAAATGGGAATCTAATATAAATTTTGGAGATGCCCTTGGAAAATTGACAATTTAAATGAACCTAAGACCTTTCTTAACATTTTTTTTGTATGTTAACAAAAAATAGAATTCCAAAATGAGTTCCGGATGTGATTTTGAAAAATAATTAAATTGGATGGAAGGAACGACAAAACGAATAAATAGTATTTAACTCGGTTGGCACTATGAAAATATCCAATTTCCGACCGGAAATGGCTGCTTCCACAGGAGATTTTCTTGACGTTTTTTGCAAAGTATACTTTATTTTAAAAAGTATACTCTCTATGTAAAAACGATTAAGGGCAAAAGGATTTTAAATTAAATTTGTAACAATACTGATATATATTTCAATTTTTCAAATTATAAGCGGAAATACGGTTTTTGATAATAAACTGTTATTTCACCATAATTCAGCCACTATACAGCCCAAACAGTTTGAGTGAGCTTCACACTTTAGGTTTTCTCATAAATTGGAAGATTCATGTGAAATTTGGCGGAACTTATAGGAATTTTTTCGTTTCTTTCCAATATTTTAGACAGTATGACATTTACATAAAGTAAATCAATTAAAAACAAATCGATTCTAAATTAAATTTTCAACAAAATTGATCCAAATAATTTTCCAAAAATTTACGCGAAAATAAGAAATTTCGATAAAAAAATTCTATAAAAACTTTTTCGTTTTTTGCAAACATTTTATTTTCCTATATTTTGGTAAAAACCGTCTTGGATAATCAAAACTCATTATTCTCGCTTAAATTTCAGGAAACCAACAACATCTGCCTTTGTTACAAATTTAATCATTAAATTTATTTGAATCTTTTAATTTTTCGTTGGTTTTTGTAAATGCTATACTTTGCTATACAACATCATTGCAGAAATTGAAAACGGTCTTTTGGAAGCTGCCACTTCGGGGACAAATGTTTCCAACACATTTCGCAACGATCTCTCAATTTATGGAAAAAGCTTAACTATGGCAATTCATCCAGATTAGCTCATCCATCTGGACTGTATAGAGAAGTTGAATTTTATTGAAATAAAGTTTTTTATAAAAACTCATTCGGTTGAGTGAATTTCCGTGAACTCATTCATTTGAGTGAATCGCCATTTCCGATTTGCTTGAAGTTTAGTTTCAGAAAACGGTTAAACTCCTATGGGAGCTGTCGGTTCCGTTGAATCGATTTCGGCCAAACATCTGTGAGACCTCCCATTTTATAGGTAAAGCTTAAGTGTGAAGTTTCATCCCGATCAGTTAATCCGTCTGGACCGTAGAGAGAACAAAGACATTCAGTCTGCATGACATCACACACACAGAACTTTTTGAAAACCACTTGTAAAATCTGAAAAAAATCAGATAAGCAAATCGCTCAAACGATCAGATACAATAATAAAACAAGAACATCTTTTATCTAATTGTTCTGAAAAGAAAATCGAAAAGGCTTTTCCAATTATACCTCTGTTCGCTATTAAGTATTTTTTACGAGTTTAATGAATATTGCTGAGAGGGGTTTTCTAGTACCAGATCGATGGCGATTGGTTATGATTTTGGAGAAATTCGGTTAAGGGTTCTGCGGAGCTTTGGTGAATTTTTTCTCAGCTCAAACAACCTTGGGCGATGGATCCTATAAAAATTGATGAGGAGGGATTTCGCGTGCCAGAAAACACTTGCAATGTCTCCTGATTTGAGGAAAATTATTTTAGGTCTTTTATAAAAAATTTCATGTTTAAAAGTTTAGAATAGGATTTTGGAATGCCATAATAATCGCTTCGAGTCTTGATTTCGAGAAAATTCGCTCATAAGTCTTCTAGTGGAGTTGCCATGTTAAGTCATGTTGCAAGATGTGCACCAAGCATGCCACGTCATGCTGTAACATATTATTTTATATTTCGTTATATTTGCATTATTTTGGACCATCCTACACTTTGTGTTAATTAAATTTGGTGTTATGTTGGTAGGCGTTAATTTATATCATTAATTAAATAATTAATGTTTCTTTCAGTAATTCTTTAGGTCGTTCAGTGGGGCTTGGATTGCTTTTTACAAATTTTCGGCCTGAAGAATTTTAATAAAAATTGGTGACCCACAATTTTTGAGTGGCAGGAATAGATTAATTTTTGATTTCGGGAAAGGTCCGACGTTCCTATGTTAAAAATTTTTATAGCCTGAACGATTTTAATAATAATTGTGTAGCGGTTTGAATGTCTAAAAGCGATAGCACTAGTTCAATATTTCCAGAAATCCAGAGAACAACTAAACATTGTTCTTTTGTTAGACGTCATGTTGCGTCATGTAGCGCGACAAAATAAAGCCTTTTCTCAATCGATTGGGATGTAACTATGAAATTACCCAACTTGATTGGAACAAAGTGGTCACAATTGAACCGTTGTGGTTGCATTTTGAATGAATAACTTCATTAATTTTCGACAGCTGCCGTTTTACGTACAGAATGCAAAGGAAGAAAGATGGAATGTGCGAGGAATGTTTACAGTTATTTTCTGATTAAAACAATGTCGAATCCAAAAGCAAGGTTTTGTTTATATTTTATAAAATCTCAAAATTCTTATACGGTTATCCAAAATTATAATAAACTATGCCAATGATATAAACTATTTATTTTATTTTACTGGTGCTGCAACCCATAGAGGGATTTGGCCACTTCATCGGTTATCTTCGGATTAATGTGTGATTGGTACATTGAATCCAGATTTCTGAGCTGCTGGCGGGCACATACTGCTGCTGGATCAGACACGAGATGATCTCGTTTTCCTCCCATTTTTATAATTACATTTTATGCGATTACCCAAATTTGTGCTAACCCAAGTAACAGTCGTTTGACTTTGATAGTGTAATTGTTGTCGCATTCTCTCTCTCTCTGCCACGCCCCTCTCCCCTCCCCCCGAACATATAAAATAACTATTGAAAATGTTTAAGGGCAACTTTCATATTTACCGTTAAACGTTAAAGTCGGGTGAGACTCAATTTTTTTTAACTGAGATACGCGCCAGATTTGAGGAGGTACCACGCAAAACCAACTTTATCACATTTTTTGAAAATCGAGATTTCACTTGATCATCGTTCCTTATTTTCTAGCTACTCGTATTAGGAAAACAAAAAAAACTGTTAGTGTGCCACAAGCTTTTCCTGTCTGTTGCAAAAATCGGAGCTTATCGCCTGAAATCAATATACTACAGAAAGTGAATTCGTCAATACCAATAAAGGAAAATAGGGGGGGGGGGAGATAAGGTGAGCTGGAAAAGTACAAAATAAAAAGATAGTGTGAGGGATTTATAAAGAAATTAAGGGGATGTGAGAGCCACTAGGGAAGAAACAAATCCAGGAGACTCGATTTGCATCCGGATTTGAATATTGCTAAACTTTTAGTATTGTAAAGGGTGGTTAAATTTTAAGGGCCGATGTTGATTTTGAATAAAACACAAATTATTTAGGAAATTATTGTCAATTCTTTTTATTATGATAATATGGTATGGTTCAATTATGTATGGAACAAAATATCGGCCAAATGGCCGCCGCGACCTCGGCGGCACACCTCCACCCGATGGTCCAAATTTTCGATGACGCTTAGGCATAATTGAGGTTCTATGCCGTTAATGTGCCGAATTATCTCATCCTTTAGCTCTTGAATTGTTGCTGGCTTATTGACGTACACCTTTTCTTTCAAATAACCCCAAAGAAAGAAGTCCGCAACGGTGTCAAATCACATGATCTTGGCGGCCAATTGACATCGCCACCACGTGAGATAACATGACCATTGAATTTGTCGCGCAAAAGAGCCATTGTTTCGTTAGCTGTGTGTCAAGTGGCACCGTCCTGTTGAAACCATATATCGTCCACATCCATATCTTCCAATTCGGGCCATAAAAAGTTCGTTATCATCTCACGATAGCGAGCACCATTCACAGTAACTGCCTGACCGGCCTCATTTTGGAAAAAATACGGCCCGATGATGCCGCCAGCCCATAAACCGCACCAAACAGTCACTCTTTGTGGGTGCATTGGTTTTTCGACAATCACTCTTGGATTATGATTCGCCCAAATGCGGCAATTCTGCTTATTGACGAATCCACTGAGGCGAAAATGTGCCTGATCACTGAAGATGATTTTCTTCGAAAATTGATCATCCACTGTTGCCATTTCTTGTCACCATTCTGACCATTGACGACGTTTGGAATGGTCAAGAGGCTTTAGTTCTTGAGTCAATTGCTCCTTATAAGCCTTATAAGCGTGTAAATGCAAGTCTTTATGCATAATGTTCATCAACGACGAGCGTGAGAGGTGCAATTGTTGGGCACGACGACGAGTTGAGGTGGACGGCTCTTCAGCCACACTATCGCGAACAGCAGCAATATTTTCTGCTGTACGAGCTGTACGAGCATGCACTGGTGTTTTAAAATCTCGTACAGACCCGGTTTGCTCAAATTGTTGCACGATTTTTCCGATTGTACGCACATTTGGACGATTAAATTGACCGAAAAAATCACGAAGTGCACGATATGCATTTTAATTTGAACGCCCATTTTCATAATATGCCTGAATAACTTTAACGCGTTGCTCGATTGTGTATCTTTCCATGGTTCAAATTGAGTTAGTCTGAAATTGAGAAATGTCAAATTAAATGCAGAAAAAAACTTGACGTTTAGGTGTGGTTCACATTCAATGTCGGCCCTTAAAATTTAACCACCCTTTATAATTCATCTGTTGAAGAAACTCTACGTGTAAAACACAATGTTTCTACGTATTTTTAACAATGAATTTAATCTCGGTTTCAAATTACCAACTTCGGATGTATGTACCCATTGTGCCCTTCTTAGAGAAAAATTTGAAAAAACTGTCCGGACTACTGAACAGAAAGATTTGATGATTGAGAAACGTATTGATAAGCTAAGGACTCGTGCTTTCTTCGAACTGCTTCGCCAATCAGATGATGATGAAACGATTACGTACGTTTTTGATTTACAGCAAATTCAACTCTTGCTAAAATTGCCTATTCAGGAGGCTTTTCATTAACGGAAAATTAATTTTTATAGCTTATGTGTCGCCAACCAGAAAGGACAGCACATTGCTTCGTTTTTTAAATAATTCAGCAGCCCTTCAAAACAATTTGTCGGCTATTTTTCGATGGACGTGTTTCACAAAATAAAAACAAAATTAATGTGCAAATGTTATTACAATTCCTGTTACAAAACCAGACAGGACTGAAGTTAATCTCTCTGTATTTCCCAGTTCGGAGACACAGCTTCTTCCCAGCGGTTCGAATATTTGGACGAGTTGAAAAAACGCTTAGACAAAATGCAAAAATATTTTCTCAGGATGAATACGTTAATGTCTACAAACAATTTGGGGTAGTTGATAAGCTAGATTTGAACTGGTTTTTGTATGACATCAAATCCTTGAAGGATCTTTTTAAACCATTACAAAATATCAGCTCAATGAAAAGGATTGTATTAAAAAATTCAATACTAAAGCTGGAAACCATTCAGTCTCATATAAAGATTTATTGAACTTTCGATATGAACACATTAGTGACAAGTTTACTACCCCATTTAAACGTGGAAGTAATTGGAAAATCGCCGTGAACTTCACGCTAAAAGAATTGCCGTTGTCACATCCGATCTCAAGGGAAAAGATCCAGGGCGTTAAAACACTCCAGAGTTTAAATTTTGGGGAAAATTTTTCATAAATTTTTTGGGAAGAGCTTCCACAAGAAGAGGACGAACTGTGCGATTGGTTAGACGAAGAAACTGCTATTCACATTTAATTTTTATTTTATTTTACTTATTCGTTTTACGTAAAAATTATTTAGTTTTTAATTTATTTTTTTTCTCTTTATTAATTACAACTGAGACTGTGCTCATCTAGCAATTTATCTTTCAAATTTACAAATTTTACAATTCTTAAATAATTCTGATTTGTTGGGGTGAAACCCAATGGTTAGTCCCAAAATTAATTAAACCTATTTAAAATATAGGTAAAATATCTATTTTAATTTGGTATGTTTACTAGGTCAAGTGGCCTCGTTAATCTTCTTTCAACGACAGGGTTATCTATCATGGCGAATATAGGGGTTTCCATGTTCCTGGAGCCTTATTTCGTGTTTGGCGGCGTGCTTTTTTTTCATCTTTGATGTATTCCATCTGTAAGTCCCTGTGAAGGTCTTCATTTCTTGTGTACCATGGAGCATTAACGATACTACGGAGAACCTTATTTTGAAACGTCTGTATCATTTTGGCGTTTGTTTGCTTAGTACATCCCCAGAGTTGAATACCGTAGGTCCATATCGGCTTCAGTATTTGCCGATATAGCAGCAGCTTGCTGTATATTGTAAGCTCAGAGCCTCTACCTATGAGCCAATACATTTTTCTGGACTTAATATTAAGTTTTTCTTTTTTCTTTTTGACGTGCTCTCTCCACTTGAGCTTGGCATCGAGAGTCATGCCCAGATATTTAGCTTTGTTTGCATACGGCACCGGTCATGAGTTAATTACTATCGGTAGACGGCAAGCTATTTTGATACGAAAAGTTAATATGCGTGAATTTCGTCTCATTAAGCTTGATTCTCCAGCGCTTAGTCCAGTTACAAACCGCATTGGTAATCTTCTGCAGTTTGCTCATTGCATCAGCAACATTACTTCCAATGGCCATGATTACTGTGTAATCTGCAAAGGTGGCTATGGTTCCTTCATCTGTTGTTGGAATATCCCTTGTATATAATAAATGCAGGATTGGTCCTAAGACACTCCCCTGTGGGACACCGGCACAGATTTTCTTTAGTTCGGAGTATTCATCCTCATATTTCACACGAAAATGACTATTGGATAAATAAGATCTTAGTATGGCATAGAATTGCCTCGGGAGATCTCTATGCAGCTTGAATTCCAGTTCACTGTGCCAAACTTTATCGAATGCTTGGGTGATGTCCAGAAATATGCTGGAGCATACTTTTTTGCGTTCTAACGTTCTTTCAATAACGTTGGTGATTCTATGCACCTGTCCAATTCTGGAGTGCTTTTCCCTGAATCCAAATTGATGTGGAGGAATTAGTTGTCGGTTCTCAATTATTGGTTTAAGTCTTTTTAGTAATAATTTTTCAAAGAGTTTTGACATAATTGGCAGCAATGAAATTGGCCTGTATGATTTTTTATCGTTAGGTGGTTTATCAGGTTTTGCTATCATGATTACTTCTGCTACTTTCCATTGCCACGGAACATATTTTAACCGAAACCTTGGATTGATTATGTGTAATAGCTTACGAAATCCGTTATCTGGTAGAGCCTTGATTATTTGGCAAGTAATCAAGTCATATCCTGGGGCTTTTTTCACATTCATGTTGCTTGTCACTTCTTCTTTTAATTCTTTCAGAGTTACTGGGCGTATATCAAAATCATCTAGCTTTTGGATTGACATTATATTTTCATTGGCCGTTTATCTTGGTAGTGGTTGGAAGGTATCCTCGAGATACTCCGCAAACAGATCAGCCTTCCACAGAGAATAATCAGAATTTTGTTCATCGGTTAGGCTAACTAGATATCTGTTGATTGATGCATTTTTAACTTCTTTAAGAAGAGATTTGAGACTGTTGCCTAAATTGTTAAGAATTGTTTTGTTCTCCGGTGTTCTAGTTATTTGCCAGGTTTTACGTGCCCGTCGTATTTGTCTTACCAACTCTCTAACTTCCACTGGGTAGGATATATTAAGCTTCTTCTTATTTTGTTTAATGGGGGTACTTGCCAAAGCAGCATAGTGAATTGCTTCATTGAGTTGTTCTAATGCATTTTCCAACTGGTGGGGATTTCTTATCGGCACCTGAAGATTGATTTTTTCCTCCAATACCTCACGAAAGAAATCCCAGTTTGTTTTTGAATTTGTTAATCTGGGTGCACTCTCCCAATTACCATTTCACTGACTGTCATGATAACCAGGGAATGATCCGATACTAGAGAATTACTGTCGTCAATGTGAATGTAGTTCTGGAATATACCTCTTGCTACATAAAAGTCTATTAGGTCAGGTATCTTCGTTCCATCACTGGGCCAGTATGTTGGGGAACCACCAGAGTAAAATTCACATTTTGATGTCTGCCCTGCTTGAAGCGATTCTTTACCTTTTGACGTCGTAAGTCTAGACCCCAATAGGTGTTTTTCGCATTAAAGTCACCTCCAATAATAAAATCACGTCCAAACGATTTAAATAGTTTAAGGTAGTCTTCCCTTTTCAAGTTATGCCGGGGAGGACAATATATTGCAGAGACAGTAAGATGTCTGTGTTTAATTTGGTTGCTTACAGTAGTGACTTGCATTGTTTCTTCTTCGATATTTGATTCTAAATGGTGTTTTATATTTCCTTTTATTAGTAATGCCAAGCCACCTCTTGCTCGTTCCGCTGGATGAATGGAGTGATATAAGTTATAACCCCGTATTTTAACAAACGAAGATTTAACTAGATGGCTTTCAGATATTAAGAAAATGTCGATTTTTTCTGAATTTAAAAATATTTCTATTTCTTGAATATGTTGCATAATCCCATTCGCATTCCAGATTGCTATTTTGAAAGTTGTGTTCTTACTTAACATTTTTTGTTGGATTGCATTGAGCGAGTTGCATTTTCTTTAGTTGATCAAGTATCATGTTGTTCAAATTACTTTGGCCGCTTTGTAATAGCTGCAATGCTGTTCATAATGTTTTCCATAATTTGGTTACTTTCAGAGCCCATATGTTTGGTTGAACCCAAACCTTTCACTACCTGCGCAAATGAACTACTTTGCCCTGTATTGCTTGGTTGTGGGTTTTGATTCATCTGATTTGCTATTTGAACCCTTCGATTTTCGTGATTTTGCGGTTGATTTCTTGTTGTATCTCTTAATTTTTGTAGTTGTTTAGAAACCTCACAGCCTCGATAATTAGCCGGATTTTGGCCCTTTACATTGACCGGATTTTGTCATTTTACACATCTTGGATCCCGGCCGCAATATCTTTGGGTGTGATTAAATATCTGGCATTTCTTGCATTGGGGTATACGTGTTGTGGTTCTCCTCATTGGTTCAATTTTCACCTTCGTCTGAAGAATTCCTTTTATTCCATAAATGTTTTGGACATTCTTTGTTGTCAAATACTAGCATAAAAAGGGGGAGTCCCCTTTTACTGAAAATTTGGTTTCCTTCCTGAATTTATGTTCTCTCTTTTTTAACAATATTCACAGCATCTAGTATTTTAAAACCTTTATTTCGTAAGTCTTCCATTATATCTTTGCTTGAGCAAGTGTGATGCAAACCTCTTGCCATGACTTTTATAGGTCGGGCCTGTTTGTTTTCGTAAGTGTACCACTGGTACTTTTCATAGATAAGGTTCTATAAGTATCTGAGTATTAATTTTCCAAACGTCATTATTTAACGCCGTTACCTTATAGTCGTTGTCAGTAACCGATTTCATCAGTGACTGAATTTCAGGGTAACTATGGTTACACCCACAATATTTATTGGTGGGAGTGATTTTTCTTTCGGTTGCACCAAATTTGGTGTAATGTTCTTGGTAGATTTACTACCTTTTGGTTGATTGGCTTTGGGTAGAGCATCGTTTGAATCTGAACTAGATTGTCCCCTACCATTTAATTGCTCAGCCTCAGGTGACGATTCAGCTTTTCTTTTCTTACTCTTCCTGGACTGTTTTTTCTTCTTTAGAATCCAGTCCGTCTCTCTTTGTAATTCATCTTCATCAGTGGAATAGATGAGTTTGTCTGGTTCAATGCTTCCTATATCGCAATCTTCTTTTGAATCCCGATTCATTTTTAGGTTTTCAGTTTCTTGCTTTAGATACTCAATTTCTTCGCTTAGCTTGGCAAATAATTGCTCCATATGCTCTAGCCTCGCCAAGAGATTCATAATCTCCTTTTCTAGGTCAATAGTAGTTTTACTAGATTCGGCTATTTGCAAAGTAAAATTTCCGGTGGCATCACTTATTTCGTATAATGTTTGTCTAGGTATAGCGTTAGAAAAAGTATCGGCTTGGTCAGCTACCGATTTGCTTCTATTTTTCTTTATCGGTGATCTTTGTAAATTTGGTCTTCCCTGTAAATTTGGTCTTCTGATAATGCAATAGCCCTCCCCAGAATCCATAGGGCCAATCTCCACATAGAGTGGATTTACCAATGTTGATATTGGTGTACCACCTGGGGTATTATTTCCTTTTGTTTATACCATTGCATAGTTTTGATTGACTAATTAGCTATTCTGCTTCACTACTACGAAGGGATTGGGTACCGCAACCGTTCGTTCTACAAAACATTGCCCCGAGTACGCCCGTATCCATTTATGAATTCTTCGTGGATGCTGTCAATCCCGTACTCCTTTAATTTATTTGAATTGAATTTGTTTAAATAAAGAATTTCATAACTTTTGTATATAACACATTTTTGTTTTATTGTAGTGTTCTTTAGAAATAAAATTCAAAGCAACCCAAAGAACCATCTTTGCAAGACCCTGCAATACCATCTTTATCCAGTAAAATATAAGCAAAACTAACTTTATCCAAACAAAAACTTAAATATTTGATTTATTTGAGCTATTAAATCTTATCCGAGTGACGTAAAGCAGTAGACTAGCATAAAAAAATTATAGCAATGATAAACATTTCGATTACTGGTAATTGTTCATTTTATTTTTACTGAGTGCTAATTTCTAAGTCTATAGCTTGCGCGATTATCAACCTCTTCCTGAGCATCCAAACTAAAGCGCACCAGAAAAGCTCATCGTCTAACGACACTACCAAAGATGATTGGATTTGAATTACAAAATCACGCGTTCAAAAAAAACCGCACCGTTTTATTTCAGCCCACCTAGTAAAACTGTGAATTATGTACAATAATCCAAGCAAATGTATTGTAGATTATTTATCCTTTTAATGATGATAACCGGCAATCAAACATATAAATTTGAAATCAAAATATTAGAATGGATCAAATATGCGATAAGCATTGGATATTAAACTTGTTGTTATTCATTTTGGTTTGATTAGATTATGTATAATACAAACACGATTAAAAGTTCCAAAATATATTTATATATCAAACTATTTTGGTTAAGGGGGGGTATATATTACGGTGGACACATTTGCCAGCCATGCTTTATTTACAACAACATGATCGCACTAACATAAATAACAAATTTCATTCATTTCGTGGAATTTGCCTCTCTGCTTGCTATACATACACGAGAACATCACATTTTTCACAATATGTAATACACATATTCTGATTTCTGACAGCGACTGTACGAGTATATATGGGCTTTGAAAATCGTATGAAAATACATGTTGGATTCATATTCCCGATTTTTATTTTGTTCATTTTATTCTCAGTTTTGTATGTGTCGCAGAAGCAGATGAGCACTTATGTAGTAATTCGCTTGTGTAGTGATTTTTTATATACAAAATTATAACAGCGGGAATAACAACAAATATAAAAAATCGTACAGTTTTCAGTGCCTAATGATCCAGATTAGTGATAAGACCACTTTTAGTAGTTATTTCTAAAAATATTTCCGTTTTACGTGTAACTCGAGTGATTTTGTTGAGATTCTTTATTAATCGTGTAAGACCATTACTAGTTGCGATAACTAGCATAGTGTACGAGTATAAACGGATGTTGGAAAATTATATTCGCTTAAATATTTTAGTGTACCGATAAGACTGAGTGTTTTATTTTGTTTTTGGTGTTTTTTTAAGAAAATGCGTGCCTAACGAATTGGCGGATTAAAAATTATTTCCAGTGAAAAAGTAATCAAAATCGTCTGGTGAATTTCTTGGGATCTCTCACAATTCCGTTTTGCATGCATATTTTGATAATTTATTATTTCGGCAAAATTTTATTTTGAGTATAGAGGTATTTTATCTAATAACTGTGGTGGGCTTAAAAATGATTGAAAAATCATTTTTCCATTTATTTGTATGCATAACATAAAAATGTGGTTTTCTAAATTTAGATTTTAAAATGTTTTTAGAAAAAATGTTTTGGTGATTATTTTAAAAAATTGAAGTGAATATAGTGTGAAATATTGGTCGTATATCATAAGACAACGGTGTCAAAATCATTTCGGTAAATATCGAATTATATTTAGAAATTAAGAAAATGATTTGGTGATGTTGTTGTGTAATACAGTGATCATGTCACATAATCAATTGAATTGCGCCGAAGCGCATTTTCTTGACTCCCATGTGATCGTAGAAAAATACTAGCTCAGACACCCAGTTACTAAAGTTTCGAAACATGAGTCTTTCAATGGTTGAACCACCTAGAAAGAATTATCGAACGGGAATTCTGGTAGCAATTTGTCATTAACTATAATGGTTTCTGGTATAGATGAACTATATATGAGTTAGTTCCCAATCCGGCGGAATAACAGTGCTGGTAGATTGCACGAAAGTAACATAATCGGGATTGTTAGCGTCGCAACAGGTAAAATGCACAGAAAGCAGTAATTCAACAATTTCCAAATCTGCATGATGCATTTTTAAGCAAAGACCTATTAAGCCTGGCAACTCTAGAAAGACTATTAATATTTTCGCACAAGTTAATCCAAGATGACCGAGATTCTAAAAAATTATCCCAATTAACCCGAAGCTTAGATCTTTTGGCTTTTTTTTGAGTCTCCTCTCAGTTTTTAAAAATTTTTTAAAATCAGAACATCGAAAAAGCTTGTTTCGAGTCTTTTGTTTGATAAGAAGAGGGCGGGATTTTTTGAAAGCTAATGTGATTGCGTCTGTCAAAGTCGATGCCCGTCAAAGTCCAGAATAACTCCCAGTTGGTAAGCGAGAATATCATTGGTCCTCTTACAATTGATGATTAAATCGATAATCGATAGTGAAGAAACTATTATCAATCACTTCCCTCCTTACTGAACTGATGAAAGTTTGCAGTCTTTGTTAAAAATGTGTATCTCAGATGTTCTGAGCACATTAAGCACAAGTTACGCAGAGACAAACCTCTTATTAAATTGTTGAGTGTGTTATTAAAATGTTTGTGTCCTCGCTTAATTAAAAAATGCTTTTTTCATGTTTCGACAAACGTGTCTCAGTCCACATAAGCCTATAGATATCACAAATGAGGCATATGTTTAATAAGACTTGCAGTAAAACGCATCCGCATGGCCAATACCATACGATAGGGATAAGGGACATATACAAGCAATTTGTTATCCAATGATTTTGACTGTGTGCCATACATCGCATGAGATAACAAATGGCTTGTATATGACCCTTATCCTCATCGTATGGTAATGGCCTTCCGGATTTGTTTTATTGACGGCCTTATCAAGCAAATAACATTGATCGTTATATCTGCAAACCTCTGTGAACAGAGATACACAGGGTCAAACATGGCCGTTTTCATATATATCTCATCGTATGTTAATGGCCTTGTGAATGTTTGGTATTGGCCACGTGGATGCGTTTTACTGCAAGTCTTATTAAGCATATGCCACATTTGTGATATCTATATATTTATCGAAACATGGAGGTTTTATTTAAGTTTGGAATTTAGCAATTATTAAATTTTTATTAATCTACCACATACTTAGTTTGAAAATTAGAAAATAAAATTTTTGTGATACGGAGCAAAACTTTGTATATATTTTTTCGGAATGGCTTCTAATTTTCTGTTTTTTTGTATTATTTTTCGGGCTGAAAGCCTTTTTTAATTAAGTAACTAAAGATACTTGGTTTGGCCTGCGGAGGTGACACCGTATCATAAGGTAAATACACTTATGATACCACTAGTGATTTGCATGATGCAAATGCATGATTGCCGATTCAAGAGTGCCGAGCATGGGCAAATAAAAAAGCGAGCTCTAACCTTAATGTCGGACCCTTTATAAAGGATTATGCCAACGATTGGATGTAATCCAGAAACCACACCGTGTCGAGAAGGTGCGGTTTCTAATTTAGATATATGAGAAAGACATACTGCCTCAGGCTCCCCGAATTAAAAAAGGCTGACTTAAAAATGGTGTTTTTTCTGACTTAAAACCATCGTTTTTATTTCATTTTACAATTGACTTAAAATCTGTAATGAAAATGCAATAAAAAAAACTGACTTAATTAATTTTGAAAATGATTTAAAAACTGTGTTTATAAACGACATAAAACGTGTCTTTTTAACTTATTTTGACAAATGAAATAAAATATGTATTTAAAAGCGAAACAAAACGTAAAAATGTACTAATATATGGCGCAATAAACGCGCTTAGTTGTTTCATAAATTTAATTTGTGAATTATTATTTGTGTACTAATTATGAATTAAAATATGCCTTTTTGAAATTTGCAATTGTTTTTGCACATTTTCATTAGTAGAAAATTTTGAATATGTAAACAAATTTAAATTTAGTACATTTTCTTAAAAACATGAAATTACGCATGCATTTCTATGTGTATTAAAAACAAATGACAAAACAAATTTTTTAAATCATTTTGAAAATAAATTAAAAAATATATTTGTAAAATGACATAAAATATGCTTTTCTTGTGTCATTTTGAAATTAAATTTGTTTTTGTAAAACACCTTTGTTAATTCAGAAAATTTGTTAAAAATATGACTTAATAAAGGTCTCACTTTTCATATAAAAACACATTTTTTAAGTCAACCTTTTTAATTTCAGCCTTTTTAATTCAGGAAGTTTACTGCCTCATTGTCTTAAACCACTTCAACTTATTTTCGGGCCAGGATTTATTTTTAAAAAATTGACCTAATCGCTTATTTTTTCACAACATAAGCATCTAATTTTGATTCCTGAGATACTTCTTTAATTTTTGTTGCTATGGTTAATGAATAAATTATGATTAACCGTGCTAATCGTGCTAGAAGCTTCCTGGAGCCTAAAAGTGTTATATACTAAAATCAATAAAACCAGTGTAAAACTACCTTCTCAAAAAACGGTGACCAAGTCACACACTACGTGACATGCGCGATAGAAATTGCATAAAGTTCTCATACAATGTTATTTATCGTTCGAATCATGTCAAGGGTTGTCCCAGACTTTATCAATACCAAATTGTTTACAAACAAACACAGATTAGTGTTGATAAACAAACTTATTTACATAAGTGAACGTGTATCTTTATAGTTTAGCAATTACATGCTTAATATGCCTGTTTTTGTAAACAATTTTAATAGTGATTATTAGCAAACGGAATATATCGAAATCATTGTAAATGCTGTAAAATTATCGAATGCATTAACTTTAAATTTATATACAAGTTGTAAATAAAATGACCGCCAATTCTGACGCTAATTCGCAGTACTCACGGTATACACATATGTTGTTATGGCTTGAATTGGATAATTATTGTGAATACATACCACTTAATAAGAATCGATTTAAACGTGTTTATGTTTAAAATTGTGATATGAATGTACGCAAAAATCATAAGTATGAGAAAGGCTATAATATTACATTTCAAATAGATTAGAGGTCATTAACGCAATGTGTTTAATGTACGTTGGCCAATTATAAAGACAAATTCGAAATATTGTAAGCAAAATATGTAAGATTCTATCTAAATTCAGTTACGCTACTCTATTGTCATATTTCAAGTACGTATACGTCCATATAAACAAATTGTATGCAATTTGTAATTTGTACAATATGCGTGTCATCAAAAAAGCAACATTGACAATCAATCCAACACACCGAGCCAAGATTTATTGATTAATAAAATAACTCAATTTAAGAATAATCGCTGACGAACTATGCACTTACATTGGCAATAACTTTATTTATAAAAGAAACAATTTTTTAATTTATTAATTTAGAAAAATCAGCGCACCGTAATTATGCTGACCAATTTGTTTTATAGTTTTTTGACTCATAAAAATCGAACAATAGTCATAAAATATGATAAACAATTTAATAATTATTTGATATATAAAATTTTTAATTGTATATGTACTCGTACGAGGGTGAACTGATAAGACATTCGAATGAAACATTAAACATAATTTTTTTTAAGTTAAATTCACTTTATTTGTCAACATAGTTTCGTTTTAGCTCGATACACTTATTCCAACATTTTTCCAATTTTCCAAAATGTTTCAAATATTATTTCATCATTTGACCCAAATCTCTTTACACCGAGCCATTTTTTCATGTTTGACAATTTGAAAAAGTCACAAGGAGCTAGATATGGTGAATATGGTAGATGGGGAAGCAATTCGAAGCCCATATTTCATCCAATTTTTGTTGTGTTTTCCATGTTGAATGTGATGGTGCATTATCATGATGGAAGAGTACTCTTTTCTTCTTCATATGTGGCTGTTTTTCCTTAATTATTTCATGCATATTATTCACCTGTGATGGTTTTGTCCTGCTCCAGATAGTCGATAAATATTAAGGCCTTGTGCATCACAAAAGACAGTGATCATAACCTTAACAACAAATTTTGCTTGCTTTGGAGCACTTGAATCCGCTTCTACCCATTGTTTTGATTCGAGCATGTAGTGATCATCAACCGTTATAAATCAACACAAAAATTCGTTGAATAACGCTGAACAATCTCCAAATATTTACAATGTCAGCAATCTCGCGAAAATCTTTACGACGGTCATTCATAATGATTTCATAACCTTTTTCGACCACTTCTGTTGTTGTTACCTCTTTGGCCTTGCTGAACGTTCGCATCACTTATTGTGCTTGTGCGGCCACGTTTATATTCATTTACCCAATCATAGACGGTTGCATTTGAAGGTGGATGTTCATATAACACTGGTTTCATCTCATCGATGATTTCTTTTGGTTTTAAACATGTTAAATGAAAGTATTTAATCACTGCAGGACATTTACTTTTTTCCATAAAAAAAAATCAAAATTGACTTTACAGAATCGACTCTGACTAAGAAACTATTCAATCAAATGTCATAAAGATTTGATAGCTTCCGTTTAAAAGAATATACTTCACAAAATAAGTTGTCACTAGTGAGGCATAGATGGCGTTATCCTAAACATTTGTCAATCCACCCTCTTATGCATATTGGAATTATAACTTTCCAAGAGACAAAAAAGTAAATAATTAACATAATTTAGATACAAACACAATTAAATAATTTTAAATACGCATTATAGCTGCGATTATGTTCAATGTTATGTTGTACGTTGTGTCTATTACTTTGTTGCATGCTATTCGGTGATTGAAGGCAATTTTATGTTCTACGTGAAATTTTTCAAAAAAAAAACTAACCAACCAAGACATTTTATTTGGTAAACAAACATCCCCTTTATGTTCCGTTTCGTCCCCTTTGAATTAATAGTAGAATGTGAATCAAGGGAGTAAAATAGGAGATTATTGCTTGAGTGAAGAAATTACTAGCCGAAGCCGAGGAACAAGATTGGTAACTGAACGATAACTCTTATCGAGGTTACATGGCGATCGAATGATGGAAGAGCTGAAAACTAAATTGATCTCGTCATGATCTCCAAATCATAACTGACGTTAGGTCTTATAGAGGCGCCTACATGAACAGTGATCATATGCTTGTTCTGTACAAAATATATGTACAAATTATCAACCAGATTTAACCGACAAGCAAGGAAAACCATGCGCTGGAATATCGATGCACTATAAAATGAAGACACTCTGCAAAGTTATCTGTCAGCTATCAATGAACATCTAAACGGGCACAATGAAAACTTTGAAACCCTACCAAACATCCAGGAGCAGTGGCTGTCTATCCAGTCAGCCATAATTATATGTAGCTTGTAACACTCGGAGCAGTCACACAGAGGGGCTCTATAATATGAGGACTTGTATCGAAAACATCAGCTTCCAAGCGAAATACGGAAATGTTGAATCCTATTTGAGCTATTGCCCCACCGAGCGATGAGGTACTTGTTCGGTACCCAACAGTAGAGGAAATAGATGCAGCTATTAGCAGATTAAAAATTGGAAAGGCACACGGTTTGGACTCTGGACGTAATTCCCGCAGAATTATTAAAATACGGAGGAGCTACTTTTTCGCGTCATTTTAAATGAACAAAGAAAGAAATTAAAAATTGTTAATAGTCAGTCAATATAGTTTTGGTATTTAAACTGAACTTTATTTAAAGAATATTAAATTTTCCAATATTTTGTGTTTAGCTTAAAAAAGTCACTTCGGTACGTCCCTAATAATAATTGGTACTGATATATGAAGACCATATGAAGCTTTTACTTTATTACTAATTCAGCTTTTCGGAACTTAATTTACCAAACCAAACAAAATCTACAAACCAATTTAAAGCGTAAAGCGTAAATTTCTCTTCTCTCGTAGATTTACTCTTGTGCATGTCTCTATAGAGCACTGTTGTCATGAAATTAATTTATTTGATAAAATGCTAATGTTAATTTCACTCTTGCCGAGTGTTGCTGAGAGTACAGGAGAGAAGCTCTCACAGCGTATTTTCACGAATGATATGCATTTTCGTGCTTACAAAGTTCAATTAACTCAAGAACTGCAGCCTATTGACCACGCACCGCGAATATAGTTCGTTGAGTGAATTAGGGAACAACAAGTGGATGGTGATTTTTCGAACAAACTCTTTCTCAGCGGTGAGGCTCATTTTCAATTTGTTTATTTTTATTTATTTTTTATTTCTTTATTAAAAGAAACGGTGTAGGTATTCCAAAATGAAAAAGTTAAAGAATTAAAGATAAAAAATACTAAATAAAATTAAAAATTAGAATTATAAAAAGTGTTTCTTCAGTTTTCTCTAGATATAGAGAAGTCAAATAAGGCTTTACTTCATTAAACATTTCACCATTATTAGTTCTATGAAACTCTTGTTTTAAAAAATCGTATTGTCAAAGATTCTCGGAAGGAGCATAAATATTTAGACTTCCAAGAATGTAAGATGGCTGTAAGTAAGAGGCTTCCAAGTATATTTCCCCTATTAGCCAGAGTCAAGATCTTAAAATTTTTTTATCTAGTAGTGTATGCAGGAAGACGAGCTACGATTATGTGGTAAGGAAGATCATGTTTGCAGTCCCGATCAGTTCTTTTCATTATAAACAATAAGACTGGTTTCTGAATACTTTAAATTCTGTCAAGGTGAGATTGATAGAAAGGACACCATACTGGGACTGCATATTCCGAAAAACAATTCAGTTACTGTATAAGTCATTTTCTGGTGTTGTAATTTTTTGTTTTTGGTAATCAGCTCGTTGTACTTTTCCTTTCCCTTTTCCGTTTGAAGTCTAATTTTTATGCCAACAAGCCCACGACCAACCACGGATTAAAGGAGGAAATTTTGCGCTGTATCAACGAAATTCAGCTACATTTATTCAACGCGGTCATGGAAAATTTCGACAAAAGAGTGCGTATGTACGAGCAACACCGTGGAGGCCCCCAATGCTAAATGCTTTATGAATCAATAAAAAATTCACAATTTTTACGCAATTAATTTTCATTGCAGTCGGCTCCATGGATTGGTTACTAAATTTACGCCTATTATTCCATTTTAAGCCACAGTTAAGTTTATGTCTTAGAAAGAGATTAGTAACTAATTTTAGAAAATTGTTAACTTACATTTGGGAGAAAGACCGCACCTACTTCGATTCGGCGATATTTTTTTAAATTATACAGATAACTTCTACAAATTTTTATTATTTTAATTATTCTGTCGACAATATTTACTATAAACAATAATAAAATTAATTTATTGTATCAATTAAACGGATTTTGACGAAAATATTAAACTTAAGTAAACTGATAGAGTGTCATAGGCCAACTGTCAATTAACATTTAATAAAACGACATAAAATTAAATTAAACGAATCAAACCGCAGATTATTTTATATGGGAAATGCATGTCATCCGAAAGTGATTGAGTTGAATTGAATTGAATTATTCAATTAGACTGCCTCTCGCACGCTTATTTCAATTCATTCGTGTTTGAACTCGAGTGTCTCTCTTAATTAATCGAATATACCAGAATAATTTATATCACACATGAAAGTATGAGAAAATATCGTTTAACATTATACTCTAAGTTTACTTCCGTGGAATTAGTCAAACGACTGTTCACTTGAATTGTTGACTGTAAATTGTTTTGAAGCTGGGCGATAACCTTATGACATGCAAAGACGAATCTCTTCATTTTTTAGTATTTTTTTAATAAATAAATCGAAATCTGCTTTGGGACACAGATCGAAGTTTATGATGTACTAGCGAGCAACCAACACGCGATGCAATTCCACTCAAAGAAACAAAGAGTTGTAATTCTGTTTATTGAAGTGCTTTTGGATACATAATATTTTGGTTTTTTGCCGTCTGGTGCATACACGAATAAATGAAAAGATTTTTTGCGACTTGTAGCGATGGTCCCTGTACTTGGTTGATGTGGTGGCCCGGAAACTGCAAGTGCTTGAATTCGAATGGCATATCTGCCGGAATCATAAGAGTTATCGTCAACATGACATCTTCTCCTTAAAATTTCCCATTTAAACTTGTAGCTTTGATGATATTGCTTATCATCTTTTTCACTGAAACCCTGGTACCGTTGCAAAGTCGTGGTGGATTCAAGAATTCAGTTGGCTAATTGACAATTTCGACTCGATTCATTACAGTTTTTAATAATGAAGTAAATTGCATTCACATTGTTGGTTTTGAAACGACGGGTGCGCTAATGTAGCACAGCACGTATACACTGAGCCATTGATGAGTTTTGTAATTATGTGCGATATTTGGGAAAACTTTGTGAATCAATTCGTCTGTGGTTGCTGTGATTTTACAGAAGTTTGTTGGCAATGAGATACTTTGAGGGAATTCACCAATATCCAGACCCTTCCAGAATTTAATTGATAGTCAGTGATTTGCATATTCAACAGCAATTTCAGCGCTGAATATGCTGTTCGGCCACCATCGATTGCCAATGCAATAATTTTTGTCATCGTATGGTTGCCAACATAAGTGAAATGAGATAATTTGTTACACCGGAAGGCATTCATTTGAACAAACTTACGCAATTCGTGGACATCAAAGTGTGTTTCTCCTTACAAATCACGATCGAAAATGTAGTTTGCAAAGTCTCATGATACAGGGTTACTGTGAATTGATTGTCCTCCTTGATCTTGTTTTATAACCAGCTTCACGATAAGTGGCACAAACTTGACTGTTTACTGTTCTCAATTGTTGAAAGAATGTTAATGTACGTAGCTCCATTAACAGTAATTGAAAGTTTATAATAGCATTCTGCATTGTTTGGGTGAGCATTTGACAGCCGGCCTAACGCGTCGGTCAAATATAAAGTTGGATATCCTTTAACTGCTTTATCTTCTTTACGACGTTGAAACTTATTCGCTGATACATTCCCTGTGTGGTGAAACGCACAATGAGAAAATGCACTTAACGCTGTTGGCGGTTATGATATTGCTCTTGCACGTTATGAAGTACACGCACTGTCCATTTCCAAGGTCCACTACCAAATGAACAACTGTGTAGAATGTCGTTCATGGATTGAAAATGATAATTTGCATACTGATTCATTGCTACTAATGTAGTGTCGGTTGATATTGTTCGATTTCATCGATAGTTGAGACAAATGCAGTTGCTTTTCCCACTTAAAAAACTGCCATATTGCTTCCTTTGTTGACATATTCGCAAATTTACTTGATCGATTTTACCGAATTGCAGTACTCGACAACTCGATTATCGAGTTCAACATCATTGTTTCGTATTTTAAAAGTGATGAATTTATCGCCATATTTAGTTGGTTATCGACCGTCGATTGAAGGTTGTCGATCCGTTATTGACAAGAAAGCCTCTGCAGTATCGTTTCGTGTATTTCTCATCAGACATGGTAGTGGTGGAATGTGGTGAATTATGGTGAATTATTGTTAAATAAGCCAGATAGAGTAGGAGATCTTTTATTTCATACAACGTAGGATTGCATTGCATGTGAACTCTGCGCGAGCACATATCATTGCATCTTTGCAGAGGAGTTGTTCGGTTTCGATTTCCCCACACATTTCGACAATGTATTCATATTAATGGAACAATTTTTGACGTTTCGAGATGGTTTTCCGTGTTTTCACGAATCATCAATAGACATAAATAATAATTCACGACACTAACTTTCTTATTCGTTTCCTCATCTAATTGTAGGCTTATAAATTTGTTTTTGGGACGATATCCATCTTCTCCTTGCCAAAATAAAATCGGATATTGCAATCAGTTGCAGTGCTATAAGTGATGAGTTTCTGGGACCCAGTGAACAGCACGCGAGTGAAATTTTTCGCCGACTAACGATCGCTTCTTCATGAATAGTTGGTATATTATACTGTCTCTCGTGTTGGCCTGCAAATTTTTTGTTTGTTTGCTCTGCAATTTATTGTGTTAATCGATAAAGTTTGTAATGCAGCGACAATTTCTTGTTTAGTGTACGTACTGAATCAACAACGTTTGATCGATTTGTTCATTAGCGTTTCCAATTAAATAAATTTGAAGAAGTTTGTGATCTGCGTTCGGTAGAGGTAGTAGTGAGACTGCATGGTGATAATTTTACCCTTGTACGATATTTATTGCACAGAACGATGTCATTTGATGACATGAATTGTACTTGCGTAAAAACTTCACTTTTCCACCCACGCAGCACATTCCTGGTGTTTCATTTTTAAATTTGAGCTCACTGCGTAATTGTGTGCAGAATACACGTCTAATTTATCCATTTTTCCAATAACCACACTAGAATGGTTGTAATCAAAATTAGTATCGTAATGGAATGCACCAATATTTAAATCAGCGGCGTAAACTTTTCGTCTGGATCGAGCAACGCGTACTCGAACGGTTTCCAACCTCGATTTCCGTTGCTCGCCTCTTTCTGAAACTCTTAATGCCCTTTTCTTTCGTGCTGTAGATCGACCAATCGCTTGACGGTTAGGTAATTTAATTGATTTGACAGCGAAAACAATGCTTTGTGACTAAAAATTCGCTTAGAGCAAAGAAAATGCGAGTGATAACTATTACCTAATGTAATGCTACCTATATAGTAAAATGGTTGTTTTACAACTTACCAAAGCTTCATCTTAATCCGATGAATGGTATAGGAATACATACGGGAAAAACAAAAAAACTTTCATTTATTCAATACTTTTGTAATTTTCCTCCAAAAAACATTTATAATGTGTACCGTGGTCTAAGTGGATTATCTCGGATTAGATATGTATACAACTCCTATATGTGTATAATTTCATTATTCATCTAAATGTCTCATCTATTGTCTAACACATCGCCTAAAAACTTCCCGGTCTAACAAAGAAAATACAATTTTTTGGGGAAAAATACTTACATTTTATTCTTACAACATAATTTCCTTGTAGAGCGATACAATCGGTCGAACGCCTCTCTAACATTTCGATGCCTTTTTTGTAGAACGATTTATCTTATTTTGGCTTCAAAATAAGCTTTAGTTTCGGGAACCATTTGTTTAACTCTGCAAACAAATAATAATCGGTGGGGGCCGAATATGGTGGATGCGGGAGCAATTCAATGTGTTATTTGTGACTTGTGACATAGTGCATTGTCTTGGTGAAAGAGCAATTTCTTTCATGGACAGATGTTCGTGCAAAATATGCTGAAACAAATGTTTGACCAACAGGCACCATTGATATCTTTACAGCTATCACACGCAACTTCACTTTACAGTCTTTCAAAACAATTTCGTGAATGTTTTCTGGAATCACTTCATCTGGCCACAGCTTTATTAAATTCAGCATACCAGTCAATGACGGTTGATTTTCCTGGTGCAGAGTCCGGATAACACTTATCAAGCCACTGCTTTGCTTGAACGGTAGTTTTTCCCATCAAAAACATTGTTCAATCAACACACGCAATTATTTTTCTCCATTGCTTTGAAATTAACAAAAATAGCGTCACTAACACAACTGTAACTTGTAAACTAATGAGAGTTGGTAGAATTTAAAAATCTTAAGGGCTTTAAATTTGGGGCACCTTCTGTGTGTCAGACCGGGAACTTTTCAAGCGTTCTAATATATAGACCGTTAATACGTAAGAGTCAATAATACAAAAATATGTCGGAAATTGTTTAATAATCAGGGTAGAAAATATTAAGAGTATTAAAATTATTACAAAAACCCTTGTGTACACCTACGGTCTAAATTTATGAGTTATCTGAGGTTAAGGAGAAAAAGATCTTAAAAATATGAGCCGGTCGAGACATGGCATTTCGATACATAGCAAGCTTTCAGATATCACGTGTTGTTAGTGTCCAACACTTGCATCCAAATCTGATATCTCGGCGTATCAGCGCTTTGTAAATTCTAGTTTCATTTTAATGTGATATTTGGCAAGACTTAGGCTATGCATTTATATAGAATGCTCGGTACCTGACTGCAGAACTCGATGTTTATAAGTGGAACCATAATTTTGCTCAATACTATCGATCCTAGATATTTTAACAATTGATTCTTCTCACATGGAGTGTCTTCTCGATCAATCGCGAACAATGTAGTCCTCTGCGGATTTGCCTCCTCTATAAGCAGCTCTATATTTGGCTTTTAATTCGTTGATTCTAATGAATCGGTCAAAGTGATATATTCAATGCTGTTTGAGAAACAATGAAATTGTACATCAATTGCAATCAGCAAAGCTCTAAACTGGTGTTCAACAATCGACATTCATTCCTCTAAGATCATTTGTGTTCGATTTTGTAGTTCTCCTAAGTCAATGCTCCAATCTTAACAAATAATATCGCAATGACAGAGTAACGGAGGGGGTTTAAGAGTTGTAGATTGCAATGAAACATTGCAAATTTGAGTTTTTCGCTTCTGGTCGACACTGGCCAGAATTACTTTATTGTGTTTAAAACGATAACGTGTAAAACAATTTTATAAAATTCTCTTGCTTAAAGCAGTAAATCATTCGATGAATACTTACCTACAACTAAAAATATAAGACTTCATTAACGGCTTGGTCTCAGTCACACCACATTTTCTAACACCTTCCGCTTCACTTATTCGTTTAATTATAAGTGTGACCATTTCGTTTCTAAACTGTCCATTATAAATTAGTTTATAATTTGTAATTCCGCATCTCGCTAAATCCTAATTAAAATTATTTTATTTTACAAATTGTATTTTGCTTTTTAGAACCCCGCAAATCACAAAAAAAAAACTAATATCAGAATCTTCCGGTTAAATTTAAATGCTTGGCACACAAACCGAACATGTTCTTGTATGCGTATGGTGATATAACATCAATGTTAATCATAATTTATGATATTTAGCCGAATCTAGCAATTTTTTAATAAAATTTATAATTGTCTCACTTAAATATGTATGTACTTACAAATAAATTAAATTTCTTGTATATAAATTGTAATTGCAGAGTAAGAAAACAGAAAAGTGATTAATAAGAAGAACTTCAAGAATAACAGCCGAGCGTCCACTTAGCGAAATAAATACAAACATACATCATGCAGAAAAAGACAGAAAGCATCAGCTTAACAGAAAATAATAGGTTCGTATATTTTGATTCAATTAGCTTCAAGATTAAGTGTCTCAATTAATTATTCAATTATTTATTAAAGCAATAAAAGTGCGCCAACGTCACCGACACACAGTGGTGATGATGACTATGACCCTCACTTACATCGAAATGTTCCTCATCCGACAAAGTGAGTATATTTCTAATTAAAATATGAAATGGTGTTCAGTCAAAAAGATCATTGCAAGATTATTAAACTTAAAAGTTAGGAAGGGATAAGGCAAATAAATTTTTAAATATTCATAACAACCGCTAGTTGCGAAGGCACAATAACACATTTTTGGCTATTTACACATTTTCCGACTTCGGAAGTAAGCACTACCTCATCGAAAATTTCAATGGTCGGAAACACATGAAGGATACTAATGTGTTCCTGTCTTTCTGTTGATCTGGTTACGCAAACCAACACCAGTCGCCGACTCCGTCACGGTCCGCCAATATTTCTGGTGGCCAATATTTATATTATCTGAATATCGGAAACATACTCGCGGTAATTAGCACCTCGGTGTTTGTTAAAGGTTGAGATATATTACACCTATCTGTTTACAGTTTATAAATAAGTACCGCTTCGATCTTGTGTTCGGGTAACTGGCAACCATTAATGAATAGTTGAGATGACTTCGTTGCAGACTCGCATCACCACCTCTGTGTGTTTTGCGATGACCACTACAGTTTTATGCCAATGGGCGGACTAATTCCCAAAACGTCATCGTACATATAATATTCAAAAGTATTGAACCTAACCCCTGTAGAGCATTAACCGTTACACCGTATATTTTAGTTTCATCATCTGTATTGAACCTCCTTCCTCAGGTATGTTGAAATTTCCAATCTCCGGAGTGTATTTTGAATTCAGCTCCGTCTTTCCGAGTTCAATGCTACTTTAACGGCACGCTTCAACATTTTTTCGAGCCTCTTTTCCATCTGTTTCCATCAACACCATCATTGCTTGCTTCCACCGAACGTTTAAACTCTCTACTTCTAGGTTTAAGCCAAAGGAGCCGTATTCCAGAACACGATACGAAAACAAAAATACAAGATTCATATTTGAATTGAATCAGATTCGTACGATTCTTATTTAAAATTGAATAGGAATCTTGTACTTTCGTTTTCGATCGTATTCAGGAATAGGGCTGAACGGTATTTGTGTCCTATGCTCGTTGACATACTCATCATGGTGACATTTCCTCCTAATCTGATCTAATTTACCATTGCACCAATACCAATAGTAGTAACTAAAGTAAAGTTCAAACCAAGTTTTGAGCCTATGCATCATTCATCAAATTAACTTCAACTTGTTTCAACTATACGATTCTACAACAAAAGGGCTCTCAATCTGAAAAATCAAGGTGACTTGTATAGGCCTTTTCATCCCAAGATCAGAAGACATTAAAATATAATAAATTACTTTAATCCCGTCAACTTATCATTGGTTCCGCAACATTTACAGGCCTCTGTAATTGTGTTTCAATCAAATTCCTGTTCCAAATATTGCTCTCTTACAATTTTTAACTTATAATAATGAATGGTCGACCCCCTCATTTCATAAGCTTTAGAATTTTGGGATATATTTAAAGCCAAGACCAACAACTTCGGATTCAGTTGCCGGCTTTTCGGAAAGCAGTGTCGTTACCCCATAAACTATTAAATTATTGCTCCGCTGCAATCGATAAATTTAAAAGTGTCGACATCACACAAGAAAGACCGCCAAAGGAATTCACCAATAATATATAAAAAGCTGCAAAAAGATGCAGACTTTGCCTACAAGGTTCATCAATAGCTGACTGCAGAACTTACAGTGCAACAAACTATTATCGTGATGGCAATATTGAACAAATTGCGTTAGTAAACAACGATCTTGATTCTTTCGCTACATGACAAATTTTGAGTTTAGTTATGAACTTCCATTTGGTATCACTCATTACTATTAGCTAATCCATTACAACACAAATGTTGAGACTACCCCCAGCTACTACGATTCTAGTCTAACTCAAATCTGCAACGTTTAATATTTTTTTAAAGTGTTCAGAAGAAAGGTTGATGATAGAGTCAGGTCTAACGTTCTTCACAGAGCCCTTTAAGTTTTTCTCTACTGTAGGGATAAAACCACCGCAATCTCTTGGCTGCTCATTCTCCTCATTTATTCCTAACTTGGTATTACTTTGTTGGACAGATTACTGTTTTTCAAAAACGGTCATCTTCCGTGGTTTTGGTAGGCCGGTTTGGTACCCCTCTTTTACGAATTGACCTATACCCTTTATGGCTGCAATCTTCCTTCTTCCTTCTGCTTAGGATTTCTTCCAAACTTACCAACTCTGTAATATCAAAGAGAAAGATCCCCCTCCGGCTATTGATTTACAAATTTAAATTTTAACTTATGCTTGAAGTAAACAAATCAACGACATCAAATCTCAAGATCTCTGCAAGATAATGAATAGTTATCACCACATTTTCCTGAACTACTCGTACCTCTGAAGTTCTCTTGCATTAAATTCTTTCACTGGATATATTGCAATCATATTTTCTCCTAGGCAGCTCATGTCTCGTAGCAGAAAAACATAAGTGGAGAACAACTTCATCCCCAACGTCGAGCAACCATTGTTTGGGAAACTGTAAATTTGGCTAACCGCATGGGAACATTGAAAACATAGAACGAGATGAAAACATACCGCTTAACAAGAATCAATGGATCAATCATTAATTAACCTGAAATTAAAATGATTACAAAAACGAATACTAGAAAACCGAATACGACCATTGGTTATCGTATTCGAACAAAAAATGAAGCGGTATAACTTCCATATACTAGGCCTCAGTAAACCCAGTATCTTCTAACGGCATAGACAACTCTTCTGATACATTCGCACTAATTATGTGTCATAACTCATATTGAAATAGTAAATAGTGTCTATCGATCTTTATTATGCTAATTCAACGCTGAACGATCTGGTAGTATCTAGCTGAATGTAATTTTCTATTACCTTCTCATAGTGACAGACAGTTCAGTGCTCGTCTCAATTGCACTAGTGCAAAGTCTAAAATTATACGGCAAGCTATACCAATATTCTTCGTCAAAGTGTTTATTCTTCGTCAAAAGCCAGGATTTGCCAATATTTTAATTTTATTTTTATAAATTAACTCTCGAGATTGTGCTAATTACGGATTAAGGATGAGACGAATCATTTTGTCGATCTAGATAGATTAAGATCAGATAATGAAGTATAGCCATTTATCAATATTTCTTGAAGGACAAAAAGAATTATCAGATCTTTTTAACTGATGCCCTCTGTATAACAAAAAAAATTAAAAATTTCTTATTTGCAGTAATTTTGAAACTTTGGTGCATATATTAAAAGGTGCGTTAGGCACCGGAATTTTAGCAATGCCTCAAGCCTTTGCAAACGCTGGTTACTTCTCCGCCGTTCTAAACACATTTCTATTGGGCATTTTATGTACATATTGTCTGCACATCCTCGTTAACACACAATACACATTATGTAAAAAGCATAAAGTACCTATTTTAACGTATCCAGAATCGATGAGAATGGCACTGGAGCAGGGACCAGATTGTTTAAAACCATTTGCACCATCATCAGCGTAAGTTTTATATTTCTTTATCAATATTTTTATTACTAATTTTATCATTAACCATATTTTACAGACTGATGGTGGACATATTTTTGATTATTTACCAACTAGGGGTTTGTTGCGTGTACATTGTGTTCGTCGCGACAAATATAAAACAATTGGCTGATCACTTCTTATTCGAGCTCGATGTAAAAATTCATATGCTCATTCTGCTGATACCACTGATCCTGTTAAATTTTATACCAAATCTTAAAATCTTAGCACCATTTTCGACATTTGCAAATGTTATAACATTCGTTGGATTAGGTTGCATTCTGGTGTACGTTTTTGACGCGTTGCCAAGCCCTACCGAACGTGATGCTTTTGCAGCGATTGGACGTTTTCCATTATTTTTTGGAACAGTATTATTTGCACTGGAAGCAGTTGGTGTGGTATGTTTAATTTTATTTGTGATTTAAACGAGTATTCCGTAAATTTTTTAATTTAACAGATTATTGCGCTGGAGAACAATATGAAAACACCGAAAAAATTTGGCGGATGGTTTGGTGTACTTAACATTGGAATGTTCTTTATAACATTTTTATACGCGGGTATGGGATTTTTGGGATACCTACGATATGGTGAGACGGCGGAAGGCAGTATTACGTTAAATATTCCGCAACAAGCACCGATTGCAATTGCTATTAGGATTATGTTCGCAATTGCAATTTTTATTTCGTACGGATTACAGTGTTACGTTCCTGTTGAAATTTTGTGGAAAACTTATATATACAAAAAATACGCTAATACAACTCATGAAGTAACAGCTGAGTATATTTTAAGAATATCTATCGTCCTGACTACATGTAAATAATCTTGCACAAAATTATATTTTCTAAGAATAATGTTCATATTTTTAATATCCTCAGTTTTACTGGCTGTTGCAATTCCACGACTTGGACTATTCATCTCATTATTTGGTGCATTTTGCTTATCAGCGTTGGGAATTGCATTCCCAGCTATAATGGAACTATGTGTTGCGTGGCCCGATAATCTTGGACCTGGCAACTACTTAATTTGGAAAGACTGTATTTTAATCATCCTCGGCGTTACTGGTCTCCTAGCTGGTACATACACGAGTATTCGCGACATAATTATAAGTTTTCTATAATAGAAATGTAAGCTGCGGCCATTGCTCACACTAAAAATCTCACAAAGGTAGTACAACGTACAAAATTACTTTTACAAAACTTTAAACATTATGAAGACAAAATATCTATATATAATATTATAGACCTATAAGTGAAGCTTCTGGTAGATGAAAATTATATTTGGAACATTGGATCAAACATATCAAAATCTAATAACAATTTGAATCACAAAACAATTAATTAAATCTACATTGCTTAACAAATTACAATTAATTTTTATATACAACGAGCAGACTTTAACCAATTTATCTCTCAATATCTCTTCTAAACGAAGGCTTGTGACTGAGCTACACTTTACTAATTTAAAGTTTTAAAACATTTTATCATTATTATGATTAAATATTATTAATAAATAACATTAAGAAGAAGACTTTGTAAAAAGGTTCAATTATACAAAATAAAGTTGAAATTATTTTCAAAATTTTTTTGTTTAACGTTGGAAAATAGAGATTTATAGATGCGAGTCTATAGAGTAACATAAGCTTTAAGGTAAGACATAAACTAAAATAAAATCCTCCAAAAAATCCATCACACCGACTATATGATTTATGAGCCGGAAACAAAAAAGCTGAAACCATACAATTTTGGATCATTGCACAATGAGCAATAATCATATCAATCTAAAATTTCAGCCAAAACCAATGCAATGTCACCATACCGAACCCACCATATGGCATAAGCAGCAGTATCTGATTTTTCAACCGAAACCACAGGAGCCAGAGACGAAGCAGCCGGAACCGTATGACGTCAGTGAGAACCATCCGAATCATTACACAATCAACACGATCCAATCTATTTCAATGCGCAACTTCTAAATTTCAGCCGGAACCAATGCAGTGCTAGCCGGAGCCATTTAGCGCGTGTCCAATTAGCACAATGTATTTTGTATGGTTGTACAACATATGAAAACTTGTCACAACAGCATATGAAAAAGCCAGAACCATTCCAACGCCAGTCGCGTAGTGTTGGTAGACTATTTTATTAAATCAGCTAAACTAAAAAAATATCCAAACCAAGGTTTTACCAGCCAGAGCTACCCAGATATAACCAAGTGAAATCAACGGGAAACATCCAGACCTTACACAACCATCCAAAATACACTGTGTTTATTGTCCAAAAACCAAATAGATCCGGCTGGTAAAACCTTGGTTCCGGTTGGCCTTTTATGATTTCCGATGACATATAAGCTAACTTTCGATCTCTTTCGAGTTTTTAATACCGAGTGTCCAAAAATTCCGGAACCGTCAAATATCACATTCTATTATATGTCGATTTGTGTATGTCCAACCTTGCGATGACCTTCAAAGCTCACCATGGTCTTTAAGATTGTAACGCTTACATTTTTTTTAACCCTACAGGTGAACTTAATGGCTTTTCAGGCACAATAAAATTCTGTAATTAAAGGAGTTTTATGAGATGCTCATTGTGATTGAGGGCATAAACGGTGTCATCACAAAAGAGGAAGTTTTCCTATCGACGCGATATCAATATTTGATGAGGAGATCCAAATTACCCAATTACCAATTACCTACCAAATTTATTTGTTTATGGAACCATCCGGAGACATCATTATTTTACCCTAAAATAATAACGAGAAGGATGTCAACTGCAGCTAAAATACTTATTGGATGAGAAGCTTGCCAAATCTAAGAAAAGATAAGTCCACTTTGATTCTAGATATAAGCGTTTATACTACATCATAAATCGACTGTATATCGTAGCAGATACCATTGATCACTCCAGTCTTTGATTTTAATGCGGTAAAAAGGGTCATGCACTAAAGAGCTTGATACTCAAAGTAAAGCAGATATTGAAACTAAACCTTATCAACAGTATAGGAAGACTGAATAGAACAACTGGTATACGTAATCAATCAGCAAAGAGGCGATTTGGTCTTGCGACAAACGAGCCTTCCAGAAGAGTCCAATAAGTTATGGGGCTGGCACAACCCCAAGCACATCAATTTATCGTTTTAAACGTTTTTTGGGCCGTCTAGTTGACGATGCTCGAGATTTGAGGCCATTGATCATTGCTGATGATTACAACGCATGAACCTTAGAGTGGGGAGCTTAATCTTCATGATGAGCTACCTTTTCTCGATATTATATTGAGCAATAATGAAAATTCTCCTATGCGAACTGAAGAGAGGAGGCTACAAATTTTTTTTAAACAAATATTTACCACAAATAAGATGAGTTTTACCTGGAAAACGTAGCAGAAATCAAAACAAGCCAAATAGTTTTAGATAACCGTCATCTACCAAGGTAATGGTGAAACTAAGAAATTGCAAGTTCTGCAATGAATATCACCAAGCGTGAAGACTGGCGCCACAAAGCATAGAAACATTTACTACAAATCAACAGCAATTTAATAGGTTTCGGTTTAAAGCGTTATCAAGAGGAGCAAGTGTCAAATGCAGAGAGACCTTTGTACTACAGTTGACCAAGAGCCATGGGGTAGGCCAAACCGAACAATAGTGGAAAACTCAAAATTACAAATCTGATGCCTCTAAGCTCCAACATAATCTGGTGATAAGTACGACTAATAAAGCAATAAAAGGAAACAGCGAACTAAAAGGAAATATCAAAAAATACGAAGTAACAGAGGAGCTAATACTAGAGATAGTTGTTATGCCCAAATTTAAGAAGCAAATCATTGCCAGTAGTGATTATCTAGATGGGCTGCAATTACCTGAGTATAAAGCCATGCGAGAATAGAACTGAGGATAAACACGAGTAGTTTCCACTCCATTTTGCACCTTTCTTTCCGTCGTTTCACGTTTAATGCTGAATTTTGGTGAGAAAAGATAAAAACGTAAGGGATTGTTACCCAGTATTGGCACGTTCATCTTACTTTATGAAGGCATTATTTAGACAGAATTACTGAAACTGACTATCAACTTAGGTGGAATATGTAGTAGCTTATCTCCAATTGATCCTTTAGTAAAGCTATTTCCGGCTCCTTTACTGAATAAGCAGTTGGCGTTGAGCATTGGAGCCAAAACAGCAGCGACAACTAATGCCTGAATTACATCATTGAACCTACATCATTGAACCATATTAAAAATGCTGTAAATTCCGCCTCATACATCTACACAGATTAGCGGTTCCGGCAACAAGGTGAAGTTGAATATTATTTAACCCAGCTGTTGATGGGGCACGAATGTTGTTATGCTTAGTTGTAGAGGTTACGACATGCCCGATTGCCCGTACTATAGCTTATATCAGAGAATGCGGAACAAAAGGATTGGGTAGTGACCGACTCCGGAGAATATAATATTATAAATGCTGGGCTCTCGTGACAACTGGTGTGCCGTTTTTAGTTTCACAGCATAATTTTAATAAGCATCCGGTATAACTTATGGGCTCATAATGAATGACGTATCTTTGATATTTATTGAAATGCACGTGCCTAGCGTGCATCCGCAAATTTAAGGGGACCGGATTTTCATATAAATTTGAATATCTAGATTTATTTTGAATTTAAAAATTAAGTTTATTTACAAATGTTCACACTATAAGTTTTCATTTTTTCATTAGTCGGATTAATATGTAAAACTACGTTTTCTTGTTCATTGATAATAGTTTTTAGTTGCTCGGGAAGGGGAAAGAAACGAAGATTGAACCCGACTTCATGACATCCAGTGTGTATGCATGGAAAGGATGCTAAAGTAAAATTATTTATTAAGTTTTGTGATTTGAACACACAGTAAATTTTAAGGCTCACTACAATTTGAAATGAAATTTACGCTTGGTTCCTATCCAGATTAATTAGAAAAACAAAGCATAGTACTTCAATCACTTTACTGCGGATTACCGTATTACACAATACAAATATTATTATAATTTAATGTTTGGTATTACGTACGGGTAAGGCTGGATAGGATGGTTTGCCTAGTACCCGAAAATGTCTTAATACATGTGGTGATCTCTTTAAACACCATTTCTGCTAAATCGTGCTCTCGCAAAAATTTTGTGTTTATCTAGTAGCCAAGAAAAAAGGGACTTAAACTTCAAATTGCGCCTTCAAGGCGATAAAAATAAAACCAAATTTCTAACAAAAGCTACAAATTATTGAATTTCAACTATATCATACACTGGACCGAAACCACAGAATAGAATATTATCCAGAAACGCCATTGAGTTGACCTATCGACCTTATTTAAAATTTAAAACTCAAAAACAACGAATTTTTCCTTCTATTGGGTACCCTGCAAACAATTTTCGCTACCTTTTCGCGAAGCAAAGTCAAAAAATGAGTCGATATTTTTCCAATCAAAAATAGCGTTATGACGTTTCAGTCTGTTCTATGCCGAAACTTTAACACAACGCTCAAACCTTACCTAAAGTTTAAACCCATTTTCTCCTAGGCTGTTAATCCGATTTTAAAATTTTTTGCGTTTTGAAGTGCAAATGCATGAGATTAAAATTGGACACTATTTCTCTAGAATAAAATTGGACACTGTTGCACTTTTCATATCATTTATCAGTCGGCTAGATTATAACCTATTTTACTTGTATCACAAAACAATTGATTTTCGATAGATACTTGAACGAAATTGGGGAAAGAGAAATGCATTTTGGAAACCCCAAATTCTATCAGAAATTTTTACTTTTACTGGTGATAAAGACGTCACTATACATCTTAATATTGTTGAGTTAACCTGTTGCCAATATTTAACAAAACGACAAAAAGCGCTATTGTGTTACCCTGACCGGTGTTCAAAAAAATTACGGATAACTCTCATTGGAGCTGCCGGACCTATCGAAAACATATAAATTGAGAAACGAACATTTCTACAAGATTAAACCGGCATACCATTAATAGAACAGTCCTCAAAGTACTTCGAGAACTATGATAGCGATGGAAATAATGAGAACTTAAGTTTGAAGCATAACTATAAAAATGTACAAAATAAGAATATAAAAATCCAAATACGTAAGCACGATTTCCAAATTTCTATGTAGCAAAAATTCACACGGGGAACTCCCAAAAAATATTTCCTATTGGAATTTCTAACCGGGTGTTAATAAAAAAAGGTCAACAAACTTAAAAACAAAATCTTGTTAAATAAACTTTATACAACCGACTTAACACTATGTGTTAAAACTTTCACAATTTTCATCGCTGACGATTGATAATCATTATCATGGATTTAATTTTTTAAGGTTTCACTTAAACAAAACAAAACAAAACTTGATTTTCAATTGAATGGAGCATAAAACGTTCTCATTTCCATTGTCAAAAAACGCGAAATGTCATATTTTTCATTTTTTATTTTTACAAGACGTAAAGTGAACGTAAAATTATAGTTTTCTATAATTATTCTAATGTTAACTGTATTATTTGTGATATATACATTTTATTTGATTATTTAAATATTGTAGCAATTAAATTTTAACTAATATATGTAAATATTCCGATAAACTACGGATTATTAAAAAAAAGTAGAGTTGAAGGTTGAACTTGATTGACGCTATTGAGTTTATAATCAGAAACAGAAAAATGCCAAAATTTATAGATAATTTGAAAAATATTCTATCGAATAAAAAGGGAAATCAAACTAATAATAATATAAGCATTATTGTCGATGATAGTAATATTCCAGAAACTTCAATATTAGAAACTGATGCTGCCCCAGTTCCAGATGAAAACGATTCGGATATAGATAGTAATTATAACGAAAGCAGAACAAGTTCGATAACCAGTCAAATATCGAATTTAAATTTACAAAGTTTACAGAGACAGGAAAGTTTAACGCCACTAAAACAGCACCGAATCGTTGAGGCAACATCTGGAAGCTCTAATATGGTGGAACACAACAATCAGCAAATGGTCCCGATTAGTAACTATGAAAATAATAATCATGTTGCGGCAATTCCCACACATGCAACCCTAAATCAAACTCAAGCTCAAAATGTCTTTCAAATTTCGCACGCGAGTGGCGTTCACATTGGAAATGTATTTTCGTTTAATAGCGCAACCCAAAATAATACAAGTGATCTACATCCGAGAACACATAGTGTTGGTGCAAATAGTATAACGTCTGGTGATACGCCGCCATCCGGTTTGCGAAAATCGTCTTCCCAATCGAGCAACGGTTATCAAGTAACTAAAACGGTCAGCGAAATGATGAAAAGTAGTTTACCCGTGGATGAAAAGTTTTTGGATGTAATTGCAACACATTTAATCAATTGGAAAGATATAGCACGAAAATTAGAATATACGGAAGGACAAATTGATCACTTCTATGCGGATAATTATGTTTACGGGGCCAAAGAGGTGCGAATTAAATATTCCAATTAAATTTATTACAATATACATAATTATTATTCTGTTTTAGACGGTATATCAAATGCTGCTCGACTGGATTCGTAACGCAAATGAACCATATTTAGGCATTTTAACAAAAATTCTATGGCGCTATAATAATCAGGAAGCCGTACTATATTTAAAACCACTGTATAAAGCCCGAAAAGCTGAATTGCTGCAACAGAAAACCAATACGAATGACAACAATTGATAAAACCACATCAAAATCTCAATCCAATCATCATTCCAATTTTATACAACAAAAAATGCATTGATTACGATAAAATACTATTATATACCATATATAAATATAATCTAACATTTTTCAACTACATATTCATGATATTTTTAATTTCTAGTATACAGAAAAAAACAAAGTGCCATTAAAAACAATAAATTGTTATAAATTTTACACACTTTCTACCTTTTATTTAATTTCGGGTCTCAGTTTGAGATCGATTCCCAGTTTATTTATTAGATCAAAATGATTGTTATGAGATTATCTAGTTTATTTCTAGTACTCGCTGAGGTATTTTAGTTGGTAATTATAGTTTTCGGTTAACTTGTTCGATACTAGACATTAATCGAAACCACGGCATATTAACAACGCCCTTTATACCATAATGCTATGAACGACAACATTTGATCAAAAATAAACGACTCAACATTAGTTTTAAATCTACTTTCCCTATTTATACAAACAAACAGCTTTGGATCCTTATTCTGTCAATTGTATTGGCAAATATTGGATGATTGTGAATCAAAATATCGTATTAATATAGATTTCAAACAGCATTAAAATATGATCACTCATTCGCCTAATTGAGGGATTTGGAAGCCGCGTCGAGATCACAGAAATCAAGTACATATTATTATTCGGATTAACGAGTGATTGGGCTACTGTTCACCAGATTCAGGTAGCTGGATAAGGCATACTGGAATCCCGAGAGGAAGAGAATGTTCTCATGTCTGTTCATTCTATATGTGTAACTCCAATGCGGTGGCCGAAATTTGAATTAACCTATGCAATGGTTTTTGCCTGTTCTTGGTGATGATGTTGTTGTTCCATGCTACGCTCAGGCCAAAGAAAATAAAAAATATTTTTTTTAACATATAATAGCCATATAACGATAAGGGAAATTGGTCATACTTTCCAAAGTAAAACTGCGCGAAAATTTGAAGAAGTCGCTCTAGTCACTCTATTGGGTTTTAATGGATAAAAATTTCAAAATATGTATGTATTTTTTGCAATTTTTATTGTATAAACGTATTGATTTAGTAGATTTTCCTACAAGATTACGATATTTATGTTAAAAATAATGCTTTTATTAAATACGAGTTGAATAAACAAAACTAACGAACAAAAGTTAATTTAACTTACTAGTGATGCACTCTTCATATTAACTATTATGTATTTATTTGGTCCAATTTTTAGATAACACATCTTTTATAGTTGATCCATGATTTAATGGGTGTAAATGAAAACAATTCTTAAACTGAGCAAAGGAATCTTAAAGACTCCGATCATTTATATTATTCGTGAAATAGAAATGAAACAGATTAATATTTGTCAGACATTGCTGTAATTATTAATACACTCGCGAGCAACTAAATTGACTCAAATCTTCAGCGCTCACAGAAAGGCGAGTGTTTTAACATGAAAACGCAACCAAAATTGAAGATTATGAAAAAAAAATATTGGAAATATTTAAATTTAAATTACAACAAAAAATTCAAACAAAACAAAAACAATTTTATTGGTTAATAATTAGTGTTGCCCCCCCCCCCTCCCCCACCACTTGCGTCTGCAACAGTTCGCATGCGGTTCCTATTTGACCTTATTAAGGTTTTGACAAAGACTTTGGTGGATCGCACCCCACTCCTCATCCAACGCAATATCTTGAAGTCACTGAAGTTAGATGGTACCGGATTTCTGGCGACCTTCGTTTTAGTTCGTCCCATAAATGCTCAACTGGATTGTCTGGACTGAGGGCTGGCCACTTCATCGTCTCGAGTCTAACCTTGTACATGAACGGCCGAGTGGTTCGAGCTGTGTGACACCCGGCATTGTCATGCATCAATATGAAATCCTTTCCTATATATCATGCGTAGGATACTACATGATCCAAGAGAATGTCTTGCTTTCAGCGATCAAACCACCTCTACGGCCTCCACCAGGTACGAAAACAAGATCTGTTTTACCTTCAAGCAATATGTCAGCCCACATCACGCAGAAACCGCCGCCGTACGAGATTGTTTCAGCAAAACAGAACTGCAAAAATCGCGCTCCTAAACGCCGGTAGACACGGCCTCTCCTACCACTACCATGGATACATATTCTGTACTCGTCAGTGAATAGAATGGACCTCTATTGGACGATGCTCCAATTGATGTGTTTGTGTCAATTTCGGGCCTCTAGCGAGCCATCTTGGAGTGAGGTTGGTTTCCTTCAAGCTTCTTGTCGCCCATTGTCTAACAGCTCCATCTCGAACTTGTCTTAGCTCCTGCAGCACATCGACGCCCGTGAGATGACGATTTAGCAGTGAAGTTAGGACGATAAATCGATCGTCCCTCTCAGATGTACATGTACGTATCGATGCATCGATACCGGCTGGTATGTTGTCTCCGATTGAAGGTACCAGTTTCCTGAAACCTTCTGGATACTCTTGAGACAGCAGATTGGCTCATGGTTAGCTAACGAGGGACTTCTCCCTGATTTTAAGAAAACAACAAATGAAACTTAAGTCATACACCTATTTACATTCATAGCAAATTATAATACAGAGCAAATTTATTGTTGTGGCAACTCAAATGAATTATATATTGTAGTTTACTCAGTTCTTCCAGGCTGGCGAGAGCAATAGAACATTCTCCTTCCTCGTACATCTATTTTTCTGGAGTAGGCTCTAACATAATATGTACTAATTGACGCTCAAAAACGGCTAGCTTTAAGCTGTCTTGTGATGTTGGTACTCATTTCAGCCCTTGGGATCACCTGGGATTCGCGATGCTATGTCCACAAAGACTGGAAGTAAGCACGGAGAAATCAAGAGCTCTATACTATCCCAGATCCTTGTCACACTTCTGATGCCTTCGTGTGCCTTCGATTAATATCTTTCGTTTAGAGCCATCCATTAATATGTTACACATATGTAGTTATCATTACGTATGAATGCCCATACAACAAAACACTTCGTAATGGGTCAATATCTATGATTAGAAATTGTACAGGGATGTCCCCTTCATAACACTTTTCTATAAAACAACCGATCTCCTATTCTATGTACCGCACATATTCGAGATATTTCCACTCTTCTGGGATTTTCATTCCAAACCAAATCGTTGAAACTGTAGCTTAAACTTGTTTTAAAAGGGGTAATTATCGAGGGGGGGGGGGGGGGGTTAATTTAATAATTTAATATTAAATTTGTCAGCATTGAAGAAAACGCGAGATTCGTTGGAATCGATTATTATATTATACTAAGTGGAGAGATGGATGCCATATTTCACAACTACCGCAAGTGGTCGGAATCGGTGTTGGCACCAGGTTTGGTTTTAATATTTTTGATGCTAGAAAAGTGAGTTTTGGGCACGACGATGAGGTCAATTTTATTGACCGTAACCAAATCGTTTAATTTGCACGCGCCTTTATGGAAGTTAAACATATTATACAGCAGAGTTACACATCCCGTTGTTGGTTGAAGCAAGATGTGGGGAATCTAGGCCGCTGGTATGATGTATATACTGACTGTGTTGCCAGTTTGTGCATTGAAATCGCACAAGACAATTTTAATATCGTGTTCAAGAATTTTGTTTAAAACACTTTCGATGTGATCGTAGATCACTAATCTCACCTTCGTTTTTGTATGTACGTTCACAAATGAGATTTTAAAGGGACGTGTGTGAATCTAAATACGTAATTTCAGTTGTTTATGGGTCTAAAACCCGTTACGAACTAACGAACTATTCGTGTTTATCGAAGTTGTTACTTTGACAGAGTAAATCCATAGCGACTATGACTGCTGTGATGATGATATTGATAACTTTTGTTTCCTGCATAGTGTAAACTCAGGTTTAAACTGAATAGATTCCACTTTCCAAATTTTAAAACGTTATTTAAGACTGTCTTAAATTTTAGGCCACCAGTGCTGGATAATTCCAGCGGTTGCTAATTTTTTGATAAGCCTGCCGCTGAAATCAATTCTGGATGCTGCGATGTTCAGTTTAGATATTCCAATATTGAAAAAGTGTACACAACCATTTCTGGACATCATGGCCAAAGGAATTCAAACACTTCACTATCGATAAGGAGATATTGTCATCATCAAATATGAAAATGTATGCCACCACTTTAATGGAAACAATTCAGCCTGGGCGAGATGGTCATGTACGAATTGCAACGATTAAATCGTCAGCCGGAGAAGCGCAATATCCTGTATACACGTGAGGAGCTTATTTTAACGTTTCCCAGCCATCAACTACATATTATTACCGCAGTAGTCAAAATAAAATTACAACAATCGTATGTCAACTACTTATTATTCTGGCATCAGCCCCGTCAGCTCGGTATACTAAAAGACATAGTCAAATAATTAGTTTAAAATTGAACCATTTCTACCTCATTATCATTATCGTATCACTATCTCCAACTCAAACTGCCTTTTATTTGTAAATATAGTATAATACTCAATCAAAATGTTAGATTTTCCCGTAGTTTGTTTATTTGTTCGTCGTTTTTATTTTGTTTGTTTGCTAAACGTTTAAGGCTGGTGGCCTATGTGGATCTTCCCACAAGTTCCTATACTTAAAATCAGGTCTTCTCTAGTAACTCACCAGAAAGAACATTTATTAACTGAATCTCAAATACAAATACTAATATAGATTCGCGTATTAGTTCTCTTCTTAATTTTCAATAAAATGCTGATTTCGTAAATACGTTTGAATACATTCAAACTGTTGTTTAACCAAAATTCGGTCATTTAGTCAAAGATGTGGCCAACCCTAAGTACGATTCTCGGTTGACGCCGGTCCCATCCGCACACTATTTTACATACAACAAGATGGAGGGATAGGAACATAGAGGCATATTATTACAGAATTGAAGGACGCGGTACGCATTTATTGAATCGTAGAAAATGCGAAATGCAAAATGTGATCTGCTTCGCATCAGTTTCATAATAGGCTCCCTCCCCCAACAATGTGGTTCTAATATGTACATAGGAAGATGTAAATAAATTAAGTCATTTCCGTTTCAATTTTTCCAATGTTTTAAGATTTTTTTTTGTTTTTATTTTTTTGTTATCTGAATTTTTTTTGTCTCAGTATACATTTTAATAGTAATAATATAATAATTATTAATAATAAAATAAAAATAATAGGTAATATTTTTTTTTTCATAATTCACTTAATAATCTAGTTATCAATTACATTATTTTTTTTTTAATTCATGATGTTTTTTTTTGATCATTTTGAAATCCTTAATAATATAATTAATATATTTACATCGGACAATACAAGTTAAAAATTAATTATAAAAACAAAAACAAATAGGTTGTATTTTTCTTTAATCATTTTATAAACAAAAATAAAGACAAATATTAGTGTTTTAATTTAAAAATTAATTAATGAATACTGATTTACAATTTTCCTCTTTTCTTTTCGATATTTTCTTTTCTTTTGTGTATGTGTGTGTGATGTACCTATTTATTTATTTTTCTTTGCTGGGTGGTGTGTGTGTTTTAATGCATTTTCAGCAATTCAATGTAAACTTGATCGCTCGTAACATAATTTTAAATTTTTAGCACTCAAAACATAATTAATTTTATTGTAATTTGTATTGTTGTTATTAAATAAAAAATAATTGTTGTAACAGAATTTATTTACAAAAATAATAGACAGATTTGTTTTAAATAAATTATAAATTAAAGTAAATTTTATTTTCTTGAATAATTATGCATGTACTCGTATATTAATAAATAAAAATATATAGATTGATCAAAAAATTAGTTTTATTTATTTCATGTACCATGTGTATAAAACGCGGCCTGTAGCTGTGCAGCACCATGTGCATTGCACATCATTGCAGACATTCAGGAATGTTGTTAATTTTAATAAATTAATTCAAATTTCGTGTCATGTGTAATAAAATAATAATAATAATATGTATGTTTAATCACAAAGCTACAACCTATTTAAGTATAATATGTATATTTTAAAAACTTCTTATAAAATTAAGAAAAAAATTAATTATCATTAAAATTTTTATTTTAAGTCTACTATCTAAAAAAAATTATTTTTTAGTCATAATTTTAAATTTATAGTAATTTCAACATTAATGTTATTTTTATAATTATTTACAAAATAATTTATAAATTGTTTAACTACATTCTTCTTGTGACAGATGGATTATACAATAACTATATATATATATATCATTTAGATTTTATAAGAACATTATTTGGAGTGTCTTATGTATGCAAGTGTTTATTTTTGGATGGGGCGAAAATTATAATGGCGTCGGGATGATATTGTTTAAGTAGTGTACAATTTTTGTGCATTTCAATTGTGAATATTATATAAAAAATATATCACCACACAAAATTATGTTTGGGAATTTATTGTGATTTTATGTTTGTCACAATAACATTTAAAATCATTATCATTTAATGCCCAATTGTTTTGTTTGGCACACGGTACATGCACTTCTAGTGAGCAGCCCCGATATAAACAACTAAGCATAGCGCCATATTTTACACAAATAACACATTTATGCCGAGAACTACACCACACAGCTGCTTCTAAACCAACAATGCGCGACCCAATTATATGAACACCGGGTGCCCATACCACACAATCTTCGTGTGTCCATATTTCATATGAATTCTCGCCCGCTTTTGACATGCCATCGAATACATTGATTTCGGATGTTTCTGATTTAATATCATTTGTTGTGCTAGATGAATCAAGGTTCGGTTTCTTTTTCTTTTTGCCATTCTGAAAATAAAAACAGTGGTCAATATAATTAGGAATTTTTTAACGGATTTTTAGGATAAACTATTTTGGAACAAGAAAATTACATTTTCTACTTTTCCAAAACTTTCCATTCAATTTTAGTTTAATATAATTTCATCAGCCGGCCATCTTTGAAATTGAGTGTGTTCATCACGAGGGGTATAGAAAACATCTACAGCGGCCCTTTCTGGCTTTCCATGGGAATATATTTACAACATTTAATTGCCTGAATTATATTTTTCTAGCCTAGAATAGTCACTTTATCTTAGAATTCCAGGAACAAAAAATTGGACAAAAATACATTTCAGGAAATTCTCAAAGATATCCGACCATGCCATCAGAAACATTTAATCGTAGACGCACATCATCATAAATATGGCCACATCATCGTATAAGCAATTAATCGTAAGATCGATTAATCGTAGAGACACTTAACTGAACAGTCACATCAACGTATAAACACTTAGTCGTAAGACCAAATCACATCATTGCAAGGACATTTGTTCATTGGACAAAAACACTTAATCGAAGCGACAGTTAATCGTAAACGACAGACCAAAAACATCGGAATATGGAATGATCATAAATTTAATCATAAAAAATTCTTGAAACACAAACGTTCGGCTGAGATCTCGTGTCCGATTTTAAAATATCACACATCGGATCGAAAATATCGAAAGATAAATTGTCCAACACAATTTATTCAAAAAAATATCAAGAAAAAAAAATCGAAATAAATAATCGAGAAATAATCTCGATTTTTAGCCGAATTTATGAATGAATTTCGACTAATACGCTATATTTTTACGGCTATTTTAATCCGCTGTTTACATTAGAGAATAGTCATACATTTTCGCTATTTTAAGGAACACGAATGAAATTACTTTGATATGTGAATAAAACATTGACGGCGTAAACGTTCAATTATCCCGAATAACACGATTCTTAAAATAGCACGACCGACAAAAAATATCGAAACCTGTTATTACACGGTTCAAAAAATTATTTAAATTTCTTTGGTGATGAGAACTGGCTTGATTCAGTTAAATTATGTCGATTGTGGTTGCTTAAATTCGGTCAACTTCAATTATAAGTAAAACATTTATTTCAACATTAAACATTATACGAGAAATGACAGATCATCTGGCAATTAAGAAAATAAATGGCCGTCTTATTAGCAGTTGGGAAATCTTTTAATTTCGATGAGTCGAATATCAGAACATTAAAAAATATGAAGAAATATCGTTAATTAATCGCTTAAAGTTCTAAACTACTTTCTGAGACCCTTGTTATTCAAAAGACTTTGATGGTTGAGAATAATAACTAAAACGGATTCTAGTAGATGGTGACACACGAGACAACCTAGAAGAGATATTTCATCCTTTGTAAACGTAAAAATTTAAACAGCAGGTTCAAATGGTTGACCCAGGCCAGCCATCAACATCAGTTGCAAAAATGAATATTCATGTCAAGAAAGTGTTACTGTGTGTCTGCTGAGATTGAAAAGGAGTCACTTACTACGAGCTTCTGGAACCTGATCAAACTGTTCCAGCTGAACGTTACCAGGCTCAATTGATCAAATTAAGTTATGCTCTGGAAGAAAAAACACTATTTACGAGCCAAGGAAGGCGGCAGGTGATATTGTTGGATGACAACACATACAGAAAAATCAACTCAAGAACTCATCTTCTTTTTAGGCTGGAAATTTCAGAGCATGCGGCGTATTTGCTAGACTTGGCTCCTTCTGATTACCGCTTATTCAGATCGATGTCATCATATTTGAAAGACCATAAGTAAACAATTTTTACTTGCACACCTAATATTTTTCGGTTGAATGGAGGAGCGATTCCCGCCAAACACCTGTTTTTTAATTTTTTTAAGTTATATAAATAAAATTGTTTTAATATTTGAATAAAAATTAACGTCTTATTTGTTAAATGTTTAATTATCCCTATAAAACTTTTATTCTAGTCCATATATCATAGTATAGGTGATCGAAAAAGATATGCTCGAAAAAAAATTTCGAACTCAGAAATACTGATAATAAAAATCCCTCCCTCATCAGATTAACTGATCTTAAGATTAACTGCTCTTGCGATTAAGTGCTTTCAAAAAAATCATTCTCAAACTCTTATTTCCAGCGGAAGACAGAATATACCCTACCACAAAGGATTTAAACGTCCGAACCAAAATACTTGCTTGGAAGAAGATAAAGATGAAGTCTTGTATTTGAGCAATTTTGATAATTTAGGCTAACATAGAAAATAGCATAATAATAAGTAGTTGTCTATAAAGAGTTTATGTATCACCTTATCGGCAAATGAAACGCGGCTTCGTATTTTCTAAATTCGCTTGACCAACCTTCTATGTCATTAATTTCCGCGCAATATTTTATTTTTAAATTTTTTAAGAAAATACCAACAACGATTGTGGTCGTAAATCAACAACTGATAGTCTAAAATGCCTAAATTCTTTACAGACCTTTGCAAGTACTGTACGATTGGAGTAGCAAAATTGTTTCAACCAGTAATGCCACCTTCAACCTGAGGCTCAGAATATTTTATGCTCACCTCGTATAAAACATAAAGTGGTAAACAACTTTATAATTTAAAGTGTTTTTACTTTCCAAGTAAGCAATTATTCTGTAAGAAAACTGTAAGTTATGTTTTATAAATGGACCCGTTTTCTCGATTGCACATCTATTTGCTCCGTGTGGATAGCTCTCAAAATTCATAGAAACATTCAGAAAAGCCATGTATTCTTGAATTCCGTACTAAGAGAAAAATGTCCATACTAAGGGAATTTTTCCGAATGGGTCCAGAGTATGTGGAACAAATTCTCTGTGCAACTTAATGTTATTTTACAGATTCCATCTTAAAAATCTCATTACTGGAGCATTTAATCGTACAGTCTTATGCTAACTATCTTCATAAGTAAGATCGTTAAGAGACATTTTTTTGGAAATGTTCTCGATGTTGTCATTATAATGAAACCTAGTTTAAACAATATGTTTGGTCCAACATGACCTCCTAGTTACAAGGCCTTCGGACATGTAAGACTTTTAACAAGATGTTGAGATTTGACCCTTTACGTTTCATCTAAAGTTCGCTTAAAGTGGATGTGCCGTACAGGTCATTCTCGTGTTATCTTCTGTCGTCTGTAAGTATGTTGCCTGGGGCTAATTAGTCTTTCCCTTAGATAGTAGAAGATACCACCACGCAAAGCAGAGTTGATTCACAAAATTGCATAGCACAACTATCACTAAAAACTCTGCTACCTTACTGATCCTGTGATCTATTCGCTTTGACTAACTCGGCTGTGAAACTTCTTCGTTCTTACTTGGTAAACAGATACCAATGTGTTACTATCGGTGGTAAACCCTTCTCGTTCTTAGCATCAACCAGTAAATGTATGGTTTTGTCTGTTCTTCTTAGCTGTTTAGTCTGCTTAGCTTCCTTGGGATGGGATTTAGACGTTATCTGAAGGTTAGAGTTGTGTTATTCCTGTTCAAAGTTGTCAAACTTCCACTCTATATATTTAGGAATTGTCTGTGGACAGAATAATGGGATTTACATATGCAAGGTGTTATTTAGGGAAATAACGTATTTCCCATTTTATCTGAAGGAAGAAGTTTGTCATTGACAGCAGTAATGTAATTTATCTGAATTTTTTTAAACCCTATACTAAATAGCTTATTTAGTAAAGGCAACAAATATTAAAACTGCAAAATTTGGAGAAATCTGTGAAGGAATGAGAAAATCATAAGGTTTATTAATTTAAAATAATTAAATTTTAACCAGCTTCAAGATCTGCTGGTTGTCATTATGAATCTGCATACTGGTATACTACTGCCAAGGAGAAGGTATCCGTTTGGCTCCTATTTTAATCATTTTTTCTGTGTTCCAATGCGGTCACTCAAATTTGTAATAGCAAGCGATGCTTGGATGAAGTTTCGTCTCTCTATGCTGCTCGAAAAACGGTTATGCATTCTCCAGAATATACTAAAAATGATTAATTTATGGTTTGAAAATAGTAGTGTACTACCAGTTTCTTTATACGCATTCCTTTGCAAAATAGTAGAAGAAAATAGCTTTACAAAAAAGGACATGTCCATGTTTTTATGGTCGAACTATACGATTAGTGGATGATTTACGGTTCACGAAATTTTGATGATGATCTTGCGAATACAGCAAAAGGTTCATTCCATTTTAGGTTGTTATTTATTTGAGCACCGTTGTCATTTAGATAATAGGTGAAAATTTGGGTCTTTTCTGTTAAATTTTACGTGATTTTTGCCAAATTCAAATATTGTAGATATTTTGGAATTGAGGTAAGGTACTAATTTAAATCTTAGAGTTGCAAACTGGAATCTTCTTATGCAAGACTGAAGTTCTGTGCAGTGTTGACATTGATGAGACGCCGGATTACAATTTTTTGTTTTAAATATTAAGCGATTAGTATCGTAGGTGGATAGTAATCATTAATCGCGTTCTATAAAGCAAACAGTTGACAACTTACGTAGAATTTAGTTATATAAAATAACCAAGGTAGGTAAGAATGGGTGCCGAAGGATTAGCGCAAACCCATTGCTAGCATTCACTCGAAGCCACTCATTTACTTGTTCATACATTACAATATGCCATCTGCGCGTTGCAAATCACCAAATTACGAGAATGATTGAGTCCTACGTTTTATAACGATCATTTTTCGGCGGTATTTGAATATCAAAACAAACAATTTTCAGTTTATCGCAATTTATTTTCTGGACGGTTTCGTTCCAAGAATAATTTTTAACAATATTATTATTCAGTATTTTTCAGTATTCAATATTTTTATTTCAGATAAACGGACAACATTAAAATGGGCATTTTGGCTACCAAAAAATAAATCGAAAGCCAATAAAAAGAGAAAGAAGATATGCTGAATTTTGGTTGAACATTGAAAATAATGTTTTTCTACGAGGCCGAAAGGATACATGTTTTGTAAATACCAGAATCCGTTCTGTCTGTAACGGAATGGATACCTCTTGAGGAAAAAATAAAAAGTTGCACAACTGATAAAATATTGCAACACTTTTAAGACATCAAAATAGGTTAGGAACCAGGTAACTAAGGAATTATAAAAACATTCCTTTATTTAATAAGGAAAATTAACAAAACCTTAGACATTTTACGAAGCCATAAATGTTACTGTACAAGCGCAAAAATAATCAAAAAATTCTGTGAAAAATATAATTTGAAATTTAAATCTCCTTGCTAGCCGATCGGATATATATCCCGGCGTTGATAGTGCTATCCCAGGCCCCAATCCTCTTCCTCCCCAATCCCCTCCTTCTCCATAGGTAGTGCTACTCCAGACCCCAATCCTTCTCCTCCACCGCCCCTTTTCATGCGTCCAGCATTGGAAATCTATGTTATATTCCATTTCACAAGATAATGTTATATTCCATTTCACCAGATATCTTTTTTTAATATTTGTTAATACGTATTTTAAATATCTATTGAGAATTTAATTCAAATGAACCTCTTGAGTGACGCTTTCTTTTTTTACATCAAACCCGAAAAATGGCTCAGTTAGCGAGTATCCAAGGGAAGTTGCCAATGCAGTCAATGCTTGTTTCATACATGCATGCGATTTTCCGTAGCCAAATATACTCGTAATTATGCCAGAATATCATATAAATTTTAAATTTGATATAACCAATGTGAGTGAAGAGGAAGTTAGTCGAGTCATTCAATGTTTGAAAACAGCCGCAGCCACGGAGTGGGACGGCATATCAGGCAAGTTCCTTAAATTTTTTCAAGAAAAATTGAAGAGAGCGCTAACTAGCTTGATTAACAATTCGTTGCTTGAAAGCAAGTTTCCGGAAAAACTAAAAGTGGCAAGAGTTATACCGGTATTTAAGGGGTACACTAGAGCCAGCCAACTATAGACCAATATCTATTTTAGGCTCAGTCTCAAAAGTATTCGAAAGAATAGTGAATAACCGGTTAATGCAATTTTTGAAGGCGAATAATATTTTAGCAAGAGCAGTATGGGTTTACGGAAGTCGCAAAATGTTGACAAGAAACGGATTGTAGCGTGCTTATTTTTGGATTTACAGAAAGCGTTTCATTCGGTAGACCATGATATATTTCTCGCCAAACTTCAGAGACTGAAGTTTGAGCCGATGCATTTGCTGTGGTTCCGATCATATCTTAAAGCTCGTCCTCAGATTGTAGTTGTTAATCAAACAGAAAGCGATATGATGTGTCTCGCAAGGGGTGTACCGCAAGGATCTATTCTTGGGCCGGTTCTTTTTAACATTTACATTAACGACATATGCAGACAAAACTTTAAGGGCACATTTCAGCTATATGCTGATGATGCTGTTATAATAATTATAAAGTATGAAAATACAAATCTTAAAGATCTTTTTGAAGATATACAGATGGATTTGCGTTGCTAAACCTGTAGCTCAATGAAAACAAACTTCAATTAAATGCCAAAAAGACTAAGTATATGATATTTACAAATAAAAAATTATCAGTGGAAGTTATAGGAGTACAGGATTAGTTATGCGGGAATTCAGATAGAACGTACGGATCAATTTAAATACCTGGATCTAGTGATAGATTAAAAATTGAAATGGAGCGACCATATCGACATGGTTAAGGCTAAAATACGACCTTTTGTATTCTCGATCAAAAAACTGAAGCATATTTTGCCGCAAAGTTCCCTGTTACTAATCTATAATTCCTTTATCTTACCACAATTAATATATTTAAACCCAGTGTGGAGTGGATGCGCTGGTTTCCGTTGTGATGACATCGAAATTCTACAAAAAAAAACCTAAAACACATATACCGCCTGCCACTAAGATTTTCAACACCCGAACCTTTTAAAAATATATTTCAACTCAGTTTTCATAATATAATTGATTTCGAACACATAATGACAATATTTAAAATTCGAAGAGGTTTAATTAAATTTCATTGACCTCTCTTCATGCGTGTGATATTCATTCTTATGATACGAAACAGCGAGCCGAAAGCCGTTCACCGCTCGTTTTTTTGGACCGTGACCTCAAGATAAATGCTCAAATTTATCGGGATCATGTGTTGGAGGGAGCGTTGAAGCCTTGGGCACAAAAACATTTCGGCAGCAGAGTCTGGACATGTCAACAGGACTCGGCGCGAAGTCATAAAGCGCGCGTCAATCAAGATTGGCTGAGAAACAATGTTTCTCAACGTTTCGTTTCTACCCCTTTGGGGTATTTTGAAGAGCAAGGTTGGGATAAAAAATACCAAAGTGTCGATCATCTCAAGCAAGCGCTTCGCCGGGAATGGGCCAAAATACCGGAGAGCCACTTTTGTGCTGCATGCAATAGCTTTGTCGGCCGTTTGAAGGCCATAATTGCGGCTAAGGGTGGCCAGATCGAAAACTACTAATGCAATTCGAAAATTTAAATATTTGTCACCATTTTTTACTTTGATTCAATAAAATTCATCAAATAATAAACATTCTGTGGCGTTTTGTTTTGCTAACATTTCGTATCAGCCACCTTGAATTATACAATTTTTTTCATTCATAGTCTATTTAATTTTTAACTTCTCTTTTTTTATATAAGTATATATTTTAAAATTATCAAACATAAAACAGCGCGTTGCTTAATTAAGTACGTTACCTACAACACTAAGTGTTTGGTAACCAAATAAATGATTGTATCTAATTTTTAAGCAAATAAAGTAAAAAAAAAAAAAAGACAATCATCAAAATGCCAATTTTTCATTTCAGTATTCATTACGGAATCCGAGCCAAACTCAATACCAATTTTTGATGTACTCCAGATGCTGCAAGGAAGTGTGTCGAAGAGTAATTTTCACACTTATGTTTCAATTATTGAGAAAGGCTTTTATTTGGTTGGAATTCAGAACATGCGCCACAAGTTAACAAATTAGGTTTATATGCTTCTCCACGGTATTGCAAGGCAGTTTATCGTATTATTTATCCAAAAGTATATGATAAGCCGGTTGAATATGCTTAGAATGCAGATTAGAGCCTGAATGCGGGCTCCCAAATCCACACCTTAATTAATAATGAAAAAATCTGAAACAATAGGCTTCAGAAAGGAAGGGGTTTAATTAGACCAGTTCAAACTTCCGATCGCTTATTATTGCCTGCTGAATCAACAAATCAAAATGTTTAAATGCTTCCAATATTCACTTGTCTCGAAAACAATCGATTGAATCTTAAGGCCCACACTTAAGCTATGTTTTTGAGCAAAGTCTATCAAGGGCCAAACTGATAATTGTGTATTGTTGTTTGGATTTTATCGAGATAACGAATTAAATTATTTTGAACACAACATTTATACAATATGGAAAATACAGTCTCCTAAACCCTATAGTAAAAATTAAGGAAATAATTCTTAATTAAATTCTTCTCATTACTTGCTTCATACAATGTTACTTGCATGCCTTGGTCAATTTCATTTTACTCTTCTTATCACTAACAAAAAGTTTATTCGTTAGGATTAACACTTCCTGAAATTCATTTTAAAAAGCACAGCCAATTCTTCAGTTAAAGTTAACCAACCGATTCTTGAGAATTGAATCTTTATACTACCGATGCATGAAAGTGCAAACAAATTTAAGACTTTTGAGATTTTTAATTTGATATAAAGCTAGCGCGATTCGAGGAATAATTACTATGGAGAGCGATAGCATTCTTCACATACATACTAACAACTTTGTTGCATTTGAAATTTTCGAATGTTTAATTCATTTTCAAATATTATTTTTTATTAAGGGTTCTTCTTCAATGGACCATTTGCTTCATATATTTCAGAAGTGCATTGCATTCAGCATAGTCCCATATCCTATTTAGGAGCAAAATAGTTTTTATATTTGAAGATTGCCGGACAATGTCGATGTCAAATATCACAATGAAAAAAATAAATACTTAAATTTCGAATAGTGGAGCTGAATTTCCATCAAAGATATAGGGGAGGAGGGGTGGTTAGCTTCACCAATGGTTCGCTGCCACAACTTTCTATTATCCAAAGAAGAAGCGTTTAAAAGTTGGGTATTTATTCAACGGCATTAATGAGTTTGTCTTAATAAGCTTTTTGTGAAAAATTCACAAAACATTTACATTGAACACATTCAATTTGTTTCCTCCTGTCAAGATTTTGATGGATTTCAGTTCGAAGCCTCGATGCCCTCAATTGACGCTACGAAAATTTTAATAACTAATTTGATACATTTTTATAATACTTATTTTGTCATCTGCCTGGTACAAAAGCATTCATCTCGCGTCATGACAATTACATAATTATCTGCAAAGGAAATCTCAAGTGCTGGTCATTTTTAGTGTTGGCACCCAGTACAACAGTCGACAATGAAGCAAAATCTCACAAGGGTTGTGATACAATCAATACAGAAATAATTATAGCGTACCCAAAACGTAATATGAATGTATGTGGCTCGATAAAGTTTGTTAGCTGTTTCGTTTCTATTATTGAGCTTGAATTTCCTCACACAAATATTAATAATCTGTAAAAGGTCGATCTTTCGACCGTGTTACCTATTCTGAAAATTTAAAATCAAAAGCTAATACAATCAAAATGATGAGATAAACATATCATGAGGTGAGGAACATAAGACCATAAATTTAAGAAAAAAATACTTACACCAACCGGAGAAGGTACTTCAACTCGTTTCCCCCCAATAAATTTCTGTATCATATCCTGTTTTGTACGTTTACTCTTAAATAAATCGTCTGCCGGATCCAGTTGGCTCAATTGAAATTCTTCACATGTCGTCGTAAGGATATACGGCCCAAACAAATCACCCAGTCCATTTTTATGTGGCCCAATTTTACAAAATACACAAATCCAACTTGTATCCCGTGTATCAGCATCATATTTCATACTGAGTGTACTCACATGCAAACCACGTATTTGATTTCGTTCCGAACTCGTTGGTCCCGCAATTTTTTTCAATTTGTTTTGAGTTTTTTCTGCGTCCTCATCAATATTTGGTGCATTTATAACAGCAATTTCACCATCAGGCCGCACATGAACAAAAGGGCCACGGAAATTTTTATTATTACTTGTTGTATTACTACTTGAGACATCATCACGATCATTGTAATCGAGATGATCGTTAGGCTTTCTATTAACCGATGATAATGAAGTGGAAGATTTTGATTTTGTTGCCGATGATTTTGTTTTGCTATTCATGGTAAGTTTTGTTTTAGTTTTAGTAGTTTTTGGTGTAGATGTATTTCCAGTTCCTCCCGCTGTCGATGATGATGATGTATTGCTATTGTTTTTCTTTTTTTTCTTGTTGATTGGATCGCCTAAATTAGTACTATCGTCCAACTTACCACGTTTCGTCCCTTTACTATTACTATTATTATTACTATTATTTTTAATATTACTAATACTATTAATACTACTATTATTAACCAGTTTTGTAGATGTATCATCTGCATCATTTTCAGTCAATTTTACTTCGTTCGTTATATTATTGTTATCACCACTATTTTCATGTTTATCATCATCGTCAGTTGTATTATTTAATCCTAATATTTTTAAATTATCATTAACACCATCACTACTATTTAAAGTTTCACCACCTTGATCCTCATTAACATTATCTTGTGTCGTATTATGATTATTGATCACAGGACCAGTTTGTATAACACTCGATATGGTCGATACAGCACCACTAGACGCACATGATTGAGGGGGTAGCGGCGGCTGCGGTGGTGTCTCTTGATGTGGAGGTAGTGGTGGTAAAGGAGGTTGTATTGGCCGATCATCCACAATACCGGCAAACATTTCCTCTAATTTATTTTCAACATCTTCAAAACTATTTGTATTCTCCACTAGTATATTACTATTATCACAACTAATTGTACCGTTTAAAGTTTTTTCTAAATCTGCGTCATCGGTTTGACTTGTATCCTTGTTGGTTGTCGATAGTGATAGTAAGATTTCCTTATTTTTATCCGTTTTTGCAATCATTTCGGCAATTTTATCAATGGTTTCACATTCATCGGCGTCATTTTTTGAATTATTATCATTATTATTAATATTATCATTATTATTAATATTATCATTATTATTAATATTATCATTATTATTAATATTATCATTATTATTAATATTATCATTATTATTAGTATTATTATTATCATTGTTACTACTCAATAGCACTTTATCGTTTGACGTTGCTGACGATATAGTCGATAGGTTTGATAGAGAGGGTGAACCTGGATTTACAATCGTTTTTAGCTGAGATTGAGGCAATGATTTTTCCAATACTGGATCAACCGGGCTAACATCGGTTCTATTCTCATCACTTTGTGGTACAATAGGAAAGTCTGTCTTCGCTGTTTCCGTTGTTCTCACTATACTATCATCTAAGTGAGTATTGTTTTGACTAATAAGTGTTATATTACTATTTTCATTATTATTTTCTAGATTACTATTATTATCGTTACTATCACTGGACATCCGCATTGTTTTATTTGGTTTACGTTTTCGACGTTTCTTATTTCCATTCGAATCAACAGAATCCTCTGATGTATTATTACTCGGTGGCGAAATTGGCGGTTGAATTATAGATCCAGATGCGCTACTAGAACTGGATGGCACTGTCGCCACGGTAGGCTGTACTATTGTTGTAAAATTGAAGTTGTAACTCGGAGATTGTGAATTTACTGATTGAATTACATTCATCAAGTTTTCTTGGTTTGCATGGTGTTGCGATTGGACGTCGTCTGGGCTAGCTGGAGATGAAACTGTCGTTGGTACTGGTTCAAGGCGATTCTCATTTCTCGATGGTGACATTGATAATGAATGGTTTATCATTGAATGAAAGATGGCTTCTTTCACTAGTTCCACAGGCTCGCTCATCGGAGGAAGTCCAATTGGTTCTCGTGCTATTTTAACCAAATCATTATTAATTTGTTTTGCGTCCCGTATAAATAGCCCGGAAGCATTTAAATCACCATTGTTCATCAATAAAGAGGGCGATAATGACGTTTGATGTTGTCTTTCTTTAACACTGGCAGCCGTTTGAATAACACCCGGCGTTGGTGATAAATTTCGATTCTGGCCTGAATTTGGATTATTTTTTATGATACTACTGAATTCTACAGGAGGCGGTGATGATATATTGGATGTAATCCCAGGCGAATGTAAACTCCTTGGAGATGGTGTTAAACTATTTCTAGCTGCCGATATTGATAAATCCACGGAACCAAAAGGAGGCATATTTGGTGTAACAAATGGTGGTATCAATGGTTTGATAATTCCACTTTCCAGGGGCTAAAATAAATACAGAAATCATTAATTATTTCGTATCACTTTAACCAATTAAAAAACTTACTACTTTATGATTGGCTGCCGCCATAAAACTAAACAAACTGTCTGATGGTGTTGGCGTATGCCATGTCGGTGGCGACCTAACAATTTGCCTTTCATTCGACATATGTGCTAACTGCGGCTGTCGCGGAATATACGATGGAACCTAAACAGCAAATAGCATCACAAATATATTAATTAAAACAGAATGAAGGCGTACTCACTTGTAAATGATTCCATGAGGAATTCGGTTGTCCCAAACTCCTTCCATGAGGATTATGTCCTGACATTTCGATAGTTTTGGTTTTCTATATTTTCCTTCTGTCTCGCAGACACGCACTATAGACTTTTTATATTTTACAACTTAACTTTTTCAAAAATGTTCAATTTATGTATTTAAAAACTACATTATCTTCTCGCTTAACTGAAAATATTACACAAAAATTTAGTTTCCAGAATAAATATCCAACAAAAAAAACGAAAAAGATGGTTTTACTGTATATTACGCGTGTTTTGTTGAACATATAAAAATTAATGTCAAATGACACACAAATAAAGTAGCTACATAATTCCAAACAAAGTTAGATTATATTATTATTAGCATAACACATATTTATATTTAAAGATTCATAAAATATTTATTTATATAAATATTTTCACATTTAAAAATTACACAAAAATCGATCTTATTTATTTCAAAGCCCCGAAACAATTTTTTCTATGTTTTTAGGTAGTTCTATATTTCGTGTGTGCATGTATTGGGAGTCATTTTTTTCTCGTCGAAATTCCAACTTTTTTCGTATTGTTAAAATTCATAAAACTCACCTAATAGTCTAATTAAAATAAAAACTGTATTAATCTTAATTAATTAAATATCACTATGAATTACACTTTGTTTTGTGATATTTAATTAAAAATACAGGGCGACGACTGTTTTCTTTCTTTCTTGTTTTACTTTTTGATTCGGACACACAATGCCAAAATACTACAAAAATTTTTAGTAAATATGGCGTACATAGAAAATTTGTACGGTATGTGGTAATGCAGATTCTATGTAATTTGTGTAATTATTTTGACATGAACTTTTCCTTGCGACCGAGTTTTGAACATGTGGTGAAGTTAGTGACATCTCTTGCTAAACTTGTAATATATTAATTTCCCAAGAGGCCAAGTAATATACGTTTACACAACTCCTGGCAAAAATTTCGAAATCAAAATATATTTGTTTAGGGAATATATGCTATTTGATGTTAACCTAACTTTGCCATATATTTGCCGTTTTTTCGGAAATAGCCCATGTTTACTTTTGAGTAATTTTAATTTTTTTAATGTTAGTAACACAAGTTACCCTGGCTATACAAAAAGTAAGACTACATTTCGCGTGTGAATATTTTTATTCAGCAAAAATCAATGGCGTATTTTTGGCAGATACGACATTTTTGTTGCATTTTTTTGTACAATTTGTACTTTAAAAGTTTGTAATTTAATTTTTCTAATACTTCTAATTTAATTTACAGAAACAAAATCGGACATAGATTTGATAATTTATTGTCAGCAAGTTACCCAAAAGTTACCATGGGCTATTTCCGAAAACAGGTATTATAAACTAAATATACACACTACTAAGTGGACAAAATATTTTACCGTGCTTCTATTGAATGTAAAAAAGTTCAGTACACAATTTTTTCAGCTTTATAATCGACCCTTTTCCATACAAATCAAGAGTAGAAAAATCGGTCGAAATTTTCCCATACAAAAATCGGGTAATGTCTCTTCTGTTTGTATTATGTGGCATAGCTTACTGCATGTGAAAAATATTCATGCGTAATCGATATTTTACAAATTACCGACATTTAAATGTCAACAGTTGGCGAGAGGTTTAGAATACTCAAAACCCCAATTGAAAATTTTTCAAGGCGTACATTTCTATTCTTTTCTTTTTTTCTAAATGTGAATGAAAAAGAAAAAATACATATTTGTCGATTTTTGTTGGTATAGGCAATGTCTTAGGCGAAACATATATGCTTTCCACGTGTCTCTTTATTAGAAAAATTGTACAATAACATACATTTTTTTCGTTTTTTATATTCGATACAAATGTAAAGTTCAGCCTCCAACACATGTGTCTAGGAGATGATTCTAATATTACTTAAAGCAACAGCTTAATATTATACAAATTATATTTTTTTTAAACTTAAATTAGGAATATTAAAATCTTTTCATTGGTTATGTTTTATCGACATGTACAACACATAATACAAGATGTCTTGAGATAAATTTTTATATGTATATGGACATATCCATACATAAATTTATCTCAGACATGTTATTTGCCATTCTTTAGATATATCAAGTACAATTCTTCTCATAAATGTCACACATGATTCGTCTATGACTTCTCACATACGATTCATCTCAAACATATCATAAATTAAAATTAGTCCCATTTGCTCATACATTTCTATATACGTGTCGTGCTTGACTGCAAGCAACTGTCAAGCGTCACAAATTCGGAGTTATATTTAGAATTTTCTTTCGACCGAATGCAATGAAGTTAGGAAGTTAAAATTTAAAAATTTATGTTAATTGAATTATATTTTTATTCATCCATGTTGATTTAAAACTGTGTATATCCAAACCATTGTTGGCCCTATTTAACATAATATTGCCTTCATTGCCGTCAAATTTAGTCGTTGGCTCTTTTACCAACAAGGGAATGACTCGTTTCAAATAATTGAATTTTTACTATAATTATTGTTATTGGCTTATTAAATATTTATATTCCAATATTTTATCTGGAATTTAAGCCTACAATAAAATACGCTGTTACGATGCATACACAAATAATTATAAACTCATAATATTTACAAAATACTAAAAATAAATATAAACTTAAAAAATTAATATAAATTAAAATGTTTAGTATTCGTATTGTAAGCAGAAACAAAAATTGTAAATGATATCAAAATAACAGTGTATTTTATTGTAGGCTTAAATTCCAGATAAAATATTAGAATATAAATTTTTACTCATTTTTACATTTTACATCTTGTACATCAAAACCAATTGAGTTCAACCATTGTTTTTTTAATTTCTCACATTAAGCTTATCCAAAAAAAATATGATTTTCATATAATGTATGTGAAAACTAATAATTATGCTATTCAAAAATAAAAATAATTATGAAAATAAAAGCACGTAGTACATAAAACAATCAACACCATGCTTCGAACCATAGTAATAAAAATAATACAGCCCTGGTAATAAAACATGTTTACAAAAAGAAAAACCCCAACAACAACAACCGAAATTCGATTCCTAGTTTTTTTTATCTGATTTATAACTTAAAATACTTTCCTCATAATATAATTTACATGTTATTTTATATAAACACTTGGTAAACTTACCGATCGTAAGAAAATCTATTCTGTAATTTTTTAGGCGTGTTTTTTTCTCATGACACTTTATTTTAATTAAAAATTTTCAATTTTTATTACCAAATAATGCACTACTACACATCCACTAACTATTTTATAATATTTTAATAAGTTTAATTAATAATTTCAAGATTTTTAAGAACACAAAATTTTGCTGTCATTTTGTACAAAAACAAAAAGTAGTTCGGTTGGTTTTTTCTTTGAGATATGAGACCACCATATGCAATTTTTATATAACCATCCTGCTCTGGCTTGTGACACATGAAATAGCAAATTTTATATGGGCAAAACATTCATTCTATAGTACATAATTCTATGGATACTACTATGTATGTATATATTATATGTGCAATGGCCTAGGCTTTTAACGAATGCTTACTGGGATTTTCCTTATTTATCACACCCTACATTGAATAGCACAAAGCTTCAAAATTACAGCGCTTTACTTGTCAACAAAACTGGAGTTTTATTGTAACCAATCTGCCAGTGCTTAAAATTTCGCAGAAAACTGGAAAATGACTAAAAGCCGTGGAGCATTTATTGTTTTAGAGGGATGTGATCGTGTGGGGAAAACCACCCAATGTAAAAAATTAGGTATGTCTCCAATTTATAAAACGGACCAGATTTTAAATAACGTTTCTTTTGTGGTTATTGATCACAGTGGAGAATTTACAAGCAACCGGAAACAAGGCCATGTACATGAATTTCCCGGCACGTAATACACCATGCGGGTCATTAATAAACTCCTATTTAACGAATAAACAAGATTTTGGCGATGAAAGCATCCATTTGCTGTTCACACTTAATCGTTGGGAAGCTAAGAAGGAAATGGAAAATTTACTGAAAGACGGAACGACATTAATTGTGGATCGGTATTCATATTCAGGCGTGGCATTCAGTGCGGCCAAAGGGTTAGATCTTGATTGGTGCAAATCGCCGGAGGCGGGCTTACTCAAACCGGATCTCGTGTTTTTGCTTACCCTCACGCCAGAAGCTATGGCTCGGCGAGGCGGTTTCGGCGATGAACGGTATGAAATTCCTGATTTCCAAAAAAATGTATCGAAAATTTATGAACGGCTGCATGATGATAAGTTATGGAAATTAAAAGACGCTGACAAAACGGAGGATGAATTGAATAAGGAATTATTAGATGAAATTGTAAAAGCTTTAGAAAATCTAAAAAATAAAGAAATAGGAAAGCTTTGGTGATTGAAGAATAGATGGCAGTATTCTCTATTTATTTATGCAAGTGTACAGCGCAATGATAAATAAAAAAGTTATTTTTGACATTTGGACATTATTTTCCAACTATTTGGCAAAAACCTTTTAGAAACGAATACACACGAAATTAAAAATTGATTTGTGTTTAATTAATTCTACACTATAAATATAATACAGCAATAATATGAGTTTTAAACAAACATCAAGATTATTTTCAATTGGGAGGTAAGCAAAACTATTCAATGCGAAATAGATTTTTTGATTTGTAATTTTCCATTTAAAATTACGTAATTTATCTAACATTCAAGAATTTCTGCGGTGAGAATGTACAGCCAATTGGGAGATTTGGGTAGCGGTGCCGGTAAGGGTGGTGGCGGTGGTGGATCCATCCGTGAAGCCGGTGGTGCTTTTGGAAAAATGGAGGCCGCACGTGAGGAAGAGTTTTTCTACAAAAAGGTATACTTGTAATCTATTCTTAGATTTATTTTAAAGCATGTTATATTTAAATACATATCTCGTGGTATTTAGCAATGTTACACGAATTTGTTCAAATATCTTAATAAAACTTTGTTTCTATGTCAGCAACGCGAAGATTTTGAAAGATTAAAGAGCATGAAAATGACGCTAAAAGAATTTTTAAGTCAGAGAATAAAAGAACACGAAAAGGCCATTGCCAGATTCAAAGAATTTGAAAAGCAGCACTTAGAAAATTTAGATGAAGAGTTTTTTAAAAGAAAATAAATGTTATATTCTAAAACCATCTAAATACTAATGAAAATTTACCAATATAATTTCTGTTTGTTCTATATTACAGCAACGAGAGCAGCTTGCGAAGCTTCACTCCAATCAAATTAAACAAGAGCATTTTCACGAAGAACAAATTAAGGAGCATGAAGAAGCAATCAAGCGCCATCAAAAATATTTGTCAAATTTAAAGGAATAAATTTGTGGGTACGCAGAAGAACTCAGTTTTTGTCACATCAAATTTCCGTAAAATGCATTTTTTTGTATCAGACATCAAAATAAACAGTTTTACTTAATAAAATATAATTAATTATATGTAGTTTTACACACAAGAGTTTTTATTTCTCGAATTTTCTAAAACGCCAAGCAACAACCTATCCCAATAATTTGGTAAAATGCGTCTCAAAAATTGAAGTTTACAATATTTAGGTGTGTCTGTATTCAAAGAAAATGAGAAATCAGTTTTAAAACAAATTTATTATTAGAAACTTAGTTTTAGATCTGTGTATTTTTAAAATGTATACTTAGGGACATACGAGTATAACAAAAGGAACACAGATCGTATAAACTCTCAAATGATTTGTAAACCTGTTCAAATAAGTAAAATGATCCTCCATACGATGAATAAACGTCCAATCACTTAAACATTGTATTCACTCTTGTAATTGCAAAATACACCGGTTTAACACCACAGATAATTGCTTCCGGTAATTTTGCGTTGGAATAATATTTAAATCGAAAACCTCGCAAACAATTTAAGTGTAGGATCATTTGGTCGAAGACGATCTAAATGCAATTCTCAAAAAGAAGCCATTACAGTAGTAGGACATTGCTCAAACGATGATTCAAGGGCCCTATTACGATTCTCACCTCACCTAAAATTAATATGCAAGTGTGACTAGATTTGTATGGAGTCACTCGAAAAATAAAGCGTGTCCGAGTTGCTTTTAAAACTACACCAGATATTACAACTAAAAAAAATCCTGTATAGCACCTAAGGGAGCAAAACTTGATTCAATTCGACTGAATGTGCATCACATCAAAGTGACTGTCAAAACCTTTAGGTTCCCGGTCTGCCTAAGGAGTCTGGACGGTATTAACTAATATGTAAGGCTGAACACCGCGTGATTGTCTGTTTCGCTGATTAGAACATTTTAATACCCTCTCTATTTTGTCCGGGTTGAATTGTCAGAGCCGTGTGATCCTTTTACACCATAAAATTCTGGACGTTTTGATGGAGTTTTTTCTATTAAATATTCCTACTAAATTGCAGTACGGCTATTCTTTAATGAAAAACCGTCTGGTAAAACTGCTGCAAGCTCTGGCGCACCTTTTTCGGGATCTTGGTTACTGTGAAACGGGGGTAATTGAACATTTTTTTACTACAGAATACAAGATCGAGAATTTTCAAGGAAACTTTCTTGGATATTGTAAGAGTTTTGGATAGTATTTTTTGCTATACCAATAGGTTTTGCTTTCGCTCGCGTTAGGAAGATTGAATTTATGCTTAAAGACTGGGATAAATTTTCCCGGTCTTTGTCAAAGGGGTGGAACGGCTTATTCCTTGTTTCCTTGTGTTACTCTGCCTAAAGTCCTTTCTGTTATTTCTAATCTCTTTAGGAGTACGATCACCAAGTCAGATAGTGCCAACCATCGCCTATTTTGAATTATCATAAAAAGCTACACATACCTTCTGGCAGGAATTTTATATACAAATAACTTGGCGTAGGGTTACAACACTTGTATTACTACAAAGTACAATTAGATCAATAACAACAATTAATAGATTATTTTCTGTGAAATTACTCGTACTTCTCGAAAGCACTACTTTTGCATTCAGATGCTTCGCGTCTGATATCAGATCGCCAGAGAGTTTCGTTATATTATGCGGAAAATAACGTTAAATAATCGAAGATTACCTTGTGCACTGAATTTAAAACTGTACTGAATTCGTTAATAACCCCTATGGAAGATTTAAACCCTTTTTGAAAGCGAAAATCATTTGATCAATTGCCTTTGTCAGTAAGCACATTTGAAAATATGGATGCCAAAAGCATTCTCTCGGTTAAGTGGTTTTTCTAAATATCAGAAAAAACTGATGCTATAAAAATCCATTTTGTAGATTGATTATAGGTTTTGTAAAGAGCCCCAATTTAGCTGAAAATTAAGAGATTTTGAGAGGTTTGTACAATCATCCATTCCTTGGAGATGGGTTCACCGTGAATATGTGCTATTTGATAAAAGGGTAAATGAGCCCTACGCTACTCAGTATTTATTGAAGAGTACTTGATGGTATATTTTGGTCTTACGGCTATGCTATCTTAACCAAATGTACAAAATTCTATCTACTGCGGGAGATAACAATAAAATCCCGTTCATAATAGTCAATATGAAATTTGGCGACGCAAATTCCCTTGTTACTTATACCAAAGAGCATGTAATGTTATAAAGAGTAACGAAACAGAGCAAAACATTTTCATCAAAAATGCGTGGGTTATGCAATTTAAATGGTTTACACGGGTACAATACACTTACACACCAATTTTTTATTTGATTTGTGTCGAATATTGTCATACTCGTGACTATTGATAGGAAACGATAAAAATTACGGTAAATGAAGATGTGTAATAAGCATATTGTTTAATCCATTTAAATTGCTTAAGCCACTCATTTTTAATGAACATTTTTCCTCTGTTTCGTTACTCTTTATAACATAACATACTCTTTGCTTATACTCAAACATTAATGTGACCCGGAGATGTTATACAGTTGCCCTAAAGGATGTGTACCCTGATATTACTACAAAAGATCCAGTGAAATCGTCAGTTGAATTCATACATCTTGTTCTGCCACAATCATTTGCCATATACATAATGTCGATCCTTGCTCACAACAATTAATTTTAAAGGTAACATTGTCAACATCTCGTAAAGGTATGGCGGTCTATGAAGCCCAAGGCCTAACAATGCTGCTTTAATGTTGTAATTAATAAGAGATATCGAATAAACTTGCTAGTTGACTTAGCAGTTCATAGAATATTACATCGCCTGAAAAGTTTCCAACCTGAGACATAGATGGTGCCACAAATTTAAAACTCATATGGTTTTTAAATTCTACCAACCTTCAAATGATATGTGTCAAAATTGCATTACATTCCGCCATTCCACACTTTGATTCTTTCGTCGTGATTCTTTCCTCGTTTCCTTCCCCTTCACGTACAAACTGTTGTTAGTTTATTTGTGAAGGAGAAGGAAACGAGGAAAGAATCACGACGAAAGAATCAAATTGTGGAATGTCGGATACCGACCATTAGTTTACAAGTTACAGTTGTTTTAGTGACGCTACTTTTGTTAATTCCAAAACAATAGAACAAAAAAGATGGGTTTAAGCAAAGCAGCGGATTGATAAGTATTATTCGAACTCTGCATCAGGAAAATCAACCATCATTGACTGGTATGCTGAATTTAAACCGATTATGCACCACGCTCTGGACGCTTAAATGAGGCTGTGACTGCAGAAAACATAAAAAAATTCACGAAATTGTTTTGAAATGAAAAAATTTAAATTGTTCATGGAAAAAATTGCTCTTTCACCAAGACAATAAACCATGTCAAAAGTCGCGGATTGTTGCGCATTGAATTGCTTCCGCATCCACCGTATTCGCCAGATTTGACCCCAGCGATTATTACTTGTTTGCAGGCCTCAAAAAAAGATCCAGGGAAAGAGATTTGGCTCCAATGAAGAAGTGATTGCCTAAACTGAAGCTTATTTGAGGAGACAAAGATAAATTTTTCTACAAAAAAGGTCTCAAAATGTTAGAGAGGCGTTGGACTGATTGTATCGCTCTAGAAGGAACATATGTTGATGAATAAAATGTATTTTTCCTCAAAAAAGTTGTATTTCCTTTGTTAGAACGGGAACTTTTCAGTTTCAGTGTTATGTGGTATCATTTATACAAAAGTACAGTACTGTATCGGAACATCTTTTCTTGCTTTAAAAAGATTAACATTTCAACAATAAATTATGAAAACTACGAAATTCTAAAAGTTTAAAATTCAAGGCAAGATACGCTACTTTTATTCATTATAAACCGTTGAATGTCTAGTCAACTGAGGCTCTTGTTGTAAATTATTTGCAGCGGTTAACTGGTATTGTTTCCGGTATTACATTCTTTGTAAAAAGAGAGCCATCTCGCGGTTTCTTTTTAAATCACACGAATATGTTAATTTGCTACTAACAGCTGTTTCCCGTTCAACATATTAACAGGAACAAAGTATGATATCTCTGCGGTTCGAATTGAACACATTACGCGTAATCACCCCTGGTATATTTTGAAAACTTATTTCGAAAGTGAGTTCTGTGTTGCCGAAACAGTGCGAATTGTGAAAGGCAATTTCAGCCGAAATAAAGAACAAACGCATCTACAAACTTGTGAAGAAAGTTCGCTAGTGGACAACAGAAGTGGTCCTCGTGCTCGTACAGTGCAGACAACTGAGAATATTGCTTCTTTTCTGGCCAGAAATTGAACACATAAACTTGCCCAACCTTTGGTTTTATCAGAAAATCGCGATCAATCGGTCTTTTGCACACTAAATTCGATAGTTGTATAATCAGTCGCTTTGGTGTTGTCCGCCGTTAGACCACTTCCTTTGCGGACAACCCACAAATGTTTCAGGCCCTTTACATAATGCGCATTACTGTCAAGCTAGTCACTTAAATGAAGTTGTATTACATGAATAATCTTCGAATTATATTTCTATTAAGCGATAAAATTCGATTAACTAGATAAACCTATCTGTTAATTTATTTTGCATGACACGGTTGTTCAATTTTTACAGTTGGATGTTGTCGCTATTTCAAATCGTAGTATACGATGCGAGAGAGCTACCGATGCGATTACGTTTTATATCCTTTTCGATTATTTTAGGTTATAAAGACTTGTTCAATACGTATAGTTGCTCGTGAAGCTCTGAAGAAAAATCGTTGAGATGGATTTTTATTTGAGGTTTTGCTTGAAGTGTAGTAGAACAACCCAGAATTCTTCCCCATTATATGATTTTTCAAACAGCTATATGCCGCAATCGTGACTACGGGTTGTACTTTATCGTTACATATCAGAGTGTTGCTGTTTAGTGTGGCTTTAATCCCATTATGTGTTATAGGTGGTCCTTGTCTGCCATTATAGTTTACGAAGTGATTGTGGAATCAGTATATACAGTCTTTTATTTCTTTGGTTGACAAATTGTTTTTGAACTTAAAATATGTTTTGACTTCATATCTCTGGCATATCTCTGATATACTTATAGGAAAACCAAAAATAATGACTCAATTCAAAGTTTGCAACGTTCAGCCTTTATAGTCTCGTCACGTTATTTTCATATTATCAAATGGTTATATATTTTGAACAAGATGACTTGCTTTGCTATCCTGATCTGTATTTAACCTTTACTCTGTGTATAGCTTAAACGTCTGTATATATATGGGTCAATCTGACCCCACGGATATCTTCATATATTTTATAAAAATTGTTTATTTTCTTATTAAATATTTATATTTTTGTCTAAAAAATAGTTCATTAAAAAATAATTATATTCAAAATTCACAACATATTTAAAATAAAAATCACAATCACTCTGAAAACTACATTTTATTTAGTCAACTATATGTTTTAAGCAGATGCATCATCTGATACCACGTCCACTTCATATGAAATAGTTTCCCGTTCTTTGATGCATTCTACACTTATGATTTTAGCGTGGTTTGAACAAGATGGCTCATTACAAACATGACATCTTGTTCTGGTTTTGTATCAGATGATCGGGGGCCCAAATAACATCTTGGTCGTTTGCTAACTGTCGTAGCTGTTACTATTTCCGTTGATTCTTGTCTTATTGGCATTACTTTCTAACTTATTAGGTTGATTGCTGTCATTACACTTTTTTAAAGTTCGAGGTTTAGAGATTCGCTCCAACACGTTGGCCTGCCAATTATTTTAGAAACGATCTTTCTATACAAAAGGCGCTCTTATACAAAATGTAGGCTGCAACACCAGCGAGATCTATAAGGTTAAAAAATAGCACCATCGGCCATCGGTGAATTTTCCTTTTGCATGTATAGGTTATCACCAGTTTATAGGACATACTGTGGGCAAAAAGTAGTAAGACGTTTTAATTTAAAATTCGCGCGGAAAACCATTCGTCGAAATATTTTTTTTTTCTATGTTGGTTTGACTGTCAGTGACATCTGTGCCAAATGTCCATCAAAATAATCATTAGTATTTAGTGTGCGCTTGTCTTTCTGAAGTACAAAAAGTGCATTCGGCGATTTTTACGATGAGTGAAATTATTCAACAAAGAAGTTCCATTAAATTTTGTGTGCGGAATCAATTTTGTGGTGCCGAAACGTTCAGAATGTTGCAAAAGGCCTTCGGTGATAATTGAATGTCGCGAGCAATTGTTTTTGATTGGTACAAATTGTTCAGAGAGGGTCGAGAACGACGAACCACGTCTAGGACGGCCATCAACATCAACTAATAATCAACTCGTTAAAAAAATCAAGGAATTGGTGCTCTAGAATCGACGATTACCAGTCAGAGACCTTACTGGCATCGTTGAAATATCGGAAGGATCAGTGAAAACGATTGGTTCCAAAACTACTCAATTTTTGGAAAAACGGCGTCGCGTTGACGTCTGTAAAACAATGCTTTCCGACTACCAGGATGTCATGAAACGTATTATAACTGGCGATAAGTCTTGGATCTATGATTACGACCCGGAAACTGGCGATCAATCGGCCGATTATCGTGCCAAAGGTGAGCCGAAGCCGAAAAAACCACGTCAAAGCAAGTCAAAAATCAAGATGATGTTGATAGTTTTCTTTGATTATCGAGGTGTGGTGCACTCCGAATTCCTTCCGACCGACCAAACTCTCAACAAGGAATACTATTTGAGTGTTATGCGTCGTTTGCGCAAAGCTATTCGTAAAAAGAGGCCGGAATTATGGGTCGACAAGTTTTTGCACCACGATAATGCACCTTCTCATACTGCATTGGTTTTACGTGATTTTTTCGCCAAAAATGCCACCCACATCATTCCGTAACCAACGTATTCCCCTAATTTACCTCCGTGTGACTTCTGGCTGTTCAGCAAACTCAAATGACCGCTCCGAACGAGGAGAACGTTTTGAGTCAATTGAAGACATTAAACGTGAATCGCTACGCGCATTGGAGGCTATTCCGGAAATTGACTTTAACAACTGTTTCGAGGATTGGAAAAAACGTTGACAGAAGTGTATTGAGGCCGGGGGGGGGGGGGATTACTTTGAGGGGGACGAAATATATTTGGAGAAATAAATAAAGAATTTTATTATTATGAACAAATTCTTACTATTTTTTGCCCACAGTATTACGTTGCGTTATAATTAAAAATTATATTTGGTTTATTAGACTCTCGGTCTACTTCGTACACAAGAGTGTACAGTTGACAATAGCAAAATGTTTTTATTTGGTTTAGGAATAGAACTCACAAGTGTTATGTTGTTAATATCAAAACAAAATGTTGAAGATTGTAGTTCTCGTTTTTTTAATTCCGCCTTACGAGTAAACTCTTTCGGAAGATCCGGTATATTTTGTCTATGTTCTCACCTGAATCGACAATTGTTGGACTTTATTTCATCGATTTTAAGCCGAGAGCTTATCACTGATGAAGAATATGTCCTCAGCTGAATCGACAACTGTTGTACAGCGCATTGTTTTCGCCTTTGTTATTATTAGTAACATTGCTGTTGTTTGCACTTGAGGTAACAGTATTAATCGTGATGTTACTACTAGAGAGGTTAGTACTCGATATGCTGCCTCTGCTTGCTGTCACGGTTGTGACCCAACTAGTGTTGAATACTTCGTATTACGGGTAGGAGTAGACGAGACTCTTTAACGATGTTATTACGGAAACAAGAGCTGCAGAGACCGATGTAGACAGAATTGAAATTCCTGCAGATGTGGTCACTTTTTTAGTTAAATTTTTGAAGAAGTGGACGCACGTGAATCGCTGTCTTTAATCGCGGATGAATGATGAGTCTAGCTTCTTTGCATTGGTAGGTTTATTAAAGGCCTCTGAATTGGATTTTATAATTTTATATTTTAAGGCAAACAAGCTTCCATATCAGGAGTTTTGTGGATAATGTTTTTTCGCATTTCCATTTGGAATCGTTTGCTTCTTCTTATTTTGTTGAAGTCCTCAATCATGATGGAGGATCAAATTTTATCACAGGTCGTAGAATTCTTGCTGAGTGATGAAGTAGCTGTCAATCGAAGAAATTATCATGGTGGACCCACTGTAGCAACCTCGCTAGGTAATTGATGTTGATTTTGACTATACAAAATTCCACCGATCAGGATCAGGTACCGAGGGCATGTTTGGTTTTGATGACGTCGCATCAAACTATTCTGTGTAACTATATTATACAACACCATGCCAAGCATCTACTTGATCTCTCCCTCAATCCACTTCATCCCAGACGAGAAGTTTCGCATGAAAACGGGCTGCTCACAATGAACTACGAGTATATTCGTCTATTCTTCGTTGAAGTTGAGTACAGACACATAAGAGATAACAGAGTTCTTGGTTGCCGATCATGAAGTGTTTTGCTCGGAGATTTATCATCCGGACTTGTTGAAAATCGGTAACTAGAGTAACCCATCTGGCAACCCTTCCATTGCAAAAAGTTCTTGTAGCACGCAAACCGTAGGTTTGGTAATAATTTCTGGCATCTTCATGATGTATGAATATTGAGAGAAACTATCCACACATAACATTCATATATGAGGCGGTCAGCAAAGTCGACATGTAACCGTATTCACAGTTTCGTTGCGATTGGCGAACTTTCAAACACCTTTCTCAGATTCGAAACCACCTCTTGATACCTCTTCACTATGGTTGCGATTTTTTTTTTTTTTTACTTTACGCATCCCTGCCAAATCGAAGACGTACACGGCTATAGGACCGATTTAAGTTACCATCTGCGCATTGCATAGCTCTATGCCAGCCTATAGTACTGGACATGGAAGATGGGTCGGCCCATGAGTTTTGCACGCCGATAGGAGGTCGTAGTTGTGTTCCTTTAAATCACTTTTGCATCCTGCCCCTATCGGGATTCGAACCCGGTACCTCCCGATCCAAACGCCAAAGCTTTAACCACTGTGCCATTTGGTCGGTGCGATTTTGTTGTCGATGTTTGGCCACCAGCAGTGTTTATTCGAACAATTCCCCATTATCCAGTATGCAACAGGGCCAAAGCTTCCTTCCGCATACTGAGAGATAATTAACTCGAGTAAACTCAGTCTGGAAAAGAAGAAAGTTATTGAAAACAGAAATGAAGTTTCTTCTTACATGAAATTTCTGTAGTTCTCGAGATTAGACAGAGTCTGGCAGGTAGGTTTCTGCAGCAATTTGCTTACTGTCCAGAAGAAACTCTTCCAATATTTGTGATATTCTTCGTTCATTTGACTTTGCTGAAATATTCCAAATGACAATCTTGGTACTGGATGAATAGTCTAACTGGAATAGAAACTACCACCAGATCATTCGGATCACTGTCAAGTTCCAATCGAAAATCCCTCCTTGCAGGCGCTAAATTGGATACTGGTCGACGCAGAGTTGAGAGTTTACCGTGACAGTCAGCTTTACGGACAACAACGATAGGTTCGGCCCATCTGTTCAAACGGTAACGTCCGTGCCTTGAAACATTTCGGTGTAACATCAGATTTCAAGGTTAAGTGGGCTATGAATTGATTACAGTTACTCAAACCAAGTTCGAAAATGCTCGAGTATCTTTTACACAGACCATCAACATTGGTTTCCCAATCACACGAAATAGAAAACAAACGCTTTTTCAATACGCTGAATTTGAAAAGCGAATACGTCAAACCAGTTCCTTCCCAAAACATTTGCTCCGTCGACTGCAGTCACCTGAGCTCAAGCTTGTGTTCACAATCATGACTTTCGGCTGGTTATCACGACACCTATCATTACCAATCCTGGTAACTGTTGATTGCATTCAACTAAAAAATTTAGAGGCTTTATTTTCTATTATCACAAAGAATTTTTTACCACAACGCTCCATCCAATTTGACTGCTGAGAAAATTCTAGTTTAGATTTGGATTTGAAACTAACAACTTTATACAACACCAATGGTTCCTGTTAAGACTCGACCACATTGTCACTCGAACGGATTTCCTCAAACGAAGACTTCTTGTTATCTCGAACTTTTACCTCCGATTGGTTTGTTGAAAAGTTATCGAAATTTTGAACAATTCGTCACAGAAATTTTCAAATTTTTCGTTGACATCCACCAAATTGACATTGTTATTGGATTGACTTCGATCACCATCCTTTTGAAATCGACTTGACTGACCACTATTTCTCGATTAATTTGACACTCCGATTACGCTTGAACGTCATTCAAGTACTCGACAAGAACACTCGTCCGTACTGGCTCGTGAACGATATGTAGGCCTAACATATCTCGAATTGCAAAATCAGAATCAGATTTCTTACATCCTGTGCATTTGAACTCACATCACTTTAAATTAGCAGCATTTTTAACTGCAAGAACTTGAACCGCGATGATAACAAATGAACAGATTTAGTGAAATATTCGGCCAAATTGTATTTGGCCTTGTTATGCTTCTGCTATATTTTAGTAGTTTATGGCGTCGGGTAATGGTAATGAATCGGTCCTTGACATTGTATTTGCAACAACATTTTCCGTCTTGGATATGTGTTGTATTAGTTGTAAACTGACCAATGTAGTCCAAGTATGGGAATTGACGTGGTAATGCCGTATTTGGGTTCTGGTAAAATGTGTATATATTTATGGTGAATATTACGGTGAATATTGGATGAATAACTACTCCAATGACTTTGTCGGTTGCATACCATCACTGGAAGCTTGGCTGTGGGTGACGGGTGTGCTAATATAACAACTTCACTTAGTTGTTTTTGGACGAGATCAAATGCAGAAATTGCTTCCTTTGTCCAATTGATAACACGAGAATCATTTTTTTGCTCCCTATAAGATAATTGCAGAGGATTGGTTGAGAAATGTGGTATAAAAATTCATTCCAAACATTGCCAAAAATCGTCTAAGCTGTTTTACAATATCTTTCACCCAAAAATTGAATTTGATCCTTTGCGAAATAGCATTTTTTAACGTTGGTTACTAAAACTGCACTGCTTAATCTCTCGAACACAACTTTTAAATGTTGCAAATGTTGTGCAATTGATAATGAAGCAGTTAACAAGTCATCAAGGTAAAAAAAACAGAAATCCAGACCGGTAAGTAATATTTAATGGATGAATCTCTGGAATGTGTTGCCTGCATTTCTCAGACCAAATGTCATTTGAACGAATTCAGGAACTAAGGAACTAAATTGATGGTGGAAAATACTGTACTTCCCCGTAACTGATAAGTAAAACCATGAAGGTAATGTATCGGGTATTTATCTGAAATGGTTATGTTATTAAGGGCGCGGGAATTGCCACATGGCCCCCATCCACCATTCTGCTTCGCTACTAGGTGCAACCAAGAATGGTTGACAAATGCCCAGTGTAATCATATACACGAACTTTCTTTGCTATGGTTAATTTCTCCGTGCGGACAAACGTCTAGTTTTGCATGCGATTGGAAGACCTTGAGTTGAAATATGATGAGCTACGTAATGTTTAGCAGCTGTATTCTCTTGGGGATCGAATGTAGTTTCCTTGAATTCCTCTAATAAAGGTAACACTCTGGCATCAATAGTGCCAGTGTTGATTACCCTTAATGTTGGGTGGGTCGATTAAACGTTTGTTTTTGATATCCCAACAAACCTGAGTGTTTGAGGAATTCTGCTCCTATAATAGTCATCGTTACAAACATAAATGAATGTCCATGTGGATCGTCTTCGAGGCCGAGATCGGACTGTTAATCCGTTGGCTGTGAAATGCTTGAGATTAATGTCGATGTTCTTCTTCGAGTTATCATTGGTAGGTATAACAAAAATATTACGATATTTTTCCTTCACAAGTCGCCGTTTGTAAAGGTTTGTTTAGTTTGTTGCTTTAAATTCACTCCATCGGGAGCAATTTGTTTTAAAATTATTGAAGCCTCTCCTTAAACCGCCGATGTAAATAGCATACAAATGAATCTGGTGCTTTTGCTGAATTATAATTTATACTGGTAGTATTTTGTGGCCGAAATTTACAATCAAGCACATTTCGTGATCTACCACGTAATTGTGTTTAATGAATCCATAGTTGGAGCTAACATCTCTTGAGCATGAAGTGGTAATCGTTTTAACCAAATAATTTTGATAAATTACCTAACCTCTTTAGAATTGCAGTTATAAGGTCGGCGTATAGTGTATTGGACTTGCGACCTATAATGAGATCGGCCAAGCAACGATGAATCTGACTTCAATAATTTTGAACACAATATTTTACAATAAATATTTTATATTTATTTATTTAGTTTAGTTTACTATTTAATATTTATATTTGTTCAATTGACCAAATTATACTCCATTTTTTTTACAAACGATATAACAGATTAATAAAATCAAATAGGATGGTACAACCGCATTACTAACTTACGTTTTGAGCTTATTTCATACTCAAACATAAACTAAACATGTTAACGAAATGTATTTATTTTATTTTTAAATTATATTATTTATAATTCAATTTTTACCTAATTTTTACTTATATTAACTTATTAAAATATGTACCACTCAAAATATTATATATATGGACCAACTGTAAACATGTTTACTGTACATTTTTCAAAAAGTACGCATGTACTAAAAAGTACCTCCCCAGAAAAAAATCTCCACGCAATCCATAAAAAGTACGCAACCAAATTCTCCAAAATATAAAAATCCATAAACTTGACTAATGTAGTCATCACTTCTCATGCTATCCCATTCATTTCATTCAAAATTTTCTAGCTCCGTCTCGCTTTACCTCGTAATAAAAACATAAAAAATTTGTACAATTTTTCTTTATCTCCCTATAAATTTTTCGATTTTTATTTTGCTTTTTTCGTTTCGTATTTTTTTTAGTACAAATCTTTCACTCTTGATTTTTGTTTATGGTGTGTAAAAGAAGAAATAATACAAAAATTGTTAAAAATAAAAAATAAAAAAAATTGAATAAATCTAGAGGAAATATCTAAGCAAAAAGTAATCCATTTTTAAAATTTTTATATTGGTCAAATAATTGTTTTATATTTGTGTATATTTTTAATAATAATAATTAATAAAATAGTTGTGTGCAATAGAAAGTATCCCTAAAAAAATTTAAAAGGAATATAAATGGAATACGTGTTGTAGTTTTTATAGTGGTTCCTTGTTTTATTTTTTGTTGTTGTATATTTTTTGTGTAAAATAAATAAAAATAAAAGTATTTAAAGTGAAAAATATTTGGTTTATTTCATATAAAATGTGTTAAAATAGGAAATATTTGTGAAAATTGTAAGAAAATCATATAAATAAAATTTACCAAAGTAAAATTTTGGTGTAGTTATATTAAATTTTTGGTGTGTCGCGTAAAAATACATAAATTTAGTGATGTCTACTTCAACAAATTATCTAAAAAGGATACACATATCGGTATTCCTAGCATGTTTTATGCTAGGAACAATATTGTCTGTAGCACAGGCTGCTGAACAGGTAACAAATTTCATATTTTTATTGTAAACATTTTTCCCAGAATTGTATGTATGGCTATATAAATTTGTGTGTGTGTGCGTGTGGGTACAAAATATACATAAACGGAATGCAAGTAACTGTACGGTTATCTATTAAGACGTTGCATCTTTTATTCGAGTCATATCTATCGAAATAATGAGTCACCTAGAAAATTCGTAGAAATTTGACGAACAACGATAATAAATTTTTCTGGTTCGTAATAGAATTTTAATTAGTTTGGTGATAGTTTGTAGATATAAAGTTCTATATAAACGCGTATCTTATGAGTTAGTATGACATACAAATACAATGCCATAAAACGATGGAGATAATCGGTTGGATTCTAGTATTTAAGTGAAATCATTGAAATGGTCCAGAAACGCATATTTAATGTTTTCTTACAAGTGTTATTAAAAGAGGAAAACAATTCTTAATTTCTTAAATACCAATCATATTTCCAGTTCCAAGGAAATATGATTGTTTTGTTCCGTCGAAATTTGTTATCAAAATGTCTGTTTTAGCTGATTTTGATGTGTAGATTTGCCAGATTACCAAATTGTTTTCAGTTTTTTCAATAATCTTTTGACACGAGATTTTGTAACTAGCTAGCTATTAAGCAACCACTTTAAAAACCAGCTTAATTCTTGGTGTTGCGATTTCTTACAGTTTCATATTCAGTTTCAGTTTTCTAATCCTAAATGGATAAACTTGGCAAAGACATTTAGTAGTTACACTTTACTCAACAATCACAAGAAATAGTTACTTTCCATCATTCACATTCTTTTTACACTTTGCGTTATCAAAATTATTAATTAGTTTTCCATCTGCACATTTGCATCTCTTTGTAAATTTATGCACTAACATTTTAGATGCATCTGCGCAGAATTCGCTCATCAACATAGATGTGTTTAAAAATAGATCGTAATTCGTATTGGGTATATGTCCCGATACCCAATCCATGTCTCAGAGCACTGCTCCATCTTTTCGGTCTTACCAATCTGTTCCAATTCTATCACATAACCACAGGCTTTTTTCTTATAATAGCTGCATTTAGAAAAGTAAAATTTATTTTCTTGTAACTTTTGGAATTAGAATAAAAATGCTACAAAATGTCTAGGATTTGTCGGGAAAACGACAAATTTACTTCTTGTGCCTGAATTGCTACAAATGATGTCTAAAATGAGTAATAGGTCCTTCAAACGATGAATAAACGGTCAATCAAATACCTGAACCTCTGGTAATTGCAAAGTGCACCGGTTTGAAATTAACCACCTAGTGAAATCGCACATTGCTTAAACGATGACTCAATTTCATACCGTGTCCGAGTTGCTCTTAATGCTGCACCAGATATTGGAGCTAAACAATCCCAAAAAAAGCTGTATATCACCTGATAAAGCAAGGCTGTGTTAATGTTCGTCGAAGTTTTTATATGTTTAGGTTCCTTGTAAGCCTAAGGAGTCTGAACGGTATTAACCAATATGTAAGGCTAGAGTCCAGGAAATTGTCTGTTTCGTTGACCTTTAAACGTCTTCTTTGTTTAATTTGCTATGTTCTTCTAAACTGGAAATTTCAATCCATAGGTCTGCTCCAACAGTGCTTGGGGATTCCGTATTTCAACATTTAAAAAAATCACCAATACTTTACATTATAAAACTAACCGACATGGAACGTTCCCACAGAAAAATTTAGATTACTTTCCTGTTTAGTATATTTAATTTCTTTATGATATTAACTCTATCACGCTTGCTGTAATGCCAATTAGAATTCATTTAGATATTGTGGTATTTATCAAATTAGTGGTATTACTATTCAATAGGCCCAAACTACTTTTCTGAAGCTTTGAATTACGTAGCAAAATTAGTAAGTAAGTTATTTCATGAGTAATTTGATAATAATGCAAGAAGCTTAAATTCCTCACAAAAATTTTCTTGAACCCCCTTGTGTGCGGTAACTAACAATCTCAGAGTTATCACACAAGTTTCAATAAAATATTGGTAAATAATGCAATACTGGTTACCCTCATGAACTTTTCCGATTAAAGGATCTTACAAAATTGCATTATGGTTATTCTTTAACAATGAACTATCTCGTAAAACAGTTCCAAGCTCTGACGGTCCTTTTTTCGAGATCTTGGTTGTTGTGTCGTTACACAGACAATTTTTACTATATAATTAAGTACAGGATCAATACTTTTTTGCTATAAGCATCTCAGTCTTTGTCAAAGTGGTGGAATCTGATCTTTCTTTGTTGTTACCTGGGCTACTTAGATAAACTTCAACAGTCCATTCTGTTATTTCTAACCCCTTTATTGGTACGGCCACCAAATCATATAGTGTCGAACATTGCTGAGCTATTTTGAATTATCATAAAATGTTGTTTCCATTTCATTCTGTTTTTGCGTATTCTTCTTTGTGTTCCCATGTGGCCCAAATTTGTATTTACTCGGTTGTTTGACGCTGTGATGAAGTTGATTACGTATTTTCCCGCCCAATGGCTCTTACAAGTAGTTTAAATAAATTAAATTTACGCGACATTCGGCAAGAGTCTTGCTGCTGTCCTGATGGCAATGAACTCAACCAAAACCGGATATTGCTAAATAGTACACAGTACACTAAAGGCCGAGGTTTATATTGAAATATTATCTGCAACTTACTTTAACTTAAACTCAATCTTTAATTAAAATTATTTTATAATTTCTTTAACTGAAGGCAACTCTCTACTTGATAGTATACTAATAATCCGTTATTGTGCAATGTACGGTTTTCCGATATTCTGTTTTAATCGTATCTGTTCCCTACCATGTACTGTTTTAAAATGACCTGTTTTGTTACATCCTGTTTTGAAATATAACGTAATGCGCGGCTTCGACCCTGCCTTCAAGATATTCAAGATATATGTTCTAAATTTAGTTAGATTAATGGTTTTGGATCTTCCTTTCAAAAACCCATGTTGCTTATCAAAAAACAATTGTTTAGAATCAAAATACAGTAGAATACAGTATACAGAATACAATTCCAAGAAAGCCGGATAATCGTCAAATTATTTCTTGAAAATGAAGAACTGGCGAAATCGTTTAGGTCGGCGATTATGTCGGATTGTATACTAATGATGTAGTTCTGATAAAATTCTTGAGATAAATTTGAGAAATCATAGTAAATATTCAGATAATACAGAATACAAGTTGACAATCTGAGCTTCAAAGTTATTAATATTAATCAGTACTGTGTTAAAATCGATTTTCGGTAGCAATCCGTTGAGCTACTAAAAACCAGTTTTTCCAAAATTAAAGCGGGGCTGAGCATCAGAATTGTTTAAATTGATTTTGATTACTGTATCACATTAAATGAAGAGATACTGATCACTACAGACGAACTATTCTCCCGTACTTCTGCCTTACTATGGTTTTTACGGTTACACATTATCTTGTTTTTTATAAAGAGAATCATAGTGCAGTTGGTACAAAATTCTTGCGTTGGGTACAAATTTCCGAAAATAAATCGAAACTTTCAAAGTAAAGCAGTTAAATTCAACTTTATAGCAAAGTTTATTGAAAACACATTTTGTACAGCAGTAGCTTTGAAATGAATATAATGTTATAAAACTGGTTTGAGATATAACAGTTTTTTCAATTTAGGGTACTTCGGCGTAAGGCCTGTTTTCATCTGCGCGCGAAGTGGCAAATGTATAAAATGATCTTCGCTTAAATTAAACGGTGCCATTTACGTCTTTCAGTTGGAGGGCATCTCTGTATATTCTGTTTTTCTTCTCTGTGGCTTTAATGATACAAAGAAAATCACCAATCATCATAATTCGATCAACCGTAATAATTAATTTAAAGATATTTATCGCATTTGAAATTTTAATATTTTTGATGGAGTTATACATATTTTAATTTATTTAATCCCTAAATTTAGAAAGCCTATCATACACTTTCTTCAAAAATTCTTTGCAAAGCTCCTGTTCAAAACAGATAAACAATGCGAAAATATATTCATCTGAGATGTCATTAGGGTTCATTGTAAGTAAACAATGGGCGTTAAATATTAAAATATTCTTGAATGCTGCTTATATACCTCGATATCGCCAAAATAAATCGTGTGGACACTTTACAATTATTTTACTAATATCTGTCAAACATTAAAAAAAAACATTTATCTTAAACACATAATATTTGTTTAATGAGACACAATACTTGGCTGTTTTTGAGCGGAATGAATACAGTACGTAATATTACAAATATTAATCCACTTTATCTCAAATTTGTTTGACTCATAGATGGAAAATTTGTAAGAATCCCAACAATCAGTTTCGAACGGATGATATTATTGATTTGAAAAAATCAGTCTACTCATCAGGTCGCGACGACTGATGTCGTTTTACTTACATTGGAATATTGTCTATATATATAGGACAATATCATGTATTTGTAGTACTAGCGAATTACTTGCTTAGCTTTTTACTTTAAGTAAAAAATTAAATTTAAATTCGTACACGAAGTGTGCAGTTGTGAGAATGAAATATAGATGAAAAAATTGAAAGAATCGATTTTCGCAGGCTAAACAACAAATGAAAAGTTAAAACTATACCATTTTTAGTCATGTGTTTGTTTATAACATACAACGCGTTTTGGTTACCCAAACTTATTACGAAAATGATCGTTCTTTAAAAAAACATTTCGTAAATTACGTGATGATTTTGACCAACATGGACACAAAGTCTGGTTTTCGCTTTGTGAATTCCAGACTGTAGAACGACCATTTTCGCTAAGTTTTTGTGTTATAAACGAACAGTTGACTAAAAATGGCATAGTTTAGACTTTTCACATTGAACATTTTGAAGAAACTAGTTGCAGGTCGTGGAGCATATCAACACCATAGTCTAGTTCGTTTTCGTGAAACAGTAACAAGTGTAAGTGGAGATGCAATAACAGTGATTAGGACGGAGCGGTGGATTTTTGTGGCTAAAATTAGATGAAATTGATTTACATTATCTTTGGTTTCAACAAGACGGTGCCACATGCCACACAAATCGTGAAACACTCGACTTATTGGCAACCAAGTTCGATGATCGCATAATTTCAAGAAATTTTAATGTCAATTGGCCACCAAAATCATGCGATTTGATACCGATCAAATTATTTTCTTTGGTTTTTTTTGAAAAGTAAAGTATATAGCAATGATGCACAAAAAATTCAAGATTTTAGGAATAACATTCGAGCTGAAATTGACGCCATTGAACCGCTTTTATTGGAAAAAGTCATCAACAATTTTGATGTTCGGATGCAGGTCTGTAACAGGAGTCGTGGTGGATGTTGTATTCCATATATGAACGATGTTTATTCCATACATAAATGACATAGAACCAATTTCAATCATTTCCAATAAGAAATTTTGAATTTCCAACATAAATTATGTGTTTTTTTTTAATATAAATATGGCTCTTACATACTTGCTCATTTGCTGCGACAGTGACACAACTCAAAATTCACTCATTTCTAAAATATTCGATTCAAACGATTCCCAATAATTCATATTTTTATAATTTTGTATCAAAACATACTCTGTTATGTGGTTATTTTTAGCAAATTAGGTGAAATTCCGTATAAAAAATCACTCAATTCGTGAAAGCAATTAAAATTTTAAGATATTGGAAACTATCCTAAGAAAATTTGAAAAATATTAAAGAATTATAAAAATTGAGATCCGACTGAGGATGTAAGAAAATAAAAATTTATTATACTAATCAGAATGTATTTTTATTTACTTTCGAAAAACGCCATTTTTACAAACAATTTTGAGTGATATTTTCAAATCGCTTTACTGGAAAATACAAAATTTTAGATTGTATCACTTGCAGCAAATGAGCGTTATATTAAATCATAATTTATTGAGAGTCCCATATAGATGCCGTATTTAAAAGGGTTTCTGGTTGTGTGCTTAAAATAATAGTGTTAAGTAGCTCTACCAAAAATCGTTATAACATCAGCATTCTTTACATACTTTCGTCCCTGTTACATCTCAGTTCAATATTCGACTTTGTTCCAAACATAAATTGCAAAAGGTTTGAGTGTTGCAAAACAGAACTATCAAAATTATATATAAACTACCGTTTATAACATGTTCCATGACTTGTACACGGGTAACCTAACATACTGTGATTTACCGAGCTTCTTAACTTTTATTAAAGTAATGGTTCTTCTTTATACAATTACAAGTAAAACCACTCAAATCGATTTCTATTTTATGAGTATAATAAATAAAACGAATATAATACACGATCGAAGCTTGTTTATAGTCCGTTGATAAAAACAATATCATTCACGGTAGCGTATCTTTAGAAGTTTTAAATGTATGTATATTGACTGTCGAAGAATGTTAGAAATATATTTCTGGTTTCTAAGTTTAAAAGGTACTTATTAGATTGTTTTCGCTCTTAATTAAGGTACTTATTAAATAAAAAAAACTAAACAGACTGAATATTTAACTGTTGATGACAAGCTAGAAGAAAAAATAAGTTGGGTTTAAGTATTTGCTTTGCGTATCTCTTCCAATCATTAATGTTTTACCGTAAAGCTCTTAAATTTAGTTTTCTTAAATTTAATAATATTTTTTTTAAATTATGCAATCGATTTGTGGAGAATTCCTTTGGTAAAAATAACAATCATTTGCAAATGTTTTACACCTTATGTAAATACTTAATACTGGAAACCTTTTTCTTTTTTTATTATTCCTACAATCTGTGGCCCCAGAGGCCAAGGCTCTCCCAACTCTTTTGCGGTTTGCTTTTTCCGTACTTACTTTTACGCCAGTGTCAGCCAATTCGAGGACGTACGGTTATAGGTCCGATTTTATACCATCTGCACATTGCATAGCTCCATGCCAGCCTATGCTGGCCTATTTGGGGTCATAGATGTGTTCCATTTCATCACGATCCAAACGCCAAAGCTTTAACCACTGTGTCATTTGTTCGGTAACTTGAAACCTTAAAACGCTATCTAATTGCAAAATAACTTTGTAGGATCTGTATTTAAATTTTATACGATAAGAAGGTGCGAAAATAGAATGTTTTAATTTTTTACTTTCCATTGAGAAGACAAATTGACTAATTGTTTTACGAATAAATTTAATGGTTTAACATTTTTTGATAAACTGTTGATAGTTCTATCTTTGTGTGAATGGGAGCTTGATTGCCCATGGCCCTTTTTACATAAGATAAAAGCGGCCAGTAATTTTTGTTGGTGATGAATCCTCTAGATATCACTGATTACTTTTACAAAATAATTATCTAGATCCAACTTAGAAACCCTCATCGAACAAGGTTATAAGTTAAAGAAGCTTTTTTGGGGAGATCATTAAAGCGGAAGTGACAGTTCCTTGAAGTAGTTTCGCGAATTAGGATCATTAAGTTGTTGAAATTTTTCAGAATGGATATTCTTATTTTATCCTTTCCATACATAAATTGAGTATTCCAGAACTTTTCCTCTTGACCCCACAAAAGATGCCCAATGCCCCATTCTTAATATATTTAGAAACACTTATTAATAAATTAGTTTGAAGAGTCAGAAGTTAGTCAGAAGTTTATATTTTATAAACCAGTTTAAAAGCAAAAACCTCAATTTGGGTGAGAAATAAAAATTTTGTCGAAAGGTTTTATTTTTTTTCCGTACTCGGAGTACTCGTATTTCTATAATACCACAACTTCAAGACATACATGTTAACCTGATAACTTGCAATCACGAATAATTTTTCCAGTTCATTCATTAATTTTAAATCTACTATGTAAAGTAATATCGCTTTGTGTGGTTCGGTTTCAAAACGATATCTTAATATGAAGCAACTGAGAAATACTATCATCTTTGAATTTCATTGAAACTCCTACGTTAATTTGACGTATTTTTACTATGAATCAATATACTACACCTACTTAATGAAATTAAATTATTTATGCATATTTATTTATAAATAATTATGTAAGTAAATTAGTTAAATGTGTAATTATAAAAATGAATAATAATTTTACAGTGATTTGGACAAAATTACTCTTATCTATGTCAATGTGTAACATGTTGTATACAAACAATGCATTTCGTTTTTATTGTTGATAAGCATACACCACAACTATTTGCGATTTGTTTTTTGTTGTTGTATGAGTTGTGATATGATTATCTTATATTTGTTTTTAATAACCACTTGTTTCTACTTTTGAGATAAAAATATGACTAAGTATATTAGGTTTATACGGGGTGTTTTTTCTTATAATGGGAAATATATTTCTGAATAGTCTTCCATTTTTGTGAGTGTGTAGCATTAAATTACAATTTGATTGTTACATAATTTCCCTCCCTCTCCCCCATATTTTCCCCGTAATAACACAGAGAAATTACTTTGTCTCTATTATCAATTAAGTTCGGATCTCTTTAATCACTTACCAAATAGATCAGCGTATTATCTCCAGATTATTAATCTCAAATATTTTTGTTCTGTTGTTTATGTTTACATTTTTTCATTGAAATTTAAAACATGAAATATCCCTAAATCCATATTTTCGTGTCACGTAAGAGAAGAATGTATCAGATTTGTGGTTGTGGTAATCAGTATCTGGTATTCGGAGTTATAATCTTGTCTAGAAAAAAATCACAGTTTTCTTGTATTTCTATGTAAGGTGGCAACTATAATAGGATGAAGATTATAATTTTTTAGTTACTAAACTTACTAAATTACTTGCTAAATGAACCAACCAATCACTTTTGGGCTGACAAAAATGACCTAGCAGATCTTATTAATTGTTAAGAGGCAAAAAAGGAAATTAGACATATTGGAGGTACAAATAAGTGTTGAGGGTTTTTAAGGGGAAACATGGCGTAGCTAGTATTAAATCGTATCGGACCATATTGTAACTATATTCATATTAAAGCGTCATCATTTCCCTCTAAAAATCAGTATGTGTCATTTCGCTGAAGTGTAAACAAAATATTTTTTGTGCTCTAACCAAGTCAAACCTTTGTGCTACCAAACACAATTTTCGGGAAGCGCTGTTTTTTTTCATTTGAAGAAAATTGCTATGAGAAGCATATGAGGAACATGCTCCAGTGCTGGTCTGCCGTTTTAAAAGTGGCGATTTTGACATCAGTTCCAAAGAACGCGAAGGGAGATCAGTTAAGTTTGAGGACGCTAAGTTGGAGGCGTTATTGGACCATGGTTCATGCCAAACTCAAGAGGAGCGTGGTGAGGAGTGATCCAACAAGCGATTCAAAACCATCTCAAAGCCATGGTGCAAGAACAAGGAAAGTGGGTTCCGTATGCACTCGAGCCAAGAGACGTCGAACACCGTTTTTTCACGGGCGACCAACTGCTCCAAAGACAAAATCGGAAGTTTTTTGCAACGAATCGGGACGGGGGACGAAAAGTGGATCCACTACGACAACCCAAAGCACAGAAAATCGTGGGGTAAAGCGAATATTCATGACAAGAAACTAATGTTGTGCATCTGGTGGGATCAGTTCGAAGTGATCTACTATGAGTTACTCCAGCCTAACGAAAGCATCACAGGAGAACGTTATAAACAACAATTGGTGCAATTAAGCCAAGCATTGAAGCTCAAATGTGGGCATTTGCCAAAAGAAGAGCAGTACTTCACTGTTCACGAAGATGCCATAAATTGGGTCGATTCTTGGATTGCTTCAACACGAAAGGGAAAAAGTGGGAAGATGATGATGGTGAAAGATGGGAAAAAGTCGTAGCTAACAATGGAAAATACTTTGAATAGAATACATTGTTCCAATTTCTCTGAATAAAGCTTCGAAGAGAACCTCAAAACTTATTTGTACCTCCAATAATAACAGGTGGTCAAATTATAGTATTATATATTTTATAAACATTATATTGGCCATTTTTTCAGATTCCCTTTAAAATTGACATTTGTGTTTAGTATTAGTTGGCAAATTACCATGAAAAGATGCACATTTGCACAACGTCTAGGATTTGTTAAAATTTATTACAAAAATAATGAATCTATTCGGGCTACGTTTCGCGCGTTACGTGAAATTTATGATCAACATAATCAACTCGGAGCTTACTATTCGTAATGTAACTAAAAATTTGGGACAAATGTTAGTGTTTGTGCTGTTAAGAATCTAACCCGTCAAAAACGTAAACGTACTGTTGAAAATATCGATGCTGTGAACCAAATTCAGGATGAAAATCGAGAACAATCAATTAGACGTCGTTCTCAAGAATTTGGATTTTCTTATAGCAGCACATGGAATATTCTTCATAAAGATTTGCATTTCAATGTGTGTAAGATTCAGTTGACTCAAGAACTTAAACCAAATGATCATTTATTGCGTATAAATTTTGCACATTGGGCTTTAGAGCAACTTGAAACAGATCCATTATTTCATGGAAAAATCATCTTCAGCGACGAAGCTCATTTCTCGTTAAATGGCTTCGTAAAAAGCACACTTGTCGCATTCGGAGTGAAAACTCGCATGCTCTTCATGAAACACGTTTTCATCCACAAAAATTAACAGTTTGGTGTGATTTATGATCTGGAGGTGTAGCATTTTGCAGCAACATTTCGTTATATTCCCAAACTTGAATAACATAAGTCCAGATTGATTTCAATATTTGCTTATAAAGTAAAAACATTTTGACGGGTCGGCGATTGAACGTCGTAACGGAAAGACGTGATTTTTGTCTCTCCTTTAAATAAATAAATAAATAGTTTAAATATGTGTTAATAATTGATTAATTATAATATTAATCATAATATTATTTATTAATATATGTCTTATGAAATAAATAAATAATAATATTAATAATAATTTGTGTGTAAAGAAGTAATAAGTAAAGTGAAAAGTTATACGTATTGTGTTAATATATTAATTTGTGTGCGGTGCGCTTGCAATGGTGTAGGAGATGTATATAACAATTTCGTTTATATGTTTTTCGACACCGTTGTTTGAATGCATCGTACGCATTGTATGTTAACATTCAATTTGTAGGACTGTTTTGATTACAAAGGATGCTTAAGATGAGTGTTATTTTTATTACTTTATTTTACATTATACATTATATTTTATTACATAATAATCAATGAATCGTATGGATGAGTTATTTGTGTTGTTGTGGTATGAAACAGTTTGTGACGACAGTTGCTGGCATTCATTCTATGTAATCTGTTTCTATGAAAAATACTGTCGTGGTCTCTAGTTTTTATAATTTTGTTTTTTCTCTCGCATACGTATTGTTTATAGTTTTTTATGTACACAGTGATTTTGTTGAATTTCGTTATATGAGTAGATGGTATTTTCTTGGAAAAGTTGAACAAATCACGACCAAGCTAATTTAAAATTTCGATATCAAGTCTTTATTGCATGTTGTACTGAAATCCTTATTTCTTTTAATTTTTTTATTTAAGAATATACATATAAGTGAAAATATGGTATATGGGATGCGCAAAATATAAACAAAATGATCGTATAATATTCTCTGCTCTCTCACGGTTGTATTTATATTTTTGTAGTGGATTACACTAAGACTTCGTATTACGTTGTCTAAATGGGCGAATTTCTTTGGATTTGCACTAAATGTTCTTGAATGTGGATGATTCAATTTGTGAATTGGGAAAGTCGATTAGACTTTAATTGTTCATAATTTGTTGATTTGTTATATGTATAATAATTTAGACTTTTGTTAACTTTGTGAGATTTTTTGCCGTGAATCTTTTTTGATATGTGGAATGATTTGAATGGGTTTCGTTCATGGTGAGTAATGGCTCGGTGTCTGCGGTTTGTGGTGGTTGTTCGTTGAACGTTGTGTTTCTCAACTTGCGGAGAGTTGTGTTCATGTGTGTTCTGTCGTTACCTGTATTTATAAGGTATTTTTGACTGTTTTGAGTTGTTTTGTTTAGGGCTTGAGGTAGTTCTCATTTGTTAGTGTATGCGGGCGGATTTGCAGTTTTGTATTGAATCATTGCCTGAATGTTGGATTTGTATGTCCAAATTGGTTTCTTTGCTGAATGCTTCGGGTGTTTTTGTTGGAGTTTGCCGTCGATTTGGCGGGGGCTGAATCATTTTGGGAGTTTTGGTATGATCGGTCGTACGCTGAAGTTTTTGGGCTGTAGGGTTGCCATGGTTCGTTTGTGATCTGTCATGGATTCGTCACGGCTTTGTGAAGCGTGGTTTTGTTGAATGGTGGTGTTGGCAGGAGGTCGCTTGGTGGATGGTAGTGGTTTCATGGTGGGAAGATTCATGCCGTCTGTTGGGATAGTTTCGAGGTAATTTTAGCTCCTGGATGGACATTGCATAATTCTCTTGGTACATTTTACTACGATTGTTTGTAGAGGTGGTTTCTTCCACGCTTTGATTTCGAAGATTTTCGGGGGAGCTATTTTGGTGATGTTCCTTCATCCTATTATTCAGCGTTTGTGTAATAAATTGTTAAATTTTTATTTTGGTTTGATTAGCGATAGAATTTTCCGTTTCCGTATTTCTTCTGTGCATTGAGAATATAGTGTAGGTAATTTATGATTAGCTGTTTTCTATATTGTATTTCCTTCATAATCCATCATTTTTGCAAGATTAATTGCAACTATGTTGGAGTTGGTAACGAATCCTATTATTTACCGCAAAATTGCCTTTTTGTGACACTCAATGGGTTACTAGTATTTTCTCAGAGCTTATTAGCGATTTTTTTGCTTTATAAAAAGAAATATTATTTGCATTGGATTTGGGATTTTAACAATCTTAACATAAAGAATTGTTTATCGGCAACTTCGTTATATCTATGTAACTGAAAAGCTAGAAATATTTGATATAATTAATATAATTATTCAAAAGAAAGAGAAGGTTTGTATACTTCAATACACCAACGACTGGATGTTTGTCATAAAACGCAACGTTGCCAACGTTGCCAATCTTGACTGTTTTAGTACAAGAATTATAATTATTAATTCCCAATTTCAAATCAACCCTAAATATTAAACTACATGTACAGTGCCGAGCTATTATATTAAAATTATTCGGTTCTCAGGAATTCTCATTCAAATATATTTAATATACGAGTACATATTATCCCACCAGTATCTTAGGTATGATTTATATTTAATTATAAAAATTATAAAATAAACTTATTTATCATTCATTTTAGAATAATTTTTTCAAATTTTATCTAGTTGCCTTTACTTAAATATTACCTTCCAGCAGGAAAGCCATTGACGACACACTAATTACTAATTTACGTTTGTTACCAGTCTGAGATGAATCGTTTATGACAAGTCTAATACGAGGTGACAAGTCATAGACGAGTCGCATGTGTCATGTCTGAGATTAATTGTATGTGATATATCCGCAGCAAACGTAGAAGAAGTTCCAGAACTAGTGCAAAAGTAGTGATAAAAGTATTTGTTTCCTTGTGAAAAAGGATGGGCGTCGGGAAAAATTCATCAGTTTTATAATTTTAGTAAACATACGAAATTTTTGCGAATTCTAAATTATTTAGGATGGATATTTGGATGGGCATTTTAAGGGATATTTGAATGCAATCTGGTAGTTAATCTAGTTAATCTGTTTTTTTTTTGCTATTTTGTGTTCGCCCAATTCATCGGTTAAATACTAATGAATTTTAGAGTTATTTTGAATATAGTTCAAATAACTTTGGTTTCAGGAAATTCTACTGTAAGTTGCGGAGTTGCAGAATGAGATTAAATTAATAAATGTTTCAATTATTTAGGAAGCCGGAAAATATGAATTTAGAATTAAATTTCAGGAAATTTACAGATGCTTGTGAATTAATGCTTCATTGTAATTGCTGATTGTGTAGTTTAGAATTGTGTTGTCATTTTATTACTAACGACTTTACATAGGTGTCTGTAACGGGTCGAGTCAACCAATTTTGGTTAGGAAGCCGAAAAGTATTAATAGAATTAAATTTCAGGAAAATTCCAGATGCATGTGAAATAATAATATTTTTTCTTAGGTTGCCGTTTTAAAGAAGCAATTGTTGAAGACCAATACCATCGTTATCCATTAACCTATTAAGCCTTTATCCTTCATCTAGTAGATTAGAATTGTGTTGTCTTTGTGTTACTAACTATCGGCTATACCTAGGTGTCTGTAACCGGGCCGATTCTGTCCCACTTAACTAACCTATCCAATCCTTCGGTTTTGTTATGTGTAAAAAAGGGTGTACGGTGGACCCGGCGTCATCCGGGAACTCAAGCCTAAGAACTTGGTCGTACATTCAAAATCAATCAATCAATCAATCAATAAAGTAAAAACATTTTGACCTGTCAACCATTAGCTTTTCTGTGTTTATGTGCTATTATTTCTTGGTTTAGAATAACTGAAATGTATCTGCCATTTGCAAGATTGATGTCAACTGAATTAGCTTCGTTTAGCTTAATTCGATTTTTTGGTCTAATTATTTGTTTTTATACCATCTGATTGTAGTTTCTGTGTGGATTCTTCGTTAGTTTCTGCATTAGCTAAGGAGGCCACCAATAAAATTCACTGTAGCAGTATTATTTTCTACCGCAGGAAGGTCATTGTTATACAGTAGGTTAAAAATTGGTCCTCATATATTGCTCCGCGGTCCTTGTCTGTTGATTTCTCTCCGTAGAGTTTTATGCTGTATAATATGCAGGCATGGGTCTTATATTCTAGCAAATTGTACTCTTAGTTTCTTCTCACTTATGATTAAAGCCCATCTGCCAAACCTTGTCAAACGCCTGTGCAACCTCTAAAGATACGGCTGAGCAGAGTTTTTTTTTCTCTCTTTTTCAATAATATTGGTTATCATGTACGAGTACATCTGATCAATTGTTGTTTGCTGGTTACGAAACTCAAACTAATGATTTAGGAATAGTTTTTTGTCGATTATCGAATTAAGTCTTTGCTAATAATTTTAAGTGTTTTGAATACGAATTTGAGTCTGAAGGACATTTACAAGATTGGTCAACAGTAATGAGATCGTAACCGGGAGATTTTCTTGGCATCATGGCTCTTATTCCATGCATTGCTGCATTTGATGTTGTTAAACGTATTTCTTCATTTTCCGATACAACTTCCTCATTGAAATATATTTTCGATCCGCAAATATTTGAGTTTTGTCTTTGTTATTTTTAGCCCAATTTCCACTTACTGTTTTTATTGGATTCATCTGCGTAAAGAGAATAATCAGTATTACTGTCATTAGTTTAATTTTATAGATAGTTATTGATTTATTTATTTTTCTATTATTTTATTTCTCTTCTTAGTTGCTGCGTGAGATTGTTCAATTTAGTTTCATCCTGACGGGCTCTAGTTTGTTGTCATATCCTACTCGCTCTTCTTTTCTGCTAGAAGTTATCTAGCTCCGCAGGGGAACGCTCCGAACTAAGTCTTGACTTTCGTCTAACTGTGCACAATTTTCAGATATGTTATTGGTTAACAGATGTCGCTTGTACTTCTGTTTGATATCTTTATTGCTCGTAATAACAGCACTACCCTCGTTAACAATGTTTCCGAGGTGGTTAGTGCATTATGTGTGATATTTTCTTAATTTGATAACTTATTGCTTAATGTTGCAGGAGTAAATTTGCATTTCAACAAAAAAATTTAAATCATTCACCATTTTTGTGTTTATGGATTAAACATTTTAGTGCTATTAATCACTTTACATCCTAGAGATTGATACCCCCTTGATTATATTTATATTTTTTCAATATCTTCGTCTGACCTTGAAGGTCATATATATTTTGAGAGGTTCCTTGCTTCGGTTTTTTAAGTTTATTGATGCTTCAGTCACCTTAAACCTGTTTGTTTTTAGGTGATCAATTATTTTTTCCAGGTAGAATGTAAATTTTTTGCCATTATTCCGATTGGTCTGGTCTGTTTGTTTTCACCATTGTCAATTTGAAAATTTTTATAAAGTTGGTTGTGCGTTTGTCTCAGACATGGGAGACTTGAATTAATTTTGGAAGAATTTCACTTGTTATCGGTTAAATTTATATTTGTAACTCTTTTGCAACTCATGGGATGTCAATACTATAAGCTGACATGAACCTTCACTATGTACCGACGGTTTACATAAATCTGTCCTATAACCATAGTTGCTAGATTTGATTGGCAACAGCGTAAGGTAGGACGTAAAAAACGATCCATGAAAGAGTCAGAGAGCTTCGATAATAGAGGCCCATAATAGATTGCTTAAGAAAAAACAAACAAACAAGAACGGGCCTATACAGGTTGCAGTCATATTTAAAAAATGCAGTCATATTAACAGAATATTACACTTCAATTTTATAGAACTAAACCACTAAATAAAATTGACAATTGCGTCGAATTTATCACCAATCAAGCTGAAACGTAGTTTATTTATCAAATTTTTTTCAAATGCCAATTCTATCAATAAAATTATCTGACCTTAGCAACCTATACATCACCAATATAGCATACACAATACATTTGGAAAATTTAACACTGAAACGTGCTGATTTGCTTACAAACGAGTCCCTGGAACTAACAATGTCTTGATAAATGATATTACATGCATTGCATATTTATATTTATATATCAGTACAAAGAAATAGCTTAGCATAATTTTTAAAAGTCAATTTCTAATCGTAGCGGTTCTATTATCAAACGCCGCTGATTTATATTTATACATTTTAAGATTGTTTGACCTATGATGAACTCTAGAATTGCGATAATTTAAGTTCAAAATTAAAGTTTTTTATATAAGCTAATGATAATCATTAACAATAATGTTGTAACATTGTTGTTGTTTAGTTAATTAAAACATTTAATTGATTAGCTTTTGAACGTCAATTATTACGGTTGATCTATTGAGTTTTTTTAGCGCGGTTTTAGTACGAAACGATAATAAATTAATCAATTTTTTGAATGCATGCGGTTATTAATTTGGTTACTTTAGCCCAAAAACAATAAAACAGACAGGTCTATTTTTATTAAGGTTATATACGCTTAAATTGGGCCTATATGTATATATTTATTCAAGGTTAAATGTATTTTCCATTCTTTTTAAGAAACGCAAAATCTTTGAAAAAATAAACAGCATTTTGTTTATTTTTATCACAAATAAATAAGAAGAATAAAATAATGTAAATTTCGAAGCCATATTGTTAATTTCTTTTAAATGAATTGGTTTTGAGATTTTCGCATATTCTTCAAAGAAAATAATCTCTAGAGAATAAATATTTCATTATTATGTTTTTGTGACCACCCCGTAAAAATCAGAAAAGGTCAGCAACAATTTACAAGAAATTTTAGTGAAATTTTAAATTACTAAAATTTGAACTGGTCAGCCTCTTCTAAATCTGGTTACTATACTGTTCACACATTTCACCGCTAATTTGTTGAATCATTTATTGTTTAGCTCCTTAATTGTAAATTATAGTACCAGAATAGCTGATCTTTATAGTGTTTACCATCGTTCGTTAATTTGATTTTCTATGAATGATAGCCTTGCTCCATATACGAATACTAAGCAAAAGAACCAAAATCTTAGCAACTCATATCGTATGAAAATCGAAAATGTTTGTCAACTTTTCAATTCTGTACTTCGGGTTTTCACATTCAATTAACATTAATTGATTTAAATTGATTTTTTTATGTAATATGTATGTTCTGGCGTTTATAATAAAAATATCTAGAATGCAATAATGAATTCTTTATTGTGTAAGTAAAGATAAATTTAATATACTGCCAATGTAAAATGTATTAAGGCAATCAATCAATTAATTTTTTATTATCTCCAGGCTATTTAATAATTCAACAATGTTTGCAACGCGGTGGTACATCGAATAAAATTATGGTATGAACATCGAGTGTGGGGCTGATGGCTAATCGATTTATTTGGTGCGACCAAATTACCTTTTATGTTAAATAGGACATACATTGAGCAATTATTGTAATTATTTTCACGGTGTGAGGTGTGAGCTCTAGATTATAAAACATATTGCATTTTATCTGTCAATGTTTATTTAATTACAAAGCTATTACAATATATATTGTTTTCACAGTACAGTGTGCTTTTGCACATCTTCACCAATTACGAAGGTCCACATTGAACGACGTATACAGTAAATTAAATATTTTCGTGTAGAACACTCTAACAAATACATATACATACATATTTCTTGTGGCCTTAATTAACTCTAATAAAGCAACCATGCATCACAGTTTTAATTTTTGCAACGTAACATGACAATATTTTTTTCTGTTGGTTCTTATAATGCTTTTAATTTAGAAACCATAACAAGCCTTCATCCTGTTTCTAACTATCGCAGTAAGTGTAACTACGTACGTATAAAAAATTTAGACAATTTCAATTAAAAACGTATGTACAGCTCTCTTTTTGTCTGGTAGGAGTTCATAAGCCATTGTATGTCACAGGTCATGTTTTCTGCGTAATAGAGTTGTTGGGTACGATTTAGGCCAATATGAATATCAAAAATTATAGAAGACTGTTAACAATTACGCTTTTTCATATAAGGAAAGTAAATACACGGTTTTCTAAAATTTTCTGATCGTACTAATTTTTTATTTTTAGAACTAACCGAAATTTTTACCATTTTACCAACTTAGCGTGATTGTCAAAACATAATCATGTTCTAACTTCTGATACAATAATATCTTTAAACTTGATATTTCTAATTTTCACACAACTAATGTTCCAATTTAAATCAAATTGATAAATTATTTTTACTAAAACTGTCCATGCTGCACGGGACTAGGAATTCATTAAACTTGGTTTTTAAGATTGATTTTAGGTTCTAATATGTATTGAACGAAGTTTTTGAATCTATTCATGCTGCCATTTGTATTGCTAATTTGCAAATCTGTATGGGAAATTTTTGGGATATCTATTATGTAGAATTCGCTTCGTAAATTTTTGATTTATTGCGACTATATAAATCATTTTCTGACCAATATTTTAAAAACTCCCTCAGTAACCAATATGTCCCGATGTTTTTCTAGTAGTTAGAATCATATAGAATCACCTCATAAACTTTAAATAATTAATAAATTAATTTTAAATAATTGCCATATTTAACTCAAAACAGTTTATAGAGCAAATTCTGAATAATAACTTTTCCAAAAATTATCCATGTATATTCGATTGTTGTTCGAACATATTGGTTACCTAGGGTGTTTCAGAGTTATTGCCCAAAAATGGAAAATAACTTAAATCACAGCAATAACGCAAAAAAATTGGTGGAATTCTACTCGGTAGACCTTAAAATTTTCTAAGCGAATTAGAAAAGATGCCAGAATTTTGAAACTCACTTAAAACAGTCCCAATCGAACACCACAAACTAATTTTCATCATAATTGGTTAAAAAGTGGTTATAGCTTTCAGTTCACGTTTCAAGATTTTAAAATTTCTAGACTGACCTCAAAAACCAAGTAATTTATAGAACTTTTTTAAGAATTTCTAATTATTAATTATTTTAATTTGATACTCGAATTTTTGTCAAAAATAAGATTCAAAAATATTAAAATGTCAATTACAAATTTCCGCTGATTATAAAATACAAGCAGAAAGTTTCTTTTTGCTACTTTTTCAACTCGATTTTAGCAAGGAAATTAAAGCATGGCCGCTTCAATTTTGTATATCTGAAACGTATCTTACTAAATAGTTGGTTTAGGAAATTAATAGTCCTGGAACTGATGCTCAGTAATATTTAGATATATATAGCAGAGCAGTGTTTTACCGAAAATAATTAAAATGTGACGTAAAAAATAGCTCCAATACTTTCTTATTGTTAATCAGTTTTTTGTGTTTCGGTCAATATTTAGCCCATATTGTTTTCAGCGCATCTAATTGAATTTTTTGAAACAACGAAATCCCTTCTGCATTACAACCGTGTTTCAACGCTCTTATTTTGTGACGTTTTTTATTTGCGTGACACATTGATAGATGATTTTTATTTGCTACTTCTGAGGTCCTCAGCCGTAAGTATTCTAATAGTATGATCTAGTTTCCTGTAAAAGTTCCTTTCCTAAAGGGGTTACATTGGATTACTAAAAGAAGTATAGTATTTTGTAGAGACCAAAGAACAGGGTTGAACTAATGAAATGCATTTTCACGTTTAAGAAAATTCTAATTAGATTAAGAGTTGTAAACGGTTCAACTGACTAATGAATGTAATTGTTATAACAATTTGTGAAGAATCGTTCCACAAGATTAAGTAAAAATATTTGGGCCGTGTCAACCCAGAACCACAGTTAAATCAAAGCGTGACATCGTTTGACTCTAGATCGATCAAAGAAAACTGCTCTTTACCATTAAAATTTTATTTTTTTAATATTAGTTTTAGTTTTTATATTTATATCTAACAAATAGAGGAGACACGTGTTAAGCGAGTTTTAAACTAATGCATACGAGCGAATCAGCTCCGCATTACCGCACATTCACGTTTCGTTCAGAGCATTGATAGATTTAATAATGTTAGTCATCGATTGATATAATTATCTTATTATTGAGTGTGACAGTTAAAATGAACAGTTTAGGAAGTTAAGTAAACGACAGTTTACGAACAGTAAGGTTAAATAGTTGAATTTTGTTTGTATCGTTTATTGCACAGTTTATTTCCCTCCCTACGTTGGGGCTAGATGTTCTCAGGTCAAACCACCTGACAGTATACATAATGAATCGTAGGTACTTATGTCGGAGCCTAACTGTAAAAATGCAGCTTTTGTGGCGTTAGCGAATTAACATTAATTAATCAAATTGTATATTTGCTCTTACACGAGTATCACTCATAATTATGAAGGTGAAAGTTTCCAAATATTGGGTGTGTTATAAATGTTCAGAACTTTAAATTGGCATAAAATATTGGGTGTGTGAATATGGCTTTGCCCGTTTTTATTAAAATAAAACACATTTGCTTGTTGAGGAAATCAAAGAATTATTTATTAAAAGTATGTCCCATCTGCAGCTACAACTTTCCCCCATCTTTCAGGAAATTTACGGATTCCCTTTCTGAAGAAATCCTTGTCTTTGGAGGCCATCCAATCAATAACCCAATTTTCAAATCGGTCTCTCTGCGTCGACCGGAATAAGTAGTAATCTGTACCAGCCATGTCTGGTGAATACGGCGGGTAGGGTAGAACTTCCCAGTTTTGTCCTTTTAAATAATTTTTCAAAACGTTTGCAACATTTCTGATCCCGCCAGATTGTAATGGATATCTCGCTTTGGTTGCGATGGACCAGCTTCACCCAAGATTTTTTGCGTTTGGCATAATAAATCCATTTTTCATCTCCGTAACTATTTGACGCGAAAAATCTTTTCTTAGTTGTTTTTGAAGCAATATTTCACAAATGGTTTTTCGACGTTCGAGGTCTCTTTCTTTTAATTCATGTGGAACCCAGTTGCCAGCTTTTTTAATCATTCCGATTGTTTGTAAACAGTTGATCGATCAACATTTAATGATACAGCCAATTCTGGTTGTGTTTGAGAAGAATCTTCAGCCAATAACGTGTCTGCGTGGTGTAGTACAGACTAATACCCATGTTATGGTTCTCACCTCACCGAGTGACTCCATACAAATCTAGTCACATTTGCATAGTAATTTTAGGTGAGGTGAGAATCGTAATAGGGGCCTAAATGTTGTTGATTCTCTGCATCAGTGAATCTGAGAACTTAAAGATTCTAAGTTAAATTTGCCACAATACCGGTTCAGATCAGATTTCCAAATTTTAAACGGAAATGACGATTTTTGACAAAAAACTGTTTTCAACAATAATTCGCCCTCTGTAAAGCTCAGACGGATTAATTGATCGGGGTGAAATTTCATATTTAAGCTTTTCCCATAAATTTGGAGGTCCCGAAATCAGTTCACTGGAAGTGGTAGCTTTCATATGAGCTTTATTGTTTTATGCAAATATTTTGAAAAGTATAACATTTATGAAATAACTTAAAAACAAAAAGATTGTACAGATCTTATTTTTAAATTTTACCGGAAATGACGAGTTTTGACAAAAACAAAATCGTTTATTTCTCCAAAATTCGGCATCTGTACAGTCCAGGCGGACCTATCAAACTTCATACTTAACCCTAATATTTTCAAAAAAACGACAAAGAATTTAAAGTTCACATAAATTTAAAGATTAAATTTTCAACAAGGGTTGACCTTGTTGGTTTTCTAAAATTTAAGCAGGGATAGTAATTTTTTATTATACAAAATATTTTTACCAAAAATCCGGTAAGTTCAATTTTTCGCTTTAGAAATGAAGTGTGGTGTATTCGAGATCTATGTACAATATATGTTCGTGGTAAAAAATAGTAGCGTGTTGGCCACAACATATCTACCCCTCCATTTTTTGTTGATATGACGGCGTCTCAATAATTGCCCGTGGGTTTTTTTTAAACTAAAACTGCGGCAATAAACAAATGGACGTATCGGGCGATCAGAAATGGGCACATTCAAGATCTTTCCGCAAAATCTTTCATAAAGTAGGTTGACCATTTTCGGAATAAATTTGCAAGCTTTGTTCTGGCATTAGTTTGTTCATTATGATTTGGGAAACCAAAGTGAGTACAGATTAGCTATGTCACCTTTTAACTTGCTTGTCACTAGGAAAGTGATGCTAATTCAAAAAACAAATCTTGTATTTCTTGGTAGTCATTGATCATTTTTTCGAATTTGGCACGGTGTATGGAAAATATAGGTTAAGCAGTTAATTTTATTAAATAATAATAATATTCCAAGAAAATTAGGCTAAAGGGCCAACCATACAAAAAAATTTAAAAAAATTACAAATATTTACGAAACTAATTTTATTTGACGTTCCAGCCATACACGCCGTGAAATTTGTATTGATTGTCAGAATCAAATCAAACAACAATATCCCGTATTATACTTGACACCTTGTTATTGTTTATTTTTAGATAGCATGATTTTTGTTTTTTTTAAGTTTGGACGCAAAATTTCGTTTCAATAATTTTTGTTAAGTGACAATTGATATTTAAAGATACTTCGTTAATTTTCTTTACTACTTCAAAAATTTCCAATTTGCCGGAGGGTTTATAATTGTTTTTGAATCAAATTGAAATTAGGCGGCTTTTAGTTGCTTAGAATATTCATTTGTTGCCATTCATGATGGACGTGGAACAAATCTATTTAAATCCTCCAATTTATTTAATAGTTGCTACATGGTACATGCTCCAAAGACTCTTTTGAAGTTATTCCAAAAAATCCAATCGCAACTGAAAGTTGTAGTATTTAAGGCAAGAAATAGCTCTGTTAGAACTTTTCTCAGAATGGATTTATAGAAATGAAGCGTATTATCGTGGCACGCTTAGAACACTACGAAATTTCCTGAAAAGAAAATATATCGGCCAGGCATACCGAAATATAAATCGCGAGCAGCAACAATATTGGTTGCAACTCTTTGGTTCTGCTTATTTCTTTTTTAGACTTTCATTTAGATAATACTTTCTGTACCGATCACGGGATTAATGAAAATATTCTTAACTAAGGCAATGTCTGAATCAATATAAATTAAAAATTTTCCGTGTGACCAGTTTTTCAGTTGTGCCGTTTTCGTAGTGAGCGTTTCTTCTATAAATAATAAATGCTATCAATGCTATGTACATTTTCCTAATCTTAAGTATTTTAAATCCATTAATATATATCTAAAGAGTAGATCTTATTTTATTCCATGTCTTTACTTAAAAATAAAAAATGATTTAAATATGATTTTAATAGTTTACTCAGGTGCAAAGTGGAATGAATATGGAATATGTGTATGTATATTTATTTTGGAATTATGCTTATTTTATGTAAAAAAATGTTCCTTTTAATTCTCTTAATACCCTCATACCATATATTTTATACTTCGTTCGATTTATATATATATATATATATATATATATATATATATATATATATATATATATATATATATATATATATATATATATATATATATATATATATATATATATATATGTATATACACGTAAAGTACATAATATATAGTCTTTCCTAACTTCTTAGTATTCATGTACATTGGAATAAATTCTGCTTTATTTTTGACGAGAAAAGAAATTTATGAAAGACGAAAATGAAAAAGGTAAATTTTTATGACTCGCCCTAAAAATACATAATACATAACGTATGTATGTATGTATATTTACAGATTTTCGTTTAATTTTTTTCTCTCATATTTAGATAAAACTCTAAAATGTAAGTTAATTCAAATATATTATTTTTTTTATAATATATTTATATGTACGTTATATATAATTTTTTTGTTGGATCCATAACCTCTTGGAAAATTTGTATTTACGCCAATCATCATGGGGTAGCACACACAACACATATAAAATGGAAGATATATTTTTGCTTCTGGAAATCATCCCTTTTTTTGGTAATAATTTCTCTGTTTGTTTTCATTTTGTTGGTGCTTCCGAGAAATTACTGCGAAAAGCTGAAAAAAGTTTTAATCGATTTTTTACCAAGTTCTAAAGACTGGAGGGGGGAGGAATGACCAGGCTATTTGTTTCGATGGTTAAAAATTGGTACATTTCTGGTTATAGCTGATGTTTGATAAGTTTAAATTATTCTGAATATGTATTGGGTTTATGATATATGTTATATTTATGCAAAGTAGAAAAATTAATGTTTCGTTGTATTTTTTGTAGCGGCCACATATAGCTAAAATAATCTAAGGTTTATTCATAAACTTATTTGTACATAATTTGCTTCAATTGCTTTCTTAATAAGCTGAAAATAAAACCAGCATTTAAGAATGTTTAAAGACTTGAACTTACGAAAGATATCCCTACTTTGTCACTTACCTTGTTTGTTGACATAATTCCACAATTCAAGTGCACGCTGTTTCTAATAAGTTCCTTCGTAATTTCAAATACTTTACATTACTTTTAGATTAGTATATTGTTTTTATATGAATAGCGGATGATGGGATTAGGTGATGGTGCGTTCCTTCGAGATAGTAATACAGTGCTCAGACAGCTTTCTTGTAGTTCATACGTGTGAAAGCTAAATCCAGTGCTGTCGGAGAGATACTGTTTGGCGTACCTAACGGTTAGTTATCTATCAAGGTTAATAAAATTATTTATTCTGTACAGTACTAAATTTTAGGTTTTATGGTGTTATTCGTTGTGTTGGGCACGATTAAAAACCGACTGTGTCTAGAGGTCCGATGGTTACGAAATGTTTGTTGACCTTCCCTCTACATCCCCGTAGTTTCATTTGTTCTTCATCAGGGGTAAGCGTCATGAGGGCACAATTAGCACCCGCGAGCTCGAGAGTTTGTAAAGCCGTTAGTTCCTACTATTCCAAATTCCAATTTGCACTAATATCATTCAAAGTACTCCGTGGGGTAAAGGATGAACCATTTCGAGAATATAGGACTCTCAGTTCATAAATTTCGAAACAATAAAACCAATTTTTTCCAATTTTTATTCGGATGTTTACCGATTTCGGGCTTTTACTGTAACAAATGCCAAATATATGTTATAGCTACATCGGTTTGGATACAGTCAATTTTGAGCAACACAGAAAACCCAAGTTATTACTGTTACAGAACAATCGTCACTCTCAAGCAAATCTAGTAAAAGATTAAGGAGTGTATACTCGTATGTCGTGGTAAACGTAAATCTCGAATCCACTCTATTGATTTCGATGGCGAATAAAAGACAACATCAAATGTAATTCTCCAACCTTTCATATTGATCTTCATATTTTATATGTCGTGTCGTTTTCACTCTATAGCTGTGGAGAAAAAAAATCAATTATTAATTATTAATTCCTACAAAAATCAATGAGAAGTTGTCGATTTTTCTCAAAGAATAATGAGAAAAAAAATTTGGTTTGGAAATATTTTTTTTTAAAAAAACAACCGATTTTGGCAATAAAATAATTTATTATCAAATCCAATTCCGTTTAAATTTTAAAAATTGAGCAACTAATTGAACTAATTTTAATTCAAATACAATCTCTTTATTTTAATCGCGATTTTCGGTTATGCTATAGATACGTTTTAAAATATATGCAGAAAACGAAAAGCTCATATGGTACCTGCGACTTTCGGTATACCGATTCCCGATAAAATAAGGAAGTCCACAAAACAATGGTGTTTATTCGGCATCTTATAAGATATTATGTGTATGAGTCTATGACCACTTCTAGTAAAAATAGATTCATGACTTTTAAAATGTAAATGTGATAAACCGGCCATTTAGGGTTACGTGTACCAGTTCTACTCAAGTTCGTATTAATAAGAATTTAGTATTTACCGGTAAACATAATTGAATTTTTTTTAAATGTCTTGAGAGAGTTTAGTGTGAGGCGTTGGAAAGTAAGCATAACCCCAACAAACATAATTCTGACTAGAGTCAGGGGCCTCTGGGTAGTGAAGTTGGAGGAAAAATAGCATATGTACTACAAAACTCAGTTATTGTTTAACAGACGGTACATGTACAGCAAAGTTTAATAAAATAAGTAGTCTTATCGCTTAAAACCATAAAATGATGTGCAACCCTACTCTGCAAGATCTTAAAATCATAATTATTGCATTAAAGTAGGTAATTTTCAATAAACTTTTTTCAAATTAAAATACTGCGACTTAAGTGCTTGTTTCCAAAAATCATTGACTTCTTTTGTTGATTTGTAATATGCATTGCCATGTATTGTATCTTCTTAAGTTCTATAATTATTCCATTTCGTCAGTGGCTGTTTCATGCAAATTATATTGTAGTATTGAAAATCCATTGATAATAACGTCAATTTTGAATGGATTTAGAATGTACAAACCGAGCGTCTAAATTAATTTAAGGTTTTTGTTCTTAAAGTTTTTTATACTTTCCCGTGTGAGTGCATGATACAGCATTGACTGTACCCTGTACGGCCTGTTTAAGAACAATGTTCGATAGAAGAGCACTGTATTGTGTGAATACAAAGTTTCTAAGATATTTGTATCGTTGTGGTTTGATTCCACTTTTCACTACTGTTTAACTTTCGTCACTTTGAAATTTAATAACTAATTGAAACAATTTTTTAATTTATTTTTTTTGAGAAATGAATTAAGTTTCAATTAGTTATTAAATTTCTAAGGTAGTAAGCGGCTGAATTTAGAATAACTGCATTTGGACTGTATTATTCTCCGGCATGTTGTGTACACACCATTACTCTTCGCACTGATTTCATAGCATCTAAAGAAAATAGATAGAAGCCTATAAGAGGCAAATGATTTCGTAGCTAGTTCTAGTCCCAGATTTATTGGGTTATATGTACGATTTGCTCTCCCAATTGTTTAGTACTTGGCTAATTTCTTGTTTTTTAAGTATCTGAGAATCTGGAAACGAATAAACATAAAGAATAAAAACGACTCCATTAATCATAACCAAGAGCTTTTCTAAAAGTTAAATTATTATTGATTTTCCTTTTTAGTTCCTATAAAGTCACATATCTTTTGTTAAGATCATCTATTTTGTTTACAACAGTTGTATTTTCATTTACTGTTTGTCTCGGCAACGGTTGAAAAGTCTCTTCCAAATGGGCAGCAAATAGAGACCTTCTGCTTGTCACTTTAAGCTTTCAGGATCCATCGTTTTTGATAGCTGGCCCATGCATTTTGATTTTTTAACTCCTTTGTTGCTTTCCAAAATTATTTAGTAATTGTCATCCTTTAGTTTAGAAATACCTCGAAGTCGCTTATTCTTGACTAAATCCCAATTGTGTGTATTGTTTGATAATTTAGGCAAGTTTTCTTGGTTTATTATCATCGTACTGAGAGTTATGATCACGTTTTGTGGCAAAGAAGTGCTAGATTTGGTTTTACTTGTATGTAAGTAGGCCAATATATATATTGGTTTATCGCCAGAGTAAAATTGGCAGTTGCTCTCGCGAGCTGCATTAAATAACTCCTTTTCTTTAGAGGTTATAAGTCTCGATTCTCAATAGGTATTCTTTGTATTAAAATCACCGCCTATGATAAAATTTGGTCCTAGTGATTTAAATAGTCGACTGTAGTCTTATTTTTTAACTAGTAAAAAGAGAATATTCTGAAATCCCTATTATTATTGGATTCAAATTTTATGGTTTTAATTTGCATTATTTCTGTTTCGATACCGTGCTCTTCGTAATGTTTGATATTATTCTTAACAATTACGGTAGATCCATCTCTATCGTTTCCTCCTGGATGAATAGTGTGGCAGCATTCATAGTCACTTATTTTAATAAATGAAGTTTCTTTTAAATGAGCTTCTGATATTAGACATATATCTATCTTCTCTAAAAATGTCTAGCTCTGAACATGTTCTAGATTCCATTCGCGTTCCAAATGACAATTCTAAGGGTTCTGTTCAATTGATTAGTATAGCGTTAGCTCATTAGTAACTCCTTGTCTTTCTAGTCGCTTATATATAGTTTCTGTACCACGTTCTTGTTTTGCTAGACGTGTATTTATCGTTTCTATACTTCGAAATATCCTTTGGAGCGAACTTTCTTTGGTAACATTAATTAACTGCTGCGTGATTTGCGAGCAGGATCTCCTCCCTGCTCTTATGGACGGTGGTTTGAGCCATACTCTAGTTATAGTTGGAATCCTCTCTTGTATCGTTAATTTTAATCGCTGATTATCATCGCTGAATAGTAGATTTGAATTGTATTGTCATTATGTTACTACGAGTAACTATCGGCTCTACTTAGGTGTCTGTAACCGGACCGATTATATCACAACTAATTAACCTATCCAATTCCTCGGTTTTGTTATATGTTAAAAGAGTGTACGGTGGGCCCTGCGACATCTGAGAGATCATGTGTAAAAACTTGGTCGTATGAATTTTCGAGTTACAAGTGTAGCTAATAATAAGTTCATCATTAAATTGTTACGCCACGATGATTGGTGTTGGGTATCTTTCCATGTACATTATATATATTAATTTCATTTATTGCTTTCGTTGGTAAGCTCGTGTGAATTGGAACTACATAGTAAATATTTTTAGAACTTTCAATCATAAGCGTTTTTAATTGATTTGGTTTCAGCTCAGGAATGATGAAGTTTTATAATGTTTAGGAAGTCGAAAAGTATTAGTTTACAACTCAATTTCCGGAAATCTCCAGATGTTTGTGAAATAATAATATTTTTTTCTTAGATACTGATTTGAAGCAGCAACTCTTAAAGACCAATAGCCAATAAACCTATATTAAACGTTTATCCTTCCTTCCAGTAGATTAGAATTATGGTGTCTTGTGCTGTACGATCGCTAGATGTCCACAGCCGGGTCGTTTCGTTCTAAAAAAATATCTTTTCTATATCCTTCGGTCTTGTTATGTCTAAACAGGCTCTATGAATGGCACCGGCGTTATCCGGCACATCTTGTTCAGTACTTGTGTTGGCCATACACATCAATCATAATCAATATTATAGGCAGGATTTGCAAATGTAAATATTTTATTATTTCTTACATTTCGTATGTAAAAACGTCTGAGTAAACCTTGATTTCAAATAAAATTAAAATTTTTCATGTACTTAGGTGTTCTTAAGTGTTTGAAAACGAAAATTATTGCTAATATTTTTTATTAGTGTCGGAAAAACCAACGGTATATTTTTTGTGTTTAGGTTTTAGTTTATGCAGTGTCTTTTAAATGGCTTAACCACCGAAAGTAAATGATTTGTATGTGCCTCGGGCTTTTGATGTGTATTGTTAATTTTGAAGTGACAAATAATATTAAATAATTTTTAATAATAAATAATAAAAATATGGGTGATTTCATTTTTTCTTTCACGGATGGATTAATTGGGTGGCTGTAGGTACTCCATGTTAAATATATATCTTTTTACAACAACGAAACCAAACACTATTTCACTACTCTGAATATTTAATCAATTTTAACAAATTTAGCTACCAAGAGAACGATTCCTATTATCCGACGGTTTTATATGCCATTCATTCAGATTGCGAGCAGATTGTGGATGACAATGAGAATGAAGAAAGGTTTGGTCAGTTTGAATTGATCGATCTAAATGAATGAATTGAATCAGATGTGGAAATGTAATGAGTGGAGTGAAAAGTTGAAATTTCAAAAGTTGGAAATTTATAATTTCAAAAATTAGCCAATAATTTTAATTTATAATAGCACAGAAGATGTAGTGTATGTGATGAATAATATAAATTTGAGGTGGCAGCTTTTACGCTCTATATAATTTATGTAGAAAGTAATCTATTGCAGGTTGCCTCTGTGAATTTTAACAAGTTTTAGGAGAGTTTTTGTCTCATTCGCATTAATTCTCAATCAAATCGCCTATAATTGTGAATTTTGGGAGGCAATCCAGTTGCATGGATTGAAAACACCTCGCATGTGGAGCACAGCCTAGCAAGAAAAATACCCATGGCAAATTTGCCAATATATCTATAACGGAAATGATACCCGTTATTTTGTACTCAGAATTTATTAAAGCCGGTGAAATAGATTCATATAATTTCATATAAAATACAGAAAGAGAAAATATATTTTTTATGTAACTCCTTGTCTATAATCGGAGAAATTTAAAAAGAGTTCTGAAAAATTGCCCAGAAATGCTTAAAAACTTAGTCACTGACCAGGAACCTTTTCAAAATCGGGCGAATAACGTATGATTTATTCAAAAACGAAATTATAATTATTCACGTCGATTATAGAACCCGCGGGAGCCAGTCGAATGCGGATTGGAAAATGCATATAAATAAAATGAAAAACAATTGCTATAAATCAAAGCAGCCAAGAAAATTTGTATTGATTTTCATACAAATCGTTTTTTCTGATTCACCGTACAAACGCAAAAAATAGTTGCGGATCTAAAACAAATTTTACTTTACTAATTGTACGAAAATCTATAGGAATTTCTATGATCTCCTGATTTAAAATTTTGTTTTATGTTTTTTACATGCAGTTTTCAATCCGCAATCGATTCGCTTCTGCGGATTCTATAATCGAAGTAGTTATTATTATTTACATTTGAAAAATGTCAAATGTCTCATTCACAAGTTTTGGTTTACGTCTAGATTATTTTTTGCTTAAAACAAGTTGGAGTTTCGCCTAATACATACTGCAAAAAATTAACCAAACAGTACTTAATCGAATAATATTTTTTAGTGGCTTCCAAACGAACGCAGTAGCCCGATTTTGGCAAATAGCGCGTATAAGGCAAGCGTTATCGTCACACTAATCCTTTCGCTTCATTGTCAACAGATGTTCGAATTAACTAAACTTTTCTCAAGAAAATTGCCGCGATGAAAATATTTTGATATTTTTATTTTTTGTTGTTTTATTGTTTTACCTTCTTTTTCATAACATGTCATATCCCATACAAAAAAAAAACGTTGCCCATACAAAATTAAAAGTGACAAATCCAATTATAATAAACATTTTAAATTCTTGTGTCACACAATTGGTTTACTTTCGTGAATTCATTGTTCTATATATTCATACAGTCATGCTCTATGGCACTTCCGTCTTGCTCTCTAAGCTAGACTACCGAGTTAGGGTTTAGAAATAAAATTACACTCCAAATGCAATTTAAACTAGTTTGATATTAATTCAAAGCACATTACATCATATGAATGATGATGTGTAGGTTCTAACTATATGTATATAGTTACCTATATTAAATTCATTACGTTAAAACTATGATTTTTACATATTATGAACTTTATAATTAGGGTTTGATATAATTAATTCTTAGATGGTACACACGTAAAATAAATTAATGAACTAAAATTGTTATTATCACCTGATGACGCAGCATAAAATTGGAAATGTATATGAATATACACACTTATATGTACTTATAAAGAAAAATATAAGGAAAATAGTGAAAATTAATGAATTTTACTTTCATGATTTATTTTAATTTATTTTAAATCAATACCAATTTCTTTGTTGTTGTTTCGTTAGCTTAAATTCAGTTTCGATTTCGGCAGTGATTTTGCAACTAATATATTTTTTATACATAGCACGTTGTAAGTGTAAGTGAAATAATGGTATTCTAGAGCTAGACGAACACTTGGATACACCATTAATGGAACTTAAATTATAGTTTTTATTAACCCTATAACAGCTCTTCAAGGGTACCCCGTACATGTAAAATTATTTTACGATTGAATGCAATTATTAATTGCCACATGATTATGATTTAATGTTTCGACTCGGTGTGTGTATAAAAAAAATCTGGTTTATATGTAACAATAAATATGTAAAGTACCGTACATATTTATTATATTCGTACGTATAGAATTTCTGGTGCCTTTTTAATTATATTGCTATTCTGCTAATTACAATGGTTTATATTACAAAGTGACTAGCAAATTTATATATGAGTTTCCAAAAAGTTGAATTTTTTTTTGTAAACACAATACATAAATAAATACAAAACATAACTTTTTGGGTTAGTCTCTAATTTCAATTTATGCTTATCTGGTCATAACATTATTATATGATATCGTTATAATAAATTAATATTTAAAGTTTAGTTGGAAAGTAAAATTTTTTATTTGTATATTTTATATTTGCTTTTCAAAATAATTAAGCAACGATAGGTTCAATTACTAAAGGTTATCATCGGGTCTATTCATTTATATGTAAATGGTTTGCGATAATCTGCTTTTTAATTTACGTTTTGCTCGTTTACTTTGCATTGTAGTTTGAACAAGTTTGAAATAGAATATTCCAGTTTAATTTTTTTTATGTCAGGAGAAATCTAGATTTGTGGGTAACCTTTATATGAAAACCAGGTTGCTTTATATAGGTCTTCTACAATTAACTAAATAAAAAACAACGAAATGAATTTTCAACTATAGGTGCGTTTTTCTGAAAAACAATTGGGTTGAGTTCGCGAAACCTTTTTTCAAATTTGTCTAATTAAAAATTTAATTTTTTTTAAATTAAATAACCTAGATTTAATAGAAATTTAAGTATAACAAAGAAAAATCCACCATAAAAGTTTTATAGTTTCTTAGTAATATCGATGTTCTGTATAGTTCTGAACAGTTCCGTTATTATACAGAACATCGATATTACAAGAAAACTATAAAACTTTTATGATGGATTTTTTACTAAGATTTAGATTTAATACTAAGTTATTTAATTTAAAAATAATTAAACTTTTAATTTTAAATTGGACAAATTTGAAAAAAAACTACTGCAAACTCAAGTCGATTGTTTTTCAGAAAAACGCAGTTTATATGATCGGCCTAAACTCAAAATAATAATTTTTTAATAAAATTTTGAGGCCGTGACTGATTTTGACGATAGCAAAAATACCAATTTTACGAAGCAATAACAGTTGGGAAGAAACTTTCCTATGGTAATTAATATCAAATTATTGGATGTGTGGTTGCCAATTTATTTTACTGACGAATATAAAAAAAAGCAAACTTGGTAAATTTAATAAAATTGTCTCTAGCAAATGAATCTTACTCCAAAATAAATCGAAAATGCAATGAAATTTTTTTTTTTATTTGAAACAAGCTTTTATAAATGGTTGTCTAATGGCGTAAGGTGAGTAATCTCGCTGTGTTTTTGATTATATTGATATCCAAATTACCGAAACATTCAAAAAACGATGCTGAAGTAAATTAAAATGGATTAGACTCGATGCATTTTCATGGCTAATACTAACACCACTGCAATCATGACGAAAAGGTGGCTTTAATTCATCTCCATTAAACCATATAAGCCTATTAAACTTGAAAGACATAAATTGTTAGAATTTTGAAAATTATACTTTCTTTATTGAATTTAAGTATGTGATCTGGTTTTAAAATTTAAGAACGCCTGAAAGACTGGATCTTTAATTACTTCAGTGACGAGATCCTACAATGTCCACTACAGGTTTTCTTTTGATGTTTTTCTTAAATTTTTAAGGATTCACACAAATTTCACAAAGGCAGCGGAAATTTGCCAGCGGAAAATAATCCAGTACTCGTCACGAGTGCATAGAAAATTAAAAAATTATAGTGAACTTTTTAACTGATAACCTTTCTCAAATTTCCAATGTAGTCTCAGTATGACCTAACCTATTAGAACAACAACCGAAAATATGATAATGGTTACTTGTGGGAGTTTTTGAGATATTGGCCAGAAACTGAAAATAACTAGTATGACTTCAGCTATTAGAAGAACAACCGAAGGTATTGGTTACTTATAGGAGTTTTTGAGCTATTGGTCAGATACTAAAAAGGATTTATATGGCACGAGAAAAAAATTTTAACCGATAAATTTTTCTCAAATTTCTCATGTATCACAGTAGGATCTAAGTTATTAGAAAAACAACCGAAAGTATTGCTTATTTGTGAAAGTTTTTGAGATATTGGCCAGAATCACAAAAGAACTGTATTGCCACTGTATTAATTCTCACAGATAATTTTTCCTCAAATTTCTCATGTAGTTTCAGTGTGACCTTATAGCTATTAGAAAAGAAACCGAAAGCATTGGTTACTTGTGGGTGTTTTTGAGATGTTAGCCATAATCTGAAACTCAATTGGTTGTTTGGCCATAACAATGGCGTTTCCAATCCAAAATTCAAATGCTACCCTGCACAACTATCATTGACCAATCATTGCCAATCATTGACTCAGAACCTTGTTCAAAATACATATTAGAAGTACAATATAGGCCAGCGATGCAAATTTCATAATTATGGATTAAGAATTAACCAATTTCCCTCCAGATGAGTCAAAATCCATTTTAATCGGGTAGAATAATACCAGAACTTAGTTAATTTAAAATTTATGTTTCAATCCAAAATCAACCCAGAAATCAAATTTCATAAAGATTGGTTATGAAATGACCAAGTTTAGTTCAGTAAAGACATATCCTATAATTTTGTCCAAAACTCACTTTAGAATCCCTAATTCTCACTTTAGAATCCCGAACCCTAATACTGCTAACCAAATTTCATCATAATTCGTTAAGAATTGATATTAATGAACACTTAAGGTTTCATTCCACTGAAATTTTTTATTTTGTGAAAAAGATGAATAAAAAAATTTCCGCTGGCTCAAAAATGACAACAGAATAACGTACACTATATTTTCCGCTGTCTTATACAGCATACTGATGACGTTGGTTTATCTTAAAATGTATTCTTGTCTTTGAATATGAGAGACACGGGAGAATGGAGTAGTTCAATGATATTCGTTGATCAGAGTTGAATATCCTTTATATTCATTCTGTCGTTGACTATATATAATAGTTATACCTAACTAAAGTACTCTCCGTATTTGGATCAATCATCGGTGATTCAACCACGAATTTGAAGTGATCTTAGATCAAAAAACTCTCGCCTCTATATTTGAGATTCTGAGTTTTACTCATTTATATAGGATTATACCATAGATTAAAATAATATTATACAGACGTCTCAATACGACAAAATATGATCCAAATTTATCCGGTGTCAACGCACTTTACGTATGCCGCTTTGCTTTGTTATTATGAATACACCACTACTGTGTATCTCCTGTTTTAAAACTACATACATTTTATTGGCGACCAAAGGGTCACTGTTGTAATTTTATTGATATATCTCACTATTATATTATTTTGCTCTATGGTTAAAATCTTGTTGGCAGTGTATTCAATCAAATTTTTTAACTAGAACGGAATTGTTGTACTAATGTATGTTCTAATTATTGTTACCTTACATAGGTAGGTTAGGTAGGTACCTATAACCTACCTTACATAAATAGATAGAAATATTTTCGAAACAACTATTGTACTTTTGGCAAATTAACCACCAAATCAATCAACGAACGACCACCTAAGTATTCAAACTTCTGCTATGGTGCTGAGCACAGAAATATTTCTTGGCCCAATTATGTATTTTTGGAAAATTATTCGTTTATTATGTGCGATTTTACTTGAAAGCCCATTAGTACACAAAACTATCGCCGTTGCATTTGTATATCGTTTAAAATGTTTTGCACAAATATTAAAAAACCTGTTTAGTGTGTTGCTTCAGAAGTTCACTCTTTCGGCGCTGGGGCAGACTATTCACTCTTTATAGAATATGTACTTGTCATATCATTGTTAGGGGTTTGGAAAATGTCGCAAAACACATTGCACTTCTTTCATCCATAGATTGGCTTTAAAAGCGTTCTTTACTAAAACTCTGTATTTGCATACCGAACAATCCCTGACCCTCTATCGGCAATTTTCTGAGTTAGTTTCCTTAATTGTTTTGGAAATTATGGATTAAATTTAAATAAAACCAGATTGTATTTAAATGTTTTTGAAACTAGGCACGAGATTGTGGATTTAACTTTATTAATGCGATAAAAATTAAGTCTATTTTTGTTGTAGTTGATCGATCTTGCACAACTTCTCCCAGTTTGAGAACTAGTAACAAAATATTAAAAAACAAATCGAGGAAAGGGAAAAACTAAGCATAAGTTTCTCATAATAGCTATTGAATATCAAAAAATTCTAGAAGAAAATGTTCGTACAGATACTTATCGAACCTACACAAGTTACTCTTACTTTCGTAAAGAACACTTTAATTCCAAAAGCCACTTGTCTTAAAATCACGCGGCAATTAAAAAATTAAAATTGCTCTTATTTCCCTGAAATTTGTAGATATAGATAAAGACAAATATTCTAATAATAATCCCCTTATATACCAAAATACCTCATTTGCGATGATGAAAATCAAAGTTTTAGAAAGTTGTGTACATACGATGATCAGCATATTTCAAGGCGATTTCGGATTTTTTTTTTGAGTGGTAGTTAGCCATTTTCTCCTCATTTTTTTTTCTATCAGCCCCATGCACGGTTTTGTTTGCGTTTTCATAAAGGTGGTATTTCCTAATCATAATTTAAAATCAAGAGACATTCAGTTGGAAGTATTATAAACCACATTCTATTTACAATAGTTTAAACAGTTTTAATAGAACCCATCATGACCTTGACGAGAAACATTTGAAGAGCCGAGGATAAGACAATATTTGCAATGTTTCACGACACCCATTGATCCCGATCAGTTCAAATTTTATATGGAAAATTGTATCCAAATTTTGTTTTAGATCACAAATTTTGATCTGAAATCTAATAAGCGCTTTTGTGTTGTTTCATGAAACATACACTGAACCGGATCTGATCAAGTATCAATAAACACAGCTTTTATTTCAAAAACAATGAGTAGATACATCCCATTAAAAAATGGTAGGCCTCACACATATTATAGGCTGGATGCAAAACATATCACTATAAATGCTAGCAACTGGAAAGAGTTATTAAGTTAACAGTATCGTATGACGCAAGGTAATTTAATAGAAATCGATAAACGAAATTTATTGACATTGGATCACAGTTTGTGGTAACGACTTATAAGATACGGCCATCAAGATTCATTCGTGGTTTATTAAATTTTGGTTATCTCAAATATTGCCATTTAAAACAATTTCTTAAATTAAAATCATCAAACAAATTTTTAGTTATAATTTCCTTCTAATTTAGCATTCTGAATCATTTCCTCTATCCATCAATATTTTTCCAAAATTTTTGTCGTAAATCATCTCTACCAATTATCATGCTTATTAATTTTTTACTTATTATTTTCAATTACTTTAAACATTTTAATTTTATATTGACATGTAATTTGAAAACATTTTTTGGCGCGAGAGCGTTTTATTATTTTCTGAGAATTCATGAGTGTAATAGCATTTAATTTTTTTGTTTCATTTGTTATCCAAGTTTTTAGGAAGAAAAATGTTTTGGAAAATGTAAATTTTAATTTGCAACTTGATTTCTAATTTTTAACTCTTGAATTAAAATTTTTCGATATATGACTTACGTTTCTAACTGAAAAAACATTAATACGAACAAGTAAAAGGTGATTCGGAAAATCTTTGTTTTGAACAAAGTACGGTATATGAGATATTTTCTCTGCTGAATTTTCTGCAGATTAAATTTTTTTAACGTTCATTTGAGTGAATCTTGCTTTCATTAATAACATTTTATTCATAAGAAAATTATTGACAGACATTATAAAAGTAAGTTTTCATCTTCAAATTCAGCCTTCTCGAAATCACTCATCTTTATTCGAGTGGTTATTTTTCTGTTAATCAGTTTTTTTAGGGATAAATTTAATTTTAAAATTCTTATTTGATGTAATTTTAATTCAGATTCAATGAAAATGTTTACTGAGCTGGGGTGCAAATCATAGTGTCGGGTTGGTCAGTGTTTTGAGTAATGAATTGCACGATCACTCAGTGATCGTTACATTTGGAGTTTACTCAATTGGTCTTTTTCCCTGGTATTCTTGTTAGAGTTTCAGGATCGTTTTACGAAGTTCGAGTAGTTCTAATATATTTAAGTTGTAAAAGTGTTTCATCGTGACAGAGTGGTGGTTTTTAACTGGCTCATGTTTTGCCGCTTATTGGTTGTGTTGGCGTGGGTCGCTTATTTCAAAAATTGTATATGAACCATTTTGGGATTGAATATATCAAATACTTTAAAATCGATATAAACTCAATCTTATTTTGCTATGGCTTATGTCACGATATTAATTCAGATTGAAATAAATAACTTATTTTAACAAATATTTCACAATATAAAATTGATTTGAAGTAATGACCAGTTTTGGATATCTTCAGCCTTCGTCGGACCTTTAACTAAGATAACTAAAGATCTGATGAAGATAAATGATGTCGCATTAATGGAATTTGGCTTTTATTCAGCACTTGGTAATACTTAGTTTGAAATATCTTCGATTGAGCATGTGTACAATTTACGTGAGAATTAATTGAATCTTAGTATTTACATATCTTACATTCCCCGCTCATTCTGGACTATAATTCACATGCAAAATGTGATGCAATTGAAGACGTTTATAACGATTACAAGGTGTATTTTATCACACAATGTACCTCTAGAAACCGAATCAGTTTGGCAACATCAACAACATTACAAGCGAAGGTGGAAGAATTTTGGACTTAATCTACGCTAATAAACTAAATACCTTTAGTATATCTCAATTATTAGCCCCATTTATATGAAATAATCACACCGTAAACCATTATATTCTATTCAGCATCTAGGAACTAACACAAAATAACAACTGCCATACAAAAACCACTGACTTACAACTTTAGGAAGATAAATGCAAACGAATTCAATTAATACCTTGTTTAAAACATCAATTCTGATCAGATGATAAATTGCCACCATCTTTTGTGGGTTTTCAATAACTATTCCGTTAACAATCAAAGGATTCAAATAATGACCCAGCTTGGTATGATGAATGCCTAATGAATTTTAAATGCGAGGCTTTTCGGAACAATTTCTTATTTACATTAAAAATATCCCAGGCACGATTAAATTGGATCTAAAATACTTTGGAAATATTTTAGTACCAACCACGAATTCCATGTACCCGACAATTCACTTAGGACACTCTCAGTTTTTTCAATCAGTTTACAAACCTGAAGACAAGTGGACATCTGGATTTCAATTACAATAATTTTTTAACTGAATTTATATGCCAATCATCGGCCAGGGCAATTTAATGAATGCAATTAGTGAAATTGGGAACGGTTTATCTTTCGACTTAATCTACTCTTCAATTTGTCATTGCTTAGAGAATTATTCCCCAGGGGACGGAAGACCTCGAAAATTACACCGGTTTTCAAATCAAGGGAAACAAGCGTAATTTCATGCTACAGAGGAACAGCCACTACATCAATGATACCGAAGTTATTCGAAATTCTTCTGTGTACAAGTTGGAAAAAAATCATTCCAAATTACCAACGTGGGTTTATGCCTGGTAAATCCACAAGACTAATTTAGTTGAGTACACCAGTTTCTTCAAACCATTGAACTATTTTTATTGTGCAAGTGGACTCATTTTATATGAACTTTAGTAAAACATTTGCACTTTACTAAAGCAATTACATCTTAATATCGAAATATGCAAAAATGTGTCGTTTTGCCGGAAAAAACGTAAGCAATTAATTACTATAATATCAAAGACATAAAATTCAAAGAGTAAATGAAACAAAAGATTTGGAAGTGACGTTTCTTGGAGTTTGTCCTTTAACTAATTATTAATTATTTTATTGCCAAGGCGGATTCTATGTTTGATTTTATTATTAGAAATAAAACCCTAACTGACCAGAGCATATTGTTCTTTATGACAGCCCAATAAGCTTTTTCAATAGCCGAATTTCATTGGTGGAAAATTTTTCGTTTTTTACTAACAAATTTGCGTTTCATTGAACATCTACTCAGACGTACTTGCAAGTAATTTGCTAACGCAAATGGAACCCGGCTAGTGAAAGAATTTAGAAACAAGTGTTGCTGTTTATAATAAAAAGAACTCAATGTTATTACAATCACGATTTTCCTTACTATTACCACGTACACGTCTTCCAGGATAAACTACCAGATGTAAAAGTTGTAAGATCTTGACTCCCAGCTCCGAGAAATATGTTGGGAAAAAGTCAATTGTCTTACATTCTTAAAAACCTAAATATCTTCTTGCCAAGAATCTAAGACAACATGATGTTTTAAAACCACAGCTACATAGAACTAATTCTGTTGAGCCTGAATCAATATTAATGACACGACAAATATGTTTTATTGCGTACTAGCCTTATTTGACTTCTCTAGCTTTAGCGACGACTTAAAGAGGAAATATAAATAAAAATAAAATAAACAAGTGGGGCCGTAGATAAAGAAACAAGAATAGCAACAAATATAAAGTTATGTTTTATTTGGTGCTATTAGCCATGTCACATATCATTAATTTATGATTTTTTAATTCATGAAAGCCGTGTGGAAAACATTACGGACAGGTCATTTATGATTCTTCTATTACTGCTATGAACGTTTTAGTCACATATCAAAATTTTAGTTTTACTCTTTTGTGATAAAATTGGTATATCCCATGCTGAATTTCTAATAACATTTCAGTAGTCTGTCTCCAAACGGTCACTTAAAGTTATCATTATAATTAAACATAAATATAATATATGTATAAATATGTATAAATATGTATGTATAAATATATGTATATACAACTTTTCTTAATAATTATCCATGCTAAAGAGATCAATGTATCATTTGAACTCCATAAATGGCATCGTTAAAGTAAATTTTCATGCAGTAATGAGTTATTATGCATTAAATCAAATTTAAATCCGAGTGACTACACTACACCAATTGCATCGATTTTTTCGATTTTTTTGCGTTTTATATTTATTTTCGCTTCCAATGATAATGTTCAAGATATATTAAACAATATTCACTGCATCGGAACCTTAATAAAAATGCAAAACTATTTTATTTCATTTTTTTGTATGTGTATTTATATGAATAGTATATGTAACCATATACTATTGGTATTATTATTTTTTTATTATTATTATTGAAGCAATGCTAAAAAATTGAATTGAGATTCACCTTGAAAACGACAGAAAATTTTATTATTGGCTCTCTGTATTTACTTCTTTCGAATGGGAAATGTTTATATTTTATACAGTAGTCCGCAGTAGTCGACGTCGTAATCTTTTGCCAAATGTACTTGAATTATGGACTTTTTAATATTTTTCATATTTGCATTAGTCACGGATGCATAATCTAACGAAGTAGTTGCCAATCAGGATATACTACAAACGAAATTATAAGAGGAGTTGAATGGCATGTTCATTATTGTACAGGGTGTGTCTGTTAAAATAATTATTTCCTACGTCAAAATCCAATTTATTCGCGACGACGGAGATTTTCCTTCTTAGATATTTATCTCAAAGTACAAACTCTTGTTAGCGCGATATGACAATGAAATCTTAGTGGTATTTCATTGTAAATTCACATACGTTGTACAAACATCTGTATATCATATCAATCATTTAAAACAAAACATAATAACTTCATAATTATAAATGATTCTTGTATGGCGCCTCTCTGATTTCAGATACCACACAAACACAATATATATATTTTTAATGCATATTGGAATGTTTTGTTTAAAATAAAATTAATTACGAATGGGAAAAATTATTTATCGTATGAAAATAAAATATGAATGATTGTCTAACTAAATTGTATTTTTTAAAATAATTGGCGCCTATTTAATTTGCCATTCTGCATGTACACGTAAACTATTGTCTTCATATAAGGATATACCACAATATATGTCCTTTATTGCCTATATTTATATGCGTGCGTTGCACAACGTGATGTTTATGGAGGTGCCGTGATGCTTGACATAAGAGTCGCAGTCAGTAATCATTACTGCCAATAACTACCCATTGTTTGATCTTCTTTCATATTTAATTGTGCGCGAATGAAATCGGACTCGATGTTTTTGGACCCAGATCGTTGTGCTATTTCAATAAATTTGAATGGTATTCAGAGTGCTACGATTTAGGAGAAATTTATAAAAAACACACCTATAGCTTTAAAATTCACTTATTTTGGTATACCTTTACAATAATATGTGGAAACTAAATATTTCCTAATTGATCTTTTAAAGGCATGAAGCTCGAAAGGTAGCTTTTTAAAAAGAGATTTTTCACAACGGCGTAATGTGAGATCGAGGATTTCTAAACTGGTTTTTGGATGAAGTTCCGAAATATGTTTAACTGGAGCAAAACTAAGTCATTCTTCGCATAAAGGTTTTCGCCTAATTCAGGAACTTTACTTTCTTGATGGTGCTTCTGGATTGAATACGAATAATGGTAAAATTGTTTACAAGAATTCTGCCAGAATTTTGCCAGAGTAAGAAGCAGTATGCTGCTCGACTGATATTATTATGTGTTTCTTGTAGATTATTATTGATTTAATTCTGGAGGGTAACTAATTATATTTTCATCTCCGATGTCAGGTGTATTCGTTAATCAGTCAATATTAATTGTAAAAGACTGCCTTTGAAACAGAAAACTAACTAACCGGAAATTTTCCCTACTTTAATATCGGGTATGCTTTACACTTCAAGCAAAATCTAATCCGTGGAGGAAATTGACAATTTGGGATCATCGCTATCGAGTGTTATTTCGATTTCTTACGTAAACACTTGTCCAGAACAAACTATTTTTGTGCTCTGATCTTAAAAGATTAAGAAAACTGCTAGGAGATCTCAAAACGTAACAAGAAAACCAAAGCTTCAGCACAAAAGGATTATAAGAAAGGTTTAAGATCGTCTTAGAGATTTTCTTGGTTGCATCATCATCGATCCTGTTGTAGCTGCTACCAAACAGCCCAATCCTTCGGCCGATTTGCATTTAGCCAAAAGGCTGATTCCGTGCGATGAGTATTTTTTCCTTTGTACGGTACGAGACTGGTAGTCTTGGTGTAATTTTCCTGCCGAATTACAGAATGTTTGTAGTACATAATTTAAAGGACCTCTTGTTTCATTTTTTTGAAGTTTGTGTGGCGTTTGGTTTTGTTCTGAGTTTCTGCAGCCGGAGCCGCCGAGTCTTATCTGTACCTACAGCCGGTAAGTGTGATTATACTAAATTTTTTTGCTTAATTAGTCTATCTTCAACCTTCCTAAAGTCCTTATAGAAAGGATCATTAATAGGTTTATAAGGGACTATTTTCTAAATAAAACTTCACTCGGTACCAGGGAAGCGACGCTATACATTATAATTGAAAAATCAGTTAACATCAAAGAGTTTCTCATGGGTACGTTCCTAGATATTGCAGCTCTGTTCGCAGCATTTCTTTTTTACTATCACACACGCCTATCGCTTCTCCAACATGGATAACAATATTAAGAATTAAATAGATTCTATGCTTAAATCGCGAGTTGTTAAGTTTAAGCTAAATGTTCTCTCAGTTTTCGTCAAAGGTGTTCACAAATAAGCTGCTCTCATCCAAATAGTGGCTCTTAGTCATCGACGAACTTCTTCAGTATTCCAGGTTCTTCACTCAGGGCTATACTGAAGATCTTCACATTGTGGGGGCATAAGGCGTTCAAAATAATCTCCATGTTAATCCATCTAAAACTGACTTAGTGGTTTTCCTTCTTTCTTGGGTGGTTTGTAACGCGAAAATGCTCAATCTACAAACGTATATGATAAAAATAAATTATGGCATGTAGTGTCATTACTAGTGCTTTGTTTACGACCTCACTTATTGTTATGAAATTATTATTTTTTATCTCAACTGAAATCACAAATTTTAAGTTAAGTTTATTCTGCTGTTTACAGATAAAGTGCAGTGGGGCGATGTATATAACAACCATGATACACTTAAGGGACATTGGCTTATTTTCAAAAGGTTCACTTGCCAATACCAACGATTAGTACATATGGTTAATGATAGATTGCCTTCGGAATATGAGTTCTCTCAATCTATTCTTAATTGCATCCGCCGTTGTGGTTGTCACATGACTTCAAAACCAAACCGAACAAGTCTCTTGTTTTCTATTCAAATGGCCGGCAATTGAGCTTTAGTGCTGGGTTCGTAATCTATTGTTAAACGAGAACGTAGATCGCGAGTTTGATTTCTAATGTTTTCAGGGCTTTAAAATTAAACGTTACAAAGTCCAAGATTATCTTGTACACTGATCGCGAGGTTATGATCAATACATTGTCTAACCCTTTACTCGATTCGTGACTTGTCGAAGAGTGTAAACATTTTACCATCCTTCTCTGTCAGAAATACTGTCACGGTTATGTGGGCTTCAGCTTTCTGTGACATCGAGAAGACTGTTATCGCCGTTATCGCTGTTATCAACTTAATATAAAAAATAATTCTGACCAGGTTGCTGACCTAAATTGTTTTGAAATTTCGAAATATGACCAACTGGGCGGTACCAAATTCATGACCGTTTTATATTTCATTAGGTTTATTGTATACCAATTTGATTCTAAAATAATTTTTGATAGCATTTTTCAAACATAGCAATAAGTGACATTAAATCACCTTATTTTTTTATTTGGCTCCATCCGGTTGTTCAACTTATGGCCAGCAGCCATTTTCTAAAAAATGTGTTAAGCCTATTGCTTCGATTGAGAAATGGCTTAGTTTCCCCTCAGTCAGTCATATTTCTAATTTCATCCCAAAACGCTGAGATCAGGAATCCTTTCCGGTCTCAAACACTAAATCTTATCGTAATCGGTTAAGAAATAAGCTCCTATTTTAAAAGTCCCTTTATGAACCTGACCCATTTTTGATCATTTCTCCGTTTTAATTATTTTGTATGTTATCTTTGGAATCTAATCTCAAATCTTTTGGAAAAGGCCTCTTTTGACCATTATGTAGTTTTGAAAGGTTCCAAATATATTTATTGAACAATTCCTTTTATACAAAATGTTCCGACCAGACCGTAATCCAACGTGTCTTCACCAATTAAATTACACAATTCACATTTTTTATATTATCATCTTTCGCTGTGGTATTCGCTGGGATGTGTCTTCTGGTCAAGCAATGAGCTTTGAAATTGATTGTTTCTTTCACATTTTAGATTGATAAGTAAAGAGATCTATAAATTCCTAGAAAGTCTAGGCGTAAGTTGAACAATTTCCGCTGAGCACAGTCAATGAAGTATTTGGAGAACAGAATAGAATTTTCCAAATTTCAACCAAGCTTGTCAATAGATTTGGATGCGCTCACATAAAAGTAAATGATCACGAAAAAGAGTGTGATTCGTAATTTCTGTTGCCCTCATCCCGTTTGAAAATTATAATGAGACTCTGCGCAATAATCGGTCATTAATGAAAACTAGAGCATGTGAGAAATATTTGTAGTGCGTGCGAACTATTTATATCATTACATTTTTAACTTAGTGTTGTATCTAAAATTCTTTTGATAAAATTAATTTACCTCGATGAGATTTAGCTTATCGAAGTTTTAGATGGCTGTAGTGATTTATTTTGTTAAAACTGAAAACAACGTGGATCAAGTCAGTTAGATGGACATATCTGGAACTCAAAAAGACCCTGTAGCAACTTAATTATTCGCAAAATAATTGATTCTACAGGCAATGACGAAAATGTCAAGAAGTTGAAAAATAAGAAGAAAAATCTCTCGCTGGTAGCTGTCAATCCGAAAAGGTGAACTCGCGCGTCGCGACCAATAAATCATTTTAATAATTAAAATAATAATTAATAATAAAATATGGGTGAAAATATATCCATATATATATATATACCCGTGCGTTTATGCGAAAATATATTCATAATTTCCTGTATGCCTGAGAGAGGAAAAGTCTGTCTACATTTAATAGCATTTTCTATAATGGCAATTGACTAAAGGAAATTAAAGGCTTAGGGGCAAATTTCTCTTCTTGTTAACATAAAATTAAATCAATTTGATTGAATCAGTTGTTCAATCCATAACTGTTTATTTATGTTTCTATGAATTTGTTTTCCGTCATCAGGGAAATTAGACCGGTTTAACAGCAGTTCATTATATACAATGGAATAGAAAATTAAAACTTATGGTTTGCTAAACCTATTATATAAAACTACAAATGCTTTCAGCGCTAAAACGGTAGTTTGGACTGCTAAGGCACTTCAGCTAACTTTATGGCATTCTCCAATCCCTTTTCAACGATATATGATAAGTGTATATTCTATAAGATAGTACTAATTGACCAACTGTGCCAAAACGGTGAAGATATGAATTAAATAGTATTGTTGTCTGCTCGAAGACCTTTCAAACGATATACTACACGAGTTTATGGGTATAATCAAAATTTAATAAAAAACTGTAAAGCCATGACATGGTGTCGGGCGTGTTTTTGGGTGGTTTCCTAAGACGGGTATCCAACCCCTTCACATACAAGTCCCAGGCGGACGAACATTTTTTTTTAATTTTTATTTTTTAAAGTCGTTTATTGCCATTCTTTTCAGGGTTTGAATAACCTGGCCCTACAGATTAAAATAGAAATAAGACTTTGTTATGGTGTCGACTTTTAAAAATGTGTGCTCTGTATCACAATACCTGAAATTCTTTTTTTAAAATTCGTGATGGCAGTTTTAGTCTTGAAGACGATCCACGTCCAGGTGCAGTAAAACAATTTGAAAACGAAGAACTTTACTGGTTGAAAATCCGTGTCAAACTCAAAGAGAGCTTGCAGAACAATTAGCAGTTACTCACCAAGCAAGAACACTCCATTTGCAAGCCATGGGAAAAATACAGAAAGGAAAATGGGTTACTCATAAACTGACCGAAGAAAACAAAAACCGAAGAGTTGACATCTGCATGAATTTGCTTTCTCGGTACAGAAGAAATAATTTTTTGTACAAAATCATTACGAGTGATGAAAAGTGGATTTTGTACGATAATCCTAAACGCAGAAACCCAGTTTGATCGAGGCCAGCCATCAACATCAGTTGCAAAAATGAATATTCATGTCAAAAAAGTGTTACTGTGTGTCTGGTGGGATTGGAAAGAAGTCATTTACTACGATCGTCTAGAACCAGGCTGTTACAGCTGAACTTTGTCAGACCCAATTGATCAAATTAAGACCATTTACGGGCCAAGCAAGGCGAAAGGTGATATTGCTGCATGAACGCTCGTCCACATATAGCAAAATCAACTCACGAATTCATCTTCTCCTTAGGCTGGGAAGTTTTACAGTATGCGACGTATTCTTCAGACTTAGCTCCCTCTGATTTCCACTTATTCAGATCGATGTCATCATATTTGAAAGTGGTTCACGAAAGTTGAAGATGTACAAAAATGGCTCGATGACTATTTTGCTTCGAAACTGCCAGATTCTATCGCCAAGGCATTCATCATCTACCTGATAAATGGCAAAAGACCACAGATGGTAATGTAGACTATTTCGATAATTGGTCTTTGAACCAATTATATTTTTAATAAAGTTGAATTTGACAAAAAAAGCCGAGTTTTTACTTGCACACCTAATAAAATGTTGAATTTTTTAAGCGGTACTATCTCGAAGCATCATGTTAACTCTGTGTCTGGATCTTTTTCCGTCGTTTCGACCTGCTAACTTAAGGCGATTTATTTCCTTTTAAGAATTCTCGATTCCAGAGTACCTGGAGGGGCTCGTATTTCATATTTCATTGAAGATTTGTCTTGATAGGTTACTTACCGGAGGTGGTACTACAGCGTTTCCATCTAATGTTGTTTTACCATATAATTGTCAAAATATATTATTCCGACCGCATAAAAAGGTACTAATCAAATCAGTTAATTAACTGCCCGGACCTTACAATAGTAAATAGTTAACACAAAATTTTCTCATTTCTATTCCATCTTTAATCTGCATTGTTGTTGCTATTTTTTATCTAATTTGTCTATAATTAAAAACATCAGACAACAAAATAATAATGAATGCTATCATTATCTTATCCTATCTATATTTCTCCTTTATAAAATTATATAAAGAGATAAAATTTTATTTCGTCTTGCTCGTATTATGGAAACAGAGCGCACACAAGAAAATGAACGGCATACACAATAATACGAATATCAGTACTGTAATCTAAAACAAAAGGGATTAACTATTATAATAATAGAATTTTTTTTTCTAGTTTTCCTTATAAATAATAAATCGGGAAATCCTTTTTATATGTATATATCCTATATACTATAATATATATCCATTTACATAATAAGTGTGATAGAAATAAGATGCTGATATTTCATTGGGAAGAAACGAAACAGTTCTATATTATTATCTAGGTTGTACTGAGACAAAAATTTATATATTAAAATAATCAGATGGATTATAATAGTGTATAATAGTAGTAAAAATACCAACAAGACCAGAAAAAAGGATACAAGGATATTATGATCATAATATAAGAATATATTTCACATATTTAATTTATATATTAAAATTAAAAAGATATAAATTCGTTTAGTTTGAATACGTAATTTTCTATAAAGACACCGAATTTATATACATAATTTTTTGCCACCTTCATCATCTTGGCCTAATTTACAAAAAGAAGTTGCCTTTTTATTTTAAATATATGGTATACCTATGTAAGTACTCATGAATGTATAAACAATTTTTTCACGTTACATGTATCCTACAAAAATATACAATGGGGACAGGATATTAAGGTGAATTGGTGATTAAAATTTTTGTTGTTCTGACAACTTTTGTTCTTAATAGATTTATTTTTATTAAGTGCGGTCATAAATCATTTTCCTTCTTATAAATAAACAAAGATGCGATATTTTTTGGGAGGAAGAGATTTTATATATACTTATTACTTGACATTTTGCTTAGTATGCGAATATTTAAAATTTATTAACATTCTGAACTGTTTATGATACTATGAAATAGTGTGATAATTTAATTATAATGCTTTTTAAATATAATTACAACCACATAGGCAGAAGTAAAGCAAAAATTACTTTCTGGTATTCTGAATTTTTAAATCTATATACACTCTTGTTCATCAGTGTTAGGTCAAATATTTTTTGACTTAACTTTATTCCTGTTTTTATTGCGAAGCTCATTTTTTCATTGAATTTGAATTTTTTTAGTAAAACACTTGTAAAAAATTTTCCTTAGAGTGACAATATTTATTGATTTTATTATTATATATTATATTACCTAACTAAGGTATTAGTTGTAAAAAAAGGAACTGAAGAAGAAATGTATTTTCGAAATCAATCTTCCTAATAATAAAATCAATAAATATTGTCATTCTAAGGAAAATTGTTTACTAGTGTTTTACTAAAACAATTCAAATTCAATTTTATAAGTGACAAAAGTTAACAGTGAGGCTAAAAAATGGGTTTCAACCATTATAGCAAAAATCATTTTTTCACTCTAGTTTACATTCAGTTATAATAAATCGTTACCACTTCATTTACTTTTTTAATACTGGCTGTGATTAGTAATTTCAAAAATTTGAGTGCATAGTGAATGATACATTGATAAGTTAAACTTATTTCGGTCCATGCTGCTTGTATGGTCATTTTTAAAGCATCCACGAGATCTGGGGGAATGCAGTGGCTATGTTATAATGTCAACCATTTGTTGACATATTTAGTTTTTGACAAACCTGTTGTGAATTGGTGCATTATGTGTTCTAAGATTCATCTAAGAGGACCAAACATTTCTTTAATTTGAGGAAAGCTTCTTGGACATGCTTCATATCTCTTACCATAAAGAGTTACCTTTTTGAACAATCAATCAACCAGATTAATTGCGCCGAAGTAGGTTATAGCCGCCACACTGTAATACCAATTGTTTTGTTATGACAACGCGCAAAATTATTTCATCCTTACTCAAATCATTGTAGTTAAACTTATAACCATCGGAGCCATCTATGTTAAATTTTTTCTCGACTGAGAATACTATCCTATTCCACTAATTTTTCCATTATATTACTTCACGAGCAAAGTTTTTCTTTGTGAATTTGTTTTGTGGTGAATTGGTTAAAATTCCTGGTTTGTGTCAGAAGAGCCCTTCGCACGGTCGAAAGGTCGGCTTTAACTCCACTTTGTGCCTCAATTTTAGCATTAGAAAACGTCGAATTTGATGGGTTTCATAATATGAATCGATGATCTTTGATACTTGTGGCAGAATAGGTGTATCCTCGATTTTGTGAGCCGTAGCCAGCAGAGTTAGAGATGTAGTTATTTATTGCAGTTTTATTACGCCTAAGTTTTCGTGGTATTGCACAACTGATAAGAGCCAGTTTTTTAATGCTACGATCTGCTTTTTATAGGTTCTTCAAGCCAATAAATTCAATAATGCAGTGGCAACAAAAAGATTAAACAAAATTAATTTTAATATTAAAATTTCAACGTATTATTTCAACTGGCTTTAAGCAAAACAAAATCTTACCCGATTTATTATAACTGAATGTGAGAACAAGATTATGCAAAAAAAAATTCATTTAGTACTAAAACAGAAATATAATCCAAGTTGGTGAACAAGAGTGTATTAAAGAAATATGACCAAGAGATAAAGTTTTAAACGTTAGGCCATGTTTATATTTCGCTCCTGATATTCCATAACGCTATCCACTTTCTATAGACATTGCAAACAAGGTGATAAGGTCATCCTCCTCTAGGACTTTCTTTGTTGATTTTGACAATATCGGAGAACTGGCGACCACCAGTGTTAATGCAAGTTCAGGCTGGTTTCCCAACATTTTCTACGATCCCTCAAATCTCTTGGTCAAATCGGCAAATGGCAAAAAAGATAGATTAAACGGTTTGGAAACGTTTGCATCATTTTGCTGAAACTATGTGTTCTCCAAACTCAATTTGTTAATATGCGACACTTAAAAATCATTGACCATGGTTCTGCAGAAACGACATTTTTACTTATTCACGAATTATTTAGATGGAAATACGCTTCGTTGCTCACTGTACAAACCTTGTAGTCATACCAAACTGCTTGGCCTATCCCTCTGGATAATATCTAACAGGTCTCTTAGACATCGGCAGTTCAAATTTGAATTAATAGACATTTTGCCTTATTGTGGTTGTTATGTTGATAATCAATCACACGACCTTGCCTTTTCTTGATGATTTTAATTTTATATTGCGTAACTATCACAAATCGAATGTTGAGTGTTCCACGTTAAAATTGAAAAAAATCCGAGAAAAATCGTGACTAGATTTGTTGATATATGCATTTTGTCAAAAATAATTCAGGTTTCCTAACAAGCGAAGGAAACCAAAATTGATATATATTTAGTACTAGAGGGATATTTCGCCCAAATTTAGGATTTAAATAAATTGAAAAATAGAAAAAAGAAACTGACTGAACCACAAAAAAAAATGAAAATATAAAATAAATTTCGATGGCCAAACACATGCAATAAGATTAGATTTGCGGTGCCAAAAAGTCATCGTCAAAAAATGACGTTTTTACGACAAACATGCAACAGCACGTCTACATTCATAATATCAAATGCAACTGTCGAAGAGAAACTTATATCGACAGGACAACCATAATAAAGGTGATTACTTCATGGATTACGTGTATATACAAAATTGGCTCCAAATTGCATACTATCTCTACTAAACTCTATAACGAATGAGTAAATGATCCAATATCGTAAATTGCTGATAGCCCTCAAAAGTACATAACAATTATTTGAAAGCAAGGATAATTTCCACCACCTCACCTGAATCGTCTTCGTGAAATAGAACTTGATATTTTATATGGTTCGAACCCACAATTCATTGAACTCACTTCGTCGGAAAGGTGAATTTACTTAATGTAGCGCTTCTGCCACTACTACCAATGCCAAACTCAAATATTTGTTTAAACTTTAAACGCAAGACTATGATTATTACCGGAATGTTGTGTGACGTTCTAAAGAATACTCCTAATGCATGCTAGATTTGGTATTTTGTACTGGTTATACCTACCTTAATTATTGTAATTTTTGTTACGTCATATTTTCCGTATTAATTTTTCTTTATATATCCTCCATTTTCCGGTTTACTACCAGTTTTAATTTTCTAGATTGTCGGATTATCTTTCGTTTAATTTCAAAAAAATCATTTTATTCAGTAATCTTTCATTGTTAGTTATTACTTCTTACTGCACGTTGTTTAGATATTTGAAAATTCTATCTCGACACGTCCGTCTAAAATAATTTCACAGATAAGATAATGTTGTTATTTATATTTTATTTTTATCGAATTTCATCTACTGAAAAAATTTAATTTGTTAGCCAACTGACGACTCTCGCAAATTAACTACCAATTCACGTTTTCGAAATAAAATTATAAATAGATTCGTAGTTTTTCCCCCAAAAATGTTCACTCTATATTCAGACGAGGTACCAATTAAAATTTGAAGAAAAGGTTGTTTTTCCAAAAAATGAAAAATTCACTTACAACAATTTTTCCTTATCATCTTAAATTTGTTCTGTTTATTTATACTTTTTTCTCTGGTTCTGTCAGTGAAAATGGAATAAAATAAAATGGAATCACGAATAATTTTTTTTTAATGAAAATAACCTACATAAATTTTTCATAAATCATAATGCTATATATATGTACCTATGTACGTACATAGATGTATATTTCAACAAATTCGAATACAATTTTTTATTTTGTTCCTCCCCATCGGGTACAGTGAAAAATCGGTGATTTATTCATGTGAAAATATGAGTTTATGTATATTAATAAATTATCAAGGCTGTACTGTCAAATTTTTATGAATTCCTTTAAGAATAAAAATTAATATTTCATCTTAAAAAAGATTACAAATAAGCGGCAGCAGCAGCCAGCAACAGTTTAGGATATGTATTGTGTATGGCGTATATCTTTACATATAGCTCTTGCTGGTGATTAAAATTGATTGAGTTTTTATTTGATGTTATGTAACATTATATACTTATATGTGAAGATATGAGTATTCTTTCGCTTTCATTTCCACAATTTAAAATTTTTCCGTTTTTATCAGTTTTGTCAGGAGCTATTGATTAGGAATAATATTTCTGTAGTGCTCAGGCGAATTGTTTGGAAGCATATTAAATATTATAGCATTGGATTGTCCACCCATAAACTTAAAGTTATATTTCTTTGGAAAAAATGTAATCTGCATATTCCACATATTAAATTCTGAAGAGGTTGACTAAGAATTTGTAAAAAATAAGAAAGTATTTTTTTCGGAATTCTTCAACAAGATTTTGTAAGATTGTTGAAACTGTAATCATTTGTATCTAAGTAAGTATGTGTATGTCAAATTCCATTACGTTTTCTAAGTATTTTCAGCTTCAAGTATATTTACTGCCCTGCTCAAAATTATTTACGTAACATAATTTTTTTTGTATTGATTGATTGATTGATTGATTTTGAATGTACGACCAAGTTCTTAGGCTTGAGTTCCCGGATGACGCCGGGTCCACCGTACACCCTTATTTACACATAACAAAACCGAAGGATTGGATAGGTTAGTTAAGTGGGACAGAATCGGCCCGGTTACAGACACCTAGGTATAGCCGATAGTTAGTAACACAAAGACAACACAATTCTAATCTACTAGATGAAGGATAAAGGCTTAATAGGTTAATGGATAACGATGGTATTGGTCTTCAACAATTGCTTCTTTAAAACGGCAACCTAAGAAAAAATATTATTATTTCACATGCATCTGGAATTTTCCTGAAATTTAATTCTATTAATACTTTTCGGCTTCCTAGCCAAAATTGGTTAACTCGACCCGTTACAGACACCTATGTAAAGTCGTTAGTAATAAAATGACAACACAATTCTAAACTACACAATCAGCAATTACAATGAAGCATTAATTCACAAGCATCTGTAAATTTCCTGAAATTTAATTCTAAATTCATATTTTCCGGCTTCCTAAATAATTGAAACATTTATTAATTTAATCATTCTGCAACTCCGCAACTTACAGTAGAATTTCCTGAAACCAAAGTTATTTGAACTTTAATCAAAATAACTCTAAAATTTATTAGTATTTAACCGTTGAATTGGGCGAACACGAAATAGCAAAAAAAAAAGAATTCATCTCAGACTGGTAACAAACGTAAATTAGTAATTAGTGTGTCGTCAATGGCTTTCCTGCTGGAAGGTAATATTTAAGTAAATTCAACTAGATAAAATTTGAAAAAATTGTTCTAAAATAAATGATAAATAAGTTTATTTTATAATTTTATAATTAAATATAAATCGTACTAGTATCTTAAAAGAGGGATAATATGTACTCGTATATTAAATATATTTGAATGAGATTTCCTGAGAACCAAATAATTTTAATATAATAGCTCGGCACTGTACATGTAGATTAATATTTAGGGTTGATTTGAAATTGGGAATTAATAATTATAATTCTTGTACTAAAACAGTCAAGATTGGCAACGTTGCATTTTATGACAAACATCCAGTCGTTGGTGTATTGAAGTATACAAACATTCTCTTTCTTTTGAATAATTATATTAATTATATCAAATATTTCTAGCTTTTCAGTTACATAGATATAATGAAGTTGCCGATAAACAATTCTTTATGTTAAGATTGTTAAAATGCCAAATCCAATGCAAATAATATTTCTTTTTATAAAGCAAAAATATCGCTAATAAGCTGTGGGAAAATACTAGTAACCCATTGAGTGTCACAAAAAGGCAGTTTTGCGGTAAATAATAGGATTCGTTACCAACTCCAACATAGTTGCAATTAATCTTGCAAAAATGATGGATTATGAAGGAAATACAATATAGAAAACAGCTAATCATAAATTACCTACACTATATTCTCAATGCACAGAAGAAATACGGAAACGGAAAATTCTATCACTAATCAAACCAAAATAAAAATATAACAATTTATTACACAAACGCGCTGAATAATAGGATGAAGGAACATCACCAAAATAACTCTCTCCGAAAATCTCCGAAATCAAAGCGTGGAAGAAACCACCTCTACAAACAATCGTAGTAAAATGTACCAAGAGAAATATGCAATGTCCATCCAGGAGCTAAAATTACCTCGAAACGATCCCAACAGACGGCATGAATCTTCCCACCATGAAACCACTACCATCCACCAAGCGACCTCCTGCCAACACCACCATTCAGCAAAAACCACGCTTCACAAAGCCGTGACGAATCCATGACAGATCACAAACGAACCATGGCAACCCTACAGCCCAAAAACTTCAGCGTACGACCGATCATACCAAAACCCCCAAAATGATTCAGCCCCCGCCAAATCGACGGCAAACTCCAACAAAAACACCCGAAGCATTCAGCAAAGAAACCAATTTGGACATACAAATCCAACATTCAGGCAATGATTCAATACAAAACTGCAAATCCGCCCTCATACACTAACAAATGAGAACTACCTCAAGTCCTAAACAAAACAACTCAAAACAGTCAAAAATACCTTATAAATACAGGTAACGACAGAACACACATGAACACAACTCTCCGCAAGTTGAGAAACACAACGTTCAATGAACAACCACCACAAACCGCAGACATCGAGCCATTACTCACCATGAACGAAACCCATTCAAATCACTGCAAATATCAAAAAAGATTCACTGCAATACAGCTGCAGCACATCCTCGCCGCACATCCTGTGTAAACCAATCACACACATACACCACTCGTCAAAATCTAATCCAGTTTTCGCACCACAGAGAAAAAGTATAACCCCCTCCCAATCGCCAAAAACATACATTCCTTTATATGTACAATATTCATTTTGCGCGATCTGGAGGTGTGACAAGATCCACCCCTTGCCGATGACGCCAACCCAGGTCGACAAGGAGAGGTCAACGTCAGCCGCCTCTCCACAACGACGGCAAAAAATCTCACAAAGTTAACAAAAGTCTAAACTATTATACATATAACAAATCAACAAATTATGAACAATTAAAGTCTAATCGACTTTCCCAATTCACAAATTGAATCATCCACATTCAAGAACATTTAGTGCAAATCCAAAGAAATTCGCCCATTTAGACAACGTAATACGAAGTCTTAGTGTAATCCACTACAAAAATATAAATACAACCGTGAGAGAGCAGAGAATATTATACGATCATTTTGTTTAACGTAACATAATTTTTTTTGTATGTTTTCAAATTCAACAACTTGGTGCAAAGCTTCAAATTATATGTTTTAGGTTTTCTAAGTTCAGTTGAATACCAGCATACCATTGGTTTTTGCAAAATGGAAATTTACAAGATTTTTCTAACCTGAGAGTATAGCATATAACTATCGGTCTTGGTGAACTTTTAAAATGCAGGGATAGGGCAGAGCTATATTCATTATTGCTTACATTCAAGGCTATATCTTATATATTAATACTCTTAATTTTTTCATACTCAACCCTAAAATGACCCCTAAACAGGATTCGATCCATTAGATTTTTTCAGGGTAGGTCGACATAAATATTGCGCTGTGCGTAGGCTAGAAAAATCGGAAAAATTTCACCGGGAAGTACCCGAAACGGGAAAAATTATGTTAGGAAAATATATGAATTTACTTTATTTTTGATAAAAGTGCATCAAATTTACATCTTAAAAAGTCTTCTTAATCATTTCAATCAATCAATCAAATTAAAAATTCAATTAAATGTATTCACGTGATTGATTATTCAGTCACAGATCAGCTGGTCAAAAGTTAAAAGGTAAATTTATTTGGGGAAAACTAAAAATTTGATCTGATTTTTACTTACGCCAGGCACTCTAACTTCGTCCCTAACTTATGATTTTTCTGAGCCTTCTAAAAGGTCCGCTTCAACTCTTAGATATGCTTACATTAAACACAAATGCGGACTTTAATTGTTGTTTAATATACTCAAGTAACTTTTGTGCATTTTCAGTTCACGTCACCATAGCTAGTTCATAATAATGCGCAAATTTATAATGGCTTCTAATTTTTTGGGGTCGGATCGTAATTTTTGCTCCTACCAGGTGGCCTAAATATCCAATTTCGAATATCACGAAATTGCGCTTTTGAACATTGATTGTGACAGCTGTTCTACCAATTCTAACAAGTCAAGAAGTTCTTTTGCTTTTGTCGGCCAGTGATGATAAACAAGTTCTCGAGATTTATTTCGAGATATAATCTTATGCACCATTTGGTCCAAACGGAATCATTTGTAATGTAAAAGTAATCTTGATCCGCTACGCCTCTGTTAGTGGTATACACTAAAATCCCTTTAGTCCTTTTATTTATTTAGTCTGGAATAGTCGTCCTAACAAATCATAAATAATCGGAAGCGATCTTTCTCAGTAACTCCATTTAACATTCTTGCATGCAAACATTTGAATCTGACTATTCGCATTCCTTAATATGCAGTACCTGTCTGATGTTCAAGCACTTTCAATTTCTGCATAAAGAGCCAGGAACGCTGGTGATATAGGGTAATAGTTTTCGAACGATGGAAATAAATAAATGATTCAATCCATCTCATCAAGGTTATGTTTATTATCTTCTCTGAGTGTCATTGGTTCCAAGGTCTCATTTAGCATAATGTTGGAAATAATATTAAACTACTGCTACAAATCAATCGCAATATAGAGAAACGAATGCAATGTAGGCACTATGATAATATTTAAATTTTGTGTCTGATTATCAAAAGTAATTAGCAACCACACAAAGCAGTCCATTTTATTTTGCGTTATATCAGCAGTAAGAGTATTTTCATAACACGCTGACTTACACTTCGCTGTCAAGCAGACTATCCATTTTTCAATTATTACATAAATGCATTGAGTAAATAAATGACGACTTTCGTCGAAATATTAAAAGACCGATTTGGATTCATTCTTAAATCAGACTTAACTTATTTAATGACATTGAAGACTTCAAGACATTTCATTTGTTTATCCATTGGGATCCATTTGGATCCATTGTATGTCTCGAATTTGGAATGGAACTCTGATGATGCTCACAATCGGTTTCAGATTTGCTTTATTTTTGATTTCATTTATTTAATTATTTTGGCCTAACGGCGTAAAGGCAGAATCTAAGAAAATTACATTTTCAGCTCTACATATAAAACAAAGGTTTTTTTTCTACTCGCCGCCAGGTGCAGCACCGCCACAAAAACGAAATTGCTTCTGACGATATTTTAAAAAAATTCTAAACTTGTGAACATTTTTCTAAGCATTTTTTATAAAAAAATAATCTGAATTTTTATTTTAATTGTCAGACACCCAACATAATAATTTAACTCAAATACGATTAGTTAAAATGTATAAAACACTAAAAATTTAATAAAAAATTAACTTAGTTTATCACCAGACACTTCTTTAATTAATTTGGATATTTCCTGTAAAGTGCTTTTGAGTTACATTATGAAATTCGCTAAACAAATTTTGTTTTATAATTTATTCAATAAATTATTTTAATTTTTTGTCCAAAACTTCCATAACACCATATAGGGCGCCATATATGGGGTACATATATGTAACCAGTATCACTCTTGTTTTTCTTGTACCTGATTTCATAATGAATATGTAATTGCAAACTTAGGAAAATTTACCGTCTAGAATTCAGCCTACACATTTTTAAATAACTTAATTTGACCAAAACAACAAAATTGCGGGCCGAATTCTACACGATAAATTTTCTTCGGATTGCACATGCAGATCCTTAAGAGCTTAATACTATAAAAGCAACGGTAGATCGAATTATAGACGGTAAAGTTTGCGCATATTCTTTGTTCTTTTGATAAATTAATTTTTATCTTTTAGTAATTAATCTTAAATTAATTTTCATTCATAATTTTAAAGTTTCCGTAAATTACTGCAACAAAACTCTAACAGTTTCAATAAAAAGCTATATTCGATGTTGTAGAATATTTCATAATAACTATTTTCGATTCTGTTGAATTAGTCGACATTGTTGAAAAAAAACAGTGTCGAAATTTCATAATAGAGCCCCAGATTCGTTATGACCTTCGCTACAATAAAATTGGATTTTAAAGTTTTGCTCATGATAATAAAATTAATCTTTTAATAGAATTTTTAAAATTTATCTTTAATGAATCTCGTAGTGAAATTTGACACTTTTATTTTGGAAATTATCTTATAGGGCATTTTGGCTGCTATAGGCTTCCCCGACCTTAAAGCCCAGGCGTTATAAGTGAATAATAGACCCGGTTGCAGTTATACTTATAAACTTTTGAAATACGTCAAAAATTATCAAATTGGATTTTTTAGATTTAAAATTTAATAATTTTTTTTATAAAACTGACCGCTTAGACAGGCTGCGAATTCACAAATTCGAGTTATCAAACAAAATTCATTTGGTATTTCATTAGGAAAGAAAATTTATTTGCATTTTGACTGAATTAGTTGTTACCCACAGACCGTCTAGAACTAATGGATTTTTTTTTGACTAGGTGATAGGTTTTCGCAAAGTGCGTTGTGCGGAAATACAAGTTTTTTTGCTTTTAACACAAAATAAACCAAAATTACTCATTACATCATTACAGCAATTCATTCAGGATTACTCTGCAAAAATAATTAATTTTATTAAAAACCACTCAGTTACCAAAAGATATAAATTTGATGAATATATTAAATATATAATTTATTAGATGAAAGTGTCACAAACTTGATTGAATTAGGTGTAGCATGAAACTTATCGTCGGTTGCCATTATGGATGCTCCGATGTTGGTAAGGAAAGCAGTTAATCAGATCGGAGAATACTTCGAGTTATTTGAACTAAATCACAACCAAGTTATGTTTGCGGGAGATTGTACGGGGAACCTCATTCATCTAGAGGTGTTAGATTCTCAACTATGATTTTACGGTTGACTCGATAATGGTAAGCAGAAGTTTTCATTTAATAAATTACACTAACTAAGAAATGAGTATCATTTATATTTATTTACAATAATAATAACTGAACACCAAAAGTTTGATACTCAAAACCGTATTGTTCGAAATTTCTGAGTTTTAAGATCATTTTGCTATACAACAGTTCAATTAAGTTCCAAATATAAAAAGCAACTTCACCACCCCTTTTTCGATACCTTCATATCGAATGATACTTTATCCTCAAAATCCAATAAACTTACTGTAGAAACAATAAACGACTCGTTAAACCTTTGGTTCATCTGTGCTGTTTGGTTCAATTCCACCAAGCTCAATGTGATCCTGAGGGTAACTTATGAAATGTACGTTTTGCTCCTAATCGCAGAGTTTGTGAAAGAAGCTGTGCACGGTATCAGTATCTCGAATCCGTCGCACTGTAAATCCAAGTCGGTGGGCATAGGGTCAGGACTCTACAGTCAGTAAAATCGGCGCTAAAAATCTCCATCCTTTGAATTTTCAGCTAAGGCTGTAAAAAATAGTTGATGCCCTATTTTTCAAGAAAACCAAATTAGAACAACAGTGATATTGTAGTTCAATTTTGTTATTGTGTTATGAAAGAAATGTTTATTCTCAAGCCGAACGCCACAAACAGCTTTGGCAAAAATTTCGATGAATTTTAAAATTTTGCCCTGATTGAACAATTTCTTTTAAGTGCATATGTGTATTTTAAACTATGATTCAATTTATCCAAATAGTTTTGCTCTGAGATAATCGACCAAACAATTATTTAAGTTACCCATAACTCAGTAATTAGGCGTTATTGCAATCAATCGTTAGTACAAATATCTTATTGCGCAACCGATGTACATAACTTGGTAAAACAACGTTCTTCTGTAAATTATTTCGTTAAATAATGAAAACGTTTTTTAACGAAATTATAAATATTTTCTCCTTGCGAGTATTAACATAATATGTAAATAAATTTGGGCCTACCCATCTCCAGCCATTTTAATTTTCGATTATTATGTCATACATCTTTTGTCAGCATACCATACATCCAACATTCATACATTATACATAAAAAAAATTGAAACGACACACGATAAAATATTCTTGATTCATGTCAATCGTTTAATAAATTGAAACTAATTTAAAATAAAAATAAAAAATTCCACTTCAATTTTCTTGTTCGAACACAACAATATTAATATTTCATAATAATTTTCACTAACGAAACAAAAAAATAACAATATAAAATGGAAAAATTGATTTTCCTACCTGGGTTTATGGTTTTCATGATATTTTTTTCTGCTTCTATTTTATTGTTACAATGTCATGCGACACAGTTTTGATTTTTCCTTTTTCCATGTTTATATTCCATGTGAAATTTATTTTTCTGTGTTGTGCTGGTTTAATAAGGTAACAGTAGAATCGTGATGATTATCCAGGGGTCAATCGATCGATGTGTGAATTCATTATTCATTTACGGTACCGTAAATAAAGATATGGCGCGGCAGATTAGTTGCAATATATATATATATATATATATATATATATATATATATATATATATATATATATATATATATATATATATATATATATATATATATATATATATATATATATATATATATATATATATATATATATATATATATATATATATATATATATATATATATATATATATATATATATATATATATATATATATATATTCCCATTTTGGATTGATACAATTGTACAATAAAGGTGACCACATAACATCTAACTTTATACATTAGCCTACCCTTCACTGTATTTATAGATTTTCCTATCGAATAAAAAAATGAAAAATCAACCAAATGAGGCAGGTAAAAAACTAGCATATTGACTATTCAAACAATACAAACAACAACCAGAATGAACTACACCAAACAACAAAGAGAAACTATGTATATATGGATTGAGGAGCAGATAGGTATATAATAGGTTGGCTTATATGTATATGCGGTAGGGAATTTAGAATAATGAATTTTCCATGACTAAAAAATTATTTATTAGTTTTCATGATAATGTATTTTCCCATTTATTAAATAATTAAACATGAATATGGAAATAGTTTTTTAATTTTTTATTTAAATTCATCAAAAATCAATTAAGGATTACAGTGGTGCTTTTCAATACAAAAAATATGTAAATTATTTGGTCAATTTATCGAAAACGAGTTAATATCTAGGTACCATATAACTCATGCATATTTAAGAAGTTTGTTTAGCATAAACGGATTTTAATAGAAATAGGTAAAATATGGTACGCGAACAAAAACGAACAATAAGACTCAACTTAAACTTTATTGGCGAATAAAACTATTTTTGATGACCTATAAACTGCACCTGTCACACTAGTTGATTTTGTAAGAAAAATGTATAGAAAAACAATTTTTTAGTTTTATTGATAGTTAGAACTCTACATAAATGATTAGTCGTCGAAATTCGTTTGATATTTTGCCAAGTCTTATTGATTATTAGTGTTTTCAAAGGGCATGTGAGCGCTTTGGGGTTTCTTATCCGCAGAATGATGCGCAATATTCCAAATGAGATTATAATTTGTGAGTTTTATTTATTTAACAATACTTTTAATGTTTATTGCATTAATTGATTAATCATTGACATAATTGTTGCTAACTGGTTACAACTGGGTTAAAAAGTGTAAACGGAAAGGTTCTGTTGAATTGACTTATTTGGTTGAACCGGTTCGAAAATGAAAGTGATTTCATTTCTATATTCAACCCATTTACAAAAGGAGCTATTTTAAGCTTAACTAACAAGAAGTTTCATCAAATATCGCTTATGTTCACAAAAGTATTCACTTGACACAAATTTTTTAATTTGCCTACTTTGCAAGGCAACTTAGAAGTATTTATATCTCTAAATTCTCTTGTCATAACCTGTGATTTAGAAGAGAGCGGCTTAATATCTCGGATTTCAACATCCCACAAAACCAAATCTCAGACAGGTAATAACAAAATCTCGAAGTTTCGAATGTGGGTCGGAAATTGGCTAATTTTAAGAACTACTTAACTGTTTCTCAATAGATTGGAATAATAATCGGTTTTTATGAATAAAATTTCCAATTTTATTGAAAGAATTAATGGGTCAATCTAAATGAAACTAGGCCAATTGTAAAGCTCAATTGACTACGAAATTCGGTTTGTGTGATAAAAATGGCCAAATTGAATTTTACAAGGCATGTATAGTGGAATGGATCTAGAGAATTTCCCAAACCAATTTGGGGGTGAATCTTGTAAGATGAATTTGGTTTCATCTTACCACTTAGTCCAATTCTTCTTCTTCACAATAATCAATTTAAGTAGAACAAGGTTGTTATAATGAAAACGGAATTTCGAATGAGGTTCTAGAATATTTATAATTTGACATGAAGTGCGGTTTGTATACTTCCCAGATGTTGAAAAATCAAAAGATACAAGCTGCTTTGAATAAATTAACCTATATCTGTTCATATTAGACTGGTAAAATCGTTATTTAGTTTTTATTCAAGAATTGGGTAAATATCAATATACGAACTGTGGCCTCGCGACTTTACCCTATTTCCCGAAATGCTTTTAGTAATCATCATACAGGGTGTCGAAAACAAACACCTGGAATCTCTCCCTGTATGTTCTAAAGTAAAATTTAGCAAAACAGGCAAAATTCAACACGGTGGTCTGTTGTGTACCTTAGAACATTTCAAAAAGTATGCATGATGGCCTTCATAAAACTATTAGGGAGACTTGAAAAGCTCAGAGACTTATATAAGGGAGACCTAAGATTGTACAAAAGTAATCTGAGGATGGTGCAATGGAAGTTTTGGTGGATTTTCAATAATAAAATAATAATCGGATTTTCAAAATTTGTGGAGACTATCAAATTTTATTAAGTTCAGTTTTTCTAATTTCCCTAAACATAATATTTCTGAGTGAAAAAATCGCTGAATCACTTAGTATGTCATTAAAAATTCAAATTCATTTTCATGTTTGAGATTATTATTTTTTTATTGCCTTCATTATGGATCCTATAAGCGCTGGGTACATTTTTGACTAGCGCTAAATTTCATAATGAAATTATACCACCACTGTTATACCAGTTTTTCTTCCGTTTATACAGGAACATTTGAAATTTTCTTGAAGTTCATTTTCATAGCGATTATGAAAATTAAAGGTCTAATCTTTTCCTATAAAACCAATTTAAGAATGATCGGTTAAGAAGTAGCCTGTTTCATTGAGTAGGGCCACATTCCAGAATCTTGATTAAAATTCTTGTTAAAATCTTAGTTCTTAGATCTTGGAATCTTAGTGCTAAATTTGAAAATAATCGATTAAGAAATGGTTAAATTCCATTCAGCATAACCTAGTTCGAGAACCTCATCCCAAATTCATGCTAGAATATCAATCCCATCCTAGAAACTGAATTCTATCATAATCGCGATTAAAAAATGCCTAAGTTCCAATGAGCAAGGCTATTTTTAGAATTTCGTATAATCCATTTTCAAGTCCCAAATCCACTCTAAAACCAGAATTTCACTTTAGTTTATTAGGACTTTCTTCAAAATTAGCAAGTTAAACCCCAATAAGATCTGCGAAGCCAAATTTTACAAATAATGCTAAGTAATCGCCACAGTTCCATTGGAACTCAGAGCACTATCTAAAATTCTTGTTATATTTCAAAGTTTGAACAGATTATTTGACTAGAGTCGTTTAAAAAAATCTAGTTCAACTCACTAAGCCCAACATCTAAAATTTCATTGAAGATTCATATACAATTCCAGACCCTATAATCCAAATTTGGCAAAAATTGGTAAGAAATTAACAAGCTCTATTTTTATTTGAGTAAATTCCAGAGCTTCGACTAAAATGAAAGTTGTGATTAGATATGATTGGGAATTTGTTAATAAATTATTAAAGAAAAATAAATTTTGTTCTTTTTAATTGAGAATTGTAAAACCCAGATTTGCATAACAAATACAATTTCCTCTTCGTAAAATGATTTTTTAACCTCTCCACTCCAGTCGATTTGAGGTTTATACTAATTACCAACATGACTTCTTTGCCTGTGTAACCCCGTTCGAAATTCTAATAACTTGAAATCGGAACCGCCTGAAACAAAATAAGCTTTCTCCTACTGTGCTAACGAGGGCGACGATGGCTACCATATTAGAATTGTCTGCCAAAATTAGGAATATTCCAGTAATAATTGAAAAAACACTAAATTTTTGGTGTGCTAACATGTCCACTTTACCGTCCGTCAATCCGTTCCAAATTCTATTGCGATTTACAGATTAGAATTGATATTCTGCTAAAGTAAAGTAATCTTCGTAAAAACGCTTCTAAAAAAATTCATATTTACAATTTTCAGCGACCGGGAAGTTAGAGTGAATAATCTGACCGGCAAGAATGAACTTCACACGATTTTTTTAAAGCGGTCTGATGCTGAACCCAAAAGACAGATTCAAGAGTGCGTCAGAGACGTACGACAGATTCGTACGTCACTCATTACAGAATTGCACTAGGCTGGTGATAGTTATGATCATTACGATGAGGTATGAATATGGTAATTGGATACCAATACCATCTAAGATGTTCGACTATTCCACAATAAGGCTTAGAGGAGTCATTCACAAGCAACTTAACTAATGCGTACACATTTGTTTTTAGGAAAGATACAGTTTTTTATTTTGTGTGATATTATTTCTAGTCTGTGTATTCTAGTAGATTTAACATTTTACAAAATTGATCAAATATTGAGCTTTGTCACAGATTCACACACGGTTGACTAATTAATGGCAATATAATATTTTATTATAATTTTCCTGTTCAAATTATACCCAAATAAAATATTATTATGATTTGTTTTTGTCTGACACTTATCCGGCCAAGTTACATACCCGCAACAATAATTTTAACATACAGAAACGATAAAATATAAAACCTTTTTTGTTGTTGTTGTTCTTTGTATTATGATATTTATCGGGCGGATTAATCGTCATCAAATTTCAACATACATAATAATCATAATTTTTTTATGTTGTTCGGTAACAGCGTAAAGAATTAATAGAGAAACCGGATTATCAATATACGAGTACATATATAAAATTTCTGGTGAAGATTTGAAAACATAAAATACGAAGTGTTCTGCTGTTTTGTTTGTGTTTCTATACCAAAACCGCGCCGCGGTTTAATATGGAGGCGCATAAACAAGAATTTTCTACTTTTGTTACTTCCATGCTTAATTTGTAGGCGGGAATGGTATAAATTTAATTTTGCTTTCCCTCATGCCGTTACATTGCGCTACAAATAATAATTCCAAGTCTGGTTAAAATTAACTCATAATATAAAATAAGAAGAATGCCTGGCAATTTTCCGTCGCCAGTTTTGGCGGCACCAAATAATGATGTAATTCGTGGTATTCAGCGGGTAATTGACCAAGACTGGATTAGTGAAATTACTTGAAAGGATACAAGTGCCCGTACTGAAAATATAAAATTCAAGAAATAACTATTACTGAAAAATTACATTGTGACAAGGGATACAAAATATATTTTAAACTCTTTCTTAACCAACCCAACTAGATGAATATTTCTAAATTTACGATCATCATACGAAGCATTTTGGCTGATTTATTTAAACTCAGTATAGAGTTAGTTCTGAATAAGTTGTTTTTGAACATTTTACCTTTGTTTGAAAAAGTATGTTGATCTGGATACACCACTTGATTAAAATATACACTTCGCCGTGTATAAATGTAGTATTTGGAAACCGTTTGCAGAGACCAGGTGATTTTTACTTAGCTGAGTCGGCCCTATGCTGTCCTTCTAAGTTCAGTAGTGCTATTCTCTTCTCCATACCCAATTTGTTATTGTAAAATTTTGCTAACACGTCTAGGTGGCTCATGTTCATCAGCAAGAAAATGGAGTATGTTTTTCAATTTTCGTAAACGGATTTATAAATCAATTAGGACGTCTGGTTTTCTAGTTAGACTATTTAAAATAAATCCTTTTAAAGCGAAATAGACTCAATCTTACAAGTAGGTACACAGCAATCATAAAAATCCTGTAAACTCCCATATTTTCTGGCTTTTGAGACTCGGCCGCGATATACCAGTAAATATTAAGAGTTCGAGAATTGTCTTAAGGTAAAAATAAGTTTATTGTGTGCCTCTTTTCGATTTTTTTTTCTCCTAATTTCTGAGTAGCGATGAAATCGATGGTTAGTTCATGCCACTTATTGATAGATATCTCTATTATGAATAAACCAAAATGTACTATTATTAAATTCTAACCCGTAAAATAAGTTCAGACTTAGCAGTTAAGTTAATTCTAAATTTAATCAGCAAATTTTAAATAAATGTTAGACAGGCCTCGTGTTGTGCCATGTAAACGACGAATTAACCATCAATTTTTGTGCCTCAGACAACTTTTCAAATTTTGAAGCTCTCCGTAATTCCTCATACATTCTAGAAGATAACTCAATTTACGAGGTTAACTTTCGATCACTTTTCATCTTATATGACGTACAGTTGGACGTACGTTTACTTTATATATTTATGATGAATTGTAGATGGTATATCTAGGGTGAATCATATAAGGCATGTCTCAGATAAATTTATGTATGTATGTGTTCATAAAAATACTTAAATTTATCTGTAACCGCGTTGGAGTTGCGTTAAAGAATGAACATGAAAGGAAATTTTTTTTAAATTTATCTCGATTGTTACCCTACGCCATATTAAACTACACTTAAGATATTGTCGTGAAAGAAGAACTGTATATGACATATGTCACACATGTCGGCTAACGTAAACAGTAATTGGACAAATCATTTGCGAAGTCAATATACCATCAAAAATGGACAAAAATACAGAAGTGAAGGTAAGAAAAAGAAACCTGTGTTTTTCGTAAACAAATTTTCACATGCATGTTGACAAATTTCCAACTTAAGGGTATTGAGAGCTGAATGGAACTGCATCTAGCTGCACTCCTTTACTTCTCAAATTATTTCTCCAATTGCAATCGACTTTCGATGAAATGTGTGAGTCATTGATCGATTGATGATTTATCGCAATCGGTTTTATTTTTATACAAAAACCGTATACGGTGTTAACATTTTGTTGCTTTCTTCTTGCTCGGGTTGAATTTGAAAATCAACCAATAAGAAGGAGCTAAGTAATTTTCTAGATTACCTTTTCCAAATTTTTAATAGACACTTGAATTCAAAAATGTAGTTTGGTTTTAAAAAGACCAGCAAAATAACAAGCTGCAATTAAATGTTCCTAAGAAAATTTACTGCTCTAGATACCTCTATCGGGCGCTAATAAGAAAACGCATCCATTGAAATGTTGTTAAATTTTCATTTATTTCTGCAAACAAACTCCTGAATGAAAGTGGAATTCCCGGCAGTTGTAGACACCGCTAGATAACAGATTGTGTCGGTTACTGAAATCTTAAGTTAAACGCCACGATCTGATCGGGTTATGTTTTTATATGTAACGAATTTGTGGTATTTAAGGTGGGACAAGTATTAAATATTGTATTTAAAGTGAGACAAGTTACAAAGGTCGCCTTAGGTTAACATTGATTCTACTCGCCATGACTATAGGTGCTACGTTCGGTAAATTGGACGTAGTTGCGGAAATGGAGTTATTATTAGTTTTTATTGGTGGCTCAGATGCGGTTTTATTGTTTGTATTTATGTCATCGTGAATAAATTTACATACAGGAGTTGTGGGTTCATTTTGTGTATACTCATTAATTAACTGAGGACAGGTATATCTCTCGAATTAATTAATTCTTTCTAGGAAGCTGCGAGAATTGGGATTACGAAGGTTTCATTATTATTACTGGTGTTATTAGTATAGCACACTTCACACTTTTCGGACATTTCGGAAACAACATTGTGATTCGATAGCAGCTGATTAAAGAACGGAAAAACTTACAGAAGTTTAGTTTGAAAAGTCTTCGACACACTAGGCACCCAGCACCTGTTAGAAATTTTGGAAAAAATTAGAGCATCAATTTTCGTATAAATTTTATTTATATTTCTTTTTTCCTTATGTCGTGTAGTCTGGAATAAACAATTTAATATTGTACAAATCTAACATCGAGGAGAGAAATAGAATAACTAATGTCTTGCCAAAGAACACAATTAAATTGTTAGCCTAATTGTAATATTTGGTTAATTTATTTGGTTTAGTCAGGTTGTACATAAAAATGCCTATAGTCCGGTTAGTCGTGTATTAGATAAATTTTTTACATAAAATAGTTTCGCAATCAGGAAAACTTTTTCATGGAAATATATAACTGGCCAATTTTGATCAAATAGTTTTTAACTAAAGGCTAGTACGCAGCTGGTGTGAAATGATATTTTCGCTGGTCTCCAAAATTGGTTAATTTAGATAAATTATTCCATGAAAAATTAGTTTGTCGATTTTCGTAAAATTTTAAAGCAAATAGCTTCATGTTGAATTATTATTTTTTATATTCATGTCAAAATATTTTTTACTTGAGTTTGTTTAACAAAAATAAAAATAATTGATGAAATGTCCAAAATTTAGCTTACTTTTATCGTGCCTGTAACTAAAATCGCAGTGTAAAACTGGTAGAGTCATCTATATCCTAATACGAAAAATACCAATTTCATTAGCTAAACTGCGTACTGCAAAATAAAATTGAGCGGTGAAATTTTCATTTTCGTTTTCGCTTGTGTCATTTTTATATGTAAAATTTCATTGCACTTCAACTGCGTACTAGGCAGAAACGTTAAATATTTTTCTGTCTGCGATACAAATTTTATATCAAAATTTTAGTTACCGGATTCCCAGTTAAATCAGTGACTTTTCTGTGCAATCGGGCATCGGCTCAGTACCATAATAATTTTGACTCGGCTAAGTACCTTGATAACCTTGACTCGGCTAAGTACCATGATAATCTCTCTCTTATCGTGGTGACCCTTTTAAATTCTCAGTTGAAAAGTTTATTCTCTAAATTTTAAATACAATTGACTACACTCACCGATAAAAACCGCTCGAAATAATTAAAATTTTAATAAGCACACACAAATATTACAAAATTTCTTTGTTTTAGAATAAACTATACTACACAACACAGAACTGTTCCCCATGAAGAAAAACTAATGACTATATATTGTATATATTGTAATTAAATATTAGTTTTATAGTACTGGTTTCTATATGGCACACACTACCATACAAATAGAATGGTCTGCTATAAAGATGGAAACCTTTTCTAAATTTATGGTAGCAAACACTATAAATTGTTTGCTATAATTGTATTGGGGAAAATTCAGTAATTTTTTTTCAGGGAGCAAATACAACGACTTATTTGCACTTGAGTACACACACGGACAATCGAAACAAAATACACACATACATAGGTCAGGTTTAAATTAGTTCTAAAGTTACTGACCAAAACTTTCAAAAATGCAGAATTACATACACTGAATTCCAGGAGGTACGTCATTAGCAATGATGTCAAATGATTATGGCCATTTCATACAAAGTTGCTTTATATCAGATAATTTAACCTGATGCATCGGCTCTAACGTAAAACATGTAATGGCATATTTTCAACAACCTCTAAAGCTGTTCATCATTTTACTCATGTTTAACCTTCGTGGATAACCGCCAGTTGGTATAAATTAAAATTAATTACAGAATAGCACGCGCGCTTCTTCCGTTTTGTCGTGTATTGATCAAAGATGTCTGTCAAGTCTAAAACCTTTTTGTATTAATACATTTAATTTACCATTTACTAAAAAATCCCACACACCACAATCAACTTATTTGTAACAGTCAAAAGAAAAGCGGGGCAATTCAACCCACTCTCATTTTATCTAAACTACAAATCACAATTCTCACATACATACATATAATTTTATTGTTTTTCACCAACAACTATCGGTGTTCCAGTGTAAACCACCATAAATATTTATGTATTTAAAAATCATAAAATTGGTCTCTTATATTTTCTTCCTATACATACTTATCTGTATTTCTAATAATATGCTGCATTCATCGAACTTTGATAGACAACCATGTAGCCTACATTGTATACGAGTACATACATTGTCGGTACAAATGACGAAAGAATAAAAACATTGAAATCAACATATGGTTGTTTAATTCGAAAAGACGAAAAGCGAAGACATTAAAAAACATCGTACATTAGACGTCGTCGTTGTCGTCTTTCGCTTGTGTAATGAAATTAAATTTTCTTTTTTTTTGCTTCAGTCACTGACATTTTATGAATGAAATGGAAATGTGATTTAGGGTTTATTTTAAGAACGCTTGGAATGTGATTTTTGTGTGTGCGATGGTGTCCAAATGATATCGTATACAATGTCGCGTGATTTTGCAACTTTTTTATGTTAGATACTACTATATTTTCTTTGTCTTCTCAAATATCGATAAGCTAATTGAAGATTCTTGTTTTACTAATTTCAGACACGACAAGATGGCACTGATACGGTAAGAATATTTAATTATTTCTTTTTTGTTAGATATTTATGTAGGCATCAGGCTTTATTAAAAGTTTATTTATGTAACCCCAGTCGAAAAATTTAGATTGTCTGCCCAGCTCTGCTACCATAAAACTATAAAATGATATTTTCTCTTATATTTAATTAACAATTTTATTTTAAAAGTGTTAATTTAAACCGAAGAAAATATGTGCTACAATGCAAAACTAATAATTTTATTTTCATGTGTTTTGCAACAACAATTTGAGGAGGAAAATTAACTTGTTCAACAAAAGACAATAAATGTATTGTGGAGTGCGGTAAAATTATAACGCACGTGCGGCATTTGCAAAAGAGATTTATGTGAAAAACATGAGAATAAAATATCGAAATTTTCGATTATCATCATATGGCAATATAGTTAGGTTTTTTACGATTGAAATCATCATCGTACCACTTTTATTTATTAAAATATAAATGTATACGTAAGATGGCATATATATGTCATTAAGGAGATTATAAACAAAAACATAAAATAAATAAATCTTTTTCCAAAGAAATATGATATAATCAACCTTAAATAGTATCACGTATCATACTTAGCACGCAATATAATACTTACATGTTACTTACATAAGTATGTGAATTCTTTTCATCCATTGTGTGGTGTCTCGCTGTCTCAGATTTGTATCACCTTGATCCAAAAATCAATCAAATGAATATCAAATTTATTGTAGTTTTATGTAAGTTCTAACACATAGAAAAGTATACAATACAGACACTAGTATGTAGTTTGTTTAATATTAAACATCAAATTGATGAGGTCGTAGCAGTGTGCGGTAAAATATATGATTTTGGCACGGAGAATTACTGCACGCAGAGAGGAAATTTTAAATTAAATTAAATTGTTGATTGTTACAAAATTCAAAGTATAATATGATGTTACTATGAATGTTAATTACGTTGATTTGTTACTGTATATTAGTTTATGTAATTCGGTTTATTATTCGAATAGGGGAGGCATGGTTCAATGCGCATTGTATTGATGAATCTCTACGTAGGTAAAAGTGATGGCTACTGACTGCATGATTTTTAGCGTCTTTATATTCATGCGATGACAACATAATTTATATTGGCGCATTTAATTAATTCGGAGCCGTTTAAGGCTTTTCAATTAATTGTTACTTGTCGCAACGATGGTAAATCCTTAAAAAATTGTTTAAAAAGTTGTTCTTAAAAGCGGCTGTATTGAGAAAGTTTTATCATTCACGTGCTGGGTTGATTGATCGCCGAGCTCAAAATTTGTTATTACTCTATATTTTCCTGATTTTTTTTAAAAAAAATGTGATGTTTGACTTAGAGGGGAGTCAGGAGCTCTGCGACCTTTACATTTATTGAGCATCCCAATTAGCCTATCACGTCACGAAATGTGAAGATTTAGTTCGTGATAAATACTACTATGTATTTTAGACAAAATAATCGATTTGGTATTGGGCCTTTTTACAAGCGATGGCGATACATGTGAATAATAAATGTTTGAATATGTTTCTTTCGCTGTGTGGCAGAATCTACGACGAGATATTTTTTTCCAAGTGGCCGTGACCATATTAGCGATCTGTTGTAGTGGCCGGCCGTACAACTTGAATGCTTTGTCTAGTTGTCCGAAGCTGTATGTTGTTTAGTTTGTCTCACTCCTAACTATGTCTCCCAATCTGCCTCGATGTCATTTTTTAACCTGACCATAAATCTTCTTCTTACGTTAATCTTTTTGAATCGACAATACTGGGTTCGGGGTCAATGAAGATGCTATCTACAGCCCCCTTCGTACTATATTACGAGGATTACCGGTTGGAAATTTTTTCAAGGGTAAGCGAAGTGTTGGCCTGGGCTTAATTTGTTTTTCATCTGTCAGTGTACCTTATATAGATGCCCAGCGAAAAGCAGACACAATTTTTCATCTCGCCATCCTTTCTGAGAGGTTTTTCTGAAAACACCTTGTTTTCTATCATCAAGTCCGATAATTGACAGCTTTGGTTTGGTCAAGATACTGCTATGATCTGGCCTATTTGGTTTAATGTGATTTAATATTTTTAGTTATATGGCCCTATAACTGACCATGCTTTTGATATAAAAGCGCAAGGATGCGAAGCCCTAAATCTCCTAGATGGCAGCAATGGGGTAGATTTTTATAGTTTCTGTTGTACTTAGGTAGCTTAGTCTTTACATTTTTTTAGTGTTGTGTAAGTTTTTATTTGTTCTGGTTGGCCAGCAATCTAAAGCCACGTGCTGGACTTAAATTGCTTTGATATAGTCCTAGTGTCACCTAGCGACTGGTAGGTGTTCCATTTCAGTTTTTAATCAAAATAGCACTGCCGTCATTATTTGCGAGGTTTTACTTTACCTGAATCACGGGAAATTGGGTTTTCTGCGGGTTGTAAATAGAGCGCGGACGATTTTCTCTTGGTTCACACTGAGGTTCTTTGTAGGTACTATTCGTTTAATAGCCTCGTTGTATACGGTCCGCTATTACACTATCCACTATGGCCTAAACCGTTAGAAACAGGTGATCGATATAGCTAATATTCGTCATTATAGATAATGTTTTAAAGTGGTGAGTAATTGATCCATCAGTAGTAGCCACCAAAGGGGTAAGAGATGGGGGCCCCTTTGAGACTGCCTTTTGTTGCTGCGACAGAGATTGCTGTTTTCCTCCTGCTCTTCAACATATTACTAATCAATCCTAAGATGGAAGAGTCAAGGCCCCCTCTATCGATCCGAAAATTACTCATAATTCTCTTCAGCATCGTGGAATACATTCCAAACTAGAGCGTACTCTGTATTAACTCTATACCGCGTTAAAGAAGTGTGGGAAGTATTTGTTTTGCCCTTTTTTTCTTTATTTACTTGGGGTAATTTGGCTTAACAATTACCGATTACAAATACCAATTAATTCTCTGCTTTTGACTTCAAAAAGCGATCATGCGATCCTCCTAAAAAATTCTTAGTGATCCTGATTAATCATGAGGGAATGGTCATTTCCAGTGCTCTCTAAACTACTGGTGTGGCGCTGGTGGCAGATACATTTTTCTCACCTCATTCTAATCATGAAGGATATCGTTTTTAACAACATTTTAATTCTCGAATCCACTGACACTGGTGACAAACCATTTCTCAGGTCTCTTCTCTCTCTCTCGCTCGCTCTCTCCGCAGCACACTTTTTAGCTTTCAACGTGTCACTAACGAGATGTTGTCAGTCCTTCCAGTCCCGCCACTGCCTAGCCTGATTATTATGTAATCCTTGGTTCCTCGGCCGTTTTCAAGGGAGAATATGATTTTTATTCCTTTTAAGTGGATTTTTAGGTCTGAAGTTGTTTGATCGCCCCTGTTTGCCATTTATTTGAACAGTCCTCCTTATTTTTAATTTTGTGGGGTGCCAAGGCGTTGTTGTAAGATAGTCCCGACTTTTTTAAAAACGCCAGTCGTTTCTTTGCACCCCTACTTATTTGTGGCTTTAATTTTTTCTTTCTCCGCCACTTCTAAACTTGTCAGTTCATTTCCGACGGACGTTGTCGTAGATGTGAATATGTTATGGCACGTTGGCGTCTTGTGTTGGGATGTTATTAGACGAGTTAGAGTTGACCAAATCCATTGTATCGTTATAGCTATCGGAGTAAGACCTAAGAGTTCCTTGACTTTCGCCATTGTTGCGATTGGAGCACTCGTATGTACGTGAAGTTAGTCCAGAAATTCATCACAGAAACAGTAAATAAATATATTATACAAATCTAAAATTATATTCTCCTCCCATGCCATTAATTAAGACATTAATTTAGCCCAAGAAAGGTTAAAACTAATAAAATATACGGAAAACAAAATAAAAATATTCAAACACCAGAGGGAGGAGAGGTAGATGTAGGTGTCTTTTCTACATTGATATCAAATTCTTCTTCTTCTTCATTGATATCAAATTATTACAATGATATTAGTTGCTCGCTGAAGAATAACATTTCTAACTGGCACTTTCTGTTTTAATCACTTGTTATTTGTGATTCACGTTTCGTCCTTCTACTCAGTCGGTCGGTTGGAACGGTTTCTCGCGATCATGTAGTCGTTGTGTGACTACCTTGTTGATTGAGAGATATTTACTTGAATTAAAGCTAGACAATTCTCATCCAGTTATGTCTTTCTAATTGTATTTTTACCTAGATTTGTGATTGTGAAATGCTTTCCACTGCGTCCTTTCACAGAATGGGGTAGTCGTTGGTTGGCCAAATTTTCTAATATGCTAGCATCTAAGTTGGCCCGAGTAACTTGATTGTGTAATGCTTCGTTATTCCAACGTTAGATTTTCTTTGATCGCCAGATTGGAGATGAGTTTCCTGTGTATATTGTATGTTACCTAATATCTGTTTTTAGTGGCTCGCCTGCATCATCTAACTGTTCTGCTGGAATATGCCAGCGCGCCAAAGATTCTTCTTCTGTTAATTTTATGGTGATCGACGACATTCTGCTTAGCAGTTCGAAATATAGTTGATTCTTTCCTGATGTCATTTATTGATGAGCCCACGTTCAGTACTCATAGTGGCATTTTCTGTCGGATTTACTAATGAGTTATCGACAATATGTTATTGTTCCATTGTTCTACAATAGATACGAATATCGCTTGACAATTCTCTTCGTGATATTTATCCCCAAAGTCGCCGCTTATATTGCCGTGAATTTTTTTCTCGTCCGGTGGTACCCCGATCCGTATTCAATTATAACTGGAAATGCAATTAGTTCATTTGTGTTAATCTGAGCGCCCTATTTTAGCTTCAGTTATGCTAGATACGATTAGTCGATGTTTAAACCGCAATCCTCCAAACATCCCTGGAAGGGTATACCTTTCTTTGAATGTCGCAACTTCACACAAACCTCTGTTTTTGCCATATCAAAACTTCGAAGCTTCGGAATCCAAGGCCTTTGTGCAAATAAGCTATTAATAACGATATTTGTGCTGTTCAAGGTTTGCGTTTCTACCGATATCTTGGGGAATTTTATTCTTTCAAACAGCTGCCGCCCATCAAAGCTGGTGCAACTTAGTTTTCCGGATCAATCTTCATTAAATGAGTCAAATGTTTCATAGTCTCATTTGTTATGTTATCTCGGACCCTATGCACCTGGCCCGACTCCTTGCAATCTTTGATGTAGAGGGGTTGTTAGCATCGGAAACATCGCAACTAGGAGCGCGACTTGAAAACCTGCCCTAGCTTACACAACTTTATTGAATCGAGCTGAAATTGGCTAAATTTGTGCTGCCTACCTTCATATTCTAAAGCCAAGGCCAATACGTCATTCATGGTTTTTTCGCCCGTGTTGGTTAATTTTAACAGAATTTGTGATACCTCCCACTCTTATCCCGCTCCACACATCTGCAAGTGAGCATTACTGTAAGAAACTGTCGCTTCAGTTTTATCTTGTATAACACTTTGATTTGTAATCCTCCAATTCTTTTAATACACGATCTTAACCCCTTTTTGCGGCGGGTACAGTTTGTAATACATCTGCTGCCTTATCTTGCCGAGCCAATTTTAACGCACTAAGTTGCTCTCCAGCGCTCCATATATTATGATGAGTCGCGGGTTGTACTCAAACATTACAATTCTCAAACGGTATCTCGCCGTCGAATGTCGGAAGATTTAAAATTCCTGTCGACTCAGCATTCCTTGAAAAGGTTTTATTCTGCGAACTATCAGTTTGTGAAGTGACTCAAAGTGACCCTCCAGTTTTTTAATTGTATTTTCGAACTGGCCGTAGAGTTTTTTCTCCTTTTTTGATTTGAATGATCTTTAATTTGAAGATTTTTTGCGTGCTGAATTTGGTTGAGTTTCTGGTATAACTCGGCAAACCAACTACTTACCAACTACTGCTATCCTACTCAAATTTGGTGCCTTGCCGGTTTAGTGTTGAGGCTTGCTGGTCCATTTTGTTGTTCAAATTTGGCATCCACTTACATATCCTCAATTTGAAATACGGGACGGAATTCTGTTGCATCTTCGGAAGGCTGGACTCTTTCTTCTTCATTTGGGTTAAGCGGTGCCAGCTTTAACGGATGCCCAGTGTCGGTGATGATTTTAGCGATTTATACTCTCCAGTTTCCCAACCTTTAGAAGTGCTCATTTTTATTACCTTGGTTGCAAGCCAACGACTCTGGAACTTATTCCTTAAATCCTGGAATGTTAATTTGTTGATGTTAATGACAATTGTTTCTGTCGCCAAATGTTAACGGGCGTTCGATAGGGTTTAATAATGGGTTTGGCAAATAACACACTCAGCGTAAAGTTCCAATCATTATTAATCACCCATATCACCTTTGCTTCTTCGACCAATTACTAATTTCTTGTATTACACTTTTTCACAATTTCAATATTTCTCTTTAATCACTTTGTATCAACTGTATCACTATTTGTATATCAACAACAACTACATTCTCCACGCTAAGCAACCGTTGTTTGCGTTAGTACAAATTTAAGTGACCGCCAGGGCACATACAGCATAAAAAAATTGTAAACTGGATGAAAACAAAATCATTCCCTCTCCCATTCAGTCTGTTGTTTCCAGCAGCCCTGGAAACTGGTTAGGATTCAATGGACCAGTCACTCATTAATCCGAAAATAACATGATAATGCCATCATTAATGAGGCGGCCAAATCCCTCTATGGGGCGTATAGCGCCAAGAAAATAAATAAATCTGTATATAATGGTATTCGCGAATCTTACAAGTCATTAAATCATCCGAAACTACTAGAAGTCGCTAAAGAATGTGGTTTAATTAATTTTAACCGGTGATTTAAGGAGGAGAGTCAGCAAATATGTTGAGATCGTAGGAAGTTTTTACATCCGATTTTTAATCACGTAAACGACTTAAAAACTGCATATTTACCAATTTTGCAGTCTGTGACGTATACGTCATATCAATTATGACACCAAAACTAGAATATTCAGCAACGAATAAAACCAGCGTTTGATGAAGTCTCATAAAGTTCAGACTGTTGTTTCTCGCCAGCAGTTGCTTTTCAGGTGTTAATATTTCGAAATTTAAAGATCTATGTTATTAAACTTATGTACTTTACTGTATATAATTCAACTATTTTCCAGTTGCCATATTATTTCGAAATGAAAAATAACATCTCGTCCAAAATTGGTCGTGTCAACTTTATCATTTCCCACCGACACATTTTATGAAAACATAAAACGAGATAAATTTATTATGTGATTTCGCGAATCTGAAAAGGTAAAACAACAACACATGACTTAACATAAAACGGCATACACAGCACAACATAAAAAGGCATGAAAACACTGAATTTAATTTTAAATATTATTATATTTTATCGTCATTTTAATTATTTGAAAAAAAAAATATGAATTTTTTATTACCTAAGTGCTATGTGAAAGGATGCGTACACGGCAATTTCAAGGTTGGGTAGTACATCTACATAAATCCATGGATGTGGTTACGCTTTAAAAAGAAAATGAAAAATGCTTGAATATACATATCATAAGGAACAAAAAGAGGGCAAATTTTAATTAAAAACCACTCTGTTTATTGTTTCACGAGTTTCTTAATATTTAATTAAATTGACCAACAATGAAATATAAGAAGCACGACTGATGGGGATAACAAAAAAAAAAAAATGAGAAATTTATTTAGACTTAATTTGTTAGAATGATTATTTACTCATCAAAATGAAATAAGATACAAAATTACATTAGATATGGGTATTAAATAAACAAGACAGGAAAAGCTTAAAATACACGTTTTAAATAAAGTCGGTTGTTTAATATATTTATGTTTGCAATTAATATTTATTTTTTATTTTGCGGTACGTGAAAATGACATTATGCACCATTATCGTGTGTTCCACATTAAATACATACGTTATATTTATTTGAATAAACAAAACTTCAGTTCGGTTAATTATGTAGATAACACCAAATTAAATAAAAATCTTGTTGAATTAAATTATCACAATAATAGTAGCAACAAAACTACAAAAATTTAATTTAGCAACTGTCACAAACACATATCAATTATATAATTGACATTAAATTTTGTTTTATATACATTTTTCATTATTTTAAATGAAAAATTTTATAAACCGAAATATTCTTCCATATTATAATACTTTAATATACCCTTCTTATATTACTTTTATATTAAACGGACAAACACTCCTTGCGACCTGCGACCAAGCGCATCAATCATTTATACATATTTATTCAGTTTCTACCGAACGCGGTTAGTATAAATTTATTTTTATTATTACTCTGTTTAAATATTCAGTGCTCCTTGAATAAGTTTAATTGAATTGAAAAATACAAAAAAAAAACAGAAAACATTTGTTGTCTGTGGCCATAAAAGACAGACCACCGTACATGGGTACAGTATAAATTTTATTGTAATTTATTTTAATTTAATTAATGTGTAATGTTTTAATAAAACAAATCTAGTTATGCAAATTAATTACGTTATACTCGTATAAATGAATATGAGGCCAAAATCATTTTCGGGAATAGAGCAATTGGTCGTTAGCCGAATGACGTAAACAGTGGTATGGAATACACGTTTTTGGATGATTAGGAATTAAAATGAACATTACCCGATAATTAAGGCTAAGTAACAATGGCTAAATTAAGACTAATTTAGCAAAGAAAAACTTGATTTACTGTGAGTAGTAAATTACTACAGGTAGGCAAAAACTGAAGTTTTATTCTAGTCTCATATTCAATAGAGCGAATTTAAAATTTCAGAACACTGTCTTTAATTATAGTTTTTTATATTAATCGTGCAAAAAGATAAGTCATGAATTGAAGAAGCGACTATTGCAGACGTTAGCTATATTACAATATAGTCTACACTCCGATTCTGGCGTCAAGACTCGTAAGACTGACTTAATGAAAAGATTTTTGTTAAGACTACTTTTTTAAGACCAAAGTCTTAATTGATATTCTGGCAAAGCAATCGTAAAATTGTGTTGTGGAAACTCTCCGGAGACTGTTGGGGAGCTGTCAAATAGTATTTATAATATTTATATTTAGGAAATATTAAATTATTTCCAATTATTTACGAAATATTTAATAAATTATGTTGAATATATCTAATTGGTTACATATATTTCTAAAGTAATGATGTAGTACACAGCAAAAATATTTTTTTTAGATAGACACACAAAATACAAATTAACACAAAAACAAAGAAATAGGCTTTCAGTCAAAAATGTAAGATATATCTGCAAAATGAATAGCCACACAAATGATAAAATAAATAAAAAATGTATTTTAATGTTTAAAATAATTTTATTCATTTAATTTTCAATCAACCTCCATATCCGAAGATAATGCATTTTTCAGGAAATATCAAACTGTGATCAATAAGAATACTAAACTCGTGGTGCCTAGTATGTTAGGGCACGCGTTGTAATAAAACAAAGCAAAAAAGATAATACAGACGATAACTGCTATCCCAGCCAAAACAGCAATAAAATAGGCGTAGTTTAATTGTATGGTTGGGATAGCTCTGTGAAGTTTGTGGTGTGAAATTTAGATTATTCTGATTGTTTCATGGGAAAACAGTTCCGCGTTGAATATTTTGCTAGTTGGTCATAAATCTCACTATGACTTTTCAATGTATTTACGCAAAATTTACACGCCTCAAACTCTTCTATTCATATACATACTATGAAATTTCGCATACCACTTCTACATAGTAAAGTGATAGTGAGATTCTTGACCAAAAGACAAAATAATGCGAGACCGGTTTATCATTACAAATAAAAAAATACAAAAGTGTATCTCTTCAAACTCCGCGGTCCTCCCAACCATACTCTGAAATTTAGTCACAGAGTGATTCATGGCGAACTGGCTAAATCTTGAGAGCTTTTTTTTAATGTATTTTCTTTATTGACAAGTTTCAGGTGGTCAATTTTTTTGTTATTTTACATTAGGTTAATTTTTCGGTTGACTATTTTCAGTTATTTCAACCAAAACTTCATTACCGACATTTTTTGGCTGACTATTGAAAGGGTTCTTTTTGCCGAGGTTTTTGGCTGATATACGTATAGTGGTAATTTGAATCTGCATTATCGGCTTTTATATTTTTTGTTATTGTAGCCACAACTGCATTACCGGCATTTTCAGCTAAATAATTTCCACTAACTTTTAAATAACTCACATGCTCTTATGTGAAGTTCCCAGCCCAGAAGTGGTTTTAATTAATCACAAGTAAATAGTTATTTATGAGGTTAGCGCACATGTGTTTCTTTTAGGAAGATTAAGAATCTAGCACTAGCAGATTGGGCTCTGAGTCAGATATACTCATGCAACTCTAACATGTTGCTTAGAGATTCAAAGCATCTCTCTTGTTTTGCTAGCCGATTGTGAAGAACTCACTGGCAGTGCCCTTCGGCATTGCCACTTGTGAATATAGGTTTGGTTTTACGATTTTACTTGCATGTTTATTTGTTTCCTCTTTGGTGAAAGTTTGATTAATTTTTTCGGTATTCGTGGATTTTATTTTCGCGGTTTGTTTCCTACCCTTTATTCCTTAGATATTTGACAACCTCTGTAATTTGCAGGATGTGACTTCCTGATTAATATATTTTACGGCAACTTTACTAACCGGGCATATTTGGGCGTGATGTTTTTCGATGCATCTAGTACATCTAGTCTCTGTTGGGCAATATTTCTGCATATGATTAAAATAATGACATTTTTTCGTGGAGCGCGAGGAAGAGAGAGATAATGCAACTACAACTTCACCATCAACGTCACGCTTGGATTAGTACAAATTTGCGTGACCGCATGGAAATAGCGCAGGAGACATAGTAAAAATGGAAGAAAAAGAAAATATTTCGTTCTTGATCATCCAAATGGGTTAAGCAATGCTTGGCCGACTCCCTAATCCTATAGGCGAGCCCCCGAAGCAGTACCCACCCTCCGCAACGCGGACTAGGCTGAAGCATCATATTTCAACTAAAATTATATTTAAATTTGTCATGTTAAAGGTATTTGTCCTGTATACATTTATCGGATTAAGACTAAGTTGTTTTAAGACAACCACACTCATGTCATTTTGGCCGAATCGCCGACTATTGTATTTATTGAAACAAAGTTTGCCATTTACTAATTACATTAATTATCTAATCCTAAAGAGCCCGCAGCGCAAACTTCTATAAAACCAAACAATTACGAGTTAAATTTCAACTAACTCAAGTTATATTGATGACCTATTCACTGTTCTGAAACGTGGTTTATATTGCGTAAAATATCAGTAAATATATTTTGTCATAACTAATTTTCTGTATTTATAATAAATTTATCAATAATAATCGTATTACAGTATGTTTAAAGAAAGTGTTGCTTAGCAAATGAATTTAATCAATCCTCATTTTTGGTAACTCATACGTCTCTAATTCACCTACGTACACTATTGCAGTTTTCCATCTGCATATTGCACAGCTTCGTGCTATCTAATACACTGACATGGAGTGGAGTCTGATTTTACCACCTTTCTTCCTAAATGAAGTGTGTTATTCCAGCCGTTCTGCGAGTCATTCAATAACATAACTCTTTTCGAATAATCCCCCGCTGGGGATTTAACAGGATCCGGTCCTTGCTTTTCACAACTTCCGCCCAAAAAACCCTTTCATTTTAAGGTTCTTGAAATACACTAACCACCAATGTTCAATAGCCTTCCAATTAATCGCCAGTGACCAATCATCACGTTCGATTATTCTTGCTACAATCATTGAAGTTTTATCTGGTAGGGAAAACAGAATTTGAGTGAAAATGAAATAGTAAATATGCTGCAAATAAAATACTCAGCTTTCGCATCGTTCACAAATTCACTAATCTGTTGTATACACTTTTCACGATTCACTATTTGTCTGCGACACTAGAAAATATTCTTCGGTAACAACAAAATTAATAACAGGTTTGAAGCTGTCTGGATTAACTTTTTACTGATCTATGTTTGGCTTATTTATGGCTATGTTATGTACGAGTCTACAATAAACATTGCGAATTAAAATACATTTCACCAATTTTTAGAAGTTACGAAAATTTAAAACTATTTTGGTATAACTGTATACCCACATGTTAGAGAAAAAGTATCATTATCCCTGGAGTTTAGACTAATCTAGCCACTGTTTGGGTAATCCTTGTTTTTTGTCTTATTTCTGCTAGTATTTACCCTTGAAATATACTCGACGCGACCGACGTGACTCAAAAGTAAAGATAAGCATTCGACGCGATTAACGAGTCGTCAGCAGGCTATGGAGAACAATGTTTTTGACATTTATAAATGTCGGTCACGTCGAGTATATCTCAATGGTTACGCTTACACAGAAATTATTTATTAAAACGCATACTATCCCATCTTTACATTTCGTTATAATAATGTAAAAACTTTCCGATAAATATTCTCTAATATATTCTGATATATACAGATACACATAAAATGGTGAATGTATTTGGTAAATTGAATACATATACGTAAACACAATATAAATACAAAAAGTTGGGTTTTCCATTTCTGAAAACCAAATAGTAGATCAATATTTCAATGACACACAAACACAGACACAAAAAACGAGAAAAGTTACCACAAAATGGTATACAAAAATAACATCAACCTTTCCAAGTCTAATTACTAAGTATTTTCGTCGTTTTTTTTCTATTTTTGTATCTAGCGATGCCACCCATTTATAATCCCACCCGCGATCCATACTGAAACACACACATCAAGAACCATAATAATGTTTAAAAAAATGTTTTGCTTTTTTGTTGTTGCTTCTAATTACTAATATGACTTTAATTCATTTTATTCTCCCGCCCTCATTTTCCTAATACAAAAACCACCTACTATAAATTTTCTCGCGCGTTAATATGTTGATATTCCCTTTCCCTTTAACTTAAAAAAATGCCTTTAAGCGATTTAATATGTTGTTGTGCTCTTTTTCATTTTTATTCTCTCGCTCCCGTCTTAATATTAAAAGTCATTAGCACGATGGTTTGAAAGAATCTAAAAAGACATCTAATGTGAATACATAAAGTGTAATATCAATACACAATCATTATTATGGTAATCAACGAGTTTTTTTGCCGCTGCTTTATTACCTACACATGTATCGAACAGAGAGATGAATACAAAAATGGTAATATCTTAACTGCCAGCTATCAGTTAAACGCAAGAAGTAATTTGCTTTCCGTTATACTCTTAATATACTAAAACACTTTTTACAATTTTCCAAGTATGATCGAATCGAGATAGCAGTAGTTAATCCTATAATGGACTTTTCATGCATTTATACGGTTTATTTTATTGCTAAATAATAGCAAAGGAGGATTATATAAAATGGATTTTGTATTACAAATTTTTTTGTGGCGAGTATTACACCCTATGCCTTTTCAATTTATATAGTTATAGTTTCAACTATAGTAAAATGAAAGCATCAAACAAACCAAATTACTTTATATTTTTCTATTTTGCTGTAAATGAAATTTTTGACAATTTCATCTAAACTGTGTTGGGTCGTATTCACTTCAATTCACAGAAAAACAAATTTGAAGGAAATCATTTATAGAAAATAATTCATGGAAAACAAATCACGAAACATGCTGAAATCTAAATTCACCGGAAAACAATGCAGTATTTCCAATTATGTGCGTTAATAACATATACATATTACGTCCCAAGGAATTTACAGTATCAGATTTGGATGTTTAGAGTTTAAATATGAGTACTTCTAACTTATGCTCTCGAAAAATTCACATCACAAGTAGGAATGTTTATAATTTTTGTATAATTTTTTTTTATAAAAAGGAATTCAAATGGCATTCTTCATTGTGCGAAATATAAAAATGCAGCGGTATTTTCTTCTTGAAATTATCACACTCATTTAGGAGTAATTAAGGATGTTAATCGATGACAGTGTAAGAACTTGTTTTTGGTCAATTGCCTTTAAACTTTCAGAAATTTATGCTTGCTTCCCAAAAACCCTTGAACTTGGGACCATAAAAATTGTTGATTTCGTTCAGCTGAAATCTTAAAGAAACCACATTGGCATTTTTCAGGTTTTCTAAGAATCAATATTAGAAAAATTTCAATATTCCACTCATAATGTAGGTCTAAGGCGTACGTATCATACATTTAAAACTAAATACCGAGGAGCAGTTGAAGTCGGTAGATATTACGCTTTTCAATTTCCATCTGGTGGAATGTTTGGTTGGCCAATATTTTTCAACAGCTTGGCTATTAAATTCTAAAGTATCTATTGGTTTTCTAATAATTTCACTTTAAATCGCTCTGGATTGTTCTAAATCACTCTGGATCTATATTATTAGTCGCTCTGAGTTACTGTGAGTCGCTCTACGACTCAGGATCGTATTAAATTGCTCTGGATCGATCTAAATCGCTTTGATCTCTCCCGGCAAATATGGATCAGTTTTCCATTACCTGGAATTTTACTAGATCATATATGGGTTATTTAAAGCTTAGCTCAGATGCTTTTTTAAGACGAGTTATATGGAAAAAATACTAATTAATAAACATGTAGTCAAGTTTTGAAGGCAATGAATGGTAAAGAGCCTTACAAATTGAAACGCGATTACTCGATTTTGTTATTTAGGGAACAAAATAAAAGTAAATGATTAGGTTTGATTTTTGAATGTTCGCGATAATCTAAAGGGGATTATTTTTTTCCAGAGCCTTCGATGTATCTATCTGCGTACACTACATCCTGGGCACCTGAAAAATTATCAATATAAAGAGCGAGTGCACGTCGTTCAAGTATCGTTGAAGATTTCGACCAAACAGATCAACAATAAACAGATCGTCACTCTGATGATTATAATGTTATGAAGAAAATATAACTGTCTCAGTCCATTTTTAGAGCTTCAATAGGCTTACGACAGCATATAGAAAAACATGTAGGTTTATCTTAATTTTATAATACGCCAGCAGAGCAGCTGCCTGTACTTTAAATCAACTCAATTGTTAGAATACGCTGATAACATCTGCAGATTACTCTCAATACTATTTCCCTGAAAGAAATTCAGCTATCATTAGTTTCCTGAACTCACAGCTCATCAGATAGATCGATGGAGAATTAAAATCTTCAAGTTTCGATAAAAGCAAAACTCACCATCTACAAGGCGCTGCTGATTAGACCAGCGGCAATTTTTGGTTGTAATTCGTGGGTGGTAGTAGTAAAAGACATCCAAAAGAATTCTGTTGGAGAAAAGCGGTGATATAGGTTGGGAATGAATTATACGAGTAGATATATTTATTTAAAAGAATTCATAAAATCGACTAGGCTCAAAGGACTAGGACATTGTTTGTTTTACGAACACAAAATCAGATCACCAAGCAGATTCTGGAGCTCGAACGAAAGTAGAGCCTCATTTGCAGAAGACCCACTACAAGATGACGTTTAGTGGGAGTTTAACTTAACCGGTTATCGTGTCCGGCGTGGTTTTGTTGCGAACCGTACTACAAGAAATATCGTTAAGGCGTCCAAATCCCATTATATGTATAAATTGCTCAAACAGTAAGTTTGTGTTATTTTGCTCAAATGGAAAATGTGTATATGAAACATACCCCGGCGTGTTAATGAAACATTACTTTTTGCTTGATAAATACCATTAAGGAAACAAAAACAACATTATGCGTTCTGCTTAATTACATTAAATGGTTCACACGCGGCAGATATTAAGTGATTGTACTAGCACGAATTGCTCGCTGCCCGGGACCTCCGAGTAAAATCACAACTGACGAAATTATGTGCGTAAGATAGTCAAGCTAGCAACCATCTCAGATTGGTAAACGTGCACCATAATATTTCTCTGAAAACGCTAGAATAAATGTGGAGGATTAAATTAAAAGATTTGCGGAACTTATAGAAGATCCCTCGTACTTTTAATTTTTGGTATCTGTAATTCGTCCAATAAATATTGCCTTATACTGGCTGAATTGATATTTAAGAGCAATCTTTTCAGATGCGTATTTACCGGGGCGTCGCGGCTCTGGACTCGAACATCAGTGATTTTTCTACCTTTGTGCTACCGACCAAAAGCCACAGTGGATCCAACACTCGGTTTTGGATTGGGATGTATCTGGTTCGAATTCCATTTGGAGTAAGTTGCAAGCTTCATCTTTCATTACCTGATTACAATCGGTAGTGTACTGTAGGTTGCCACGGAGCTATGCAATGTACAAATGGTCTGTGTAAAACGAACCTACAAACTTACGTCCTCGATTTGCGCAACAACGACTTTATTGTTTTGCCATTTTATTTTGTTTTTGACAAATCGTTGGATTTGTCCCTCGCTACTCGATTGATATCAAACATTAGGGTATTCTTTGTTGCGGGCAAAAATTCATGTACGAGTACAAGTTAACATTATCTTCCATTTAAGATAAGTTATTTTTTTAAATTCTGTAACAATCTGATCGAGAAATGTGTACTAAAACCTTCTTCAATCTATGATTCAATCAATTTCTGATGATATACTAATTGAATGAGCTTTCTGTGTATAATTTGTATGAAGGCACATTATTTCACTAATTCTGCGAACTTTTGCATTCATGCAACTCCTTTGAGCTTTTGAAATGATAAAAACCTTATTAAGGACTATATTTATTACCAAGGTAATGTAAAATAGTTAGCTTCATCTTTCTGAAGGAAGGCAAAATACTTTATTTAAATAAAAATGTGTTTCGTGCCGGGGCTCGAGGGTTTATGTCTAAACATGTTGCTAACATAGTTAGTTGTCCATAAGAATGGAAAACCATCCCGAACGCATATTGTAACTAATACCATTTTCAACAAGTAAACAACTCCGACCACGCTTTCGATTAGCTTTTTCGTCATAAAACCTAGTTGATAACCCCATGATAAACTGTTGGGAAATTGTATAATTCCATTAAAATTTGTAATTTTCCAGAATCACGTCCAGCACTTATGTATATCAGATTGCCGTTTTCTTGATGCACAATAAGTTCCATCATACTCGATTGACAAAAAGCGTAATGCCATTCAAATAGGAAATTCACACGTCTTGATCACATCTAGAACATATATAACGCTACATGGTGTAACACATGTAAAAAGATTCAAAACGGTGCAACAAGACGCAACATTGCTCCTGAAGCAACATGACAATACAGAGCATGACAGATCCACCGGTAGACCCTTCTGACCAATCTTTCGAGCAGAAAATTATTTAAAAATAGGCCGGTGTTTACTGGTACACGAAACCCCTCACACTTATTGAGTTCCATTCAAGAAAACCATTCTAAAACCACAATCGGAATTGATTTAAAATACCATTTTCATCATACAAACAGCAAAGAGTTCTCGGCACTCGATCATACCTTCGTTGAGTCATAAAATCGTTTTAAGATTACATGTGGGACCTACCGAAGCATGTCCTAAATGAATTATCCCGAAAGCATGAATTGCTAACCCACTTCGGCACTTCAAAACTGCAGCTCACCAATTTTCGTTAAACGAATTTTCCCGAAATTGAGAAACACTTCAATCGCTTTTGGGTATCCGAAACTCCCTCTCATTTCTATCAATATCAATGGAGCCGCGCATAAATTAAAAAAAAGAAACCCAGTCTTGATAGTCTGATTCTTCCAAACGCTCCCTAGCACTCCTCGAAGCTCCTTACAAATTTTCGTCCAAAGCTTTCGATTCGATAAAAGTGTTATAAAAAGGACTGGGCTTCACTTGGGCTTCTCAACGTTCCTTACCAGTCGATAAAGCAAAAAACACGACCCGCACAGAATAGGCTTTACCGAATTTAGAACCAACTTGCAAAGACTTTCGAAACCCATCTCTCACCAATATTTCTCAAAATATTTCGAGCGGAAAAATTGAAGAGGTTTACCGATTCCTGATACTAGAAAACTCGCCGTATCAATTTTTGAAGGATTTTGAATCTATTTGGTTCATAAAAACGGGCACACAACTATTAAATTATAGCTTTCAAAATATTAATTGGGAACAGTCAACTTAGATTTAATTAACTACTTTATTTTGGATCAACCCGTCTGGGAGCTGTGATGCTGTGTCTCTGTACATGTTTTTCTGAACAAAATTTTTTGAACTCCATGAAACTTAGAGGGTATCAAAACAGACCATCTTCCCCTCCCGTATTTTATTCCATTCTTATAGCTAAATGCAATTCAATATCTCTGATCCATTTTTTATACAAATAAATAATCGCCGATCCTATCAAAACACAAATAACCTTTATGACAGCTGACAATAGACTAAATATCCAATATATGGCTAACGTTGTACCAATACTTTTCAGACATGTTTACCAGCACAACAAGGAACAAATCGTGCGAATTGAACAATGCGCGAAATTAAAAAATTCCCGTTACTTTTTGAACACACTTCGTCTTCGAACTGTCTGTTTCTTCTCGTTTAGACAGAAAATAACTATATCACGCCGGGTTAAACATCCTACTGTTACTTTAGACAACAAACCTCTTGTAGTATTACCACAAAGTAAGATTAAACAGAGAAGGATTTTTGGCTACAAATCACGGCTACCAAATCACTGCAATCAAATCTCACGGCTACAAATAAAATCTTTAGACGGGTCCAACGCTTTTTATTGAAATGACCCATGCCACTTTAGATAGGTCTAAGTGTCACCCGTCCATATCTACTAGTGATGAAGCGTAAACATCGCTGAAATTTTAATTTTTTCATAAGATTTGGCAAACATATTTCTATTCATAGCTTATTTACCCTGTTAATAATTTCGCGCACTTTCGTGAATTTTCAGTCTTATCTAAAAATTCGCCAGCGAAAAATTTTGAGACGTACGGTTAAGCATGAGAATAAATAAATATAGTGGGGTGGCTAAATAAATTGCATAATAATAAATAAATTGGTTTTCATGCCTAAAAGTTACATGCCAAAAATGGAATTGCACTTCGATGGTGAGGCCTATAAATCGGTCTTCTGGCTTATTCGACATTGAAATATCTATTTTTGAAATTTTCAAAAAAGTGCGGTCATTTATGTTTCAGAAATGTGGAGTGGTTTTCATGGTAAAGGGTGGCTGGTGAGATATATATATGAGAGAGATATATATTAAATAGCTAAAGTATCTTACTCTGTCTGCTCTAAATTCAATCGAACCCTATTATAACTTGGTGTGCAAATCAGAAATTTATTTTTCAAGACATCAAAATTGTCGGAAAGAGCATTCTCTGTTTATAATTCTCTGTGGTATTACCTTGAAGATAAATTTTAAAAAGATACTACTATTTTGGTAATGTAGATGGGCATGTGGTAAATAATAGGTTATAACCTCACAAATATAATACAGGGTGTCTCAGCAAGAGCTCCGAATTTAAATTTGCCGCCATTTTGTTAATACGAGTTGTACGGTGATTTTTTTTGACAGTTGTCACGTACATACCACGCGATTTAAGAATATGGAGAAGTATTCAAACCAACAACGTCTAATTATTGTAAAAAAATATTACAAAAATGGTGAAAGTTTTTCGCATAAATGTGGCGGTATTTCACCAATAACGCGCTGTATTTCCTCTTTAAGATGTTCAACTGTTTCAGGCTTATTCGTATACACCTTTTCCTTCACATAGTCCCAAAGAAAAAAGTCCATCAATGTTGGATCGCACGATCTTGGTGGCCAATGTTGATCGCCAAATGGAAACATAGTCTGCAGTAATACCATTGTTTCACGTGCTGTGTGGCAGGTCGCACCGTCTTGTTGGAAAAACATGTCCTCCACATCAATTGCATCCAATTTGGGCCACAAAACTCCGTTAACATTTCGCGATATCGCACTTCCAAGTTCCTGAATTCTCGGCCACAGATTCCCTTACTGTGGCTATATTTTCGAGGACCGACAAGGACGACGACGAACAATGATCTTCTGATCCATCAGCGTAAATTTGGCCTCAAATTTTGTAATTACACGCCTCACTGTCAATTCATTTGGCGCACCGAAAACTTGATGTAATTGGCGAACTGTTTTCGCAAAACTTTCACCATTTTTGTAATGTGTTTTTACAATAACTAAACGTTGTTGGTTTGAATATTTTTCCTTATTCTTAAATCGTGGTCTGTAAAAAAAAAATTTAAAATCCGGCGCTCTTGCTGAGACACCCTATAGATATAATACATTTTTGCCGGAGTTTTTGTCCATATCCAGTATGAATTAAAACCTTAGTTTAAACAGCGTTTGTATTCATTCCCAAATACATTTATATTATATATATCATTATATACCTCTGTATTGAGGCATACCCCACCTAAATCATGCCAAATATTCAAAAAAAATAATAAAAACAATATGAAACCAAACCAACCAAACAAACAATAAAAATTAAATTGAAATACATATTTACCAATGAAAATAACTGGAAAAATATAATTTAATGTGCTTTTGAGCTTTTTTGTGAATTGTGTTTTGTGTGCTTGTTCTACATACATACATTCTTATGTGGATATGTGAAATGAATATTTTTTTTACTTCTAATATTTAATACAGTTCGGTTCAGGATGGCATACATTTTTTGTTTTCCCTATTTTAATTTGTTGAACAGAGACATCTGTGGTTTCTAAAACTAAGTAGTTTACATTACGAATTTAAAATTTTACTGTGAAACTCATTTTGTTTGCTCGATATAATGCATCTCAATTAATTTTGTATAATACGGACTCATAAATTATCTCAAAATTTCCTTATGTAAAATACCATGTTTTTTTGTATACAGTAACCTCTTACTAGGTTAGGTATGGGTATTCCTTTTATTATTACTACTAGTATTACTTCTATCGTTGGTCATTTAAAACAAGAGCGATGTACGAGTATATAGTATATACACCCAAATTAAAGGGCAAATGAAATGTAATACTTAAAGAAAATTTATGGTAGTAAAATGAAAATGGAAAAATGGAAAACTTTACATGGAAATATCATTTTTTTGCTTTTCTCGTTGTTATTTTTGTATTTTCTTGTGGTGTGTATGTATGTCTTTGTAATAAATTAGAGGAAAATGATTATGATGAATGCCCTTGAGGTTTACAATGGTATCGAGTTAATATTGTGACATACTTGAAAAAGAATAGGGCAGAGACTTACTTAACTAAATAATATAAAGTACAAAAATTTAACAGGAAGTCATATTTGCAATATTTTGTGTTTCAGTATGTTAGGGAAAATGATCTCATTAATTACTGTGTAATGTAATTTAAGTCAATTTTTATTAAGTAATAAACTGTTCGAAAGTGTCGAATTGGCATTATTCGTGCCATATTGTATATTGTTTTGTCTTCGGTGCTTTGTCACAGTTTAGTGTTAACTGATTTGCAAGAAAATTTAATGTCGCTTATCAAATTAAAAATTAATAAATTAATTGACACCACACTAGATATATGGAAACACATTATTTACCAATGATAAAACGTAAATAATGTGTAAAGAAATGAATTCCGTTCATTTCATTATCTGTCTATTTACCTAATTGAGCAAGGTATAAAATTAGGTAGCTGGCAACATCATCGGAAACATTTAATCGTAGAACACATTTGTAAATATTTAACCGTATAGTCACATCGTCGTATACGCACTTAATCGTAAGAACTGGAATGGAATTAAGCCATTTCTTAACTGATTATAGATAACATGTGTTATGGCGGATGGAAATGAGATTCTTTTTTTTTTGTTAAAACACAAAAATATAAATCAAATTTTGATTTAACAATTAAAATTTTAAAAAATCATGCTTCAGGATATTTTTGAAGTTATCCTTTGATAAATTAAAGTCAAATAGGGCGAGGACAATGTTGAATGATTTAGACAGCCTATTAATGAGGTTATTTTCTCCATAGTTTGTGGAATAGTGTTCTAATGCTGAAAACTCATGGTTTCGAAATGTTCTGCAAGGCACATGTATTGATATGTTTTCCAACATGTAAGCTGAATCAATGTGACCAAGAAAAAAGCCTTACCAATAAAAGCCGCGCCTTAGAGAAGTCGTCTATTTTCAAGCGTGCATATTTTGTATTTCGTGCATCTTGTTGAGTACGCAGGTAACCGAACCACATTTTCATGGAATGGTAAATTGTGATCGTAATCCCAGTCACTTTTCTTTATTCTGAAATATTTTTTCAAGGAAGTTGTAGAAGCTAGCCATCTAGGAAGGAACTACTTCACTTCTTAGCCGTTAATGCTAAATAATGTAAATTGTTGGTTTTAAATTGGATTAATTTTAATTTGGTTTTTTAAAGAAGCTTTGGAATATGGTCAACTAGGACAATAGCTTTCACTCTTCATTAAACGGTTTTCAGGCTGCAAGTTGTCTGCATTTTTAAAGTTTCGGCTTGCATTTATGGCCATGGCGATAAATATTAATGTAACTTCATGTAAATTTATTGCATTGTCAGTTTTTTTAGCTATAAGAGATAAATTTAGTTTGAAAAGAATTTGACATAAGAGGTCATGTGTTATATTTTCGTTTCTTTTAATTTTTTTCATTTTCCTAACGGTAGTGTTAATCAGCTTTTCTCCCTAATATCTGTATGTCCATATCTCTCTAATTTTTAATGTCAATTTACAATTTCGGATAAAGAAAACATGAAAGTGAAAGGCCCTCTTTTTTACTGGGCTATTACTTAATCCTTAGGTACTGACTTATTAGTCACCATTTATTGTTTGATAATAAAGAAGTAATAATAATAATTCCCAACGACCTATTACCCTCCCAACCGCGCGCGAGGATTCTCCATCTGTATTATTATTTTTTGAATATAATTCAAGTGAATTACAAACAAGGATATCGAACGGCTTAACCAGTGAAATTGAAGAAAATTTGAAAGTTTACAAGCTGCGAAATATGTATTAGTATAAAACCAAATACTGATTATAAAAAGGCAAACTAAGTGAATAGCTAAACAAAACGATACCCGTCGTGGACGGAAGGAAAACGGAAGTTGAGTTTGCTTAGTACAAACAGATTTAAATAAAATTAGAATAGATAAAACAAAATAAAATAAAACAATAAAACAAATGAGTTAAATATAATATTAAACCAGTTAAATTAAATAAAATAGTTTTTTAACGTGCGTTTCGTCATATTAAAATCGATGAAGTGGCAGTGTTGATTAGCTTCGGCAGCATTCTAGAGACAGGCTCATTCTTAGCATAATCATTTCTATGATGGTCGATTCGAATGAACTTTGAAAATGAACGACGTTGAATGTTTACGTATACGCCGATGACATGAAGATTTACAAACGGATATAAAACACCACCGTCAAAAGCCTATTACAATCCGACCTCCATAACTTCTCCGCATGGTGTGCAAAGAACAACCTTGAATTGAACGTGGGCAAATGTCAAACAATCACCTACTCTCGAAAAAGTGCACAGTCCATTTCTCGTGACTATTATATTAACAACAATGCCGTTACCAGAGCCAATTCTGTTCGTGATTTGGGCGTCATTGGGCCACACCTGGCTAGCATACTAGAGCAGGGGACGAACGAAAGTTGAATAAAGAGCGCAGAGTTTGCCTGATTGATAATACGATCGATGTGATATCTGAAGTTCAATTCGCTGTCACAAATGACACCCAAATCACGAACAGAATTGGCTCTGGTAACGGCATCGTTTTAATATAACAGTCACGAGAAATGGACTGCACGTTTTCGAGAGTAGGTGATTGTTTGGCATTTGTCCACGTTTAGTTCAAGGTTGTTATTTGCACATCATGCGGAGAAGTTATTGAGGTCGGATTGTAATAGGCTCTTGTCGGTGGTGTTTGATATGCGTTTGTAAATCTTCATGTCATCGGCGTATATAGATATGGATGAATTTTTAATAAAACACTCAACGTCGTTGATAGACAGAATGAGAAAAATCGGTCCGAGATGGCTGTCTTTGAGCACTATTGGTAGTACAACACAAATTTACTTAGGGCTAGCCATTAAACAGAAGATCGATACCGAAAACAAGATTATTATTGATTGGTAATTCCCACCTCAAGTTTTTGAATAATTTATCCAGAGAGCAGTAATATTTTTAATACAAACCAAGTAACAGCACAAATTCAATGCTGAAAGAATTTTTTCGATTCGTAACGGAATATTACTCGAATTTTGCAGGGTGAACGTCGATCTCACTATGTTTTTATGTTAGGTCAATCAGATGCTCATGTCCACGATGATTTTCAAAATTTTGTCATAATTCTGGCATGGCTAAACATGTCACAAATGCAACTTACTAGTTAAAAAAAAATCCATTTGATCGAAGCTAATAATACTTACTTAATGAAGCAATTTTTATTAATATACTATTTTCCATAACAGTTGATTTTAGAAATGCGGTACATTTTAAAAGCAATTTACATAATCCCCATTGCAAAAAGAAAAACCTGCCTTTTGCTGGTCTGTTACAGTTCATTTCCTGTGAACTTAATATTGACAGGAAGACGAAATTTGACATAGTCCTAGAGCAAATATCTTAAATTATAAATTAGCATCCATTAATATATTCCGATTGCCAGAACTTATACAATCCCCTCAACCCCCCGCCATCTATGCGACAAATTGAATTATATAGTTCGGAACCACTGGGGCATCGTCCTGACATTAAACATTTAACATTTTTGTAGAGTACCCTTTTAAAATTCCGTGTACCAAGTATTTTAGCTGTTTCCGGAAAATGGGCGAGATGAAAACCATTGGTTACTAAAGTAGCAGAACTGAGTCGAAATTAATTATTTCTATTAGGTGTTTAAACTACATATCACAATAATTAGATAAAGTTGCATACAAAACTTGTTCTCTATGGCCTAACAATAATGATAGTTCTTTGTTTCTCACACGCAAGTATATATGAGTCATGATATTTTTTGTAGTATGTAACTTCCCAGTGTCTTAATTAACACTTCTGCTCTTTAAGAGAAAATAATGCACAAAGGACACCACTTTATCAATTATCGCCACATATAATCGATGTGACATGCTTATCAAATACTTCTAAGAAAAGTTGAATAAAAAAAGCCTAGAAGAATTCTTAAACACTTCTCAAAGCACATGTTTTGTTTTATGCTTTCCGTTTTCTATTTATACTTCTATTCAGATACGTTTACGTATAGAGTAGTTGTCTTACACTACCAATACATGATTAAATTCTTAACTTTGTTAGTACTTAAACAGGATGCTAATTAAATTGTTATAGAATTTTTTTCGAGGAAACTAAGGTCTGGTAATTATGCTTGTATGCCTAATGTTCATAGCAAGGCTGTCTCTTTTCAAATTTCTAAATTCAAACAAAAGAAACGACGGTTCTTGAAACCGTTGAATTATTCTTCGTCAACATCTTTGTTCTTAGTTCTTGATATTCTAAGCCCCTATATACTGACTGTACTTGCTTTCGATAAAATTTAATAATTAATTACTTAATAGCCTCTAGTCACCCTGTATATGTAAGTATAAAAAAATAGCTTTTGAAGAAAATTAATTTATCAAGCTTTCCGTATTTGTTCTCATACATACATTTTGCTTAGATTCTCCTCCTCATCATAGTTAGTACTCAAGAAAACAGAAGACATGCAAGAGTAAAGAAAAAACACAACGACGTAACCGGCACACAATGTAAATAATCATAAACAAAAGGAATGAACATAAAAGGCAAAGGAGCAAAGCTAAGAAACAAGTAACATCCTTGTGGTGATATTTTTATTTTTTTTTACTTTTTTTTGTTAGATGGGTGGTGGCGTATAAATTATTCTGTTATTAAGAAAAATTGTCTGCACAGTTAAGAAAGAAATTTTTTTTAACAACAAAAACAATAGATTTTAAGATTTTATTCTTATTTTTTATATATTTTTTCTGTTTGTGTTTACTCTTATTTTAAATTAAGTTTTATATTTTGTTATTGTTGTTACTGTTTGTTGGTTTCATTTGAATCTTTTCCTTATTTATTTCTTGCTTGCCCATAATATGTAGTAAAATTAATGGATATTTTCTTCTTGTTCCGAATACAAAATACTTACATATACAGATATTTTCGAACGAATAAATATGGAAGTTGAATTTTGGATACATTTTCATTTTTGTGTTAATGTTATGTATGTATGTGGCTTTGGTCATTTTATAATTTCAGACAGAAAACAAAATTACATCGAAATTTTAAAATTACAATTTTAGCCATAAATCATTTTTTAACAAAATATAATTTTAAAATAAAATCAATACTTTTCTTGTCTTCTAAATTGAATATGAAATAACGCTATTAGTTTTCTAAGCACTCATAAAGGAAAATAAGTGGTAATAGCTCTTGATTATTTTACGAGTATATGTGTACAAACATATATATTTTCTTTCTCAAATTTTGTGTGGTAATGTCATATTTATGTGTCATCATTGTATATTATGGAGACTTATCGAATCGTAATAATTACAATTTCCATCGATTTTCGTAGAGTTTTCTTTTTTACTTTTTATTCAACATAACCATACGACTTTTTCAAATGAAATAAATAGAAAACCAACCTACACATTATACAGACTATGTAACTGAAGTATAATTTATATTCTTAGAATTATTCTTCCGTTCGCATACGATTATTTAGGGTAGGGCGGGAAGATACTTGGGTGTGAAAGTTTTATTTAATGTGTTTCGTAGTTGGTTTATTGTTTGTTATAGCAAAAGTGCACTTGAACTTTTTATATACAAAATTATTTTTGTCATTTTTCATCTAAACCAATTCGTCTGAATTCACTGTCCAAATTGATTTTTATAAATGCAATTTATTTGATGTAATTTTTCTGAAATGAATAAATGAAATCCTCGTTTAAAATAATTTGTCTGCAAACAATTAACATAAAAATAATTTCTCTAATATTTTAGGATCTTTGCTTAAAGTGAATTGCATGTTTTAGCCAATGAGGAGCCGGTAAAAGAAGAATGGAGGAACATTACCAAAAAGTACGTAGCGAAAGGAGTTTAGAAAAAGAATGAACTATCCGAACTCTCAAATATTTGGCTAATTTTTCAAGTAATTTGTTACGCTACTCAATTTCGATTAGTATTAAGAAAAGCTTAAAATTAGAAAAATATTTTTCAACACACTTGCGTTTCTTTTCTTTCTGCTCTCTCAACAAACAAATACTTGAAAGTATTTTTCTAAGCTCAATGAAACTTTACTATTATTATAGTAGTCTTTGGTTTTAAATCCTTATTTATTTTTAGAAGTTTAATTTAGGGTATATATAAATTGGAAATGAGAGTGAAATGATTATGATTCGGACAGTCGAATTTAATGCATTTTTCTGGACTTTTCACAAATTTTCGGAAATGGTATCGTATAAACAAGTTTATGTTCGAATTTTAACGTTTTTACAGGTGTGTATTAAAAATTTCAAGGAAAGATAGTAACAAAAAATTTAAATATTTTCCGAAAATAAGTAGTGCAATGTTTGATCAGTTCAAATAATGCCTTAATTAGTTAATCAGTCTCAAAATTTTTGTATGGTTACTGAGTTTAGGTCAAGTTTAATGTTAAGGAATGCCTCAGAGTATACAAAAGGGAAACAAGAAAGGCGCAAAGGAATTCGTGGAGGCTCTGATAGATGTGGAGGCTGTGATAGAATGGAAGGGGTCTCGGATACCTCGCGCTTAAGAACGATTCTCTCTACTAGTCCAGCTGTTCTAGATTATCTGAAAAACCGGATGGTGAATGGACGGTTTCTAGTGAAGAGATTCTTGATCTTTTGATGGAAACTCACTTTCCGGGTAGTGAGGATGCGTCGATTGCGGGGTCTTTGGTTGACTGCAGGTCTAGGGATGACTGCAGCGTCCAATTGTTGATACAGAGGATATTCTGAATACACAGAAGATAAAATGGACTATTAAAAGTTTTAACCCCTTTAAATCAGCTGGTCCGGATGGGATTGTGCCAGCAGAAATTCAGAAGAACTCGGACGTTATCTTCAAAGAGTGTTTGAAGCTGGGGTACATCCCGAAAAAATGGAGCGAGACTAAGGTGATCGTCATCCCGAAGGCGGATAGAAGCTCGCACAGCAACCCGAAGGACTTAAGACCCATATCTCTGTCATCTTTTATGCTGAAAATCAGGGAAAGGTTGCTGGATGTCCATATTCGTTCGAGAATTATACCCAGAAGCTAAACACAGTCTCAACATGCGTACCAAAAGAGTAAGTCTGTGGACACAGCGTTACATACCTTGATTCGGGTAATTGAGAAGTCACTGGATTTTCAAGAATACTCGTTGGTGGCGTTTCTCGATATCGAGGGCACTTTCAACAACGTGAAGGTAGAGGCAATCAGGGAAGGATTGTTGCCACTTGAGATTGAATACCCTGTAACCAGGCTAATTAACCACCTGCTAGGTAGCAGAAGGGTTATAGCGGAGATGGAAAAATCTCCGTTAAAAGGCGGGTTGTTCGAGGAATACCCCGGGGAGGTGTCTTCTCTCTTCTTCTTTGGAAGCTGTCGAGGAAGCACCTATGACAATCAGAGATGTGATGCAGAATGCATTATCAATCACTGCGGGTTGGGCCAGATGATGTGGTGTGGGGATTAACCCATCTAAAACAGAGCTGGTCCGTTTTACTAGGAGATATAAAATTCCGGTAATAGTTCGACCAAGTTTAAATGGTACTATGCTGACCCCTACTGAAAGGGCGAGATTCCTCGCGATTCTTCTCGACAGTAAGCTCAGTTCGAAACCAAACACGATAGAAATAATGAAGAAGGCCACTGTGGCACTCTATTCTTGCAAAAATACCATCGGAAGGAAATGGGGTCTGAAACCGGAGCTGGTGCACTGGTTTTTTACGGCAGTAGTAAGGCCCGTACTACTGTATGGTGTGAGTGTATGGTGGCCAGCTCTAGAGAAATTATCATACAGGAACATGATGGCGAAGGTGCAGAGGGCAGTCTGCTTGCTCATTAGTGGGGCGTTGAAAACGACCCCCACTAATGCCTTAGAGATTATGCTGTACCTTCTCCCGTTGGATATTATCGGTAAGCAAATGGCGGTCAATACGGCCGCTCGGTTGTCAGCGATTTAGAGGTGGAAGTGCCTGCAAAAAGGGCACTCAACTATAGCCAATTCTGTGAGGGATGGCCTGGTGAATTTGGATTATATACACCTCTTTTGTGCTTTGGCAAGCGTTTTTAGCGTTTATGGAGAATTGGAAAAATAGTTTCATTATGGAAACCGGGAGAGTTAAATTCTTCACCGACGGTTCCTAGCTCGATAGTAGATTGGGTGCTGGTGTGTTTTGTGGGTAATTAAATGTAACTTTATCTTTTCGTCTACCTGATTATTGCAGCATGTACCAGGCTGAAGTTATGGCGATTGAAGAGGTCAAGAGCTGGTTGACGCACAGTGTAATATCGTTGACTGATATCACTATATGTGTGGACAGTCGGGCGGCCATTCTTTCGGTAGATTCAATTTCCCTGGCGTCGAGGATGGCGTTGGATTGTCACACATCCCTTAACGAGATGAATGAACACTTCAATATCCAGTTAGTCTGGATTCCAGGCCACTCTGAGGTTGAGGGAAATTGTAGGGCAGACGAATTACCAAGGTACGGTACGACTCTCCAACTGGAACCCCGGAGAGAATGTGTAGGAAGGCCTATGTCTGGGCTGAAAGCAGCAAGTCATAGGAAATCAGTTGCCTTGGCAAATGCTAGGTGGCTCGCCTGTCCGACTGGCAGGATAGCGAAGCAAGTATGCGATCCAAGATCTTGATCACGTTAAGGAAGCGTGATTTAGGTAAAATTGTAAAGGTACTTATCGGACACTGCCTTTTCGGAGATCATGCGAGAAGGCTGGGTCTGGATGCAAATGACTTCTGCAGAAGCTGCAAGGGCGAGAAGGAGAAGGAGACTTTTGTTCACTTCCTATGCTCATGCCCTGCGCTTGCTGACAGAAGACATGATCACGTGGGCAAATACACTATGGACAGCCTCTCTGATATCGAAAGCTGTAATGTTCGAAATCTCTTACGCTATGTGAGTAGTACTAGATGGGTTTAAAGGGTGTTGAATGATGTCGGATCCTGTGGTATCACAATGCGCTAAAACTGGCCTAAGTGCGCGATAGCAACCACTCCAACCTAACCTAACGTAATGTTAAGAAAATTATTTCCAAACCAAGTCCAGCTGTTTTTCGGAATTAACTTTTTAGAGTGTGTGACATTTATAAAATAAGCGGAACAACTAGAAAAAAAAGTTTTACCATTCGTTTGTGCTGTTTATTATGAAAAACATTTTGCATGTCGTATCCATGTATTCATATTAGTGGTATTCTATAGTACTTGATGTCAGCTGTCAAACGCAGTATGCGACATTTTGTTGAAGTGTAAACAACTATAGTATGTTTAACTCCTTGAAAATGTCGAATTTTATTCCAAATAAATATCATTTGCGGGAAGCTTTATTAAATTATTTTATTGCAAAGAAAATGGCAGCGGAAACTTTTCGTTTGCTTGCCAAAATTTACGGTGAGCCTGTTCCATCGAATACAACGTGCAAATAATGGTTTCGACGATTTAAAAATGATGATTTTTGAAGGTAAAGAGTATGAAAAACCACTCAAAAAAATTGAAGATGCTGAATTGGAATCGTTATTGGCTGAAGATTCTTCTCAAACACAACCAGAATTGGCTCTAGCATTAAATGTTGACCAATCGACTGTTTCAAAACGTTTACAAACAATGAGAATGGTTGGAAAAGGTAGCAAAAGGGTTCCACATGAATTAAAAGAACAAGACCTCGAACGTCGAAGAACCTTTTGTGAAATACTGCTTCAAAGACGACGAAGAAAAGCTTTTTTGCATCGAATAGTTACTGGAGATGAAAAATGGATTTATAGCGAGAATCCCAAACGCGAAAAATCTTGGGTGAACCTGGTCCATTGCAACTAAAGCGAGATATTCATTGCAATCTGGCGCGATCAGAAAGGTGTGGTGTATTATGAAGTACTGGAATCAGGTGAAACTATCAATAGTGATGTCTATCGATGATAACAAATACGTTTTAAGCGAGATATAGAGGAAAACCGACTAGATTAGGTGAATAGACACAACAAATTAATTTTTCAGCTCGACAATGTAAAACCGGACAAAACTGGGAAGTTCTACCCCACTCGCCGTATTCGCCAGGCATAGCTGGTTCAAATTACTGCCGTTTTCGGTCGATGCAGTCGTCTCTTTTTAAACAGCGCGTTCTCGCACAGAGATCGCAAATTGGCTTATTGATTGGATGGCATCCAACGACCAGGATTTCTTCAGAGAGGGAATCCGTAAATTGCCTGAAAGATGGGGGAAAGTTGTAGCTGAAGATGGAGCATACTTTCAATAAATAATTCTTTCATTATCTAAGCAAATGTGTTTTATTTTAATAAAAAAGGGCGGAGTCATCTAATATTAAAAGCCAATATTAATGACTAGAGCCAGCCCAACCAATACTAATGAATAGTGTGATTCATTTTCGAACATCCTGCATTTTGAAAAGTATTTCATTTACGAGAAAAATGACTAAGAACTAAAACATTCTAAATTAAATTTGCAATAATACCGGTCCAGATCAGTTTTCCAAAATTTAAGCGGAAATGGCGATATTTGACAACAACAGTATTTCAACATAAATTCGACTTTTGTATGGCGCAAATCGATTGATTGGAACTCCATATTTAAGTTTTTCACAAATTAGGAGATCCTAGTAATTTTTGGCCAAAATCAACCCTCTGGAAGTAGCTGAGTCCATAGGAGCTTTTACGTTTTATGCAAATATTTCAAAAGTATATCATTTACAAGAAAAACGAATATGAACTAAAAGATTCTAAACAACTTTTGCAATAATATCAAACATAAAAATGTTTTGTATGTTTGGCGGAAAGGTACCGGCAGTGGTAGCAACCAATAGAATCTTTTTCGTATTTTGCAAATATTTTGGAGATTTTACCGAAGATGACGAGTTTTCGAAAACATTCGTGGTAAAAGAAAATCGGATGTTAGTTACAACATATTCATTCACTCCTCCATTTTCATACTCATATTCATAATATTTTTCATTATTTCATACTCATATTCATCATATTTTTAGGTTGATAATTTAAAAATTAGTATTTTTTTATTTGACGATGAAAAACAAATTTCCAATATTTATGTAAACTACGAGTATTACGAAAATATTTTAAATCTAAATTAATTTTTTTAACTCAAATACTTAATTGAGCCCGTTTATTTCTCATCTCATATGTATATGGATGGGTAGAAAATTTGAAACGTAATATTATAAATAATAGATAATTTTCTCGCGCGATCAGATCCGATCTGACACTTCTCTATAGCAGATAAGCCTGCAGTGCCCGTTCACTAAACCACTCCTAGTTTCAGATCAAGTGTACCTCGCCTTTTAAAGAATTTCTTAACCGTATAGTAGATTGCCGTATAAACTCAACGGCCAATTTTGTGTTTCAAATTTCCACCCCTAGATTTAAGTGTATGAAGATACAAAATATCTGTCACGCCCAAACGCGTATTTTTGACTAGTTTTTTATTTGATATGCGTGACTGAAAAATGTTTCCCCTGAAAAGTGCATTGAAATACTTCCTTCGTTGAATTGTTATTGCAATTTGGGGCTTGTTTCCTTTATTTTTAGATGCATAGCATCTGGCATTGGTTTTTTTCATTTTATTTTTTCGTTGGATATAATTGCTCAACGCCGTTACTGACCCCGCTCACCGCCTTATTAAAAATTCGAAATAATTCTAAAGCCAAGAATTTCCCAATAATTGTTAAGGAATCGACATTTTTTTCTAAAAAATCGATTCTGCATGTATTTAAAATTTTCAGGATTTTGTTATAAAACAGCGTTAGATTTTTTTCTAGAGTATTTCGGCTTTCGGTATGTTGCGTTTTAATCACGGATGCACACAATGTTATTAGGATATTTGGAACTAATATAACAAATCTATATTATTCATTATGAATATTATTCTAGTTCTATAGATAGATATAGATTTTATAGAAGTATTCTAGACGAATATTTCCTGTCAATTGAATTGCCTGTCATATGTAAGTCGATTCGTATCTTCGTAACATAAAAATGAGACATTTTACCCACAGTAAATATTATAAAGTGGCTTCCTATTATTTCCTATTTTTTCGAATAATTTTAAAATCAGCCAGCTTCTAGAACTATTAAAATCAACAATTTAATTAATTTTATAAGGTTGGTAGGTCAATCATTTATTTCTTATTATTTTCAACATTGACCTTAAAATTTTTGTGTTTAGATCAGTAATTAAAAAAGGCAGCTATTTTATCCGGATCACATCAAAAATGCTTAAGATATATAAAATTTTTATAAACGAGTCCAAACAAATTGTTCTTTTGTAAACCCATTTCAAAAATGACCTACATTAAACCAAAAGCTATCTACCACACATGTCATCCACTACAAATGATATGAAATTCATTCTCTCTAAATCTTAAAACATAAACTAATACTAAATTCGTTTACTTTTACAACAACAATTTGATCGGATTTTATGTAAACGAATATGAAAGAAATTTGATCGTCTTTCGTAGTAATATTTGTGAAAAGAAAGACAAAAAATTGTTTATTATAAATGGCGGGTTTATCATTTCACCTTGTTAGCATCGGTATAATAAAAAATTATATAGCAAAGAATTAAAATGTTCAATATAGTGTCTCCCATTTCTCAATTTAATTAATTTATTTATCAATAATTTTCAATTAAAAGCATAAGGAATTATATAATTTCGCACATAAACACAACATTTTAGTACACAAGATATTTCGAAAATACGTCGCACAAACAAAATTACAAATTATCCTTAAAATTTTAATAAATCTATTAAAAGCAAAAACACACAAGATATTTTGAAAATACGTCGCACAAAATTACAAATTATCCTTACAATTTTAATAAATTTATTAAAATTAATTTAGAATTTATTCATTTAAAACTGAATTGTACAAATGGCGCGGGGTCTTTGTTTTGATGTTATGTTTTGACGTTTACTTTTGTATATATGTATGCGTAAAAATCTGACAAAATATCAAGATTTTTTAAAATTGATCTAGTCAATTTGTTGGATCAAGATTTTTGTGTGAAAAAAATTTGTAATGTCAAAAATGTTGATCTGACAGCTAAATCCGATCAAATCTTTTTGATCTGACAGTTCGAACGAATTTAGTATAAGAAAATATAAAAATAAAAATAAATACATAAATGGATTATCCAATAACATAAAAACGTAAATACTTCAATTTAATATTCTTTAGACGACGTCTTATAAAATTTCTGTGTATCGTAATATTGTGTCTCTCGCTCATTTTGATTTAATATACCTTAAAAAATATTCATCTTAATTTGAATACAGAAAAAAAGTATTTTCTTCTTATTTATTATCAGAGTTAATTTACTTTAACGTCTATTATTAATTCGAATGAATGAATTATAGTTGTGGTGGAAAAAACATAATCATAATCTAGACGCTGGTTGTATGTACTCGTAATAAACAAACGTCATTTGATTTCAAAGAGGTTATGGTTAATTTTACTTTTTAAGGGATAAAATTAGATAAAAGAGAAATCCAAATTTTATTTCATGTTTACATAACAAGACGTTTTTAAATGTGAAACACAGCTGGAGTTTTCTTGTTTCTTTTAATCCCTCCAATCCGTCACCGAAAACAATGTTATTAATAAATTGATGGCCAATATAATAATAGTATGGTAACGGGTGTTTTTTTAGGAGGTTTGTTTTTCCGATAGATGTCGTTTTATTTTATGACAGTTGTTTTGACAGCTCAAAGTGGCATTTCTACTCAGTATTGTTTGGCAAATCATTATGAATAGGTTAACTCCAGAACAACGTTTTCAAATCGTGGAAATTTATTTTCAAAATCAGTGTTCAATTAAAAATGTTTATAGAGCACTTCGTGAATTTTATGGTGCACATAATCGTCCGTCAGAGACCACCATAAAGAACGTAATTACCAAATTTCGGTCTACATTCACTCTTTTGGATGCCAAGCCACCGACAAGAATGAGAAGAGTTCGTACAGAAGAAAATATTGCTGTCGTTGAGGCCAGTGTCGAAGAAAACGACAATTTATCGATTCGTCGTCGTGCTCAGCAAATTGGACTTTGTCCATCGACTTTATGGAAAATTTTACGTAAAGATTTGGGTTTGGTGCCATACAAAATTCAATTGGTGCAAGAATTAAAGCCACACGACCATCGTTTGCGCCGTGAATTCAGTGATTGGTCGTTAAATCAATTGAACGAAGATCCATTTTTTTACCGTAAAATTCTCTTCAGTGATGAGGCGCATTTTTGGTTAAATGGATACGTCAACAAACAAAATTGTCGCATTTGGAGCAAAGATAATCCACACGCCGTTCTAGAATTACCAATGCATCCTGATAAATGTACTGTTTGGTGCGGTCTATGGGCTGGTGGGATCATCGGTCCATATTTCTTTAAAAATGAGGAAGGACGACGCGTTACCGTGAATGGAAATCGATACAGAACCATGTTAAATGAGTTTCTGTTGTCAAATCTTGAAGATATGGATATGAATGAAATGTGGTTTCAACAAGATGGTGCCACTTGCCATACAGCACGTGAAACAATCGACTTATTGAAAGAAACTTTCAACGACAACATTATTTCGAGAAATGGTCCGGTGAATTGGCCTCCGCGTTCGTGCGATTTGACGCCACTCGATTACTTTTTGTGGGGATACGTGAAGTCATTGGTTTATGTGGATAAACCTCAATCGATTGACGCTTTGGAAACCAATATTCAACGTGTCATTGCTGACATACGCCCTCAAATGCTTGAAAAAGTGCTGGAAAATTGGACCTCCAGAATGACATTTGTGAAAAATAGTCGTGGTAGCCATATGCCAGAAATTGTGTTTAAATGTTAAATGCCAAAAAATTATCTACCAAATAAAAAAAAATTTTGGTCATTTCATAATTTTATATGTGTTTTATTCAAAAAAAAAATCGGCAACCTCTTAAAAAAACACCCTTTAGATTTGTATAATTTTTATAGAATTGTTTACAATGTACGTCTGCGTAAATACGACATATTTCCGGTTCCCTCATTTCAGTTTGTTGTTTTTGTTGTTGTTGTTGTTATGACTTTAATTGAAAAGATCAATCAAACTGGATGAGATCTGAATTTTTGATCTAAATTCTTCAGTATAGATGTTGTTCGATGGAAATAATTTTTCATTTTCCTGCATACACAAGGAAACTTATTTAACATGATCATAACCAAGGTAAATTAGTTTAAAAATGAATGTGAGACACATTGCGCTTACAATCACGCGAAGGTCATATCCGTACATTTATTGCTTTGAAGTATCTATGAACATAACAAGTCAATTATAATTAAAAACGACAAGGCACGCACGAATCTATGAAGCCGAGAAAATTCTACCATTGGTAGTATACATGTTAAATGGAAATTAATGAATATGAGATACACAACTGAATAAATAAAATGTGTTTTTTAATTACAGACATTCATTTACACTTTACCATAAAAAACGAAATACGTTTCAGATCCACTAATGAATGAATAAATACGAGTAAGAAGCTAAAATCTAATTCAAAGGTTTTGTCCAATTTACAGTATTATTTTTATTTATTTTTACCATAATAAATTCGAGTAAGACAATGAACTTGAGACACTTACTATACACACATTTATCATCGTTTTACTACCAACTGTTTATAGAAATAGTATAGTACACTATCAAAATTCATATTCTTATAAGTATGTATGTATGTAGTATCAAATGGAAAATGAAGATGCGTATGAAGAAAAAGAATACAAAAAACTTTTTTATTGTTGTTTTTTTTGAAGAAATTATCAAGAAAATACGTGACCGGCAAATTGAATTTAATTTAAAAGTAATTCCGGTGTATTATTATACCCTCGTCGCTCATATATAGAACCGAAATGATTTGTAACCGGATTCTTAAATTCCCCGTCTAATCCAAACTGTATATGATGTGTAATCTTGAATATTTTGTTTTGTAAATTTGTATGCGTCAAGAATATAAACAAAAGTGACCAGATTTTAGATGTGAAAGCGTTGGTATAATTATGTTTTCTTGGAGATCGGAACTATTGTATATTAAATATTTTAGACTGTCTTAAAATTAAGGTTTGGGAATATCGATAACCTCTCGGGTTGAAGTCCTTTAAAGCTGAAGAAATTTTTGTGTTACGTGAAATTCAAAATCATTTATCGAAATGATGATTCAGTACATCTAAAATAAATCATGTGGTGGAATCTCACAAATATCTCTTAATCGACGACGTTATGCACAATGTATTCCGCTCGTTGGACAGAGGAACTAATTATGCAAATTTGCGCAGTAATACATACATTTTTCATTTTTTTAAATACCTGCCGTCGGATCGTTTTAATTTATTTGCTGCGCTTTATGAACTGTTCTCATGAATGACGGTCGGAAATACAATTTATAGGATTATTAAAACTAAAATTCATTAATTAAAAATAAGGGTTTATTGTTTCACACACCGACGACACATTAATGCGTACAATTGAGTTACAAATTTAGTAAGAAGGTTTAAGAAAATTAACAGTCAATCCCTGTTGGCAAGAGTCGCACTCCCAACAAATTATCATTTCGTTGCAGTGGCGTTTTGGCTGAACGATTTGTTGAATTAATCACTTTGAAGTATTATTTAGCTCAAACAATACCAAAAAATGTTTGCCAATAACGTGCTGCTTGGTTTCGTCACTTCTGTCTTATGAGACGGCGATATATTTTAATAACTTATATAAAATTTCATTAATTCGAAATCAAAATAAACTACCACATCTCTTTTTAAGCTTACTATGATGTAAAAAAACCTGGTTATCACCCAATAATTCAAACTAAAGGCCCTCAACACAAATAAAATGAGGTAAAATAGAACAAAAAAATTAATGATTAACTGCAAAAGTATGTAACTACAAACTCTAGAGAATTTTTTTTAATGGTTACAAAATCAAAAGTATGACGATTGTTTTGTATAGAACCGAATCGGTGGATCCTTTGACAGAGAAAATGGAAGGATGAATATGTTGTGGCCAACAGCCGACCTTCTTTTACCACGAATGTATACAAAGATCTCGAATGCACCACACTTGATTTCTAAAGCGAGAAAATAAACTTACCAAACTTTTGGCAAAACTGGATTGAATAATCAAAAAACATTATCCCTGTTTAAATTTCATAAAACCAACAAACTTTTCAACATCATTGCAAAAAATGAAAACTCATTGAAACTGCCACTTTCGGTAACATGATTTCTACCAAATTTCGCCAGGATTCCAATTAATCTAAAAAGTTCAAGTTCGAAGTTTTATTCCGAATAATCAATCCGCCTGAACTATGAAGAGAAGCCGAATGAACTAATTGTGTTTCAAATTTAATTTACAATCTTCTTTTTTCGATTGTTGTTTTGTAAATGCTATATAATTTTCAAAATATTTGCAAAAAACCGGACCGAAGTCGGCCAAAATTCACTGGGATTGCCCATTTTGTGGAACAACTTAAGTATGAAATTTCATTCCGATCAATCAATCCGTATAGGCTGTACAGGAACCGAATTTTTGCTGCAAAACAGTTGTTTGACTGGTCTGGGCCGATATTATAGCAACATTTATTTAGAATCTTAGTTAATATTTAGTTCTTAATCGTTTTTCTTGTAAGTGATAGAAAAAGTGCAAAACACGAAAAAACTTCTATGAAGGCTGCCACTCCCGGTGGACCGATTTCAGTCAAAAATGGTGTTGTGTATTGGTAAATGCTACCTCATCCTACGATAGACAATTCCGGCGTTTACTGTGTTCAACCGGATCGTGTGTAGGCGTCAATTTGTGCTCGCTGCATTAATCCAATCAAGTTTTCTTCTAGCAAAACAATCCCTGACCTCAGGCCTCAAACCAAATGCTCCCAAATTCCGATCAGCGGACTGGGATGTACATAAGTAATCGCCTTCTACCTCCGGCATGCGGTGATACCAACTTCAGTTAAAATAATGACGTTCAGCTCGCTGCTACGGACTTAATAAAGTATTTTTTAAGAAATGTATTAACATTTACGAGACAACCTTATTACATATGAGTGGTAAAGGAAAGTAGGGTGTTGACCCAACAAAATACAGGGTGGCTGAGACCAAGTGTTACCAAATGAAAACGCTCTAATTTTTTTAATTTTGATTATTTTTTATTGAAATTTCGTGGAATATGTTGAAAACATATTACATTTTATGAAAAACATGTTACTGCTCGATATGACCTCCTTTGGCTCTGATTATTTGATTCAGTCTTCCATAGAAAGCATTGCATGCTGACCGAACGTGAGCTTGCGGAATTTTATTCCATTCTCGAACAAGAGCTGACTTCAATGCATCGACACTTTGGTATTTTTTAGTGGATACCTTACTCTCCAAAATGGACCATATGGAGAAATCCATGGGATTCAAGTCTGGTGAATATGGTGGCCATTCTTTCGACGAAATCAGCCGCGGAACGCAATTTTGTAAAAATTGCTGTATCACTCGAGCTTTGTGTGACGGTGCCGAGTCCTGATGGAATGTCCAACGGTTCGTACCAAAGTGTTTACGTGCCCAAGGTAGCAAAGCATCGTTTAGGATCTTTTGGCAGTACACCTCTTGGTTTACCTTGACTCCATGTTCGATGAAAACCAGAGGAGTGCGTCCATCTGCAGTCACTGCAGCCCAAACCATAACATAAGCTGGTGATTGCTTGCGCATGGCAACTCTTGTGTCCAAATTATAGTTGGGCTTGTGCTCTAACCAAACACGATCATTTTGTTTATTCACATACTGTTGAATGGTGAAAATTTTCTCATCAGAAAAGACAATTTTTGGAATCTCATCACGTTCGGCCAAGGCCTTCAATGCTCGTGTTCTTTCAAGCCTAACTTTTTTTTGTGCCTCCGTAAGATCTTGAACTTTTTGTATCTTATAGGGCTTCAAGTGTAGTTCATTCGTCAATATGGTTTGAATGCTGTATCATGAAACATGTAGACGTGCGGCTAATTGATTGGCACTTTGACGAGGATTTCGTTGGATTCGTTTCTTCACATTTCCTATCATTTCTTTTGATGTTGCTGTCTTTTTAGAACCCCTCTGTTGCGTTTAGCGATGCTAGCAGTTTCGTTGTATCGAGTTATGGTTCGATACACAAACATTTTATTCACATTCAAATGCTGGAGCTGACGAACTATTGCTGTTTGTGAATTTCCACCCAAATACAGTGCAATTACACTATTACGTTTGAATTCCAGTACGATTTTTTTATGAAGATATTAATTTAGAACAATTATTTGTTGACCACATGTAAACAACTAACCAAACTTCAATCTGTCAAAAAATTGACGCGCGAAAATGACAACTACATAAATGACAGCAGAGTGAAGTCAGTAACATTTGGTCTCAGCCACCCTGTATGTACTGCTCAGCAGGAAGGTCCGTATGTGAGAAATCATATTTGCCAATGTTACAATTAATTGTATGTGATATATTTGAATCGTATGTGGTATAAGACATGTTTCGAGTTAAATTTAGGTTTATTTTATAAAAAAAATCCTACACACTATTGTATTCTATATGGCTGAACTTTGCATTTGTTGTCGACTATAAAATAAATTAAAAAGTTTTTGTTATGTGAAAATATTCCTAATAAAACATAATCACAAAATGGTTAGTTATCAGTTCCTATAACAAAAAATAATCAACAAAGCAACAAAGAGTAAACATTGTGATAGTGCGAGAAACGTCGGAGCTTCCCATACATATTTCGCTTAGGATATTATCATGATAAAAGAAATGTAAATGGCATGTCTCACGTTAGTCTACTGATCTACTATCTAATGACTGCCATTTGTAAAACTAGTGACTTGTCGTAAATTAGTCACTTAGTAAACATACTATTTACAACGGACAAGCATTTTATACTTTATTTCTTGTTTACATTTATATAAAACGTAAGAAATAGTAACTTATGTTTTTCATAAGAAATGGTTTACCCGGTTGGTGATAGATTTCCAATTGGGAAGTTGCTTAATTGAAACAAAAACTCGTTATTCTCATTCCTGAGCCCAAACAAAATGAAACCGGTGTTAATCTGGAAACATCAAACTTAAGTAACGAAAGCGGTAACAGAGCGATATGATTTATAACATTTCTAGTAAGAAATCATAAAAACTGACAAAAATTGATTTTCTGTCGCCGGATTTTCATTTAGTGCATATTCTATAGCTGTTTATTGAACGTTTTCCATTGGGGCTCCTCCGTTTTTACTTTGGTCAGAACATATGTTCCAATGAAACAGCTGAATATTCTTATATGGCAAGATTATTCATCCCTTGCCGTGTTTAAACAGACAACAATTTTTATTAGATAAAATCTCTATTCAATTGAAGTGATTTATAATTTTCTTAAATTATATTTTCTGTGTTGAAGTATAGAGTATGCTAAACGAAACGAAATATTCAGTGCTATTGATTTCAGTTCCTCTGTTTTGTGCCGAGTTACACTGCTGCACTACCATTCTTTTATCTTTCTGTTATGAAATATACTACTCAAAACAAAATAAAAAACTCTTACTACTAGGGTGTTTACTTTCGTTGTAGATCAATTTTACCTAAAATAATCTTTTGTTTTTTTGTCTATCTAAAACCCGCTGTAAAACGCAATAGACCTTCCCGTAAAACAATAGCAAAAATAAAGTGAAAAATGCTCCCATTCGTAAATTGAATTTTAGTGTAAAGTAAAATAAATTGGGTTATTTCTATCTCTCTCTATGGGAGTATTCCATTGTTCGGTACGTAACGTTTGGTTATGTTTTCGTGAGACGGAACCATATGAAAGAACACCTGGACCGGGCAGAAAAGCATCACAACTTCAAATGACGACCGACGCATAGCCCTGGCTTCGAGACAGAAAAATGACAGCCAAATCGATTCAGAATGAATTCCTTGCGCTATTGAACCGGCCGATATCAGATCAAACTATTCGCAATTGCCTTAAAAAAAGCGGGGATTAGGTCAAGAAAAGCAACCATACACCCATAAACATCGTGCAGCAAGACTGACATTTTGTCAAGAACATAGGAGTTGGCAGTTGCGACTTTGGCGGGCCGTACTTGTTTGAGTACCAGTGATAGACGGAATCAGGCCTATAGGCGCATTGGAAAGCGATATATTGACTGCTATATTCAAGAAACCGATCGTTTCAGTAGAGGTTCTATAATGGTTTGGGGTGGCATGAGTTTGGGGGGAAAGACAAAGCTCGTAGTCATTGACGGAGGATCGATTACGGATGAAAGGTATGTGAGTTCAATTCTCAGACCTCACGTCGAGGTCTATGCGGATATGTATGGTCCAGACTTTATCTTAATGCAGGATAATGCTAGACATCATAATGCTATCGTTTTCAAAAAGTTCATTAGAGATGAAAATATTGTGGCAATGAACTGGCGAGCGAATAGCCCAGACCTAAATCCCAGCGAGCAAGTGTGGGATATTCTAAAAAGACGAATTCGTGCGATGGTAAACCCTCCATTAACCATACGACTGCGCTGGTTACTGCTGTTAAGCTTGAATGGTGTAAAATAACCCAAGAAATCAGCAAAAGGCTGATGAGGAGCTTGAACCAACGATATTTCGAGTGTATTAGGGCCAGAGGAGGTCATACAAGATATTGAATTCGGTTCTATTGTACTTGTACAGAAAATTAGAATTAAAATTTTTAAAAATAATATTTGTTTCCACTTTATTTTTTCTATTGTTTTGTGGGAAGTTCTACTGCGTTTTAAAGTTATGAAATACGAATCTGGTTTTAGGTACACAAAAAAACAAAAGATTAATGAAAAATATGGTATCATTAGTTGATCTACAACGAAAGTTAACACCCTAGTAGCAAGTGTTTCTTATTTTGTTTTGAGTAGTTTCAATTTCGTTTTTTGTCGATATTGCAAAAATTACATTCGTCGCGGATTAGTCCTTTCATGAGAGTGGGTTTTCTATTGTTTAAGAAAAAATTTGATATGTTGCGGATTTACTATAATTGGAAGTAGTTTTGACCTTCTGATGATTTCCCAATTATTTTAAAGATCAATAATTGCAACAAAACCTTCATTGTAAATTTTCCTTATAACATCAATATTGAAACCGTAGTTTGTATATTTCTTTGAATTGAATTAAATTGTAAATTTAAAATACATATTTCTTTAAAACTAAATATAATAATTAATACCAAATGTCAAACAAATACTATTCGTCGTCATGCAAAACAAAAGATTGCCAGTTGGCATGTTCATTTTTTATATGTTAGGCAATCCTAGGTGATATTTGATATTGGTATTCTCCAAGGTTGTCTTTAGTCGGAACTGGTGTGTAACTCTTCGTTTGTTTAGAATTCTGACAGTCTACCTTACTTTTACCAATAGTTTATATAACCATTAAATAAGCTCAACGGTGCAATAACTATGATATTGTGCAAATTGGGCAAGAAACAAAGTATTCTATTTTCATTGCCATCTAGCAGTGGTAATTGCTAAATTAGTTATAAAGGTCACTATATATCGTTAAATACCTTTAATCCAACATTCATAAGTACGCGTATTAAAGAATTATTGAATTAAGACGCTGTCACTATATAAAATCTCGGTCATAAATTGCACCCTTATAAGCTTTTCATAATATTTTTTAATTATGTTTTGAAAACAAAGCCTTTTATTTTCACATGGTACCATAAAATGGCTATCTGAAAATAAAATCAACATAAATGCAGGACATAAAAGATAGAAAAATGATTCATAATTTTAACTATGTCTGTATTTACTCATAAAATGTGTGTATATATAACAGTTATGCTATTATTAGAAAATTTTATCTTCAAATATTCAAATTATAAACATAGCATAGTATTATGTAGACCATTCAGCTTGATAAAGTAACAAAAAAGTAGAAATTTAAAAAATTAAATTATTAATGAAAATGGGATGAAAATTAAGAGACAAAAAATTTTATTCACAAAAAATAAAATAAAATTGGAACTGTTATAGTTCTATATGTACATATATCGTAAAATATTCCTGTGAAAATAGTTGGTTCGTAAAAAATTGTTGAGCATTTTAATCGGCAACATCGAGTTAATAATTCTGTGAATGATGATGGCTCAACTATTTTTATGCAGTTTTATTCTCGTTTAAAAAGGGTTTTTTTCCTATTCAGTAAATCGATTTTATTCAGTGCAAATCGCGATTGTTGCAAATTACATTTAATAATAACACTTGATTTTGTATGGTACTACATTAGCTGTTACATTTAAAATGAAATTTAATTGACAGGTGAAAATGTATAAGCGGATCGTAGAAATGCTTAATTGTCGTTATTTGGAGTGGAGTGTAAAATAAGATCGGTAATTTATTTTTGTAGGCCTTCTGTCTAACTATAAAAATTTAATAGTACCTAGTTTAATAGTTTAAATTTATATTATAAAGGAACAAAAAGTTATACCGCTAATCGGTAAGGTTTTTAGAATATTAAAATTGTTGTATTGTATCACGGACTTATTATAACTTCTTGAAAATAATACAAAAATAGTAGTGTCGATTTAATTTGGTTTAATTTGGAAGAAATTAAGAATTGAGAATTATTGACTTAAGAATGTGTGTGGCAAACTCAAATTAAGAGTAGGACTGTGCTTAGAATCAAAGCGAATCTTATCGTCCATCTGGTTCAACTGATCACACATCTTTACATCTTTGTTTGTTGAAATAATACGGCTAACAGTCCGAAAACTCATAAACTTTTTAATTTAAGTTTTCCCGAACAATTGAAATTTAAATCAAATTTAAATAAATACTCTGAACCCGAAAGCTGTAAAAATAAAATTGCAATCAAGCAATTTTAACACGACAAGCCTCCCAATAAAATCAATTAAAAATAAACATAATAATACAAAGTTAGATGATCCCCATGATTAATCAATACCCCATCATTAATTGCGGAACTAACAGAGGATCATAGGCATAAGTAAAAATTCTTAACTCCGTAAGATTAATTATTTAAATTTGTTTGCCGCTGATTCACGCTGAAACGGAAGAAGAGGAATTACAAAGGCAAAGAAAAAGGAAATTAGCAAATCTGAAAATAAATTGATTTCCAACTACAAACCTTAAATAATCACAATAAGTTTCCAACTATCGTTTCAATATTTTCTTATTTTCTATATTTCAAATTTAATTTAGGAGTAAATTAAATAACTTCCTAAAACAAAACTAATCCTGAATCAAATAGTTTTGTTAGAAATAAATAAATACCATATAATAATCAATCAATCATGCGAATTAATTTCATTATGAATTCCTCCAATATAATTAAAAAAGTAAAATATGGTATTAAAGCAACTGAAAATTACTAAATTCCGCAAAATACATGTGTCACTTTCTTCATATACTGCACTATTATTCCCCATGAAGTAAATTTTCTAAAACTATAGGTTCCGTAAAAATAATCAATTAGTACATCGTAAACCATTTTATTTAATGATATCACTGCATACAGCGTTCCGCCGGAGATACAGATGTCGACAATTCGTTGTGAGCCTGTTGCCATTCCAAATAGTGGATTATAGGGTTTTAACTTCCAAATGTTAGCTTATTGGGTACCAACTCCGTTTTTACGTTTGTTACATTGAATACTTTTTATGTTTAATATTCTTCCCATTTACGTATTATTTTATTTTATTTTAGTGTTCATTTTGCTCTTCCATCTTGAATGTCCTTCTTTTATTTTAGAATAAATTTTATATAATTTTGACGTCTGATTATATTCAAACACAAGGAAATTAAACAAATACAGAAGTGTGTTATGAGCTCGAAATCATACATTTGCGGTTCAGTTTCATTGACTCTTGTTTTCTAATCTCTTGCAAACACAAAATATTGAGACTTTATAATAAGGGGAAAGAAATAGTTTATTCCACTCCTGTTCAAAACAAGAAACCCGTCTTGGGATTTAATAATGATAATATTTCTGGTTCAACTTTTAATGCTTCTTAAAGAATTCGTCTCATTTAGTCGAAAAGAATAATTTCAATTTAGGAAAACGTCGAATATTTTTATTTTGTTGAAAATTTAACATCCGAAAATAAAACATTTTTTGATCGCAAAATCAAATATCGAATTTATTGTTAATCGAATGGAAAGTAGTTTATGAATTACCAATGATAAGCGGCTTTGAAGAAGTTATTTATTTTAGTAGGACAATTTGAAATAGAGGTTTGTTAAGGATAATTAAACATTTAATGTGTTAACGACGTTGATTTTTATTCAAATATTAAAACAAGTTCATTTATTATTTTAAAAAATAAATGAACGATTTGAGGGAGGGCGCAATCATTTTCTAAAAGCCTAAGTATACAACGGATTTTTAAAGCATTTTATAACTGAATTTCTACATCTTAGCCGAAATTTGACGAACAAAATCGAGGTTTCCTTTTTCGTCTATTTATTTTTAATTTTATCTCTTTGGACTTCTTATCTGTCTATATTTTCTTTTCAATAATCTCGCAAACGGCCATTGAACCCATAGGGAAAACAAGTTTATCGCCTACACTCACACCGCCGACTGCCACATCACCGACACCATACCGTCGACAACCGATATCCACAGTGCCGACAAACATGTCGCTGATAACAACATTGATATATTTAACTATCTAATTGTTTTATTATCAGTGTTAATATAATCAGAGTAATAAAATGATGATCGTAGTTTAATTTTGAACATTTATTTAAAAATTCAAAATTTGTCGCCATTGTGGTTGTCGGCAATGTTATCGGCGATGTGATTGTTGGCGTTGTGGGTGTTGTCAATACGAATGTCGACGTTTTACCATCGTATAAATTTTTCCGTTCGTCTGCATGTCTTTCTGTAAGGAGATATCTCGAGAATGATTTGTGCGATTTAAATTTTTGATTTTTAGTTCTGAGAATTGAAAAGCTTTTGGAACCGGTACGTCAGAGAGGATAGGATATTTGTTATAGAAATCACCCTAAAATCTACTCAACATCATGATATGACTTTACAGTTTATTTACGTTATATACATTAGTTTAAGAATCCACCATTTTAGCGCTGGTAGCAAATTATTAATTTATTATTGAATATTACCGTGTTCTAAATTATATCATTAAAAAGGTCTTGTAGAATATTAAAATTTCACTGAAGCATCTTAGAACTGACAATTGCCGCTATGGCGATGGAGCCAGATACATTTTATTTTACTTAGATTAGGTATTGCATATCATTAAATATTTCCCGTTTATACCATTCCTCAAAAACGTCATAAAAACAAATTTTTACAAATGCAATGTTTGATGGATGATCAGCATATTTTTCTGATTCGTTTTGTTTTGTTTGGGTGCAAATTTACGATTTTCGCATTTTTCATTAGATCATTTTACTGATTCTTTGATTCCACTTCGACCGTCGCTCACCTCTTCATCAGGTGGATTTTTTTTATTAGCATTTTAATCATTTTGGTGTACAACAAGAACTATTAAAAACTATTTGCAGGTTATATGAATAGCAAATTCGAATTATTGTGCAAGTGTCGTCTGTCATGTGTGCAATGTTGGCGAAACACACAGGAGCCGAGTGGCAAAAGGTGCCAAAACATTTAATATTTAAAACTACTATTTCAAAAGCCTAACTGAGATTTTATCCTTTTCACAAAGAATCGAAAATAAATCTGAATTTACATTTTTAAAGATCTCAAGTTGAATAATCTTTTTCGTGTTAATCCCGCCAGAAATCCGATAATTTTTTTATTTTTTCGAGTATATTTATGCATTTTTATGCGTCCGGAATTATCACGTCAGAAATGCTATAGATCTGTTTAAAAGTTGTAGCATTTATATGTTTTAATTTAGTTTGGTTGTTCGAAATTGTGCTTGCGTTTAGGTGCATTATGTACGGAATCTGTTGAAATGTTCTTTCCAATTCTTTGATTTGCTCCGACGTGAGCTTGTTTTCGTAAACATTTCCTGGTGATGAGAATGAGATAAATCTATTTATTCGTTGTTTGTGAGTAACGTGAATCAAGCGAATGAATCAAGTCAGTATGAGAATCTGAACGTATGTATTCGGTTTCTATCAAACTATTAGGAATCGAACAATGAATAAATGATTCTGCGGAAAATAAAAGGGAAACGTTATACAGAGGTATCCGCAAGGGGGCATGTAAAGGGTGTTTTGTTTAGAGGTTCACAATTTTAAATTAAAATATAATAAAGAAAAACATTTTGAATATCGGTGAAACCAGCTATATTGGATATATAATTGTATACCATTAATGCTTGAATATGATTTCGGCCATGTGGCCGCCGTGGTTGGCGCGTACATGGTGGCGTAATCTGGAGGTCAAATTTTCGTTCACTCTTCGCAGCAATTGTGGGCGTATCTCGCTAACAATTCACCGAATGTTGTGTTCCAAGTGTTCAATCGTCTCTGGTTTATCGGCGTAGACAAGTGACTTAACATATCCACAAAGAAAATAATCTAATCGAATTGGATCACACGATATCGGTGGCCAATTAACAGAACGATTACGTGAAATTAGTCTTTCATCAAATCTTTGAGTAAATTAATTGTATCCCGCACTTTGTGGCATGTGGCACCGTCCTCTTGACCAACATATCAGCAAGATTTATGCCAGCCAATTGAGGTACAAAAAGGTAAATCATGTCTATACCGTTCACCGTTGGCTGTAACATTCCGCCCATCATCGTTTTTGAAGACATATAGGCCAATGATTTCGCCATCCCATAAAGCTTACCAAACAACAATTTTCTTTGGGTGTAATGGTGGTTCGACAAAGGCTTGTGGATTATCTTCACTCCAAATCCGACAATTATGTTTATTAACGTACCCATTCAAACAAAAGTGAGCTTCATCACTGAACAAAATTTTGTTTGGAAAATCAACATCAATATCAATTTGTGCTTCAGCCCATTGGCCGAATTGGTAGCGTGTACGATGGTCGGATGGCTTTAATTCCTGCACAAGTTGAATTTTGTAAGCACGTAAACCAAGATCCTTAGATAAAATCTTCCATAATGCGGATGAACACATCTCCAGTTGCTGAGAACCACGTCGAAATGATTGATTTGGATCTTCCTCAATACTACGCTGTACAGCGTCTATCGCTTCTTCGGTACGCACTGTTTGACGTCTTACTGGATGCGTATTATCATTTAGAGTATACGTGGTGCGAAAACGATCCATAGTTAACCGAATGATAGACGTATTGCACCATGAGTTTGGCGAACAGGACCATTATTTGGATAAAAAAGTCAACAATTTGCAAGCGTTGCTCTAGCGTGAGTTTATTCATTATGAAATGACAAATTAAACTAATGGCAAAGCAAATGTCAGCTGTCAAATCGGTTGTCAAACAAAACAGTGTTGCTAACTTAAAGATGTGAACTTCTATAAAAACATCCGTTATATGTTTTCAACGTTCGGAACAATGAAGTATTTTGTATTAGGATTAATTCATCAGATTATTTCCATATCTTTGCAATTTTTTTAAATTATAAATTAAAATCAACAAACCAAATATCTCTTGTTATATAATGTTTTCCGCGTTGCCATTTCCAGTTGGATTTATTTTTCTTTTTTTATATGACTAAGAATAAGTAAATGCGCTAGTTACATAGTACGCGACAAGTCTGTTATAAATTAGAAGAGTGAATGGATATTAATAGCTAGCTGGATGAAACTAGTGCACTTAGATGCCTCATTCCTTTAAACATTTTTATATATGACGTCATTTTATTTCGACGGTTCCAATCTTTGACTATAAGTGGCGGTATAATCAAATGAATGATATGGTTTTTATATAATATTTTTTAGTGAAACGTTAATCGCAGTTAAAAAACAAAAAAAGTACAATAATATCATTTAAAAATTATATTACAGGTTATTGGTAAGAATTAATTTCTTATTTTATTAATAAATTATGCATTCAATATTTCGTTAAATCTGTAAATCTCGTAGTTTTTACGAAGATTACTGACACCTACAGTTCGGAAAATAAACAGTGGACATACATTTAATCACGTATCAAGTAGTACACTGCCTAATAATTTTGATTACAAAAGATAGTTTTAATCATGAAGAGTTTTAAAAAAAATTAAAAAATTAAATTTTAAAAATAATATCTGTTAGATGCCTGTCATCAGCCTCTTTGCAAGTTACTGCTCTTTGCTGTACCTGGTCCATAACTGAAGCCAAAACTGGTTGATCAGTCGCAATAATTTCATTTATTATGTTGTCTTTTAGTTGTTGCAGTCCTTGCGGTTTATTTGCGTATACACGATCTTTCAAATATTCCCACAAAAAGAAATCTGGTGGTGTTAAGTCGGGTGATCGTGATGGCCAATTAATATCTCCAAATCGTGAAACGATACGGTTACCAAAAACCGTTCGCAGTAAATTCATTGTTTCCCTTGCAGTATGGGACGTAGCTCCGTCTTGTTGAAACCACATTTGTTGACTATAATCAAGTTCAGGAAACAAAAAATTTTCTTGGAAAAAGTACGGGCCGTAGATCTTGTCTGCTGATATTCCGCACCAAACTGTGACTCTAAGTGGATGCAACGGACGCTGTTGAATCACTCGTGGGTTTTTAGTGCTAAGATTCTAAAATTTTGCTTATTAACATAACCAATTAAATGGAAATGTGCTTCATCGGTCATTATAATTCTTTTCATAAAATCAGGATCATCCGTTAATAATTCGGTCGATTTGGCACACAATCTTAAGCGGATTGCATAGTCTTGCGGCAAAATTTCATGTACCATTTGTATCTTGTACGGAAACAGCAATACATTGCAGTGAAGTTCTGGCAATTGAAGCTGAGTGGCACGTTTATGAGTCGATGTTTCAGAGTCCTCATTTACGCTCTCCCGAACTCGTTCGATATTATTTTGGCTTTGTGCTTCAAGTGGTCTTCCACTCCGAAATAAGTCACTAACAGATCCCGAAGACTGAAAACGAGCGACTAGATTTCGTGATGGTGCATTTCTGGTGGTAAAAAAATTTCGAAATTTTCTTTGGGTTTGAATTATTCAATTTTGACTATCAAAATAAAACTCAATAATTTTTGATCGTTCCTCAATCGTATGCTAGGCCACTGAATCTCCCAAACGTTATTTCTAATACTGTAAAATAAAAAGAGAAAAAACTACAAAATTAAAAATTATATCAAAAATACAATATTCAATGACTTATGGCCCGCCCTGTATATGCTGTCGGGGGCCCCCGACGTCGAAGTAGACTAGTCTCCACTTAGATAGACAGAGAACCAATTATGGCGATAATGAACCCGTGAATATAATGTGTAAGAGCTTCACTAAAATCAACTATTTGTTTACCATAATTTTTGTTTAACTGCAGATTATTTTAAAATTAGATTAAAGCCATTATATACCCCCAGTGATTTTATTAGTGCTACTTACTTGTTACTTTACTTTTATATTTTTAATTTTCAAACCCAAAGCGGATTTATTTTATTTTGTATTATACATTAATATTTTTCAAGTTAAATTTGTTGACTTAATGTTAACTGTTGTAAGCTAATAAAGAAAGAAAATTGCAATTTTTGAAAAATTGTTTATGTGTGATTTCTCTAGCCGATGAGGAATAAGGCACATTCATGAAGCTTCGTCAATATGATCAGTAAATCCAGTTCAAATGCTTTCAATAATCAAAGGTTGGATTTTCATAAATCCCGGTTAACCGGAGGTAAAAGCACAAATATAACCCATTTGATAAAGTTAAATAATGTTTCGAGGGGTTTAAATAAGTTCGGTAAATTTATATGAAATTCCCTATATTTTAATTTTGTTTTTTATTCCTCTGTTTATTCAACCGACAAAAAAATTCATGCAAATCAATTGTTTCATTTATTTTCTGTGAATGATTTAATGAAAGAGCGTTTTGAACATTTAAAACATAGAAAATATTGAACTTCGTGCTGTTTGAATTTCGTATCGGTAGAATAAATAGCGGAATAAAAAATAAAATTAAAAATTTCTAGTACCGTTATGTCATTAAAATTTACAGAACTTATCGAACCCCCTCGTGAACCCAAAGTTTAATATTCCTGTGTATCTCTTGAAGCGAGAAGGTTATTAAATTCTTACAATTACACCTTCAACCCAATTATTATGTTGAAGGCAATGCTAAGGTAGTCACCCGAGGTCTGCATTGAGGCCTTATGGGGAACTAAAAAGTATATAACACAACCCCTCTAGATACACGGCGCTGACAATCTAGGTGTTGTAATTTATTTGTTTTATTTAATTGTACAATCAATCGTATCTACAACTACGACCTCCTATCGGCGTGCAAAACTCATGGGCCGACCCATCTTCCATGTCCAGTACTATAGGCTGGTATGGAGCTATGCAATGTGCAGATGGTAACTTAAATCGGTCCTATAGCCGTACGTCTTCGAGTTGGCAGTAATTGCGTAAAGTAAGACGGGAAAAACTAACTGCGAAAGAGCACTCCTGCTTCGGCCCTAGAAAAGATTGCATGGATTTATTAAAAAAAAAACGTATTCTGTCCAAGTATCTTGGACTGCAGTATTTATTGAAATAATAAAAAATTGGTTTTATTTTGGTCGTAACAAAAGTTATTGTCAGTTAACTTTCAATAAAATAGACATTACGCCTTTTATATTTTACAAACACACAAATAAAACAAAATGTATGTACTTGTGATCCACAGTAAACATAAGACGACCATTCCATGCCACCGTAATAGTTTAATTTCTCAATCGATGCTCATAATCCGTATATAATCTTTAATGAATATGGAATACCACATATTCACACATTTTCCTTATCGTCTAAATTAAATTGACAATATACTCAAGATAGTGATATCATTAGTAGTAGAAAATTTTCATTATCAAATATTTTTTGAAACGAAAAACATTTACCTGGAAATTAAATGGTCAATTAATTTACGCGCTTCAAATTTATCACACTATATAAAATGTGCGTACTATATAAGGTAACGTAAATGTGTGTACATGGAACATTTAACACATATACGTCCAAGTTATGCCACCCGCGATTAGATAACAATGGTCCAATCACAATATTTATTATCAAAAAAAATTGTAACGCACTGAAATAATAACAGATAATTTATCAATATTGCATTCATTTTCTCGGAAAATGTAAATATTGCTTATTACAGCCTTCTTGCGAAGCACATTTTTATTGATTGATTATATTATCTTAATAAATTTGATATACGCGCAAAGAAAATTTCATAAAATTAATTCACTTGTCAAAAAAATATAACACGCAAAAAATCTTGTATCCTTTAATGAAACCGATTTTTGAATGTGCAAGAAATATAAAGGATTTTATGGGTTACCATAACAACAATCTCAAGAGAACAAAGTTAAAAAACAATAACAGTTCAGAAGAATTTTCTGCTTGCTTTTACAGGTTTTCAATTTTATTTGTTTTCGTACGCTCAATTTTATTATATTGATTAAGTAAATATGTAAGTAAAAGTTTATAAGACAATAACGAAACACCGATAGCAACATTTGATATCAAAAAATCGTAAAAATGAATTTAGAAAAATGCGACAGTGGAGAAAATTGAAAAGTTGGCTAAAATCCCACATAATCGCATTTGTATCTATATAGACAAGCGAGATTCGACCCATAAACAGTGTATTGAACGCGTTTTCTGTTCGAAATGGATTTATCCATTGCGATGATTTGTAAAAATAATTTTGCTACCGCGCCATTTTGTTTTTGTATATATATACTTTTTATACAATGTTTTCTTCCATAATAGACTTCTTCCCACACAATTATCACGCCATATTGATCAAACAAGCCAATTTTCTAAAGAAAATACATTAACTTCTCAAAATTATCTGCAATTTTCCATTTAGAAAAGAAAAATACATTTAAAATTATTTTCGACATACATTTTCAATTTTTTCTCATATTATTCCTCAAAACTTGCATAGAACATCTTTAAGTACATATTTTTATATACCAACAAACTAACCATCCCACCAAATAGCGTAGGCAAACAGCGATGATTACTCCCGAGTTGGTTGTAAAATAAAAAGGGTATTAGAACTATTAAAAATAATATTTTAAAAAGTAATTATACTTTTCTTTTCTTAAAGAAATTTAATTTAAAATTTTTCAAATTTGGGTTAAGCTTAAGAGGACGAACAGAAAATACTGGAAAATTATTATTTAAAATAGTTTTGCAATTAATAAAAACAGATTTAATATGCAATAAACTTTTCGATTGCGACAAAATGTCGATGCAAATTATATTTTTTGAAGTTTTCTATGGTTATCGGAAGAGTGTAGCAGGTGGCTCATGGTTGAAGCTGTATTTACAACATTAATATATTTTGAAAGAAATTGGTTCGTGCATGTTCGTCGGCTGTATTTTCATATAAAATTAGCGAGTTTTTCTCAAAATATTATGTTAATCAAAAATGACTAGTTTTTTCGCTTCAAGTGCGTGCCAAAAGTACGCTTTTTCAAGGATTATCCGTAAGAAAGAACTGAGTATGAAATTCATATTAGAGATTAACAAGATGGTTTGAATCTACCCACCTAAACTTAAATTAAACATGTTACTGAATAAGATGGTGTGAAAGTTCGCACCATTTAACTAATTTGTTTCTAAAGCAACTTTTACTTGAAAAATGGGAGGGAGTAATTCTTTACTATGAAACGTTTGTCGACGGGCTGCAAGGTTCAAGTTTATTCAGCGAAGAATCATTATGGTAAAATTAAAATGTATTAGGTAACAGAATCCATTTTGCTTCATATAAACCGAGGTCTATTCTGATCGGTTATGAAATGTCTTAACGTGCTACATTCTAGAACCCCACCTGGATCTCACATCGCACAAGGTCAACTTCGGTTAAAATTCGAGAAATCAAATTGGCCGATCAAATTTGCAATTTCGAGAATCCTAAAAAAATCATAAACCAAACACATTCTCAAACCAAGATAGTAATAAATAACACAACAACAAAAATTGGAAAACTATGAAAAGAAAGTCAGGACGACCCCAGCTTACCAGAAAATCCAATTTTGTTCGCTGTCTTGCAAAAATTTCATGATGGCCAATAAATGGCCTAGTTTCGTAACAATTTTCCATGTTCTCGAATTTTAGTCAAAAATCACCATAACTAATTTAGCTTGACTTGATCGGTTAATAATTAGTCTAGCTCCTTGTCCCAGTTTTCTATATTCGTCTTTCCATAGAACTAATTTTAGAGTCCCATTTCCACCCTCCATTCTTAAGTTCATCTTGTTATAGGCAAAATCCTGTTCGGCATACTTCTAACCAACGAATTGATATTTTCGGGTGATATTTCCTCGCAGACAAGTTGAATGGCTAATTTTAGTTCATTTATTGTCTCAAATTGGCGATTATCTTCTTTACTTTTTCGAACCAATACTCCCCGAAAATTTTCGATTGGGTTTTGGTCTGGCGGTCTAATACTGGTATGTAGTGTTCTACAAATCATGATTTTGTACTACGGCTCGTTTGTACTGGAAAAATCCAGCTTTCTTCTTGATGTATGTATAAAAACGGTAACGGATGGTTTCCTAAGACGCCAAAGTACGTTGCCGTGCCGGCAACAACGTTGCTGCTGACATCATTTTCCTGTATTTCAGATGCTTCACGTGAACTCATTTTTTGTAGTCCTCCGGTTTTCCTTGTTTCGTAATTAACCGGATCGCATAAAAAATTAATCATTGGTAACATTTATACGATTTGTTTAAACGAAAAACCTTCGGAAATGGCTAGTGTTTTGTCCTTTGCCACGTCCGATAAATACTTTCTGCGTGACATTATCCACATCTTCGAGTTAAAAAGAACTGAGAGTTGGCTTAAGGCCCCACCGCCTCTCATCAATTGTTTTCAAATCAAACGTTTTATAAAAAAATACGAGCCCACCGAAGGACCACCTAAACGAGTTTTCCCGAAATCGGAACTCATCGCACACGATTCCTGGTATTCGAAAATCCCTGTCAGAAATTTCCATCAAATCCGTTGGAGCTGAGAAAAAAATGAAATTTAAAAAAGACACCCAGGGTCCACCAGAAGACCCCCGAAGTGAGTTTTTCCAAAATCGTGACCCTTTTGCATCGATTTCTATTACTAGAGAACCTCGTTTCAGAAATTTCCATCACATTCGTTTGAGCTGAGAAAATAAAAATTTAAAAAACTCGGACCATCTTAATGGATTATCCCGAAACCAAATTCCATCGCAAGCGATTTCTGGGACACGCAATTTTTTTGAAAAACATTCAATACACCCGTATTGCTATTAATATATTATTATGCAAGTTGAAACTCGGCTCTGAAGTAGGTTGCATTAAACTACACTTGAACGCATTCAAATCGCCCGCCATTTTGGATATATGTAGCGTAGTCATTGCTGTTTTTATGACATAAGTTTCAGTCATTTACAAGCTGTCGTTCCATGTGCTTCAATTTCCGATGGAATGGATGCGTTCCATTCTGTTTTCAAATAAAAAAATGCTGTTCAAGCTATGGAATTGATAAATTCGACTTTGAGTGAACATTCTGTGAGCTATTCAACAGAAAAAAATGGTTTGCAAGATTTCGTGATGGCAAATTTAGTCTTAAGGACGATCCACGATCCAAGAACTTAAAGTTTTACTGGATGAAAATCCGGGTCAAACTAAACAAGAGCTTGCAGAACAGTTAGGAGAGTTACTCACCAAGAAAAATCACTTCGATAGCATGCAATGGGTAAAATACAGAAAGGAAAATGGGTTCTTCATAATCTGACCGGAAAAAACAAAACCGAAGAGTTGACAGGATTCTCGGTACTGAAGAAGGAATTTTTTGCACAAAATCATTTCCCTGATGAAAAGTGGATTGTGTATGATATTCCTCCTTCCAAATTTGACTTGTTGCCTTTTTATTACTTTCCGCTATCTGTTATTTTAACTTGTATTGCATAATCTTCAATCTTCGGGTATGTTTAGAGACTGAGAATAATTTTATTGGCTCCTCATTACATAAGCGTTTTCTGCAACTCTGACTCTGAGTGTATAAGAAAGCCAAAGGCCAAAGATCAATTTACGGGCCAAGGAATGCGAAAGGTGATATAACTACATGAGCGTTGCCGTTCACATACATCAAAATCAACCCAGGAACTCATCTTCTTCTTTGGCTGGGAAGTGTTTTACAGCAAGCGGCGTATTCTTTCGACTTGGCTCCCTCTGATTGCTACATATTCAGATCGATGTAATCAGATTTGAAAGATCAGCGGTTCACGAATGTTGAAGGTGTGCAAAAATGGCTCGATGACTATTTTACTTCGAAACGCCAAGTTTCTATCGCGAAGGCATTCGTCATTTACATGATAAATAGTAAAAGACCACATATAGTAATGGCGAATTTTTCGATAATTAATCTTTGTAACAATTATATTTTCTATAAAGTTGGATTAAAACCAAAAAAAGCGGAGTTTCTATTTGCACACTTAATACAAGCGTCTATAAGATTGGTTGTTTAAATTTTAAATAAAGAGACTTAAAAATTTCGGAGTACTTAAAAATGGAAGCGGGGTTTTTGAATTCCTTTGAATAAAGTTCTTACAGTCTGCTTAAAGTTAGCCCAATTGACAAATAACGGTTGCTACTATGCCGATGTGAATAGTGAGAAGTGTATGCTGGAAAACTTTTGATAGATTGTAAAATTGTAAATTATATTCGTTGTTTCTTTTGGAAGCGTTGTATGAAATTTACGCTTATCGTTTTTGTCTCCAGGGCATTTGTATAATTTGTCACAAGCTATATCAATGAGTTTCCGCGTTTCACCAAATCTATCTAATTTTTTTGCACACTTCAAATCGACTGCCGCAATTTTTTAAAAAGAATTTTGCTAAATATCGGCCAGGTGTTTATGACAACCGAATAATCAGCGGTTTTGGAGATGTCAATTGGCTTGCGCTGAAGTCCTCTGAATCAGGTCACTTAATGTGATAAAAAACTAGTAAAATTATTTGTTTTTAACACTTAATAAACACATTATATCACTTGTTTATTATTTCGCAAAAAAAATTATTTGAATATTTTAATTAAAAAAAATTTGTTCAAATAGTTTAAAAATTACTCGATCGATTTCAACTTGTTAGGTCATCATCATCAGGAGTATCTACTGATTTGTAAAAATAAAAATTTAGTGTAGTAGAAATAAACAAAAGGAAATAAAAGAAGGAGGGACAAAAAATAGGCAATAAAATATAATCTATTGATCGTTCCAACCATCTGTTGTTTACACGGAAAAATTACTAATAAAAAAGAGGGGGGGGTGGAATAGCAGGTAAGCGATTAGTCATCGGGTGAGTAACAAAATTAAAGGTATATTGAAGTACATTTAATTACCCGACGTATTAGTCATATTATTAAGAGCGTGAGAATAGAACAGGGCGGGATCTGTAATTGGTGAGAAACGGATTTCTCTGTTCGTTAAGGATAATTTGGTTAAGGAATATGGATTTTCGAATTTCGTAAGATTCTATGGTATCTAAACGTCTGCTTTTGGGTTGTATATGTAATATGCCTAAATTGTTTGTAAACAATTTTTTTTTTGCGAAAGAATAAACAAGGGATATAATGTGTTAGTGTGTTTCGCCACGTACCTACGGCCCATAGTGTTAAAAGTATTTGTTTTTAGATTTAGTTCTAAGCACAATCTCTTATACAAATAACTGAAGAATGCAGAAAATGTTTCTACGAAACAACAAGCTTCTGTTTATTCTATGCAAGCTATATTAGTTAAAATAACAGTCGTCAGTGTTTTTTTGCGTTATCATTATAATACTTCGCTTGTACTACAGATTTTGTGAACTTCGATTATCATTATTAAAAGAATAAACAGTTTTAAAGAGGTTATCTTGATTATATTGATTTTGAACAATGAATGTAATGGTATAATCATTTTTAACATCGACAATCCATCGCTAGCTCTTGAGTATTTTCGATACAATTTTCGCGGCATCCATCAATTTCTCGGCAACATTCCAAGATTTTACAACGACCAATTCCGTCGCTCTAATCTTGTCGCTGCATCGACCTTTTTCTTAATGCCCCACCATTTTACATTAGGCAAGACATTCATTTGAAATCTTTTTTACCAAAAGTTAAACAATGGCTTTTTGAAACTGTGGATATCACCTTTTTAAAAGGTGAAGTAGTTGGAAAGAAGTGTAATTTAATAAAGTTTAAAAGCTGGTATTTCGGTTATCACTTTTTCTATATATTTGCTAAAGATATATATTTCCGATTTATTTTTAACGAGTAAATCTTTACATAACGAGTTAAAAATATTCATAATTGGAAGAGTATAGCCTCAACCAGCGAACACTTAAGAGCTCAAGTTGCGCTTCGGTTGTATTACTTAGGACAGATGTACGACCACAAAAATTGTAGGAGGCAGTTGTTCATTTATGACAAGAAGCCCATACAATTTTGGAGGTCTTAGTACAAACCGAACTGGTACAAACAGCGTGCAGCTTAAGCTCTTTCGTGTTCGCTGGTTGAGGCATAAGTCTTAGATTATAACTTATGTGTAACTCTCTCCTCACGTGTTACCGAATGAACACATGCAAGTAAAAAAAATAAAATTATATGAAGATTGATAGTAAAAGTTGAGAGGATAATTCTTTTTAACTCTGGTTAGATCTGAACAATAAGGGATTGTTGAATTTTACCAGGGCGACAACACTTGTGTGAAAGCTTCTTGAAAGAAGATCTTCTTTGCAAATACGGACGATTTTCCAAATATATAACCATTTGAATTTTAAAAAAATATTTCCCGGAGATAGGTTTTCTTTTCAAGATACTCGTAACTATGTCACGTGGATTCCAAAAATAAAAATAAATTTGGTTGTTGGCCTTTTTGGTTGTTTCATTTCACTGTTATTATTGACACCAAAATTGTTAAGATGCGCTTGGACAAAACATCAAACAATTTATATTGTACTTGTTTGCATTTATGGATTTGATGTGAAAATGTATCTCTGCAACCTGTGTTTTCTTGTTGCTGATGATTTCTCATTTATTGCTTTCTCGATTTTTGTAAAAATGCAGAAGTCCCTTTCAATAGACATAAGAAAACAATACCAAATTTAAGGATCCATACTCTCAACAACTGTTACGTTAAATAAAACAATGCTCAAAGTTAAACGGCGTAAAAATTAGTTTTCAATTTTATTGTGATTTGTTTAATTCATTATGAAACATGTCGCAAGCTAACATTTCTCAACGTTGAGGTCTACCGTGAACACCTTGTTACCATACTTCACCAATTTATTGCTCATGAGACCTGATCCCTTGCGGTTTACTGTTATTGTCCGATCACTTAAAGATAATTTAAAAGTTGTAGAATTAAGATTTGGAACAAATGACGTCCGTGTCGAAGTTACAGAAGTATTGATTTATTATGTATATGGATTTGTGGGCTTCAAAACTTATGTGGCTGCTTATGGTAGTGTTAGTTGCTAAAAGTTCATTGGGCTATTTTTCACGCTTAATGCCAATATTTTAGACTACACCAACAAGGAAGAAATGTAAACTGCGGCACCTGAAACTTATTTTCGGTGTTTATGTAATAATAGCAATATTTGCAGAGTACTATAATTATTGTTTTATATGTATTTGTACGATTGTTATACAATTTTTATTAACTATTTCCTTTTCTTTTCTTTCAGGTAAGCAACAAAAGTTTGGAGGACAATCCTAATTATACAGAACGTTCGGATATTTACGGTATGGTCCACAGGTCACTGTGAAAATTTGCCCAGTAAATACCGTAATTAAAGTAATACACAATTTACTTCTTTCGGGTTACATTCTCTCATAACAAAACAAATGTACACAGTGACTAAAATGCTATGAAGGATTTTATAAATAATTAAACTTTACCAGAGTTTTGATACAATTTGTTTCCAAGGGAAATATATTATATTATGAAAATTAATCGATCGCTTAAGAAAAAATAAAAATTAATGATGGGCTGATGGGTACAAAAGCATATAATGGGTTGAAACAAATTCAAAACTCACAGTTCACTACTCCGAAATTTGTATCCTCCGTATACATAATATGTATACCATCAATATGCGAAAATTAAATTTAAATACACATAACGCATACATACATCCTTTTTTCATCATCGTCGGCTTACATGATAAATTACTCTGTGAAAAATTAATCAAAAAAATCTCAAAACCAGTCAATATCAATAAATTGTGTTTATATGGTTTAGCTGTTATACTCTCCTCTTTTCTTGATTTAGTAAAAGCATGATACAAACAATACGAGTACAAAGCCTTTTCTACACAGTGCCTCGATCACCTAAAAGTTCAAATAACTTATTCAGATTGAAATTTTTTTCATAAACCGCAAGTAAAAAAAACTGTTTTGTATATTTCCTTTTTTATTACAGCTTTTGATCTATTTGGTGTATATGTGTGTGTGTGTGTGAAGTATATAAATTTTCCACAACTTCCAGTTTATCGTTTATACAATCTCGTCTTTGTTCCTTTGATAACGAAAAATCTGATTGTGTTGATTTTGTTGGTTTAACAAAAAAAACATTTTTTTCGTTTTTATTTTAATTTTCCTGTTGTTCAGAAAAACATTGTACACGTATTAATATTACCAATTCGCTCGAGGTTTGCATGCCTAATAAAAAGAAAACGGAAAATTTCGGGAAACGTTATACACAATTTTATTGAGAAAGTGCAGCAATTTTGTCTATCACTGTACATATAATTCTTATTTAGTTTTATATTTGTGATATGCTCCGTCTAGGGTGGTTTACGAAATTAACCGAGAGGTCAGACGCGATAATAAATTATATTTTAATTAAAACATTAAGAAAATGTTGAACTAAGTTACTGCAAACTGATAATAATAATTTATTATCAAATGCGCAAACCAATATTGTTTTCAACTTATAAATGTCATTTTTGTTTATGTTTTTTGCTTGATAACAGACTATTTCATTCGAGCTATGTGTTGTTGCGCATTCATGTAGGACGTAAATGTATATTGCTCCGGAATTCATAGAAATGATATTTAATTATTTTAGAAATAAATCAATTTCTCAATCATAAATCATCTCTCAAATTTCTTAAAGTGGCAAAATAAAATCTAACTTTAAGTCGACTGTTTATTATGACAGGCCATGTTTATTGCAAAAGCGAAATAATTGTTCTTTGTAAACTTCTTTTCGGGTTAAATGCGTCTTCGTGTTAACCTGCGTCAAATTTTCCGGAATAATTTGTCTAAGAATGTTAGACTTTTTTTGTCGCAGGCATGTTTTAGCATCGAATAGGCGTTTTATTTTATTATTAGGTGTTCAAGTAGAAACTCCGCTTTTTTTTGATCAAATTCGACTTTATTGAAAATATAATTGTTACAAAGATTAATTATCGAAATATTCGCCATTAATATCTATGATTTTTTGCCGTTTATCAGGTAGATGATGAATGACTTCGCGATAGAAACATGGCTTCAAATTTCGTGAACCGCTGGTCTTTCAAATATGAGAAACATCGATTTGAATAAGTGGTAATCAGAGGGAGCCAAGTCTGGGGAATACGCTGCATGTTGTAAAACTTCCCAGCCTACGGAGAAGAAGAGTTCCTGAGTTGATTTTGATTTTTTGGATTTTTCTAAGTGGACGAGCGTTGTCATGCGGTAATGTCACCATTCGCCGTCCTTGGTCCGTAAATAGTCTTTTGGTCTACTCTGGTCTACTGCATTGAGGAAAACCTACAGTTTCTTTTTATTCGAGGAAAATATCAGAAAGCAATTAATCCAAGCGATTAATCCTTTTTCGGAGGGATGCCTCTCAACACCGATGCCAAATCTAATTTAATAGTTAGATGCTGGAACACATAATACCTTCCGTTTCAAACCAAACCAAATTGTATCTAATTTAATTATGAAATACAAGTACCTCCGAGTCCCTACTTATTCGCCACACTTCATAAAGGTAGCCATATGTAAATTCGTGAGATAGTACAATCAAACTGAATCCGTTGAGTAATTATTAGAAATTTAAAACTTTGTCCCTCCTTTGTAGGCTTGCATTTGGGATTGCTTACAATGACTCGTTATTATTAAAAGAACCAGGTTATGGGTGCAGGCATTTACTGCCGCTGACCAAATTAAAAATGTTTAACGAGCCCGATTCAATTTTTGACTAATAAATCGACCATTCAAATTGACAGCTTTTCTATTCTAAAATTGCTTATAAGATAAATAAAATCAACTTTGCTTTTAACTTTAATGACTAAGTTTTAACTATTAGGAGATTTAAATGTTATTAATAATTTATACGAGATTATCTGGATCAAGTAAAAAATTGGCTATCCTTGTTTTCTTTTAGAATAATGAAGAGAGACCTTTCTTAAACAAGATACACCATAGAATCAGAAGATTTTTGGGTAGAAAGCGATGGAAACTAAGTCATGTTAGGCTCCACAAATAAGTATTCGGTTTTAAAACAACTCTGAAGAGTTAAGTTTTCCGCTGCTTTAGGCTACTATTTCGCTTAGTTTAGTGCTACGACCACCGAAACTTTAGAGCCTTCTCTTGAAAAGTAAACATTCGGATCCTAAAATGTAGATTGCCGCACCCTGCCATAGTGAGCCAAAAGTGTACAGCTTAAACTATTTAATGTTTGCTGGTTGGGGCTTTAGGCCAAATTCGAAATAAATGCTTTCTCGCTTTCAAGTAATACGAGTAGTTGTAGAACAAATAGTTTGCTGCTATTACAACTTAATTGCAACATTTTCAAATTAAAAAGATTTTGTTCTCAATAAAAACAACATCAGAAATAAATATTATGAAACAAAGTAAAATTGGATTCCTTTACAAATTTTATAGAACAAACGTTTTCGATTTAACTTTGTTGAATTTACTACACCAAATTGCTATGAAAATATTTTCCAAGTTCCCAGAGAAAGCCAGAATAGCAAAATGCACCAACTTGAACCGCAAAAAATAAATTGATAGTATTTAAAATTTTAAGTGTTATTAATGGAATTCAAACGTTTTTAGGTGCGCGGCCGAAGCAAAACCGTGGAATTTCTTAGTTTAAAGTGATTTTGAAATCGTGAATATAAGATTAATTCTACATAAATTCGGCAATTCTACATAAATTCCATATTCTAACTTTTAGGTGATTTACCAACTTTATAAAAAAGACATTTTGTAGCTTGGCTCAATTAATACTCTAACGATCTTCCGGTATTGCTGCTCATTGCTGAGTTTTACTTACATGTAAATAATTACTGCATAAGTCGTTGGTTTCACCATTTTGCTTTAGTTGCTAATGGCTTTTACATATGTAAACCTTCCTTCCAATCATTTTCCATTGAAAATGCGATTGTTGATTGGAATTCTCTTGGATCTACTAAGAAAATTTCATAGAGTCGTCGTGACTCAATGTCTTACTTTTTACAAAGTGTGAAACCATTATCAAGCGCCTTGATTCAATTCCGGAATGGATACAAGCTTTCTGTTGTTATGACATGAACTTGTAGTAGTTCCGCAGCAAATTTAGACACAACCAATTTTCCACTAGGGAAGTTTATTTTGGCTGTATTTCTGATTTGTGTGTTCAGTTTCTTAAATGTATCCTGTAAATTCCAGAAAATGTGTTATAGGCTTTTATATCTGGGCTCACTTCTTTAAGTGTTGTCATTTAAAGGACGATCCCTTGATACTGTTCATCCTTAATTACTGTTTTATGGCCATTTGTTTATTGAGTTTCGATATTTGATCCATGTTGCTAGTGATATTGTCATCGTGTCAGTCGTCATATTTCCTGCTTTGTTGATCTTTTGGTACCCAACTTCATCCTAATTGTCTACCAAACTCGATACTTTTCTTGCTCAAATTGGTATCTTCTCTTTTCTTGGCAAAGCCCCAACCGAAGATACAGAAATAAATAAAAAATTAGACGACATAAACGTCTCAAACTAAACATTTAGGTTGCCCATCACTAATTGACGTTTTGTACACTCATAATTAGATTTGTATGGCAAATTCTAGTGGATTCTACATTTTAAAAAACGTAAGTTTTATTCGAAACGAAAAGAAACATCGGCAGAGTGCTCTGCAGTTAATTAATTAATTTAACGTTGGTCATTACCATTTAAAGTTTATTCATAGACTATACTAGACTATTAATAGGCTTACTAAAGAATAGAAAATGCATCATCGATGGCATTGTCAAAGAGAGAAAGGATAACAGTTCTTATGAACCGGCGGTTTGGTCATAAGCACGGTCAAACAGCGACATCATTGGTTCAGCGGTGCGTCCCCAAATCGAACACATTGCACAATCTATTGTTTGTCGAACCGTTGATCGGTATAAAAAAACTAGATCAGCCAAAGATGAATCACAATCTTTAGGAAGACCTAAAACTGCAACAATCGAGATGTGTGGAAGTTGTACTGAATTTTATGGTCAGCTAAACACACCAGTTGATGTCGCATCGATATCATCCGTACAGAATAAAATGAATGTTAGAATTCATCGGAGATGACCATGATCGTAAACTTGAATTCTGCAGCGAAATGGTGCTTTGATTCAACATAAATAATCAATTTCTGTTTTGGACGTGTTTCTGCGATGAAATCGAGCGGATCTGACAACCGACATAACGTTAGGTATAGAGTCACTGGGAATCCCAACTGGATGAGGGAGCAAACATTTAACGTTTGGGCTGGAATATTATGTAATCCTATTACCGGGCCATACTTCATTGATGGCATTTTGACATCTGAAAGGTACATACATTTGTTGAACAATAAGATAATACTTAAAATACATACTATCGTTGCCTGTTGGGGATGCATTCGAATGTTTGGTTTTAACAATTTAGGGCTCAAGTTCATTCACGAGTTTACTAGACAACATTAGAAAGAGACCAGTTGAATTTTTTGTTTAATTCGTATAAGCAAAAAGTGGCTTGCATGTTTCTAATATCGTAAAGCTGTGTTTAACACTGTAAAAACTAACATATACAATAACCTGCGGCCAATTTTTGAAAACATGTGAAACAGAATGATTTTTATTTTAAATGATAAAAAAAACTATACTCGAGAGCAAAGGATTTTGTTACTCTCACGAATTGTTCCAGCAAAGCAACAAAATATTATTTTGTGTTCTAGGTACACAAATTATTATTTATGTGTAATACTTAGTTATGTTTCAAAACATTATCAGATGGTATTTCCATCAGAAAATTTTTATTCAAATTATTTTTAAATTTAGTATAATTTTATGAAAAAAAACAGAGTAACTTTCTATGATTAATTGTTTCCATATATTTTTCTAGTGACACTTTAAGATTATGTTAAATGAATATATTTCTTAGAAAGTTATTAAAAACCACCAGGTACCATAATTAGAGGTAATTATTTAGCGTGTTTCATGACCCCCATTGATGTGAAACCTGAGACAAATTTTGTTTTGGATCATTAATTTTTATTTAAAATCTAGTAAGCACCTCTGCGTTGTTTCACGAATCGTGAACTGAGCCGGATCATATCAATCATCAATATACACAGCTTTGCTTTCAATGGGCCTTTCCACACTAGTATTGACAACAAAACATGACTACAAAACAGGTGAATTTAGAAGAGTAACGGCAATTTGTATTTTTTTTTATTTATTTTGATTTTTCTCAAAATTGAAAGTAGCATCATAGTAGTGGGCCATCTGTTAGTCCTTTTTTCATTTGTAAATGAAAGACACATTTTGGAATGAAAAGTCAAGTTTTGATTGATAAGGAAAGGTGGTTTTATGCTATTTATGTATGAAAAACAAAATCGTTCATATGCCCACCATGGCTTCGTCTACAGGCCTGTATTCGAACATCAACATTTTCGATGACTTTGTCCAATAAAAGCGGATCAATGACCTCAATTTGTTTGTGTTGAATTGTTTGTGGGTGATTAGCATACACCTTACCTTTCAAATAACCCCACAAAAAATAATCAAGTGGCGTTAAATCTGGGCTTCTTGGTGGCCAAGGAACTTCACAATTTATTTTAAATTTTAATTCCTTAAAATTATGCGATCAGCAAATTTTGTTGACAATAAATGGATTGTTGCGCGACTTGCGTGGCATGTCGCTCCGCCTTGTTGCCCCATTCACTGTAAGAGCACTTTCCTGTTCGTTTCCAAAGAAAAACCAAACACTAAAAAGTGATTCTTGGAGGATGAACTTCTTCTTCGTGAATAACATGAGGATTCTACGCTCCCCAAATACGGCAATTTTGTTTATTGACGCACTCATTAAGATGAAAATGAGATTCATTGCTAAAGATGATTTTTGATGAAAAATCTTCGTTCAAGCATCCAATTAACGAAACGACGACGATTTAAATGGTCTGGTGGTTTCAGTTTTTGAGTTAGTTCAATTTAGTATAGACGCAAATGAAGATTAACATGCAAAATGCGTCGTAATGTGGTTCGTGAAATGTTTAGTTGACGTGAACGATGCCTGTAGATGTGCATGGTTTATTACGAACACTTCCACTAACAGCTGCAACTGCATCAGGAGTACGAACTGGATGAACATGTTGATACGGTCTACGACCTTCCACTGAACCAGTTTCTTCAAAACGATCAATAATTTTGCCAATTGCACGCTCAGTAGGACGTCCATGTCGACCAAAACTCTCACATAATTTACGGAATGTTATTGTTTTTGAACGATTATTTTCATAATAAATTTGGACAATCAATATGCGTTATTGTGTTGTTAGCGACTCCATCATGATAAATGGCATATTTGACTTTCCATATGTCAAAGAATTTTTAGAACAGATAACATTAAGTACTAAAATTCATCGATTGAAAAAAGGAGCAACAGATGGCCCGCCCTGTAGGTAATGTGTACTTTACACATGTTAGTTGTCGTGATTTATTGTGCTCAATACAGGTGTGGTAATACGTTAAGTTTGTTTTAGTGCATTTTACTATACAACAAAAATCGTTTAAAAAAAGTTTTACATTTTCATCGTTCGGGGTTGCGATCTCAATTTATATTTTTCATTTTTAGTGTGCGCATGCTTGCTCTGAATGTCTCTTAGGTTTTAGGTTTAGGTTTTTAGATTTGGTTGCGTGATGTCAAATGTTATGACCAATTTTGTTTGCCTCAAGAAAAATGTGAGTTTAGAACGAATTAGTAAATTTTCTGTGAATTATTTTTTTGTGAACTCCTGGAATACTGATACAACTGTAATTCAAGAATATGTTCTTTGGGAGAACATAGATTGTTTTGTAAATATAAGTCCATGCTGCGGCACTAAATATTCTTACATATTAAAATGAAGCATTTACATTATTTTAACACTGTGTGTCATTTAAAAGTGACATAAATGTAAATGATGCTATCTTAAGACAGTCATTTTTTGTTTTTAAATTTAGATAAAAAAATTGTATTTATTTGTATTTCTGAGGTGTGTGCATATGTTCCTCAAACCCAAAAAAACCCAAGCAACTAAAATATGTATGTAAGTATGATGTCTATTTCTTCCGTAACAAAAATACGTATAGGAATCATAAATAAACTCGACTCAAAAAAATATACGAAAACATGATAGAAATTTTCCTTTAATATTTTGTGTTGTTTCTCTAATACAGCATTATATAAGTGTATGTATCTGGATCATATAAATGAGACGTAGACGTGAAAAACGAACGTGTGAAAAACATCATTTGGATCTGACGATGATGATATCCCAGTGGGGACGATAATATTGGATGTCGTTGCGATAATTTTATTTATATTTCATGAAATTATTTTGTACGCGAATGAACGCGCATTTCTGTATCATAAATTTTTGGTTGGTTCTACATATTTTTTTAAATGCTACTTTTTTAATACTTGGAGGAAGATGGTCGTACGCGGTTATTTTTATTTGAATGATGTAGCATGCTGAACTATTTTAATGCTTTCGCAATTTAAAGATGAAATAATGTCTGACAGCACTGGATTATTAATGAAACGGGGATTATAATAAATATAAATCGTTTACATATTTTTTTGTGCACTACTATCTCATTTCATACTGAATTTACTTCGGAAGCGATCTCACTTATTAGCATCTTTTCCTAAATTGAAATAGAAAGAGAAAGTGAATTAATTTATTTCAGGTAAAAGAGACATGAAGGTGGAACTATTGGGTGGTGAAATTTTTTCCAAATAATGTTTTTCTGTGCAACACTAAATATATCTAAATACAGCTCTACCAGTGATATCTCCTCATCATATTGTTACATAAAACCATTAATTAATCATGATTCATTGGCCCATTACGTAAAGAAGCTCTGAAGAAGGAGAAGCGAAATATAAAATAAATCAAATAACAAAAAATGTAGACCAAACGTGCAGCGATTCAATTAGGCAAGCACAATAAAATAAAATATTAATATTACAAATAAAGATAATTACTAAGGCCCAAAAACTGTATAATGTTTAACTAATTAGAAAAATTAATTCAATGTTTTATATTAAGTAAAGAAAATAAAATGTATTAAAATCAAAACATCTTGAATTAATAAATATAAAGATAATTACACAAAAACAATCTGCTCTTACGTGTTGCTTATGATTTAGTGTATTTCGGCAGGTTACAACATCATATAAAAGAGATCTGAGATGGAATCGAACGAATGTCGGGTATCCCGTGTTTTCAAAAAGAATTGTTCTGTAAGCAAAATATTGATATTTATTCGCGCGGGAATTAGTAAAAGTTTGCGAGCAACAGAGTTAATAATTTCCATATTTTTTTCTTAATGGACACAAAAACATGTTACTAAACTGTTTATTATAGTTTAGACATTTTTGGACAAATCAAATTAACCCGACTTATTTTGAGAAATATGTAAATTTCTATATCCTAAAGTGATAGGGGCTAGAACCTAATGAGGTAATCAGAACTTCCGTCCGAAAAATGACAATCACTGGAAATTTGGGAACAACGCAAATTTTCAATAAAAATTTGATCGCCAAACGACTAAGGAAAACATGCTCTCAATATTCGACCATCATTGGTTTTGTAAAAATTCATTTTTCGTCATCGTAAAAATCAGACAAGTTTACTGTATTGATTTGCTTGAAATTTGATAGGAAGTGTAGGTTTATGAAGAAAAACTTTTCTTAGAATACAATTAAGTTTGCAACAAAAAAGTCTGAAAAATGTTGGAAAAAATTAAATTTTTAATTAAACAATTCAGAAACAATTACCCCAACAGTTAGCCCAAAGTATGTCTAACGGAATTTTAATGTTGGCGGAAAGGAGGGAGAACCCACAAAATAGTATGTTTTTAATTTTGCTTATTTTATTAAAATTTGACCAATTTACGAAAGTCGGATATATATATATATATATATATATATATATATATATATATATATATATATATATATATATATATATATATATATATATATATATATATATAAATATATATATATATATATATGAACCGAGAACTGCGAGGGTTGAACACGACCGTCGCAGTTCTCGTCTCATATAACTTCATCTCAGCATGAAGATGCAGCACTCGTCGACGAAAGTGGGGAGTGTTAGCTCATGCGTTGGACGGTTCTCACGGAAACATCAGCCATTTTGAACGCGCATTTGTTGTTTAACAATCGTTGAGTGACACCTCTTTTAATTTGTACGTCAATATTGCCTGGTATTAATACCAAATGGCCTTATTTTACATTACTGTAAATCGTCGAACGTCTAATAAATATAACTTTTTCCAAAGAGTGTTCAAATGCTATATGTTAAACTATATCGATGTTCTCAAAAGTGTTTGAACACTAATGAAGTTTGATAATTTTTTATTTTGCTATGAACTAAAGTTTTGAATTGTTTGAAATATACGCGTACAATATTTTTTATTATTGATTTGACTGAATTTTCATTCGTAAGATATCCGAAGGCTTTTCATGTTTCATGTAATTATATCTAATTGTTACTGGTATAGTATTGTATTATTGAAGTAATCTTAAAACTTTAGCAAAAAAAAATTCGGGAGGTATAATCGAAGGCAGTTGATGAATTATGTTAATTATATCCTAATTTATAGGCAGTCTCTTACTCACTACAAAATTATTAGTAGTAACTTATCTGGACCCTCGGCTAAATTTTGCCCACGTTATTATGAAAAACCCGAAAATTTAACGATCTTTTGTTCGATAGGTACCCAAAAGCTTTCGATCGTTCATGTTAATTATATCCAAATTATTGGTAGTATTATTAAACTGACCGGAAATTATGGCTGATATAATTCAAAGTATAAAAATTAATCTGGGAAGCTTAAAGTTATTCGTGGAGTTCCTCACGTATCGATTCTTAGTCCAATATTGTTTCTTTTTTTACATTAACGATTTATTGAGTTTGGATCTGGATGTTGGATCTAACCAATAATAAGTTCATCCTTAATGTCTCAAAAACAAATTTTTATTTAAAACATAAGCCTGCAGCTATAATAAACGAAATTTATTTAAATAACTTTCAAGTTTGTCGAATTGACAGCTTTTGTTGTCTAGGAGTATCTCTACATAGTAAACATGGATCTATCATATTATTAGCATTAAAAATCTTCCCACTATTGTAAACTTGAGAAGAGTTGGTCAATTCATTCCACATTATTTACGAATAAGCATTTATTTTAGTTATATAAATTCAAACTTGTCTTTTGTGATTCAAATTTGAGAGGCAGCGAATATAGCAAACAATGATGGCCATTAATCAAATGCCACTTTTAACGCTCACCATTCTTTTAATATAACGAAAATATATTACCTTTTACTTGTCTCATCCAGTTTGAATACATAATTACGATTTATAAAATTAGACATGGACTTGTTCAATGTAATTTGGAATTCCATACCAACTTTTCTGTTACCGAAAGGCAAACTCACAATTCGTAAAATTATAGGCGTGTTTTGTTTCTGTCAGGTTTTCAAATTATTGTTTTCCTAACTAAAAATGTATTCTTTTTTTGAAAATAAAAATAAAAAAAACAATCTTGTTACGATTATTCTGCATTAAGCATAACTGCTTTTCATTTTGCATGCCTTCTTTGCTTTAGCTTAATATTGCCTCTAATTATGCTAGCCTTGATGCTTGTTCCCAGTTAGAGTTCTGATGTTCCAATATACTTTTTGTGTTCGTGTACGACAGCTGAGGGTCCATATTTGTTTTTGCCAGTTTGTATTATTTCTTCTAGTATTCGTTGCTGTAATCATTTTGATTTCGGATTAATGAATAATGAATGATTGGTCCATTTAATCCTAGCCAGCTTCCAACGCTGCTGAGTAAGGCTTACTTGCATAGCGAGTGGTGGGTTTCTTCTATGGGTGGGGTTTCTTCTATGGTAATCCAAAATTGTACTAACCGAAGTAATGGTTGCTTGACGTTCGTGATGAAGTTGTTGCCATTTTATTTACCCCTGCCCCTATATTTTTAACATTAGGTAATTGAAATATAGATACTTTTGATCAATTATTATCATATTTCACGTGATTTCAACGTTTTGTGGGATGATTTTAAAAACCCTGGGGTAAGATAAAATTTGTATTATCTGATCAACATTTAATTTTTCTGGTATGAAATCTTGGGATAACTTAACACACTTCGAAGGGAGCCCACTAGAGAGGAAGATGCGATGTTTCATTTGATCCTGTTGTTTCTGTTTAAAGTTTACTTTTTCGCTATTGCATAGAAAGAAAAGTATATTAGAAAAATTTGTTCTTGGTTCAATAAAAATAACGAAATTATACCTAGAATCCATTTTCCCAGACTTCAGACGCAATAAAATAAAATTAAAATTGTTCAATATTTTTCATATAGGGATCCAATTGTTCTTGTAGTAAAAACAGAAAATCCATCACATCAACAAATTCCTTTTGACTTGTTTTGCAAGACTTTTCTAAAAAGGCTTAGAAAATTCTCTGTCTGGTCTGTTATATAAATTCAGTTAAGAGAAAGTTCTGATGATGCAAAAAGTCTATCGAATTTCTAGGTATTTGGGATTAACAGAAAAGCACCTTTCTTCGTAAATGCAAAACATTGTATTTGATCAAAAACGACTTTGGCATTTTAATCTTTAAGCCGCTTGAATTTGTATGTGTGTACAAATCCATGCACAAAAATTCCAGCGGCTTATTACCAAGTGGTTCATGTATTTTGACTCACTACTCGTTTTTTGAATTTTCATTTCACTAGTGTTTCATGACATCACCATAGTCATCTGTGAAAATCTATAAAAATTTCATCTTCCCACCAAGTAGGTGTCGTTTTGGTTACTCCTGTACACAATCACAAAACATTTTTTTCTATTGTATTGAGAATGGCACCCATGGTATAAATATTTTACATATTTCGCAATTCCCTATAGAAACAAAGGAATTACGATTAATAATCTATATTTCATTTTCATAGAATTTCATCATTTTATTTAGAATCAACTAGAAAAATCGTGCGATTATTCCCAGTATTTTAATAGAACTTAATCATCAACTGAGAAATCGTTACGAACAATCGATATATTGCGCAAATAACCTCGTGGGGCCGTAATACTAATTGTCTATTTATAGACTACATATTTCAATTTTAATTACAATAAGAGCGTATTAATCGCTTAAAATTTAATTTAAAAAACGATAAAATCAAATTCTTAGAAAATAATTATGAATAATACGAAGTAACTGAAATTCGTATATAGAATATCAAATATAAATTTTTTTTAACGATTTATTACATGAATCATAAGTAAAATATCCATCAATAATGTAGGAAAATGATAACTGCGAAACGCCAGATAAAAATTTATTTAGACTATCTCATCCCTTCGCCTCCGATCTAATTACATTTTTGGCTCGGCTCTGTATATCCTCAAGAGAAATTTTATTTTTTTGTTGTTCTTGTTCGTTGCTACTTTAATATTTATAATTCAATAATATTTAGAATTACTTATTTTATTGTTTTATACAATTTTATTTCGCGTTATGTTGCTATAATCTTGCGTATCGCATCTTTAGGGAAAAACTTACACACCTTTCGATTTCGAAAATCTAATTTCTAAACAGAAAATTTGAAGGTGGTAAAATCATTCCGTTTTTTTCTGCTTTCCTATCTAGAAAGCTTTATACTTATGTATACATATATATGTTCGATATAAAGTGAGTGCGTGATTGATTAAAAGACTATTCATCCGATTCGAATAAATATAAATGTAAGTCGTTTGAAAAAAGTTTAGTGTAATCCAATTTCTTTATGTTATCCTATATGTATTATGTATAAGTAAGTTCTTCGCACCCCTCGAGACAAAACTACTACACTAAGAAAATTTTAAAAGTTTTAAATTTTAAAATGGGTTAAATTCTTAATACGTATTTAGAAAATATAGTGCCGTTGTCATATACTTCATGTATACTTTATATCGGCATCCCTTACATAAAATAAATTCCTTTTTAAAGATTTTAGTTTCCCCCAGGAGAAATGGACCCAGAGAATTTGTTTTCGTTGCTGCGTGCCTGTTTATTTTCAAAGTAATTATGTTTTGCTATTCTGATTTAATCTTGCAACATTTTCTGAATACTTTTTTACATTACAAAAGGATTTTTTAAGTTTTCTATTTTTTTCTGTATATATTTATTTTTACAAATCCTACATATTAAAGTTGTGTCTCTTCATTGCTAGGGTATTTGTTTAGGATTACGTAGAACAAAACAAGAAGTATTAAGGAAATCATTTTCTCAGTTTATATTGCTACTATTGTTGCGTTCGATCAATCAATAAATAATTGAAATTGCTTTTCATGTTTATATAAAGCGAGTATATGAAGAAATAAGCCTTAGAAAAACGTCTCATGATTGCATATCGAAAATAGCGGAGACGCAGCGAGATTCATTGTAAACCGAATTTTACTTAAATTGTGGGTATATTGTACTGTACTTTTCAGAGGCCGCTTTTAGTTTTCGCAAAACATTATGTTTTTGAAGATCTGATATCAAAAATAACTTAGCCGAACTTAATAAACACGGGCTCATACGCAAGGGATTTATGATCTTATGAAAACTGTTCTTTCCCTATTTTAAAGCAAAGGACATAGTTTCTATTATGAAAATTGTCATATCATGAAAGAAAACAATAACCAATTTTTTCAAGCTCTAAACCTGTAAACACAGCTACCAATGTCCGATACATTGTTGAAGGTAACGGTTAACCTTTCAAGCACACTTTCAATAATTTTTCTTGCCAGCTAATTTAAGCCAGAAGGAATCTTCAACCTATCTTTAGATAGTTACAAATCTATCTCTAAAATTGTTTATATAATTAATTGAAAGAAAAATGTGTAGCATTTTAAACAAGCCAAAATTCACATTTGTATATCTTCTTGTTTGTTGAAAGTTGGTAAATTACAAAATTGTCTGTTTATTGCAGACACAAACCCAGTAAGACGGCTGCGAAGGAAGAAACCACTTAATCTTACAGATCCAATCTGGATCGGCTAAATACATAATAAAATAGTAAAAGGGAGTAGCCAAAGGGCTACAACTCTCCAAACGAGAATATAAATTATGAAAGATACATTACTAGATGATTTGTAAATCAGTTATAATAAATAAATAAAAAATAAAGAAAGCTTATAGCAGTAAAATTTTTAATAAATAATAAATAAACAAATATATTTCAAAATATTTATACTATTTAGTTAATTTTACCAACTGTCACTTCAAAATGTTTAACAATGTATCGGGCACTTGGAATTCAGATCTTTTTGAATGTAATAATAACAAAATACTTGCATCTAATAATAATAAAGTACAGATTTAAAATGATCGACTAAAATCTTAAAATTTCTTTTAAAAATGTGTACCTGTTTTTAGTAACGGGGTAACCCTTGTTTTGTAGAGCTTAAAAATTTCGATGTATAAAGGTTTGGAGATTTCAGAATGTTATGATAGGTTTGCCTTATGCTAGCTAACTTAGCAGGCTAGATTGATGCGCAGTTAATCTCTAGCATTGAAGGCTAGATCACTATCGAACAAAATGTATATTTTAGCCACCTGTAATTGTAGCCCCTTGAATGAGGAACGCTCTATTTTGTTAATATTTCACAACCCTATACCATCTTCTTGTGTTGGGCGTTCTCAAAACATAACTTTGTCATGCTCGAATGCTACTTCTTGGGTTTCACTCTCTTCGATCCATCGTTGGTCTTGATTATTGCATTCATACATGTCCTTCGAGTGTTCAAAACACCACCGTACATATCCACCACCGTAAAGATTATTTCGATAATCCTTGTTCTTAAAACACTTTCAGAACAGGGAATCTCACTCTCAGCATAACAGCTCTGTGAAACTCTTTTTTCTTTCTCTCCGACTTGTAATAAATTTTTCAAATTATTTACCTAAAGCTAGAAACAGCATGGTCGGCCTTTTTGCTTTATAATCGATGTGACCTCCGTCATCGCTATTCTTTATTTTTATTTCTTACAAGATTTTAGAAAAACTATTTTATTCAGACCTAAATTAAGAAAGCTTGTGATTCTCGAACCAAAAATCGGTCATGTTTCTGCGCGGGGCCCTTTACGTTTTTTCATACACACAATTGCAAGTAAAGTTGAACGAGTAGATGAACTTTTCCACCTTTGTGGATTTGTGTTGGGTGCAGAAACATTATCCCTCGTAGTTACTTCTTAATATGCAGCGGATTGACCACCAATGGCTTATGAGTACTTGGGTATTTTTCAATTTTTCCCTGCTGAATTTGAAAAGACTGCTTGAGACTGCACACGCTAAGATATGAGAGAAGGTCATGTTTTACCATAATTTCACACAGTGGTGAATAAGTCCATTGTAATTAACGAATATGTTGCGCGAAAGATTAGTAAACAAAAAACCAAAATTTGGAAAAATTATTTGACAGAATATAACAACTTGTAAGAAAAACCAACAGAGGCCTACACCGGCTGTATATGCAATTTATAACACCCAAATTTCACTGTCACGGATCGTCGCGGAAATTTTAGAAAAAATTAGATTTCTGCAGGTCGATTCTGGCTTTTTTAGGAATAGGAAAAGGAAAAATATTTGAAATTTTTCTAGCAGTTTTGTGTTTTTTCCTAAAAGTTTATTCTGGCAAAACGGAATAGGAATTTTATTCTTTCTATTTATAGCAGTTTTGACGTTTAAATTTCTGTACCTATTTAAGGTACGGAACTAAATTCCTGTTTAAAGATAATATTTGAATGGGCAATCTTAAGATTTAAATAATGATAAAGTTTGATTTTTGTTAACATTGGTTAATAAATGGGAATAAGTTTTACATAATACGTAAATTTTATACAATTAAAATATAAATTTTGAAGTTTACTTCAAAGCGATAAAGAAGCCCAGTGTATCGTAAACGGTCACATAAATGCCGCCTTCACTAATGAATTTATCTAAATGATCCCGGTATAAGTAGAAACCTTATATTCTGGAAATTATAAGTTAAAAATTTATGCATAACCGTACAAAATTCCTTTATGCTGCTGCCTATAAAATAATATATAATTGCATATTACTATCGTCTATAGCGATTCAATCAATGCCTTGGTTGATATCATCATTATTTGCTGTTTGTTGTTACTACATATACAGTAGGTGCAACAACAGCAAGTTTGGCTTAATTGTACTTAAAACTATAGGAACAAATATGGGCGAGGCTTAAACCGGTTTTCTATTGATTCCTCTTTGACGCTCTAAAACAAAAATTATTTTTATTGCAACTGGTTAGTGGATAACATATATTACACATTATTCATGTATAAAATTGTTGACTATTTGCCAGATAGAGGCAAAATCCGAACCACTACAAAATAGGAGGATGACGCCATCATAGATGTGATAAAAATTCTTCCCTTACGCTGGATGCGGCTGTGGAAAAATTGGCGAAAAGGAATATTATTATACCAAAATAACCATACGAAATAGAGTTATGGTACATGGTTATAACTACGCATATCGAAGTACTTTGGTGAAACCACTGCTAACACAAAAACACATTGAAAAGCGACTACAGTGAACGAATGAACATAAAAACAAAAATTGGACGAATGTTGTGTTTATCGATGAGTCATCCAATTGGAGTTTTAATTTTAAAAGGCGTGTGTGGCCAACTAAGCGAAAAACAGGATTGTCCGAACTTTGAATCACCCACTGTAAATGGTTTGGAGTGGGGAACTCTAATTGGGTCTTGCAAGAAGACAACGATCCAAAACCCCGTAACATATACTCTGTTCGGAATTTAAACACAAAAAGGGCATCACAACATTGGATTGGCCATCTCAGCCACCTGATGCCAATCCGATCCAAATTTATGGGCACTCATGAATATTAAGCTGAAAATGTACCACATAAAAAGTTTGAGCCATCTAGCGCGAGTCGTCCGGAAGATACGGAAAAATTTATCACCACAGTATGCAGAGAATTTGGTTGATAGTATGGACAAAAGGTGCCAGGCAATTATTAGCAGTAATGGTGACTTTACTATGTATTAGTTGGTAGCATCAAAGATAAAAGACAAAAAAATTTCTCGTCAAAGACAATAAATTTTCATAATCAAAAAAAAAAAATTCGTAGTTTTATTTTTACATAGTTTTTCGCCGTACACGCTCTTGTTGCACCTACTGTAAAATATCATATGTATACGCTTTTCTTCTAACAGGTATTTAGCGCCTTATCGTAGAGAGTAGTAAAATTAAAAGCCTTTAATTTGTTTCTTTATGATACCAGAATACATCATAGAAAATATTGTATAGGAAAAAACCGCAATATTTTTTTTTCTTATAGCAAAAAAAACCCGAATTCCCACGGTAGTCAGAATCCAGATCTACCAATCAAATGTCGAAGTTTCAACCTTAAATCATATAATGTTGTTGATAAACCGTTTACTTACGCGCTCAGCTGTGCAAGACGCTCTTCGAATAGAAATGTGTCAGTCAACAAATAATCAACTAAAAGGTCTTCCTAAGGTCTGAACCTGTCGTTTTGGAGCATTTGGTAGTAGTTCTTCTTGTAGAACTGTTTGAAACCCACTTTTTCGGACTTCGGCGATATAACAACATATAGTAAATCTGCAAAAATTTCGGGGTCAAAAATTTTCATAACTGACATCGATATTGATTATCAATACTGCTTTAAGAAAAACCTCAGAATAGATGTTGGCGCCGCGTCGTTTGTTTCAATATCTTATATACTAGAAAAATGCCTTTCGAATAACAGGATGTGGTCAATTTTAAAAGTCTGCTTTCATTTACAGCAATTAGATGGAGCTTGTATTGAGGATACCTGATCGAAGAGTTGGAGCAGACTCTCCGGCCGGTTTAAGCTGAACACATTTCATATTCTTAATGTTAAATCTTTGTGCTTATTTCGGACCCGAGTTTGTTGTTGTAAGTCCTGGATCCGAGGCTTTTGTTAAAGTTTCGTAATAATTGTTTTTCCAGATTGGGTTGTTAGCCCAACGCAAACCCTCTGTAGAAGGACCACAGTCTCCACACACTTAGTCTACTCTTATTACCGGTGGCCGTGGCGAGGAGGCGGTGTGAGAATGTAATTTAGTTCCGGTGTTATATTAAAACACAACTTTCAATTTTAATGGTGTATAATTTTACACTATTTATTAAGATATATGTATTTTTATATATTTACACGTATTCGGATCTTATTATATTTCCACCACACCGTATTTATCTTAGTAAATTAAGTTTAAATTTTTGAAAATTATTTATTAGTCGCGTGCGTTGTTGTTACTCGAATGAATGACAGCTTATAATGTGTATAAGAGAAATTTCTATTTATTTTATTTCATTTTTCTTCTTCGTTTTTTTTATGTTGTCGACGTGGTATGGCCAATGCCAGCGTACATTCATACGGCCCATTTTGAATGCGCTCGTGCGCGCCGATTATGAATGTCGATTGATTAATTTAGAAATTATTTATTTATTTATTTTTTTATATTGTATGTCGTATTTATTTGTGTATGTCGCACGGTTGTATGTCGCGTATATGTTGTGTTGTAGCATCAATTATCGAATTATCGAATAATTGAGTTGCTACAAGCACTTACTGAAGTTGCATACGAGACGGCACAGGAGCTGACTCCTTCGGTAATCCTTTTGTCGGAACTTTAATCTGACCACTACTTCCAATTCAATATGGATATTTTGAACATTTTTTTTGTTTAATACGTAATTTTAAACTGTCCGCTGTTCTAATTTCGAAATTTTTGAAAATTAGTCTGAATAACATTGTTTAAGACTACTGCTCAGCGACTGAAACACAACAACATGAAAATTTCAGTTTATACTTTAAATTGAAAGAGGGCACAACTAGAGAACAAAATATCAAAAATTATTTATCCATTCCGCAAAAATAATAATTTGCCCTCATACCATACCGTTTTATTTTGTAATCGAAAATATACATTTTCTACAAATATCTTATAAATGTGACTTCAATTTAACTAGTTGAATTCCGCAGTTGTTCCTTCGAAAAAAATTTCACTGATCGCAGTGGAAGATTACAACAAAATACATTAAGAAAACCTTCTAAATCGTGAATATTCAAGGATATGCAAAACTTTTTTGATTTTAATCAGGGCCACCTTAATGTAGAACCATAATAACTCGAGTCGAAAAAAGCCTCTTATAATATCAGCCAAACAGCACTAATTATTAAATTTCTAAAATACACAAATCAAATTAGTGTTAAATAAAATTTTGAAAGCTTTTTGATTACCAAATCAACGTTGCATACATACGACAGAAATTGTCAGTACGTTTAATGTTTTGTATTATTTACAGCATGAATTTAGCAATGTCTAACAGATTTTAATACAAAAAATATCTGGAGTGGAATTACTACTAAAGATAATGTATCAAATTTTTATTAACATTAATTCCTATTGATTTAAACTCAATCAGGGTATCGGGGTATAAAATGACACCTTAGTGAATAATGAAGAATTCAGTTGCCAGAACATGTATAAAAGATTGATTTTTTAATTTGAAATAATGAAATGAAATAATTTTGAAATATAACATTCATACAATAAAGTGAATTAGTAGTACATAAAAGCTTACATTGAGGCGCATGGCTTGATTATCCACTGAAATGTGAACAAGTTCGTCACTAACAACCCATTTCAATTTAAAAAATGAAGCAAAGCTAAGTTTGTTGGATTTATTGATAATTTTCAAACTGATTTTATTTGTTTCTTTTGAAGGAAGATGGGAGGCTAATGACGAAGTATCAATTGTGTAATTGAGTTTTTCAGTTCTTTCATTTGGATTGTTCATGATAATAGGGGCTGTATTGGAACGTAATTGTTTGTTCTGAACATAAATATTCGTTTTATAATTTGAAAATCTTCTTTATTGACAGTTATTCTTATAAATTGAAGTAAGTATCCCGGTCAAAGATATGGTAATGATGTAAACGACAGAGCACGTAAACAATTGCCGATAATTTAACGGTTTACTGGCTGAAAGGAAATTACGAGAAAATTAATTGTGTTCCTTTTATACATTTATTAAAAGTCGATTATCCTTCGTATAGTTTCCTACTATGGATTATAAAGTTTTGTGGTATTCTGTGGTATTTTGACACTCATATCAGTTTTTCTTTTAAATAATTTATAGCAAAAACTTGACCTTGAAATCGGAATTTATGAACTCAATTTTGATTCGAATTCAGAAATATTATGTCAAATTCTTTGGAAGAACTGAAATGTGATCAATTATGTTGTGGTCCAAAGAACACGAAAAGAAAAAAAATGGTTTGTTTACATTTGTTTAAAGGGAAACCAAAACAAACAACGACAATAAACTGTATTAACAAATTAACTTTTATTTTACACGTTACAAAAAACACTTTTAATTACACCAAATTCACTTTAAATTACAAAAAATTAGTATTATTTATAATATTTAACGCACGTCAAAATACAAAAACCAAATTATAATGCCGATAATGAAAATGGCGCGTCTTTTGTTTGTTTGTTTTGACATTGACGTGTCATATTGTTTTGGTCTCAAAACAAATTCTCCAAAAATTTGGGATTTTGAAATTCGATCACAAATCATAAACAAAATCAATTATTTTCTTCTAAAGGACATGAGAAGGTATTTGTGATCAAAATTTTTTGATTTTAATCAAATTTTTGTGATCTTTTTTCTTCCAAAGAATTTGACATTAGAGTAGTCAAATATTTTCTTTTACTAATGTGGCGGGGGTTAAACTCATGGTTAAAATTTAAAACATATTAATTGCGTCTAAATTTTCAAAAATAAATACACGATAAAGTATACCATGGTAATTTCCAAGTGTAATTCTAGGAAATTTCAGGTATGGGAATCAAAATATTTATTTTTGCAATTTTCAGAAGAAAAAAAGCGTATAGATGTATTCGTATACTCGTATATTATATAAAATTAATGAATTTAGCGACATACATATTAACTTCTTATAATGTTACTTTGTTTAAATTAACAATAACGAGAAAAATCCCAAAATTTAAGAAAATTATAAACCACACAACACCAACACACGACGCTAAATGGTAAAATTAAATATTTACCCACACTGGCAATTATCTTGTTTTTATATACAAAAGAAACAAAACAAATTAGTGAAACCCACCCTAAAGTTGGTATGTATAAAAAACTAAAATTCGTTGAATTAGAAAATTGTTTTTTCTTTGTCTTATACCCAATTATCGTAACGTAAACGCTGTTTTCTTCATTCTGAGGAGAAATGTGGTTGTTAACGCGTGTCACCCGTCATTTGATTTTACCCCAATAACCAAAAAACGTTGTTATAATAAACTCTATATGGTTTTTAAAGATACATTTCGTATTTAGTAGGTAAAGTTCTTAGTTTGGTTCGTTTAGGTATTAGTTGAGAAACCAGCCGATCGATTACATAGTGTGAGTCTTATAAAGGGAACATCTAAACACATTCAAACTTGTTCCTTTCACAAACATGACAAATTACAGTGAGGGAAACTGAATAAATATGGTTTTGATTTTTCTGAAAAATTTGGTATTTTGAACTATTAATTTTTGTTAATTTTTGCATTGTGTATTCTACCTGATGGACAAATTTTAATAAACCTAACCGTTAATTTGACGTTCAAAGTTTTTCTTCAAAATAAGAAAATTTTCTTTCTATAGTTACTCAATATGGTCGTTGAGGATGATTTCTTATGCAACGAAAATAATTTAGGAAGTACTTATTACTAAAGTAGAAAGAAAATTTTCTTATTTTGAAGGTTAAGTTTATTAAAATTTGTTCATCAGGTAGAAAACACAATGCAAAAATAAACAAATTATTAGTTCCAATCGCTAGCTTGATTTTCATCTTTTCATCGAGAGGCGCTTATTGTATTTTTACAAGGTAATGACAATCGACTGAATTTTTTGGTAAATTTTGAAATCTTGTAGGTATATGTAAAGGGTGTCTCAATAAGAAGTTCAGAGTTAAAAATTTAATAAAACGAAAACGAATTAATATATTTCCAAATTTATTTTTTTGTTTGAAAGTACAATCCTCCTGGTTATTTATGGCAAATGATTTCATTCAAATGGGAGTCGCGGCTGGCCGTGGCGTACTCCATTCGGTCAGTACAATTTCTGAGCACATTTTGGATTGTGTGTGGATCTATTTCGGCAATGGTTGCTTCAATATTGGCTTTCAAATGCTCAATTGTTTGTGGATTGTCCTTATATCACTTGTCCTTTACGACACCCCACAAATAAAAATCCAAAGGCGTCAAATCATAGCTCCTTGCCGGCCAATTCACCTCAGCCTTTCGATTGATAATGCGTTTCAGCATTGTAACGCCCGATGTGTGGCATGGCGCATCATCTTGCTGCAATCAAAGGTCGTCCAAACCAATATTTCCAAGATATGGCCACAAAAAAGATGTTAACATGTGGTGGTAGTTGATTCCGTTGATCGTAACGGTCGCGTCGGCCTTATCTTCGAAGAAATGCGGTCCAATAATGCCGCCACGCCACAAGCCGCACCAAACAGTAACACGCAATGGATGCATTTGCTTCTCCACATATCCTTGTGGATTTTCCGATCCCCAAATGCGACAATTTTGTTTGTTTACGAACCCACCGAGATGGAAATTCGCCTCGTCCGAAAAGATGATTTTTTGAGCAAAATCCTCATCAATTTCGAGTTTGTCGCAGACCCACACAGCGAATCGATATTGAAGTGGATGGTCACGGGGCTTCAATTGCTGGACCAATTCAACTTTATAGGCCCACAAACCAAAATCTTTACGCAGAATTCGTTGCATGGAAGACCGGCTGATGTTCATTTCCGATGCACGATGATGAATTGATGTTATCGGCCGTTGGCGCACATTTTCGGCCACCGCGGCGATATTTTCGGCTGAACGAACACGACGAGTACGGGTACGCGTTGAATTGTCGACTAGCTAGCCCGTATCACGCACTTTATGCACAAACTTCTTGATACCGTTGGGTGTGAGTCCCGTGTTTTGACCAAATTTTGTACAACATTTTCTTGCGATTTCGAACCAATTGTCTTTGTTGTGACACTTTTGTTGATTAACGCTTCATTTCGTCAACTAGAAATAATATACTGAGTTTCTGTCAAAGAAAGAATGACGGTGTTGCCAGAGCCAAAATAACCGATATGTCAAATCTGAACCGGTTATTGTGACACTCTATATACAAGCAGCTTCTTGGACGCAATGAGCAAATGTATAGAACATCCAATTATTTTAAATGAAAATGCACTAATTTACGTTGTTTTCTAATCTTAACTCCATCTGTTTTTATTGTTTCAAAGAATCGGCTCGCAGTTCACACTTCTTTATTCACCGTCCTCATAAAAGTTCAGCATAAATTCTGCAATTACTGGATTAGTCTTCGCTTCGATTAATATTCGATGTTGACATTATACCGATTTCTTCTTGGAACATTTTTACTTAGTTGCTGTGTAATGTGATATATTAAACTCGAATTGAATGAACCATGTCTGGTCAGAGCCGCTCTAATATAGATGATCATTCAGCGAATATATGTAAATTATCAGAAATCAATATGTTTTGTACAAATGAGAAATCTAGTATGATCGTCTGTGGTTCAGTGATAACAAACAATGAAATAGTAGTAAAGAAATCAAATCAGTTCTTAGTTGTTTGGTTACTAACTGTTTATATTGGGAAATAGTTTTATAAATTGCATTGCAAAACTAAAAGCGGCATGTGCTCCTGTTAAAAAAGTACAGTGCCGCAAAAAAATAATTGTTCGTGTTTTTTTCCGCCGAAATATCTAATCGGCTGTATGTTATAGGGTTCAAGTTTAGGATGGAATCATAAAATCTGAAATATTAAATATTAAATGAAAACGCAACAATAATTGTACAGAATTTATTATGTTGTTTCACAAAATCTTTTCAGTTCGATTACTTTAGAGCAGATGATTGAAATGGAATTTTTATGGCTTTGCTATTTATAATGTTTTTGCGAAACCATGGAACCTTTAAAATTATTGTTAATTTTCCATGTGAAATTGATTTCATGCTCTAAAACAAAGTACTTACTACCATTATCTGCACTATGAAATCAGCACTAATACAGTTTATAATAAACTAAGTGCTCTAAAACTAACTGCCTTAAAACAAATTGCCCTAAACAAAATGCACTTATCAAGGTGAATTAAATAAAATACCCTAAAATAAAGTTCACTAAAGATTGGAGTAGAAATCGAGAAGAATTTGTTAGTCGAAGAAACGATTAATCGATCTAAACACCATAAAGTTCTATGTTTACGTCTTTGTATTTAAAAATGTCGGGAATTATTTCAGAAAGATACAAGTGTTTTTGCTGAAAGGGGACCGTTATTTAAATTTTCGAATTATTGCGTAGTAATTTATTTTTTAGAATATAGAATAATCCATTATCGACAAATTAGCATTTCCTAAAATTAGCCGTCTTTTTCTAATCAAGTTGAATTAACCCCAGATTTATCCCGATCGTTTGAGAAATTATTTAGCATCAGATTGGCCATAAATCGATTGGGATGATAATAAAGAAAGCAATCTCTTAGTTCCATTCAAATCGATTATTTTCTAAACGAACGTCTGACATGTTCTAGTTCTATCGGATAAGAAATGGCCAAACTTCATTAAAATTGCCCGTTTCACGACTTGTTGCATTTCAGTTATTCTTTTTCATTATACAAACCAGGTTTCATCCCAATCATTTGAGAAAGAACCACATCCAAAGCTCAAATTTGGAAGTGATCAGAGTTGAGAGGCTGAATGGCTTTGAATTTTTATTCAAAATTTGCGAACAATTATATCTCCAGTGATTACATTTTCTATTAAAGTTTGGAGGTGATCGAAGCCTATTGTCGAAAAAAACTAGATTTAATTCAATATGTGCACATGGGTGTTTCAAATGACAAAACTTTCCAATAAAATTTGGAAGTGACAGGCCCGAAGATCGAGATGCTGCCATACATATTTTTGAAAATAACCCGATTTTAATAAAAAAAAACCTTGCACACGCTTGTATCTCCGATGACAATACTTTTTACTCCAATTTAGAAGTGATCTGATTCGAATATCGAGGGCCTACCATAGATTATTTTGAAAATAACCAGATTTTATTAAAAATTTGAAAACAATTGTATCTCCCATTACAACATGTTATATTAAAATTTGGAAGTGACCGGAGCCTGGGGTCGAAGGGCTATTATATTCAATTTTGAAAATAACTCACACTTTCGCGAAAGTGTGTTTTCGGTGATAGCATTTTCTATTATTAATTTGGAAGTGATTGAACCCGAGAGTGGAGGTGCTGCCTTATATATTTTTGAAAAATATCATTTTATTGAAAATTTGCAAACAATTGTCTCCCAATGATGATATTTGGAAGTTCCGCAACCCGGAGTCGAAGAACATGTATATAAAGTTTTGAAAATAACCCGGTCTTATTAAAAATTTGCACACACGTGTGTCTCTAGTAACAGCACTTTCTATTAAAATTTGGAATTGATCGGGTCCGAGGGTACTCGGGCTGTTGTATTATATATATACAATTTAAACAAAGATCTTATTGAAGATTTGCAAACACATTTACCTCGAAGGTCGAAGTGTTGCTATAAACAATGTTTAAAATAACCCGATTTTAATGAAAAGGGGGACACGCTTGTACTTCCGATGATATCAGTTTTTTGAAATTTGGAAGTGATTAGACCCGATTGTTGAGTTGCGATCATATACAATTTTAAAAATAACCCAATTTTATGGAAAGTACGTGTATCTCCAGCGACAACTCTTTGAATTAAAATTTTGAAGTTTTCGGACCCAAGGATCGAGTGGCTGCGATTCGATTTAATTTTTCGCGATTTTTTTCCAGAATTTGTTTTTCTGGCCACACGAACCTCATTTTAACGCCAATCAATATTACCTGGTTATTGATTCACACATCACCCATCTCACGTACCTCTACACTGACATGGAGGGTGACTTGTGTTTATTAACATCACCGATCGTATTCATGTGGCGAAGATTTTCTTTTGCATTACAAAATTAAAACAACATTTCCATATACACGTATCTTTGGTAATTTAGATTAAGATTGATTACATTTATAAACAAGGCAAAATTCTTTAAAGGGTATTTTTTTAGAGGTTCACAATTTTAAATTAAAATAGAACAATGAAAAACATTTTGAATATCAGTGAAACTAGCTTTATTGGATAGATAATTTTATACCATTAATGAATGAATATGATTTCGGCCATGTGGTCGCCGCGGCTGGCGCGTACACGGCGTAATCTGGAGGTCCAATTGTCGATCACTCTTCGCAACAATTGCGGCCGTATCTCGCTAACAACTCGCCGAATGTTGTGTGTGGCATGTGGCACTGTCCTGTTCGAACCACATACCAGCAAGATTTATGCCAGCCAGTTGGATTACAAAAAGTTAGAAATCATGTCTGTATACCGTTCACCGTTGACTGTAACATTTCGCCCATCGTGGTTTTTGAAGACATATGGACCAATGATTCCGCCGGCCCATAATGTGCACCAAACAGGGATTTTCTCTGGATTTAATGGTGGTTCGGCAAAGGCTTGTGGATTATCTTCACTCCAAATTGGACAATTCTGTTTATTAACGTACCCATTGAACCAAAAGTGAGCTTCATCGCTGAACAAAATTTTGTTTGGAAATCAACATCAATTTCAATTTGTGCTTCAGCCTATTGGCTGAATTGGCGGCGTGTGCGATGGTCGGATGGCTGTAATTCAAAGATTCTCAAGATCAAGACAAAATCTTCCATAAAATAGATGAGCACCTCTCCAGTTGCTGACAACGACGTCGAATTGATTATTTTGGGTTTTCCTCAATGTTACGCTGTAAAGCGTCTATCGTTTGTTCGAAAGGAATGAAAGGAAAAGAACATCCATTTTGTTTGGTCCCACACAATGGATTTATTCATTTACAAAGTGATCACACATGTTATTCATGCTTAAATTTTATTTTGTATTTTTCTGTTTGATCCGACTTACATTATCTATTTCCAGAAAAAAAAACAATTATGGCGTACCTCAAAGCGAATACGTTTATCAATTCAAGTATCTTCTGGGTATCTATATCTTTCACAACCCAGTGATTTTACGAAGGTCAATAAAATAAACATTATATCCAGAGTAATAAAAGAAACAGCAAAATTACGAAGAAAATTTGTTTTTTTATATCATATCCCAAAATCCAGTTTTCTGCATCATTTCATGAAGGAAGGCAAAATACAATAAAAGCGATATATGGAGGTGATCCAGGGAAGTTTTCATATTTAGTTTGATGGTTTTTCAATAAGTTCGCAGTTATGATTATAGTAAGAGAACCTAAAATTGTCGAAATTCAAGCGACCGTGACACTGGGAAAAATTTTTCGGCGCTGAATGAAATGATGAACTTTTTGAGTTAGAACCGCGAACTTTTTTAAGACTCATCTAATGTATAAAGTAAAAAATAAATGAATATAGTGGTGTAGCAGAGGAAGACATTTGTTCCTTATTCAAAATCAATAACTTCAATTTTCATTTTAATATTTTCTTTATATTAAAACATTTTTCGTTTTTTATTTCTTCACTTTACTTGAGGAGCGTGGGGAATAAATATATGAAGCGAGCAATAAAGGAAGAAAATGAAAATTTTCCAATTTTATTTCATCATCATCATGAATGTGTGTTCGGTTTTTTTGTGTTTATAAATCTTTAAAAGTTGGAAATGATGAAGAAAACGAAACGAATGGAAATTATTTGCTCTTGTGCTGAAATATAAATTCGCGGAATATATTTAAATTTTTTAAAGGATTAAAGTTAAAATATTTTTTTTCAAAAATTTCTTGTCTTACTTCTTTGGGTACCTTTTTTATCATGTGAACGATGAGTCGAGTGATTTTCAAGCCATATTGCCTTATATACGATTACGGAATAGCGGTGTCTGGTACTAGTTGAAAGGGTTAAGCTACTAGTATTTACAAATGTTTTTGTTGTTTATAGTTTTATTGTCTTGTCTTGAGAATTAGCTTGTGGGAATACAATAAAACTGTATATGTGCTTCTAGATGCGCCGGAGGAGCCCCCAGGATCTGATGTATTCAATTCAAATGTTATACTTAGTATATTATACTTACATGCTATGTATGTAATAGAAAAGAGAATGAAATACACAATAGATATGGAAAATTCATGTATTTTCAATTTTTTATTTAGTATTTTATATTTTACTCCGCACCAATATTGAAAATAAATACATATACAAGGCATCACACAGAAAGACATTACACTACAGCTATAGAATACATTATATACTTTTTATTGTGGTTTATTGTGTGTTAGCCATTTTATGGTAAAAATTTTTCCTCGTTTTCATTTTTATCCTCTCCGCTATTTTTCATTTAGAAAATGTATAGAAAAAATTGCTGCATACAAAATAGAGTAATGGAAATTTATGCAATATCAATTTAGTTTTATATATTGTTAACATGTTCAGGGTTGGATGTACAAGGTTCATATGATTTATTTTATCTTTCTAAATTGATGTGCATATTAATCAACAACATCTGATGCACACAATCTTAGATGTACTTTGTACCATAAAATTTCCATTCTTATATTGATTTTATAAAATAAAGCATTTAAGTGCAAACCAAATGTTTAAATCAAATCAGACTTGGTTCTCGATTTATGTGTCTACATTATTTGGTTTACAAATGTAACTAGCAGAGCTAGATCAAAAAGTTTTGCGGAGCATCTATATCTAATATGTAAATTATAAATATCAGAAATTATTTGCTTCGACGATTTATGATTAAAATGTTTAAGTTAAATATTAAACATATTATTTATGGTTTTATCGAATTGTAAAAGCGCGGAAGACCTGGCTTAAAAACCATACAGTTGTAACGAACTCTTTAATGTAAAATTATGTTACTTACTTATGCAGCTGCTTTGACCACGTGAGTTCATGATCCATTACCCAATAGTAGTTAAGTATAAAATGAAACCATATCCGCCTAAATATTATGTTAACATTTACCGGCAATTACCCAAACTTGATTATTGGAATTTGAAGATTATTTTCCACAGCTCAGCAATCAGCTAGTGATTTAGGCTAATATTCTTCTAGTACCTAAGACAATTATGATTGTGCATTTATCTTTATAACACATATTTTGTGTCCTGCACAAACTATATATATGCCTTCCCAATAAATAAAATACTATGTTTTTGGGTAAATATAAACTTATTTCTTAACAGTTCCTCCGTCTCCTCAAGAGTAACACAATAAGTCTAACGATTATCTAAATTTTTGTAGCCGACTGTTGCGGCTTTGGTAGGTTCGGGCGGCTTTCACGTTTGTTTTTCCTGTCAGAAATTCTGTTTATCACGCATGGCCAAATGTCGGTAAATAACCGATATTAGTTGGCTCCTATGTGGTATAAAGCGGCTGTAATAATCCAGCAATCCAAAGAACCGTTGTATTGGCGAATTGATGAATTTCGATGGTGTTCGTTGGGGTCGGAGTCATCGATTATAGCGGGTTCATAAATTAAGAATACTTTTATTTAAACCTGTATAATGGTAATGTGAGACTGCATCTCTAACTATCTGAAACCTGACCGACATCCAAGAATACTTATAATTTTAATTTGTCGTTCGATAATCGTAAAATAAAGATCGAAAATTAACATTTTATTGAAAGTACATATTGTATATTATGATAATATATTAACAATTTTCCTGATAACGTAAAATTTCATTACCAGAATATAAATTCTTAATGCACTGCATCTAATAATAATAGTAGTTCCCAACGACCAATTACTCCTCCTTGACCGCATGCAGGGAACTCCACCATCTGTATAGTTATTATGTTAAAAGTTTAAATCAAGGACTTCAAGCTGCTGAACTAAAAAATTTATAGAAAATTTGAGAATAACGATGATCTTTAAAATTTAAAATGACAAAAAATTGTGTTTTAGTGATTAAAAAAATAGTTCAGCATGAATGATATCCTTCAGTAACAAGATGAGAGAAAATTGTCAGTTGGGTCTACTTAGAGCAAGCAGATGCGAAAATGGGAAACGTCAATAGTGGAAAGACTAAAATAAAAAACAATAAATAAGTAAAAATTCAGAATTCTAAAAGCAAATTGTAGAACAAAAATTAAAACATCTTTGGCATTATATAGACCTTCCTGGAAAACATAACGGGAAAACATAATCTTGATTAGTAATCATTTAAATAACATCAATAATGTAAATCACAACTCACACGTTTCGGTTCCATATTTACCCATGCCAGCAAACGACCCAACAATTCTAGAAATCATCATGTACATTGGCATTTAATAGATCTTCTTGAAAAACGACGTGATTGATGAGACCCTGGCAAAATTTTGATTTGGAATCATTTGAATTGCATAACTTTTCTAAATCACAACTTACACATCTCGGGGCCATATTTGCTGATGCCAGAACTATGACAAAATTCCGAAAATCCTCATGGTCATTGGCATTTGATAGACCTTCCTGCAAATAAAAGAGGATTAATTAGAATCGGGCAAAATCTAGATTAGTAACCATTTGAAAATATTGTAAATCAGAGCCTATACGTTGGCCCGAAGGGCTATATTTGCCCTTACCAAAACTGTCACAAAATTTTGAAAACCATCAAATTGGTGGAAATCGTAATTGGTAATCATTTGAATTGCAAAAAGATTGTAAACAACCTATACGTTTCAACAACTCACACATTTCGGGGCCATATTTGCCCATGCCAGAACTGTAGAATTCCGAAAATCATCAGCATCGTTGACATTAGATAGGCCATATTTGACCAGCACTATATGACAAAATTCTAAAAATCATCATGAAAATCGGCAATTGATAGACCTTCCTAGAAAATATTACGGGATTGATGAGAACCGGGCAAAATCTTGATTAGTAATCATTGAATGCAAAAATGTTATATTTCAGTTTGAAGGCTGCATTAATTATGTGAACTAATTTACGCAAGCCTATCTCGAGAACAGCTTTCACAATTTGCACAGTAATTATTCACAACTTGGGGCTTTTCTGATACTTAAATTATTATTGATTTAATTTTTTAGTTCCAATAAAGTCACATGTGTTCTGTTAAGGTCATCTATTTTGTTTACGGCAGTTGTATTTTCATTTGCTGTTTCTCTAGGCAACGGTTGAAAAGTGTATTCTAAATAGGCAGCAAATAGAAAGACTTACGGCTTGTCACTTTCAGCCAAGGATCCGTCATCGTTTTTGACAGATAGCACATGTATTTTGGATGTTTTCAACCCCCAATTTTGCTTTCCAAAGTGAGTAATCGTCATTCTTTAAATCAAAAAAATCTCGAAATTGCTCATTCATGGTTTCGTCTTTTGTTTCCTTTATAAGATGTTTTAATTTGTTGGACAGAAAATTGAGAATATTTTTATGTTGCGGAGCACGAGTCTGCTGTCCGATTTTGTGAGCTTTTTATTTCTATCTAACTAGTTCTCTGACCTCAAAAGGATAGTTATGTTTCCTTAAAGAGTTGGTATAAGGAATAGATGAACTTTTCCATGCTGCTTTCCGAATAGTATTATTGAATGCTTCAGTTCGTCTTACAGCTGCGTCTCTATTCTAATTGGTATTCGGAAATTTGTTTGCTCTTCCACTAACTCCTTGAATAAACCACAATTGATTTTATTGTTTGTTACTTTAGATAAGTTATCGTTTTTTATTATCATTGTACTCAGAGCCATGATCACAAGTGAGTTGTCCGATGATAGTCCTTCACTATTTTCGAATCTCGTGTAGTCCTATAAAACTTTTGTTTTAACTTGCATCATTTCTGTTTCAATACGGGACTCTTCGTAATGTTTAATATTATTCTTAGTAATTACGGGGGATCCACCTCTAGCATTCCTTCCTGGATGAATAGCATGGTAGCATTCTTACTCACGTGTTCTAATAAATTAAGTTTCTGTTTAAATGAGTTTCCGATACAAAACATATATCTATTTTTACTAAGGTTAAAGAAATTTCTAGCTCTGGAATATGCTTTGGTAATTTTATTTATCTTTTTTATTTATATTTATTACAATTTTGTCTAGACTTTGCATTCCATTTTGAGCTTAAACCTCATGTCCACCTTTTTCGTGTTAAAAGCCCTAGCTAATTTGGCCCTTTAAAAATATTCAAAATATACAATTTTGAAGAATCAGGAACGAAAATAAATAAGAGTATTTATTCCATTCGCGTTCCAAATGACAATTATAAATGTGCGTTTATTTTATTAGTATAGCATTGATTTTAGCTCATTCGTGGTTTCTTGTCATTCTAGTCGCTTATATAGCTTTTAGACCACATTCTTATTATGCTAGGCGTACATTTTTCAGTTCTATATATTTCGGAATATCTTTTCGAGTGGGTTTCCTTTAGTATCAACAGCTTACTGCTGCGTTATTTGTGAGTAGAATTTCCACTCTGCTCCTGTAGACTATGATTCTAGTTTTAGTTGAAATCCTCTCTCTTTATCGTTAGAGTTTTGAGGCGATTGGCGCATTTTATTTCTTAATCTTTGTAGTTGTACTGCTACTTCGCATTCTCTATAGTTGGCCAGATGTTGCCCTTTATAGTTTATACACTTCGCAGGTTCGTTTCGGCTAACTGGGCCATGTTTCGCGTTGTATCTACCCGCACACTTTATGCGTCTAATATCTTGCCCACAATTTCTTTGGGTGTGGTTAAACCCTTGCCATTTCTTGCATTTAGGTAATAATCTCTTGTTGTTTTTCAATGGTTCTATTTAACCCTCAAATTGAGTATTGCTTTGATATTAAAAATATTTTCAATTTTTTCGCTTTTGTTGCATGTGAGCATGAATATAGAGAGCTATTATATCCTCCTTCGTGCAGGTGGGATGATACCCTCTGCTTATAATCTTAATTTCTCGGTTATTTTTTATCTTCGTAAGTATACAACTCTTTACCTTCTTCAGTGAGCTTTGTGGCTAAAGATCTATATGTATTGGGATCTTTTGTATTTGTCCTCCAAACATTATTGTTTAGTGCCACTACTCTATAGTTGTTCCTGAGTACACATTTCATTAAAGGTTGAATATTTGCAAACTCTGTAATGCCAAACAGATCAATTAGCGATAGCGCCTTTGTCTTCATTGCAAGCGTTGTTTTTGTTACTAGTGTAGTTGAAGTACAAGCACTAGTTCGGTAGTTTCATTAAATTTTGCTTGTGAGCATTCACCAACTTCCGGCGAGAATTCTGCTCTTCGTTTTTTTCTTTTATTTATGCATCCAATCGGTTTCTCTTGCAAGTTCCTCGTCATCTGTGTGCATTATAAAGAGTAGGAGGAGTTTCCAAAATTTCTATCTGCTTAGTCTTCTTCAGCACCTCATTTTGTGATTACTTCAGTATTCTTCTTTTTGGAGATGAATGAGTATCGTAACGGTTGGCTTACCGCATAACCCATTGAGCCGGCCTGTTACAGAGTGGATTAGCCAACTAAGCAGTTGTGGTATCACATGGAGAAAAATTCCTGTAACCTTGTAAATACATGAAGTAAACATCAGTCGACTTAGCGAATTATATTAAACTAACTAGTAATTGTTAAACCCTTCGTAGTATCAGAGGTACACTAGTATTTTACACATTAATTTAAAATTACAAAATGTATCTGTCCTTCCGACTGCAAAATATAATTGAACTAAGGGAATATGTCAATATTGTTTGGATGACCGGACTACCGAAACATGCTAAATTATATGGGCCAAAGAAGCAATTTAGAAGGTGGGGTTGTCGAAAGTGAAAATCTACCAACACATTTTAGTCTTTACATGGTATACCGATTATTGGAAAAGTTGAAAAATTTCTTGTCAACAAATAATAGTTTATTATTATATAAACTTCTCAATTCTCATAATACTCCGTTACAGCAGATTAAATCCACTAAAAATGGGAATTCCCAATATTCATCTCTTTTGAATTTTATCGCTATTTTCTTTCTGTACTGACAGGTTAATAATTTCATCATTAATTAAATGACTAATTTTTTTTATTTGTCTTTGGAAATGTTCCTTTTTTGATTTTCATCACGATATGGTAAAAAAATCATTTTTATTCTTACACGTGAATAAATCCACGCCAGAATTTGATGGTGTGGTTTTGGTGTATTTACTACATATTTTAAGGAAATTGTATTTGTTTTTTAATTTTTAAGTTTATTTATAACAAAACATTTTTTTATTTATTTTAATAATGAGTGCTGTCTTCATGTTATGAAATCAGCTCAAATATTATATTGAGCATTGATTCGTATAGCGACTTCAAATAATTCAAGGAAATGTCGACAGAAATTCAAATAATTCAAGGATGCTTATTTCCTTCATAAATTTTGCGAGAAAGCCATCTCCAAACGTTTTTAAAATATTTAAATCAGGAGAGTACGGGATCATTTAAGTAAATTAAAGTTCTTTTTGAAAATCTTGTCTTTTACCCATACCGAATGGATCGTTATCTTGCAGATAAATCCATTTCAGTGGTCCAAACAAATGTTGGAACGTTGAAAATGCTAAATCCAAAATAGACCAATACGAATTTACTGTCATTTTTAATTTTGAAAAGGTGACTGTCCCACCATAGTATAAAATAGCTCCTCAGACCATAACCCCTCCTTCTCTGCTTTGTTGTCGATTGAGAACTAGCTCTTTGCGTAAGTCATGGAAATAATAGTTATAACCATCGGGCCCGTCCAAATTAAATTTTTTTTCATCCGAAAACACGACTTTGAGCCACTGGTTAGTCCATGTCATACGCTCTTTCCCAAATTGAAGCCGATTGTTTTTTCGAGTTTCGTTTAATGGTGCCTTTTTCTTTCCGTTTTAAATGTTTACCTTTCCGTATGATGTGACGAACGGTTTGTACAGAGACATTAACACCGGCTTGCTCCTTGATTCTGCAAACAGATAGAGCAGAATTGGAGGCAATACAAATTACTTTACGTTTATCTACCGGTTTTACCAGTTTTCAGGATTTTTTAATTAATTTAGCACAACAGTGTGACTTCGGCCCAATTTTTCGGCGATGACCGGCTCGAATGTCTCTGATCGTGGTGAGCATCAATTTTTCCCTATTCAACATCGTTTAAGATTTTATTTTCTCCCATTTAAAAAACAATTGACAACACAATTTAATTTATTATTTAATATTTTTTATTTTAATAAAACTAACAAAATAAACGAAAATGAACAGGATTTATTCACGTGTAACAATAAAAATGAAATTTCTTTATTATATCCAGGGATGACATGTTGTAACATCACATTTTCGATACCTTATCGAAGTTTATGTTTCGCTTCTTTAAAATAAAATGTGACACTACTTCACATTTTATATCATTTACCAGGTTGCTTGATTGAAAAATTGTTATATTCTACTCCGTTTCTATCACCAAATAATTTGTTTGCGATACTTGAATGAAATTAGAGAAAGACAACTTGTTTGCATTTGTACTAATAGGTTGTGATAGCAATAGAAACGAAATAATACATAAATTAAACAGTTGCCCATTTCAGTTTGGGAAAACGAGAAATAAACTTCGATAAAGTGTGAAAATGTGATGTTACAACATGTCACCCCTGATGAAAACCAATAAAAGCCACATTTCCAAAGCCAACTAGAAACAAATTTTTTAGTCATTTGATTAATGATGAAATTATCTGCCTTTCAGTATAGAAAAAATAGCGTTAGAATTCGAAAGAGACGAATATCTGAAATTTCCACTTTTTTGTAGTGTATTTAATCTGCTGTAACGAAGTGTATGCAATACCAAATTACCATTTTTAACTACACTGCTCGTCAAAAAATTCCGGACAATTGAATTATTAATGCATGACAACGCCAGACCCCACGTTGCAAACGTTGTCAATAATTATTTGGATGAGGTGATCTTAATCCCATTGAGCACATGTGGGATATGCTAGAGCGTCGTTTAAGGCAAAGGAAATTCGTTCCAGAAACCATAGATCATCTTCAATCAGCTCTGCAGGAGGAATGGGAAATTATATCACAGGAGTAGAATGCTAGATGTGATCAGAGATCGTGGAGGAAATACTCGATATTAGAGTACCGACCGCTTAGATTCATTGTTGATCATTATTTAAATAAATATGAATTTATATCAATATCCGCTTTCGATAATTTTGTTGTTTCATTTTTTTTTTTTGATCCCATGGTTACGTTTATTAAACAATAATGTGTTCCGTTAGTGCCTTTTGGCGCATTTCGTACAATCATAATTCGAATAATGCGAAAAGTCACCGTAAACACAAATACTTACGGAAATAATGTAGTGTCCGGAATTTTTTGACGAGCAGTGTATATAAATTCATGAAAAACGCAAAACAATCAAAAAGTAAAAATTATATTTTCTTTTCCTATTTTCTTTCAATTAAAACCAAAAATTTAAATTATTTCAAATTGAAAATGGAATCAAATCAATGGAATAAATAGGAAACTAGTTTCTAGTTTGTTATGGGTGTATAAGAATTTTTTAAATCGAGTTTCAGTTTGTTTTTTCATTTTTCCAATTTCATTCTATTTTAAAAATCTAAAATAAATAGATATTTTCTCGTATAATTCAATTTCTGTTGCTTGTACATAGTAAATATAGTATTGTGTTGTTGTTATTGGTGATGGCGATGTAAATAGTTATATGCTTTTCTATAAAAGTAAATATGAAACATAATTATTATTTTTATGTTTTATATTTTATGTATTTTATTTATTTGTTTGTGATTTGGAAACGGCTTGGTTTTGTACATAACGTGTGTGTGCGCTATGTATGGATCGGATGGAAAGGAAATTGATATGTAATATATAACGAGTATGTGTATGTGTGTGTATATGTGTGCTCTTTTTGTTCTGGTTGAATTGTATAGTTAGTTAGCTATACATATATGTAATATACGTACAGTACGTACATATTGTACGAGTAGATATGTGATAAACATTAAGTTTATTGAACTAAAAATGGTATTATTGTTGGAGATTGAGATTTTTTTCTGTTTAATTGAAAATAAATAATTTGTATGAACTTGTTGGAGACATGGATCTTATGATATGAAAATTGCAGACAATGGTGTTAATGTGTATACCGTGTCTGCTATAAAATAATAAAGACTCTAATAATATGGTAACATTAAAATAATCTTATCATTATCGTAGTTGTAAAAGTTAATTTTGTTTTGTTTTCTTTTTGGAATCAAACAGCTAAAATTGATATATAGATAACAAAAGGTATAAGTTTAATATGGGTTGAGTCTTTATATATGTATATCGATAAATTATAAGAAATACAAGCCATTACAAAATTAAACGGAGGTGTTGTATTACAGAATTATGTGAAGTGCACACTAAACAATTCCACCAAACTTCACGGTAAAGATAAGACACATATCGTAAAACGAAATTCGATGAAATTATTTCAATCATATTGAAATTGATTGATTGAAACTGAAACCGTATCATGATGCGTGACTCAACCAGAACTTTTCACCGCAAATAAATCAATCAGTTCATGTATAATACAGTATAATTGCATCAATTTTATTGAATTTTTACTACAGAATAAATTAAAATAGTTGAGCCTATCTCAAAATGTTTAATATTTCGATTTTCGTAAATACGTAAAATTTTTTGGTAAATCAATTTTCATTTGAAAGAGCTATCATTCATAATAGTCGTATGTAACGAAAATAATGACCATTTTGCATCATCTTTTATGGATATCAAATGTCATTCTATTAAGGAAAGTAGTCATCTCATTCATTTTTAATATTCACAATGATGATTCCGGTGACAATTTTAAATTATAGTTAATATAAACATATTTAAAAGAAGAAACCGTAAACCATTACAAATTTATGCAAATTACATTTTTTCCGAATTATTACAATAATTACCATCAAAATTTTCGTTCGTATTAGCCAATGGTCTACCGTACAATACTTTTGAGTTCTTGAAGGCCGATTGACTGCATAATAATAAAATAACAAAATACAATATTAAACATTTCTAGTCCAATAACCTGAATACAGTCATGTTCATGTAGATTATCAATTGAGCTCGCCACATCACCCTTTGATTAAGGATACAAAAATCCATATTGTTTTGAATAACTTGCTGGTTAAAATTTCGATTAATAAATTAATTATCCTTATTTCCTTATTGAAGATTCCAACACTAATTCTACTTCATTCTACTGGACATTTTGGTATGCTGCCCAAAGTAGATTGAATCCGCAATACTAAAAAGGCTCTTCGGAATCTCCAACCTGTATTATATGATTTGTGTACTCAAAGGGTTATGATCACGGTTTTGTGTAGTGTGAATGATTTTAAATTCGTTAATTAGAACAATAAGACAACGTGACACATTGTTGTATGATAATTTATGTAACAGATATTTTGGTTTACTTAGTGGTGTACGAGGGCGGATTGAAAATGAAGCTACCTAAGTAGGAAAACAAATTTTTTTTGTCAAAAACCATTTATTTCTCAACAAAGTCTCCATTTAGTTCGACACACTTAGTAAGACGATATTCCAACTTTTTTATACCATCTGAATAATACGATTTCGGGAACCCCTCAAAATACGCGTTAGTTTCGATAATCACTTCTTCGTCTGAGATGAATCTTTGTCCTGCGAGCCATTTTTTCAAGTTTGGAAACAGGGCAAAGTCACGAGGAGCTAAATCTGGACTATAAGATGGATGATCAACCAATTCGAAGTGTATTTCACGTAATTTTAGCATCGTATCTAATGCTGTGTGAAGTGGTCTGTCGAACTCGTTTTTGTTCGACACTGAGCAAACGCGGTACCCATCTTGCCGATAGCTTTTTCATATGCAAATGTTCATGCAAAATGTTGAACACACGTTCATATGATATGTTTACCATTTCAACAATCTCACGCAACTTGACTCGACGATCATTCATAACGATATCGAGCATTTTCTTGATATTTTCTTCAGTAACCACCTCTTTTGGCCTTCCTGTTGATGGTATTGTTGCAGTGCTTCTTCGGCCGCGTTTAAATTCAGCAATCCAATATTTTACCACGTAATCTGACGGAGCAGACTCACCGTAATGTTTATCGAGCTTTTCTTTTGTCTCTTTCGCCGTTTTCCCTTTCAAATAATAGTGTTTAATCACTGCACGAAATTCGTTTTTTTCCATTTTTCAAGAAACACAAAAGTTGCTTACTTCAAACGACTACAACAAATAAACTAATCGATGAATTTGGGTGAAATTTTAACAGCTGACGTTTGACAGATCGCAATTTATAAAATAAAAAAAATTTGTGTTTGTGCTGCCATCTAGTGTTAGGTAGTTTCATTTTCAATCCGCCCTCGTAGTAGTTATAATGAAATTTATCTAGATTCAAGTATGTAATTCACTTGAAAACGTGGAATCGGAATATTAGTGCAATAAATATATATATAATTAGTTTTAGGATTGAGTTCATTCAAAAAAATATTGTAATGAATCTTTTGATAAGGTCAAACATTCTCTTGCCCCCATCATTTTGGCACATCGTTGCACTGAGTGTCGTTCCGCATTTATCATAATCCTTCCAAAAACTATTCCTTTAATGTCAGAAACTTAAAACGACTCGCTTGCAATTACACATCTATACTATCTGACGCAACTCACTCTCGTCATTCACCACTTAAATAATAAATACAATATGATGAGTGTTTTGGTGAAACACTGCTCACAGAACTTAACGCCTTCTCTTCTCGCCTAAAGGAATTACTTGGACAGTAATAATGCGTCGACGAATTACAAAAACTAAGTTCAGTATATTTCCCAAAATCTAAGTGTAAAAATACAACGGATCAGCTCATGAATCAAACAAGAAGTTTTGTAAGGGAATATTACAGGCAAAAGAATGAGAGAACTTTTGCTGAAATACGTATCTCATATCGTATATCCCTTGTTAAAAAGTTCATCGCCACACAAACGAAACACTTGGTAAATTTAAACAGTATAAAAAATTTTATATAGTAGGGCAATGATGGTTTTCTACATGAAATTTAAGATGCCGCTACGAGTACTGATTTGAAATTATATCATCAAAAGTTGCTTATTTTGCATGAGGAAATCGGGCGATCATAAATATATCACACAGATAGGTTTGAATGTATTCCAACGTATTATTCATTTATAGGTTGAGCAGACCCAGCTAAAATTTATTTGAATCAATAATTATGTGGATTGTACACGGTATCGAGGTGTACAACATCGACCATTGGTATTTTTTTTTCAATTGAGTTGACGATAAAATTTCGTTTGTAAGATGTAGCTTTTTGGAATTAGAATAGTCGGATGCAGAATAGATCATCCCATTATAATAAGATGGCATTGCCTTTAGCCATTATATAGAAATTGGATTTTTGTATAGTATTGCGGAATAATACATTTTTAGTGAAGGTCTGGAATGAAGTTAATGACTCTTTAGGAAGGAGCTTTGTTAAAGAAAAACAAAATTCAATTTCTAGAATTATTGCGGAATTCTAAACTAAATTGTATATGAAATTCTGGGAATTTTTGAAAGAACTCAAGAAAACTGATTGAAATCGGTATTCGAAATAATCTTATTTGTTGCCAGACTGTGAACGTGGCACAGCCGAATTGTTCTTGCTACGAAGTTGCCATATAGTCTCTAATGATTTATTATTTATTTTATCATTATCTGGAATTTTGATACGCTTTGTACGTACAAGTAATCGAAGGCTTAGAAAAATGTTTCCAAGCTTACAAAATAGTGTCGTTCTCTTAAAGAAAATCAACTGCGATACAAAAACTTTAACCAATTATCTTCTTGCTAGAAAATATTATTGCACTTAAAAATCGACTAACCCCCGTTAAAGTAGCAGTTATCGGTAACGTCCTACTTGGCCAAAAAGATTTTTCTTATATCTGAAAACTTCATAATTATTAATTCTTATATTGAGCACCACTGAAGATCTTAAAAACCATCATGAAAACAATCTTCAATTTCATCAAAAGATTGGCCAATAATGGTTCAACAAGGAAGAAAATCAATTTCAAATTTCTCAAATTAAACCTATAAATGGGTGTAAATAATAGAAATGTTTCATAATGATGTTGCAACAAGAAAATCAAATATTTTGTAATTATATAATCCATCGCGACAAATGAACAGTTCAGATTTATCAATAATTAGCTCAATTTTAAAAACTAACTTTATTATTTCTTTAGCTTTCGGAACCTTTTCGGTTTCATTGCTCATTCTTGAGCTAATTACTGTTAACTTTAATTTATAATAAAAAGCTCATTAAACAATTTTAAGTTCAGATTTGGCCATTTATATACGTAAAATTATCTAACTGTTCAAACCATGTGAATGGATGGATCTCCAACCTATTTGGTGTTTTACAAGTTTGATTTGATAAAAAAATCGAGAATTTCTAAATTAATGTTTGCTGAAATAGAAGAATGTAGTTGAAACAGTTCTGACTAAAAACGAAATACAATATTCTATGGTAAATTGTGTATGACTGAAACAGTGATTTGAAATATTCAATGATTTGGTCTCTAAATTTGGCCGTGCGAGTGCAACTATTTTTCTATTCTAAAAAAGCTTACATTATTTGGAAGAACAACTTGAAGAAATACTCTTGTATTCGAATTTTAAAAACAGAAATATGGTTTAATTTATCCACGTGGTTGCATTGCAAATTTAATATGAAAAGCGTAACGTTTTCAGTTCACACAGATGGTGTCCTTTCAAATTATTTTGTGATCTGGCTAAAATCAAGTCAGTTCAAAACTGACGAACATTTTAAATTTCTTAACTACAGTACCCTAGTCTAGATTTTAGTTACACTAGGTAGCTTTAATATATAAGTCGTTTGACCTTTTGTTGAAGTAGTATTAGTATTTAAACCGTATTTGCTGTTAAATTTTTTTTATTGTTACGCCCATTCTATTTCTTTGCACACATGTGCAAACTTAGAAAGTCAGTGAGGCCTCTCAACTCCAACGATGACTCCACGCGACCTCAACCTTTGCTAGTTTTGCAAATTTTAAAAGACTGTTGAACTGTGGTTTCAATTTTGATTTAGCAAAATCCAGTAAAATCTTGAACCATTAAAGGATACTGGCTAGAATAGGATGTCTTAGTACATATTATTCTGACTCTGTTCACACGCACGAACACGTGTGAACAGTTTCCAGGATTTTAAAAATTGTGCGTTACATTTTCGGGTGGCTATGTTTTACAAAGCTACTTCGCGAAATCCGGATTATCTGTAGCTACGAGTAGACTCGAATTTTTTCGAACCGTTGCTGAAGAATTCATCCGGAATCTTCAAGTTTTGAAACAAGCTGTATCTCTCTGATTGGGTTGTTAAAGTTAGAGAAGTATTGGTTTCACCCAAAAAAACATATTAAATTAATCTGTTTATGCGAATTTAGATTGCCTAGGATTTAGATTCGACAAGATGATTTGTTCTTGAAGTGTACGCCGTTCAAGAACGATAAAGCTAAGAAGGTTCTTGAACTCATATAGATTTAATCATTGTACAAGATTTACTTACTCTTTTTGTGGTTTCGCATTGGATAAGTGGTAGGACAACGAGTAGATTTGTCGACTATCGTCACAATATAATGAAACCCATTGGGACAATGGATCCACAAGTTTAAGTGAGTACTGGGTGAGCCAAATAATTTTTTTTTGAACTAGCGGTTTTTTGAGTATGGTAAGGGTTATGTCACTTCTGATTTAACAGAAAGTTAGTTTTATTGTTCCGCTGAATGAAAATGGTTGTGTATTCGGTTCGCTGAGTGGGTTTGCGATCGACTTGAAGAAGATGCCGATTTTGGCAAAAAAATCATCTGTTCGGATGAGGGGCATTTCCATCTTGGCGGCTACGTAAACAAGCAGAATTGTCGCATTTGGGGCACGGAGAACCTGCACATTGAAAATGAGCAAGGAGCCGCCGTTACTGTCAATGGTGAGCGCTACCGCGTCATGGTAAACGATTTTTTGTTCCCGGCACTTGAAGCGGAGAGTTAGGCAACATTTGGTTTCAACAAGACGACGCTCCGTGTCACACAGCACACGTTTCAATTGATCTTTTGCGCACTGCCTTCGAAGATCGAATTATCAGCCGAAATGCTGATGTGATTTGGCCCCCTCGGAGCTGTGATTTGACGCCGTTGGACTATTATCTTTGGGGTTTTTAAAATTCTTAAATTTCAGAAAACCAATAAAATCAACCCTTGGGGAAAATTTAATTTATTTGAATCTTTTAATTCTTTGTCGTTTTTTGCAAATGCTAAACTTTTCAACATCATTGCAAAAATTGAAAAGCTCCTTTGAAAGCTGCCAGTTCCGGTACACAGATTTCCATTAAATTTCGCCAAGATCTCCAAATTTACGGATAAAGTTTAAGTATGAAGTTTCATTCCGAATAGTCAATCCGGCTGGACTGGAGAGATGGCGAATTGGAGAATTAAAGTTTTTTTTATCAAAACTCAACATTTTCGGTAAAATTTAAAAAATGATCTGAACTAATTTTGCTTGAAATTTGATTTATAATCTTCTTGTTTTTAATCGTTTTTTCGTAAATGCTATAACTTTTCAAAATATTTACACAAAATGTGAAACCTATGTAAGCTGTCATTTCTGGTAGGCCGATGTCGGCCAACAATCAATTGTTTTTTTTGTCAAAAATCGTCTTTTTTGCTTAAATTTTTCAAAACTGATCTGGACCGATTGTTGCAAATTTATGGTTTAATTCACAAACTGTAAGTAAGCTCTGTAACTGTAAAATCTCCGAAATGGGCTAAAATGGTATTCATAAAATGTAACTCGGCTCTATAAACTTAAGATTTGTTCTGTAACTATGCAGCACCAAATTTGATGACGTAAATTTACATTTCAAGATTTTAATAGCGATTAACTCGGAAATTTGCCATTTTCTGAAACGATTTTCGCAAATACATATATATGTTGTTACAAATAGCATCTCTACCAACAAAAATTGAAGCTAATGAAAATTGAAGTTTTTGAGCTGTTAGATAAAATTTATTTGTTTAACAAATTTTACTTTTCTTATATATGCCTAAAGGTTGATAATGAAATACATGCAAGTACAGTCGAAACAAATAGTTTGTCTGCGATATACACAGAAAAAATATTGTTTTTAGGTATACAAACGAATATCGCCAACTGTACTAACATGTTGTTTGACAACTACAATACATTCTTATTTTTAATTATTTCTTAATTAATTTACATAAAATTCGATATTTTCATGATATACAAACATAGTAAATTTTATTTACAAAAAGAGTTTATGTCAATATTCGAATGCCGCCATCGAACTTGGTAGACGCACGACGAAAATTAAACGCACATAGTTTGATTACAGCGGCGAAAAGTCTACAGTTTTTGAATATCACTTTTGTTTTCTCTGTAAGCAATTTCTATAAAATTGCAGCTATAGAATTTTAACAGTCATTTTCAGAATCGGGATATTAATTTAGAATCTATTTAGTCGTTTTTGTGACAGATATTCTTTTCAAAATATTTGCAATAAACGAAAAACTCCTATGAAAACTACCACTTCCGATTACGGGGAAAATTTACTGGGATTTCCTAATTTATGAAATACGCTTGTATGAAGTTTCACTCCGACACACTGCTCTTTTGACTTCGGCGATATACGCAAAAATCTTGAGCTCAAAATTGTTCATGATTTTTCACTATACTTTTTTTTATTACTTAAAAGATAGTAACTATTCGATAAGATTAGGTGAATTCTTAGGTCTAAGAACATCTCTATTCTCTAAGAACAAATATTTGTTGATATGATATGTTTTGGATAAGTTATATATTTCTATACACTGATTATGGATCTTTAACTTTTAGTGACTTACACTAGATGACCATTGAGGGAAGAAATTGTAATATTTAAACGATAATTATTATTGAATTTACAAATATTTCAAAAATTTATAAACCAATAATTTAAGCTTTCAGAAGCTAGTAATCGAACCGGGTCTGTGGTACAATGGTGTAAGTTCCCGGATTTAAACCGAGGGCCCTGGTTCGGTACACAACACTATATATATTTAAACACTATACTTCATCATCCTGAAATAGCAGTAAATCCCGTACCAGGGACAACATACTTAGATGGAAACTTGGGCCTAGATTCAAGTGACATACGACATTTTTTGTGACTGTACTAAAATTTTAACTGCCATAAAATGACAATTTAAGGTGTGTTCGATTCAACCGAAGAGTAATAAAACTTCGCTTCAGAAATTGGGTTACTCTTCAATTAATTGAATTATTGAAGAGAACAGATGTTTGTTTGATACTCTTCAAATAAACGTCAAAATAAATAGTTGTCAGTTGTATATGTATTTTCAAATGTTTTTGGACAAAATTTTGAATAAAAATAAAAAATATATTGATTTTGGGTTGTTTGTAACAATTAGAAAAATGACGTATTTAAGAGAAATGGCTAAACACGTAATTGTAAATAAAATAAACATCCATATAAACATAAACACTGATTATATTTTTACAAATTTTTTAAATTTTTTACAAGCACCAAGCCTAAAATGTCTATTGGAACTTCGTCGACGAGTTTCAGTAATTGCGAAAATGAAGTTAGTGTTTATATTTTTCTCTTCGTAGAGTAAAAAATTATTACGAAACAACGGTATAGCGTACAGTGACGGTCAGTTTAAGACTAATTTTTATTTGGCAAATTTTCCTTTAGTTCTCTTATGACTCATGAGTAAGTGAAATATCGTTTTTAGTAATAAGGTTAGGTATAGGATAGGTTTCGTGGAACCGTTAGTGATTAGATCCAATTTAACACATTCTGGAGAAAAACTTATGATTCAAAATAAAAGGTTTTATTTACTATTCCGCCGGAAACTATTTTGGTTTCCGGCAGATCGCCGATTTATTTGTTTTTCTCAGAGTACTGCTCATGTAATAATCAATTATGTGACCGATTTGATGTGTATACCCAATTCATCAAAGTTTATCAAATGGCTGACACAAGCTTCTTCTTGTAGCAAACGAAGAAGTGTTTTTTTTAATAAATATGGTTAAGAAACGTGTTGTAATAATGATTACATTAATCGCAAAGGTTATTCAAGTATTCTGTTATAAAGGGTAGTAAATTTTAAAATAAAATTTATTGACATCCATTGTGGTGAGCCGGTTCTTGCATGACTCTAGACTGTTAAAGAAGTCTGGTTTATGCAGGAAATTTCAAGAAAATCCAGCGAACATGTATGGTTACTTTCTCTCCGAAGACTCGACCTTTATATCACAGGACTGGCTGCTGCCACCATTTAAGATAAAGGTGATTTAAAATGCCATTGGAACGCTCAAAGAAAAATTTCGAAGGTTTAGAGAGTTGCAAAATCTTAACAGAACATTTATTATTAAAGCAACTGTTTGTGTTGTTGTACTTCATAAAACGTGTCGAGCATAAAATTATAAAACGAAAATAGTCACTCATATTAGAAAATAGGGAGAATATTTTGATCCCGAGATATTTCTCTCGAACCATAGACTAACAGAAGGCAAAAGCGTTTATTCAGCTATTTGAAAATAATTACTAAAAACTCTGATTGTATTTCAGTTCCTAAAATATTTTTATTTTAATAAAGTCTCTATATTTCTATTCTCTATATTTTTTAATCAACTCGATCTTCTCCTTTTCCAATTTAAGAAATTCTTCTTCTCTTTTTTCACTGGTTTCTATTTTTTAAATTTTTAATTAGTAGTATTTCTCCTTACCAGTTTGGCACTTTCGTTTAGGTAGAGTGTCGGAAGCTCGTCCCGGATTTTCGACTTTGAAATTTACATTGGTTTTTCCGCCTTACTATGAAAGACCTACAGATAAACCCGCACCATCAACAGCATTACTGTCCTTAGTCTTAAGAATATTATTCATTATCTCAAAAAATTCAAAACGAAATGGGCCCCGTCCAGTTTTAGTTTGGTTTTGTTCTGCGTTCCATTTAATAGAATATTCTGTTGCCGATTTCTGTCAAACTAAAATTTTACTCACTACTACATATAGCGTCTACAATTGCATTGAAATCATTCAATAAGTCGTGTTTGTTTTGTCTAACAAGTCGTGTTTGTTTTATTCGTAATATTTATTGTTTTTAAATTTATTTTAATTTATTTAATTTATGATGTTAAACTAACTATAAATCAAAATTCATCAATCCCTTTAAATAACTTTAACTGGATAACTTAACGGCGATGACGAGAAACGAAGCGTTCTAGACCTGCAAGTCCACCAATATGCTTGCTGCAAGCAGGGTAATAATGAAGGATTGCAGCAAGACCACCAATTTATTATAAATAAATACTTCCATGCTCAAAATAAGTTGTGTAGTTCTCAAAATTTTTGTAAAATAAATAAATAAATTTACAATAGTTTTTCCTTAACTCTTTGGTATTCAGAAAATGTATTATTATTATTCCTTCACCACTAAATCGTTTTTTTCTGCAAATTTTTCTTCATTTATTTTTATCGTAACCGAATCATTGATATTTATTAACACACCAAAATGTTGACAAAATCTAACTATATCGATCGCGTACGCACAAATTCAAATTATCCAAAGACCACAATTCAATAAACAACGCGGAGAGAAAAAGATTCGCCCAACACCTCTCACGACAATTATAATTAATAAAATTGCAAAACTTAGCAAAACGTTGAACCTCAATTAGCTATATATTTGGCATTTGAGCAGCTGGTATTGTTGAAGGTGCTCAAGTTCGTGTTTCTTCCTAAAGTATTTATAAAATTGTTTTGTATTTATTTTGATTTGTTGTCGAATTTGATCTAGGTAGAACTTCTATTTTGATTTGACAACAATTTAAAATTCGAATTCGATTTGAACACTATTTAGCTTCGGGTCGAAATTCAAGATTATTTTTGGGAGGTTGAAATCACTAAGTACGAGAACTTAATTTGATTAGTTGGTTTTATTATTAACATCATCAATTGTATTGATGAAGGTCGCACAATAATCACTATTTGTCTGAGGTGGTATATATGCTGTCTAGATGATTAAATTTTTTCTGTTTATTTTGATTTGTACACCAATTTTTTCAACATTTGGCAGAGATAAGGTTATTGGGGCATTCCAGACTTTAGAACTACAGTTTGCTGTGAGAATGCTGCCACCACAATACCATCTATAAACAACGTAATCATGGCCTGAAATTCAGTACCCCAGATGTCAGGCTTTGATGAAGTCTTACAAATTACACAAATTAGATAATTCAATTTTAAGACAAAGTTTGAAAACAGAAATGCTTTTAATGCCTGTTTATATTTTGGTATCAAATTTGACTTCTTATTTCACTATTTCAGTAGATGAAATACAGGGTCGAAGCATCACTGAGTGTAACATTCATCACTGTTAAAAAATATTTCAATGATTGTATTGATATTGTGACTATATTTATACAGGGTGGACCATCTATTGCTTTCTTTTTAAATCATATAGGCTAAGGCAACACTTTTTTGTACGATTTGCTTGAAATTTTGACAACTCGTCAGACTGATATTCCGCGTCACGAAACAATCATGTTTTCGCTTGAGGAGCGTTTCGAAATATTGAAAACTTATTTTCAAAGTCAGTGTTGTGTAGCCGAAACCGTGCGAATTTTGAAAAGATATGTGGGTCGTAAAAGAGTGCTAAGCGGAACCGCCGTAGTGAAATTGGTGAAAAAAGTTCGTGAGAAAGGCTTGCTGTTGCATACGCCCGAGAATATTGTGATTTTGGTCCATAGTGTATGACAAAAGCCACCGACTCGACGCCGATCGCAATAACTGGCCTTTAGTCGCAGCAGCCTGAGGAGAATACTGCAGAAGAACCAGATTATTCGCCTACAAGATCCAGATGTCTTGTGCAGTTGAAATCAAATGACCATCCACTTCGATATCAGTTCTCCGCATGGGCCATAGACCTGCTTTATAACAACGTCGACTTTGGTCGAGAAATCATCTTTCCAGACGAATCGCATTTCTATCTCGGGGCTATGTAAACTGCCGGATTTGGGGTTCGGAACAGCCACGCATAGTCGTAGAAAAGCCAATGCATCCAACAAGAGTGACTGTTTGGTGTGGATTTTGGAGTGGTGGCATAATTGGCCCATTTTTCTTCGAAAACGTCATTACCGTCTATGGCGACCGTTACAGAGCCATATTGGCCAACACTTTATGGACTCAAATCGACTTTTTGAATGTGAACAACCTTTGGTTGCAACAAGATGGCGCCACACGGCATACAAACCGACCGATAATCGATCTCTTGGTCACACAAATTTGACAACCGAATAATCAGCCGTTTCGGAGATAGCAATTGGCCGCGCAGAGCTGCGATTCGATGCCGTTGGGGTTTTTTGGTTCTATGGTGTTTCGTTAAGGATAGATGTTATGCGGATAATCCAGACAAAAACATAACATTGCGACAGTTATTCACGAAATAGGCACCGAAATCATGAAAAAAGTTCTTAAATACTAGACGCACAGGATGGCTTACTGGAAGGTCAGCAGAGGGAGCCACATGAACGAAACTGTTTTTCATTTTTCATAGGTTGGAGGTTTCCACAAAAAATAAAGATGTATTCTCATTCTATAGCGTTTTTAAAAATAAACTTTTAAATGACGCACCCTTTACAAATCTTTGAAGTTAATCATTGAGCTTCAATGATCGACATAAACTCAACAAAATGGTTGCTAGTATACGTATCTTAAGCTTGGGAAGACGTCATTTGCATCGGAAAATTTTATTTTCAGATGGTGTAACCTGGGTGTAAAGCTATTGATGCTAATTATGAAGAGTTGTAGTTTTTTTATGATTGATTTTTGGAATCTCTAGCTGGTTACAACTTGAAAAGTTGGCAATAGTGAAAACCAGTCAAAAGAAAGTTGAATTCGAGAATCCGAACGTTTTATCAAATTTTATATTTGTTTATCTAACAGGTTATTACCACTTTTTAAACCCAGTGTTTCCCAATGGGGGCCATACGGCTCCCCTAGGAAGGCATACCATATATCTGAGGAGCCATATGGTAAATTCATAAATTAGAGGACCTTGAGCTTAAACAGGCCATGAAAATTTTGCTTTGAAAATTTTATTTATTACTAATATAAATATGAAATTAAGATGTATAAGGTTGGGAAACACTGTTCTAGGCGAATAATCGTGTATAATACTGTTTTTACTCCAAACCTAGTAATTATCTCATTTCGGATTTTGAAACGATTTTTTTTTGTTTCGCCAAATTATTAGCTCACCAAAAATTATGTTAACATCAGAGCCATAATTATTCTCACACCTTTATTTTTATATAAATGAATATAAATGTCGTACAATTTATCGCTTAGTCTTTAGTTTTTTTTTTAGGACGAGTAAAATATAAAAAAATTACTCGTGTTTGAAGTATGGACGCTTCAAAATTATGATTAATTTATGCTGGGTATATATGAACATAGGAAAAATGCCATTGGCTTTACACCTTTTAACGTGCGTTGTATGAATATTCCGAGAAAGCACAAAAAGCGGGGAAATCATATTAAAAGGACTCACTCACAATAAAATAGAGTGTATATATACATAGTTAGTTATATCGAAATGTAGAGGCGCTATTTTACTATAAAATTATTGATTTTTCCACAAAAGTTTCTAATAAGTTTGTGAATTTCCCCTTATGAAAAATCATACCTCCCCGTTTTTGAGAAAAAAGAAGAATTTTGGTATTTTATTTGCAAAGAAATTTAAATTCATAATATTGAGTTTCCAAATTTAAAATTTAATAAAATGATTTATATGAATATAAATATTATGAGATGAATTTTAAACAAAATATCTGTAACATATTTGTCCCTTTTTGCGCAGGCGAGACAGATAACAGGAAGAAATATCATCAGGATTGCCAGCATCATTATAATTTTTATTTTTTTTATTATGATTAGGGAAATTTTTTACGGTGAATCCTTTATCACGAACACAAAAACAAGACAACTATGTATTATTATTGTTTCTGGTCCTTTCTAGAAATGTCAAGATACAGTTGTTGTTTTTTTTTGTTTTTAATTTGTGCAAAACTATTGGGCTAAGAAACAGTGTTACATTAGGAAAAAAATCGCAGAGATAGGAAAATATTTAGGTGTGAACGGAAAATATTAATTATTTAAATATATATCCTGTGGGTATTTTTTCTTGATTTTTTTTCTTTGTGTGCGTGTGTGATATCCTTTTTTGACTACCACAAAATTAAATTTATTATGCAATTTGTGCAAGTTCTATATATTCAATAGTTTTTAGTTTAGTTTGTGTATCTTTTAAATTAATATAAATCTCTAAATTATTATAAATATATTGTAATTTAAAATTTTAATTTAATGGAAAAAAAATTAGTGTGAAAATAGGTCAAATCGATAAATCATTATTTTCTTTTCCTTTATTCTAGAAAAACTATTGGAAACCAACGGGATCAATAACAAGTGGTTCATCTCCGGCAAAAGAAGAGGATATATATATTGACGATGAACAAATTGAAGGATCTGGCGGGCGAGGAGAGGTAAGACATATAATTTTCTTTGTGTAGTTTGATATCGCGACTTTTTTCTTGTAAACGTAAATTATTGTTTTACGTGTATAACGATAGGCTCTCAAGGTGGTAGACGCGAAATATAAAAAAATATTTGCGCTGACTGACATTATCATATTGATGTAGGTTACAGCGTTGCCGCAGTTTAATACATCACGTTTCTTCGAAAACAACACTATTTATAAAATTTGTGTTTATCTATAATTAATTATAACCACCCTGTATATTAATAATTTAGTGAATTGATAATAATTGTATTGTTTTAGCATACATTGAGGCTAATTAAAAATTTATACATTATAAATAATCTACTACGTACGTATTTAATATACTAAAAAAATGTTTTCTTCTTTGTCTATAGATTCACGATGATTTAGAAAAAGACGCTGAATATTCTGGATCTGGTTATGGGCCAGACGATGAGGATTCAACATCCCGTAAATTATATAATCCAAGTTCAAGTAGTAATCTAAATAAAAATAACAACGATCGATCCAAAGTACAGGAGCAAGATTTAGGCGGTGCTGGTTCAGGTGATGATAAATTAGATACAGATGATGAAGATTATGGTGATGAACATGATAGTGATTTAGAATTCGATAAAAATGATCTTGATGATCCGACAACCGATGATCAAGATGAAGATGATTCGTTCCTACCAACTGCAACTATTCAACCATCGGGCGAAGTGATTAGTGTGGTTGGTAATGGTAGCACGACCGAGCATAGTATACGTCCAGCGACACACGAAAATGATAAAGTCGAGCACCACGATGGAGATAAAGATGATGATGCAGAAGAAGAGGAAGAATCAGAACCCGATTATGAAGAAGCAGGCACCCGCAAAATAATTCCAGTTGGCCAGAATCCGGCATCCAGTCAGTTGCATGCATTTTATTATAATTTTATTATGTTTTATTATTCATACATCCCGTCATGCCTTTTCGCGCTAACTACTAACATAATCGCACATAAAAAGAAATGGAAATTTTAAAAATAAAAGTGAAAACTTTATTTTATACATATTTTCATTTGTTTTTGCTTTTTTTATTTCGATATGTATATTATAATTTCATTTAGTTAATTTTATTATTATTTTGTTTTTCTAATCTAAATTTTTTATATAGTTTTTGTACATTCGCAAAATAACCATATCTTTTTAGAGAAAAATACAACAACAAAATGCTCAATACAATAAAAAATAATAATCTCGCTTTATAAACTGCTATTGTAATAGTGCCTTGGTTGTGGGTGGACTAACATACATAACTAAAAATAATATAATAATACGTTTTGTTTTTAAATTGTGTGATATAAATTTAGTTTTAAGTTAGAATTTCCCGTGGAAATTACGAACATCGCACTCAGTAACGTATTTTTTCTTAAAATTTACTTACAGCAAATAACAAAGATAGCAAGGAAGTGTCACGAAGTAATACAGATACTGATAGTGGTACACTTGATTTGGATATTGATGAATCGGGTAATCCAATAATACCAGGCACCTCAGATAAAACATCAGATTCAGATAGTACAAAGAATTATAACGAAGTGTTTATAATGAATGCAAAGGGTGATGATCGTCCAACGAGCTTCTTTGCGCAGCCAGGAATATTAGCGGGTAAGATATTTATGAGCTCTATATTTAAAGTGGAACTAAACTGTGAAGCGAGTAATTTGATTGGAACTTTGCCATAATCTAAATTAGTTTTTTGAAATTAATACAGAAAAGTTTACAATTTTATTGTAACGTGCAGGGTTAAAGTTAGCATATGTTTACATAAAATATTATTTCTCGGTCTTATCTCACTAAGCTAGTGTAATTAGACCTATTATCTAAGTACTAGTTCTATTACCGCTGAGCAGAGTTATTACTAAAAGTGTGATAAGTTTCAATTTAATTTAACAACCTCGACTGTAAAGTAGGTGAAAATCATTGGCGCTCATATTAAATTTTGCGATTATAACATGAAATGTTTTATGGATTTACGTGAATTTGGAGCACCTAAGTGCGAGAAATCATATTTGAGTAGAGTAGAATTTTTGAGTAGATGAAAGTAGATTTCAAATATGAAAATAACTAGATATTGTATTCATGACAATGTGAGCTGGGAATTTTTTATTTATGGCCTATTACAATAAAATAGCTAATATGCGCTAATAGCTAAATGCGAACCTCAGTTTATTTTGGAATAAAAGGGAGCAAAACTGTCAAAACATTAGATTGGTAATTCTCATTCCCCTTGTAGATGGAGAAACCAACGTTATCTATATTCGATGGATATCATGAATAGCAACAGCATTACAAATTGTCAAACCAGTTTAATTAAAATAATGTCTTATCATTCTAAACTAGAACCTAAAACAATTGTTTCTGTTAAACATTTATAATGTTAGGTAGGGCCCGCATAATAATTTAAACCGAAGGCCTACTATCATCTAGGCGCGGTATTGACGTTGCTTTGCATGCTCAAAGATGGCAAACAAATATAATAACAATAGAAATTAAAATTTAGTTGAAAATCTTTTATTTTTCTTATATAAGCGATCGAGATAATCCTTATAGACAAATCGACTACCAATCTTATGAGTTTTCATAGCTATTTTGTTTTTTTCGGCGATTAGCCAATTGAATGATATATCAAATATCAACCATACCGTGCAATGGCATTCATACCTCGAGCTGAAGCACTAACTGTGGAAGTGGGCGGTTGAACTCCTACTTGATTTGGGAACCAGCGCACAGGCTGCTGTTCCAGTGCTTGAGTGGATGTGCGCCTGAGTGCCCCACCGATTCACATAGTAGCTGCTCGCTGCACTTCCATCAAAGACTTTAGATTTGCAGCACATTTAGCTTCGGCCACAAGAAAGCAATGGTTCAGTGATTAAAGTATAGAGCCAATAAATCTGGGTCTCCAAACCCCATCTTTTACTAATGTTACTTTACCCTTTCTAATAGTACATTAGCTTTCCAGTGTAGTTTCTTGTCTCAGATAATATTCAGCTACATCGATTTCTCTGTCATCGAGCTGATATCATTTTAAGTAGTAGGTCAATCTTACTATTTTCTTGTTTATATTATCAGTGCATTACCGTAGAGTGCTAGGATATTTTCCGAAGACGACAACAGGAAATCTTCCGCAAATCAACCACCCGGAAACCGTGCTCTTCCAGATTCGGAAACCGGGCATTTATTGTGATCAAGTTCCGAGGATAAATAGCATTTTGTGATTTTCGTCTACAAATCATATTAATGGAGGATCTACCTAGACTAGCCATAACAATCCCGCTATTTGATGAAGAATGCCGTTTGCTTAATGGATTTCTCAATAGGGTAAATTGAGAGGGAGTGGAGCGAAGTTTTCACAAATTTTCTCTTACAATACCCGAGTTGAGATTTCGACAGCTTATTCAGCTCGATGGAGCATAACATCTTCTATTTGTTTTTCTTTTTCGTAATTGTTTAGTCAGTATTACTTTGTAAAATTCCTAAAATTTAAATGGCTTCGGGAATATGGTCACTATTCGGAGTTTCAATTTACCTCAAGTCATATACTTCAGAAACATCTTGTTTAACAAGAACAACACCTGAACCCAATCTCGAAATTTGTAGGCGAATAGAGCTAGGCATATTCTATGCATCATATCGTTTCTTGACAAACTACTTTACTATTATGGACTCATTGATATTGAAGCAGTTTTTGATCAAATTTCTTTCCTAATTTCAACATTTTTCTAGAAGCAGATAAGAAGTAAATTTACTATTGAACAGAATTATTATTTTTTCATTTGTATTTCATTTGAAAAACGAAGAATTTGGTTAGGAAAATGTTGAATGTGTGGTGAAAATCTATTCCCGATAATTTGCGAAAATTCCCAACAAATTCTATTGGAGTAGTGGGTAGGCTTAAAAAAAGATTTGAAAAATTATTTGACGTTTTTCAATTCAACAAGACATGCAACTCAACAAGAAAATTATATCCAATATTTGTTTCAGATTATAAGTTTTTGATCTTAAAGAAAAGCGTCAAGAAAACTAAAAAATATTTATGGAGAAAGCGCTAGAAGTTCAGTTGGAGATATTATGGAAAAGTGAACATGTAACACATGTCATATTTAAATAGTCCATTGTAACTTTTTATAGTTCCGGATCCCCGAATAACAAAGCAAGCGCCCTACTTACTCGAGTAATGAGGCCAACGGAAATATATATTGGTCAATTAATGGCCGTTAAGGTTCAGACAGCCAATCTTCGTACCTATTTTTTTCTTTCTTCCAGATTCGATAATATCCAACAGCATTACTTATCGACGCGTAAAGATTCACGGTCATCCCGAGTATAGTAATTAGTGTTGTATGTATAAGGGTTTTGAGTAAATGTTTCTGGGTTTTTGTATTTCATTTCAATGTGTTTTTTCTACGTAATCGATTAATTTAACCGGATCCAAAAATACCTATCCTCCGAAGAGAGTGGAAAGGCAATGCCCTTAATTTTCGTGAGATTAAAATTTATCAAAACCTTTCATTTTCACGATGTCATCAATTCCCGACAATAAAAACGATTATCATCTAATTGAACTAATAATAATTTCCAATTAGGCGTTACACCACCCTACAATATTCAGTTCCTTGCTATGTCCTATAGCCTAGGAAAAGTGCTGTTTTTAAATCTGATTTAGCAAAATTTGATCTCTAGAAAATTCTGTTGAATTCAGAGAATTTACGTAAAACTAAATTGCTAAGATGGTTTATTGGTTCGAAATTTTTTCAGTATATCGGCGCTACTCATATGGTTTTATGGAATGCATTGACAAAAGAATTCATAAAGCACGGTACCAACAGAGGATTAGTGAGGATCAATTTTGCTATGCACATTGGATTTCGGTCCTCAGGGATATGATCCTTCACTTTCCTTCACGATTGTGGAACATATGCTAAAGTCAAATTAAACGTTCTGTGTATTTATTGAATTGCAACCCTTTTTTGAGATATTCTTTTACATGATTGATCACCTCAGTTGCTATTCAGTTGAGATCAGGCAAGTTTGATGGCCAAACATTTTACCGTCAAATGTCGAGAAATTACTCGCAGACGGTAATGGTGGTTTGGGAATATGCTAATGCTTGCTTAGCAAACAAAGGCAACTTTCCGGTTGCAGAAATGGCCGCCATAATCTGAAGTTTCTACGATTTGACCAGCACTAAACTCGATTATCTGGACATCTTTCGCATCGATGTTTTCGATTTCACCGAATTCTACAAAGGACCTTATTCGCGGTCCGAAATCGCCCAGTTTCTTTAAAACGTTTATGTCATTGACAATTAATCTTTCGAGGCCAGTGAACAATGTTAGTAGAATTTATTTCAGCCATATACATTTTGAAGTTAGAAATACGTCTTATTTCACAATTCATTGCGAACACAACTAATAATGAACAAATAATTAAACAATCACTTTGTAGGTATACGAGGGATTCAATAGAACAAATGATTTGGATATAAAACCACGGAACTTAGAGGAACTATACATGCTAACAAAAATCCGTGAACTATTATCGCCTGTATATACGAGTTCTTTGTATTGAGCAGAAATTACTACACATGACGATATCTAAGTTCCGTGGATTGAGTCCCTTGATAGTATTTTTTTAAATCCTGGTTTTTAAATAAAGAAAACAAATTTTAAAAGTTCCATATGTAATAGTATTTACATGCGCCGTTCCAAAGATGATGCAGACGAATCCCTTTTCGTGCTGCAAATTAATCTGTATAAAGTGAATGCCGGACAATATGATGGCATGCAATTTCTCCCGAAACCAATTGTTATTTTTGATGAGAAATTTAATTCCTTGGGTATACTTATTGGCCGTAACTCCAAGGAATTAACATCGTTTCTAATCTTCACGCAATATCTCTCGAAAATTTTATTTTCTTCTCCAGGCTATTAAACAATACATAAAGATTAAAATACATATACTAAAATATAGGAAAACCTATGCCATCAAACCAATCAGATCACTTACCTTTAAATATATTATATTTATAAAAAAACAAAGTCTTATTTATATTCCAACTCGTTGGCTCGACCAAAATACTTACAAAATGTCGTCCCCTGGAAAATCGAAAGAAAACCGACTATCTTCGGTTTTCTTTCGATTTTCCAAGACTACAACATTTTGTAAGTATTTTGGTTGAGCCAACGAGTTGGAATATAAATAATATTTTGTTATTTATAAATATGTATAATATATCCAACGGTAAGTGATTTGATTGGTTTAAGAAATAAAGAAAATGTCAAGAAACGATCGCAGAAAGTACATTTTCGAGACTGCGCAATTAGAAACATGCGCACATTATAACAATGTGTAAAAAAAACAACGGCAAGCTTGTCACCAATAGCATAGTTTTGATCAAGTCCTAACCACTGAAAGTCAACGTGGAAAGAGTTCTGGATGTAGAAAATGTTATTCAGAAAATGAAGAACAAAATGTTCAACGGAAACGCATTTATAATTCAGAAAATCTACCATCAGAAATATGGAACATTGATAGAATTTACTAGAAATGCAAAGGAGGCTTAACCATAACAACATTGAATAATAGGCGTCCTCAACAATATAATGAAAATATTATCAATGCCCAATCATGGACGGATCACTAACAGTTAATCACTATATAAGACATGAACAAACTGGTTTTAGGCCAGGACGAAGCTTCCGGCCAGGACAGCAGGAAGGGCTCATCACTAGACCTATTCTTCATGAACTTCGAACGCGCATTCGATTCCATCAACAGAAGCAAAATGTGGGAGGCACTCTGTGAAATAGGCATTTCGAAAAAATTAATCGAATCCATCAAAGAAATGTATATGTTGCAAATAAAGTTCAATACAAAAGGAAACGGAGCGGATTAATACAATAAGTTGATTCAATGATCCGGACTACGCAGACGGTATATGTCAACACATAAACATGCAGCAAAAATCCAGAAATTATCAGATTTGGCAGAAATTCGATCTCATAATTAGCATCAAAGGAACAAAATGAATGTGACTGAACTCACAATCCAATTCTCATCAACCATGAAATCACCGAAGATATTGACAAGTTCGTATACATTGGTTGCACGACCAACAAGTTATTTTCCAGTAGCTGAAATATCCATAACAGAAGTGGACATTAATAAACACACCAACACAGCTAGAAATACACTCAGTACAAAATCTAGAATTCGTCCTGCGATGAAACACAAAGCTACAGCTCAATGCTGTACAAGATACAACATTAAGATGCTACTAACCAAATCAAGTGACCTGATCACTAACGAAGACCTTCTGAGGCAAACAATACAGATTTAAATTGAGCATGACATTAAGAAACGAAACTTGGAAGGATAGGCCATACAGTGATAATGATATAATAAGAATGTCTTTAGAAATAGAATGGAATCCGGAAAAGAACGGTGTTATCTGAAGCGAAACAACTTTGTTAACCTTTGGGGGAACTAGAAGCAATAGTCTCTTATTATGATATGGTCCAGTCTAGGTGGTCATCCTATGGTCCTAAATCAGAGATAAAGAGAAAATAGAACATTCCCAACTATTCCGATAGTGCTGATCGATTCGATCAGCACTACTACTTGTACTATGAAATTGTTTCATAATTGTATTTGAAACAATTAATTTGTTTCATTTTGTAGTTGGTTTTGGAGCGGGATTTTTCATCATCTGATTACCATCGGTGATGGTAATCGAAACTAATAGCCATACGTCCTCGATTTGGCAACTGCGTTAGGGACGTAAAAGCCGAACTGCGAAAAAGTTGGGAGCTTTTCGGCTCCAGAACAGATTGCAATGGTTAAAAACAAACAAACAAGAAAATAGTTTAAAGAATTAAATTTTAAATAATTTATTTTAATTAAATAACATAAAAAATATCATAGTCGTTAATAAAAAATTTATGTTGTTGGAGTACCGATATGTTAAGTGTTAGTTTTACTTAGTCAGAAAGTAATAACGATTTATAGCTGGTCAGCATTTACTCCATAATTTATATTATCTTATAGTTTACACCTTTGTTATATTCTTCGTGTATATCCGTTTTTTATTACTAATTCAATTTTCAATTTTTTTTTAGCTGTGATCGGGGGTGCCGTTGTAGGTCTATTATGTGCCATATTAGTAGTAATGTTTATCGTCTATCGTATGCGAAAGAAAGATGAAGGCTCATATGCGCTCGATGAGCCAAAACGATCACCAGCCGCCAATTCCTACGCAAAGAACGCAAATAATCGGGAATTCTATGCCTGAGATTTCTCAATTGATTCCAGCGATGGTGATTTGTAAATTTTAATTAATAAACAATAATTTTAATTTTATTTTTTTAATTTTATGATTATTATTTTATTTGTAATACATTTTAAAAATAATAAATAAACAAAATACAAAAAAAATAGATGAATATAATAAACTAATTAAAAAAAACTATTAATTGTATACTATAAAAACTCAAAGCAAAACTGAAAATAAATAAAATTAACAAATTATTTTTATTTTTATTTATTATCTAAACAAAAACAAATATATTTATCTAATATAATATTTAAAAAAAACACCATCAAATTTTTAAACAAAATAAAAAACCACAAAAATTGAGAGCTTAATTATTAATTTATTTATTTTTATTAAAAAATCGTAAACAACTAACAAAAATAACGCACATTTTTTATTTTAAAAACAATAATACAAACTTTTCTAAATTAGAAAAATAATAGAAACAACATTTTTTTGGTGGTTTTTTTGTCCAAAGCAACAATATTTTTTCAAACACGCGTACAATTAAATTCAAACATACGATCGTTTGATTAAAAATGTAACGCTTGTGTTAAAAAATTATAAGAATCAGTGTATAAATTATTTAAAAGGAAAAAAAAATTAAATTAATTGTAATTAAAAATTAGACATAAAAATGATTAAGTATTATTTTTAATCCATTTTTTTTAATTTTATTTTATTTTGTTATTAAATTAAAATCAGCCATTTATAGTTTATTTTAAAAAAATAAAAAAAAATATATAAAAATAAAAACTGAATAATATAGTGCTTTAATAGATTTTTATATAGATAAAAAAAGTATATAAAATTAATAATTATCAATATATTAATTAAAAAAAGAAAAATATGTGGGACAATAGAAAATAAATTTTAAAAAAATCACCACTTTTAATTATATTTTATTTTTAATAATTTTATAATTTTTATGTGCCATTTTTTCGTTTATTTTACATTATTTTTTTTAATTAATTAAATTAAATTTTTTATATAAATATAAATATATTATTACTAATTAATTATAAATAAATAAATTAAAACTGCAAAAAAAATTATAAATATATCGATTTAATTAATTTTTAAGTAATTTTAATTATAAAAAAAATTAATACATAAAAACAAAAATTTATATTTAATGTAAAATTATATAAATTATGTAAAAATTCAGTCGGGTAGCTTACTCAACAAAAAACTATTTTATTAAAAAAAAATTGAAAGATAACAAAATTCTAACGGAAGGCGTCTCTTTTGATAAATAATTTATTTAGAATTTCTATGCTCTTTTTATTATTATTTTTTATGTTTTAGTTGAGTTGTAATAATGGCGGCTTATAACCTTTTTTATATTTTTTTATTTAAAAAAAATCCCCACTACATATATTTAATAAAAGCAATAATAATTCGAGATTTCATATCAGAAAGCTAAACAAAAAAAAATTACGTGAACTACTATTTCATCAATGTGTGTATGTTTTTAAATTAAATCGTCCATTAAAAAAATAAAATTAAATTAAAAAATTTATCGTAAAAAAATTTATAGAATTTAAAATTAAGCCATTCCCTGTTGTAATCGTTTTATTTTATATTATATAAATTATTTTGCCATATCTAAAAAACAAAAAAATTACCTAACAAACTATTTTTTTGGCTAATCTACGTACGCCCTCTTTCACACTCTGTACAAGATTACGGACCATATACCTACATATTTTTTTACATTGACACTTACATTATTTCTTATTTTGATTTGTAATTAAATATATATCATTTTTTTGTAATTGAAAATAAAAAAACTACTAAATTAAATTTACATAACAAACACAAAAATAGTCAAATAATTAAATTTAATAAACAATTGAAAACAAAACAAAAATGTTTTTAGGTAAGAAAAAATGTAATTGTAATTAATTAAATAATTTGAGACATGAAAATAAGAAACAGCTAAAAAATGAAACAAAAAAAAAGATTATCTTATAATAAAAGTAAATGAATTAAGGATATATAGACTATGATGTAATGAGGGATCTTGTAAATAAAAAATACTCTATTACAGTGTACAGTTTTAGTTTTCTTTTGTAATTTAAGAAAAGTCTCCAAAGGTAGGTTACCATGTTGCAGAGATTGATTTACTAAACGAATAAAAGTATTAACTATTTTTTACCTTCTTTTCTCTTTAGGGAACGAGCACAGATAAAATATTATCATACACATTGGTGTTGCCAAAGAGTATGAATTTTTAGACAGAGCAACGAAACAGAGAAAAATTTAATTTCTATCGTATTATGTATGTCACAACCGTGATGTGTAAACGATACAAATTATGGAAAATATAGTTAACAATACAAACTATAGTACTGGGGTAAATGTATTTTGGACAAAATCCTCCAAAAATTCGTGGGTCATATATTGAGTTGCAACCAACGAATTTTTTGATGAAAAGCGAAATTTGTCTGGTTCTTTACTCGTTGTCTCTCTTCAATACTCTTTGGGGTTCGTCAATCAAGTCTACATATGGATTACCTTCTTAAAATGAATTTCAATTTGTATTCAAACAATGCACCTAGAGTACCAGGCAGTACTATTTGATACGTCATCAAAATTATGTTTACAGTTTATTTTCTGACTGTAGGTGGGAGTAATGTTCGTAAAAGTTTTCGAGATTAGAGGTTTAACGAAATATGGAACGCATAATTAATAAAATAATAAGTTTGATCTTAGCACTTAATTTATTTTGAGCACTCAATTGTAGTAACGCAATGTTTAACTAATATTATAACGATAAAGAAAATATCTGGAAAGTAACTAAATTTTTGATATGTTGGTACAAAGATTAGTTTTATGGAATGAATAAAAATATTAGAATATTTCATAACAAACAAATTTAAATTCTACTAGAAAATGTACTAGAATCTTCAATGAATCATATTTTGCCGGAACATGGCAACCACAGCACTCGAACAAAAAATAAAAAAGGGCGTACATTTTCACAAATGGACTACCTTTTCTGAAAAATATTCACCAAAGCAATATGGATGGGAATGAAATTCTCAACGAAGATATAGCAAAATACTTACTCAAATTATTTACTTAGCACGCCAATGGGTTGACGCAGACAACAAAATTTAGTCATTGTTTATTCAAACAATCCAAATGCTACAATAGATAACGTTAGAGTGGCAAATAGCCTTTGTTTGCGAGATATCGATTCCCTCATAATAGTGTCTTTTTAACGATATAATGAGTTACCAATTCTAGCAATTCCCCGAAAGTAGCACAGTCCCTCGTTAAATAATTGACATAGACATAAGGCGCAGATAGTTCTAGCCCCTTTATTAAATTTCCGTGGCTAAAATCACACCTTTTCTTTTGATTTGGAGCACAGGCAATTATTATTGCTAAACTCGCAGTATCTTTAGACATCCTTACTGATTAACGATTAAGTTTCATCTGAAATTTGCACAAATATTATTGTAGCGTAAGTGTTGCACAAACTCATGTATGGGCACGACAAATGGTTTACACAACAAAGTATGCTACAACATAAGTTTGCGTAAACTGTTTGATCATGTATGGGACCCTTTAGATTTTGTTTTAGAAGTACTAAAAGCGCTAAAAAAAATAAGCTGACGGAAAAACTCACGACATGATCTATAGTTTATGCAAATTTGATAAAAGAAAATAGATGGAGCCTACGAACAAATTTTGATATCGAAAATATAAATCTTCTTATCTGTCAAATATCCGGTTCGTTTTTTACCGCGCAGTTAATACAAAAATGTATAGTGTTGTTAATTAAAATTAATTAAACTTTTAATTTAATTTGAGTTAAATTGCGAATTAAATTATTACTAAGAAGTGCATTTGTGGTATAGGATGCAAAAACCTATACACCGCGCAAAAAATTGGAAACTCATTTTTCAGGTTAGTTCACGTGAACATATTACATATTAAAACTCAATTTCTGAAAACGCTGCTCATGTTAAAATTTAATAGTTAAATTCAACAAACAATAAAAAGTGGTTTTGTTGTTGCATTTACGAGAGAAAGAAAGCACAAGCATTTTTAGCGCGATATCACTAATTTATATACTATCTGAAATAAGTAGTTTTTAATTTATGTTATAAAATAATCGATATTTCATAATGAAAGTTTCTTTTTAAACCAGTATAGCTCTTTCCCTCTAGTTTTCACATCTCATGACGGGATTTTGCCGCCTGCGCATGGTGGTCCTCCAGCTATCTCGGGTAATCACACGCTTCCTCCAGTTTGAAAATCCTATTATTCGCAGGTCTTGTTCGCCCTTGTCGCGCCAGCCTAGTAAGGTCTGCTCTTGCGACGTACGCCATTTTGGTTGTTGATGGGACACTTTTCTTATCATCTGGTGTGATGGGGATCATTCAACGTGACCCAGCCATCTAAAGGATGGATTTAATTAATCCGATAATGTCACAATCTCCAAGAAGACGTTTAATTTAGATAGATCCGTACCCCAGATCCAAGAGCAACAAGTTTTCTATTAATAGTATTAGATAAAACTTTTAGCTAAAGCCACCATCAAATATTTGGAGAAAATATTTCTGCATGTTCCGTGTCGGAAACTATCCTCTGAAAGAGTAAACAGAACATATATTATTTTATCATCTATTCATATATTATTTTATCATCTATCTAGCGTATATATCAAGTAAGATCACAAAGGACCCTATAAACAAAATTACAGTACATAAGCAATCAGTACTCGTTTTTGCCGATATGTTTGTTGGAAAAGTGATTTTGATTAATTATAGTAATTCACTTTGACTTTAATTTGCTTGATGTTTCGATTTTACGTGCAATGATTTCATTTTTGTTCCTTAGTTAAATTTTCAAACCGTAGTTAAGACCTTTATCCCTAATATCTTATCACTATTACTGGTGATACGACAATAATTTTTTCGGAGATATTACCAATCACTTACTTTGCATTAAATATGTTTGTGTTAACAATGGAGTGTCATACTTCAAATGGTGATTTTCAGAATTGTTGGAACAGTCGCTTTTACTGGGGGATGGAGGGGGCGTTGTATTTAGTTCCCTTTTTTCTTCTGCTTTTGACTCTTTGAAATTTGAATTTCTTCCCATTTCAGTTTCTCGATTTGCTCTTGTTCGTCTATTTGATATTATTGCGTATTTTTTCGGTATGAAGTGTGAGTATTCTCCTTTACCTTAAGAACTCCAACTTAATTTCATGCATCTCTATACAATATGCTATATTTAATTGCTTATTTTTCTGGTTGGTTCCTACACAGCATTACTTATCATAAAACTTTAGATCAGTGACAGAATGATTATTGTCCTTAAATGGCGAACAAGCCGATCTCGTACATCATCCCAATAACTTTCTTAAAGCTTGGAAGGAATTAAGATTTTCTGATTCAATCAATCTTAGTGTCAGATGTGGTTGATTAAATTAAAATAATCCACAACAATTTAAAAAAAAGAAATTAAATCATAAATTTTACACAACGCAAAAACAGAGGTTAAAACGTATAAAATGGAAAAACATTTGATGGAGTACATTAAAAAGCAGTCGGAGATTATGGAGAAAATGATGACTTATGTACAAAAGATGACCGTTGAGTCCAAGGACGCGGAAATAGCAATTAACAACAGTATACCGTGGTCACATCCATTAAATGTCGAATTTGGAGATATTAGAGAAAATATCGATTCATTCAAGTCGAGCTGGAACAACTATACCATAGCCATCGGTATGAACCTCTGCCCAGCATCGAGAAATAAGCAGAAAACTAGCATTATGCTTTCCGCAATTAGAGTAAAAACCAGAGAAAAATATATGAATTTTTGTTTGACATCGGATATCATGGCTTGGACAGCAATACAAAAGTATTTGGTTGCAAGTTCTAACGTTATATACACGGCTAATCAAATGGAGAATGAAAGTACTTTATTCGTATAAACAGACTCATTAAATTATATGATTATCCAGTGAATAATTCAGATGAGTTGCTGAGAGATCGAATTGTTAACGGCAATGGAAATAGTTCTGTCAAGAAAAGTTTAACGGAAAAGATTAAGTTAATCTTGGTACTTGCAGAATCAATAAAGCTACGCAAAGCTCAATCAAAAATATAGGAATAGACACGAATATTCAGAATAGTGTTGTTATGGATAAAACTTTAAACGCAAAAAATAAAATGCCAAACAAGAGTTTGAGAAAATTGTGGTACAAAACATGTGTTTTAAAAAGGTTGTTGTCCGGCTATGGGTCATATATGTAATATTTGTAAATACAAGCACCACTTTGTATCGTTCTGTAGACGTAGAAATAACGAATCTGAAATCGCCAAGTCCACGATCAAGAGGAAGAACCCAATATATGAAAGTAAGAGATCATCCAGTTAAGATAAAGTTACGGTAATGCTTCGGTTGAAGTTCAATTCAATCTGGAAAAATGTTAAATGCATTTTAGATACAAGACCTAATGCATGTCTAATGGGCTGGCATCAATATTCGGAGATTATGAATCATCCCAATCCAGAAATACATCCAACCCAACAAGGTTTGGTTGACTTCAATGAAAATCCTATACCATCAATTGGAGACATATTCCATGCCGAATAGGAAGTCGAAAGATATTTGTTATATTATAAAGCACAGCCATCAGTCATTGTTGTCTGCAACCGCATTTTCAGCTCTAAAACTGGTAACATACAGTTCAGTATCACTAATGAACGCCTCGACAACATTCGTGAGGAAAATTTAAAATATGTAAGTTTTCAAAAATTAATTCCATAACCAATGGCCAAGAAATATACGTGATATACCGGATGATAGAAAAGTGTACCATAAATTTAAAAACGAGCTCTCAACGGAAAACGGACTGATATTTAAGATCAGATATTTATGAACGAGTTCGTAAATTTATGGTTGAAAAGGTACATGTCAGTCATAATGGAATCAAGCCAACCGTAAATTTGGCGAAACAAAACATTTTCTGGCCTAGTAGGATTTCAGAAATACAAATAAAAGATGATTACATGTGTGAGAAATACTCCGATGCATAACAGAAACCAAAACATGGTGAAGAATACCAAATTACTCAGCTTACCGCCGAGACCGTGTGAACATTAATCCAATTTTTAAGTAACAACGAAATCAATGTACGGTTCCGATATCGACATTTTCAAACTGTTTATCTAACAACAGTTTCAATTTTAGTCGAAGCGTGGAGGAAAAATTATAAATGAAAATATTCAAACAACGTCTTCTGAAGCACACAAACGCCGCTGGTCATTAATCAGTCACCACAAGATACATCTGTAAGTCGACCTAGAAGAGAAATAACAGTATCTACCGCCTTTAAGGCGGTACCAAAGAGTATCTAATACTTAGTATTATGCTCAGTGGCGGTACTGAGAAAACATATTTATTTTTGTTGTCGATATAAAAATGCTCGGTTAATGTGTCTAAACTGGTTTGAATATATATCTTTAATAAATTTGAATAGCCAAATTTTGTTCAATTAATTTAATAAATTATTTTATTTATATTGTTCTTATGTGTAAAATTAATAAACTAATTTCTTAATTTTTTTTTTTTTTGCTTCTCAAACGAGAGAAAATATGTCCCATCTAGGAACAATAAAAAATACTCATCTTTAATCGCCATTGCGGCGATCGTGTGACCTTCGATCAGAATAGAAATTTTAAATATAAGGTTGGGGCTTTATTTAACATAGCTACAATCATTTGTTTCGGTACAAACATGCGCCGTTTTTTCGATTTATCGTTGCCATTTAGAAGCCAATTTCATTATGCCTCTTTTCTAAAACGACTTGTCCCTATTAGCAAAAAACTGAGAGAACCAGTTTTCACAATCCTCTCTTAAAGAGATAATAATCGCTTGGTGCCATGTCCGGATAACATGGATGCATAATAACCTCCCAACCACGCTCCTGGAGCTTCTGGCTGGTTATCATGGGCGTGTGAGGCCTGGGGTTGCCCTGGTGGAACTCGACGCCTCTCCTATTGGTTAATTCTGGCAACGTCTGGTCGATTGCTGCCTTCAGTCGGTCTAATTGCTGGCAGTAGAGGTCCGAATTGAGTGTTTGGCCATTGGGCAGCTACTTATAGTACATGATTCCCTTCTAATCCAACCAATCTCAAAACAATCTTCCTAACCGTCAATTCTGGTTTGGCCACTGTTTGGGCCGCTTCGCCGGCCTTCGACTATGATCGTCTCAGCTTGATATTGTCGTATGTAACCCACTTCTCATAACCAGTCACCATTCGCTTCAGAAATAGCTCCATTTCGTTCCGTTTGGCCATTAAGTTGTTTTGCGTTAACTCGTGGACACCCAAACATCGAGGCTTTTTCAAGCCAGCTTTATGCAAATGGTTTAAAACTGTTTTGTGGTCAAGCCTCATCTCTAAGGCGGTCTACTTCGATAATTTCCAGAATTTTATCGATCTTTTTGACGATAGGCCTTCCAGTGCGTCTTTGATATCGAAATTATCGGAACGGAAACGATGAAATTTAAATTGCGCGTGATTGACTGTGACAGTATCAGGACCATAGACACCATTCACAAGCCGCCTGACTTGCGTTTTCGCCTTTATCGATGCAAAATTGTAAAATATAGCGATTTTTATCTTTAACCAAAATAATGACAAAATAAATTTTAACTACATGAATTCGCCTTTCCAACGAGTATAAGTACGGCCCACTGCGACAAATACATCACGAGATATATGTCACTAAAGCCATCTAGCAAAAAAATAATAGATTTTTGCCCCCAGCCCATTATTTTTAAACTAAATTATCCAATTTCTAATGGCGTATTCCAATCTTGAAAATCATCTACATATTAATACCTAGATTGTACGTTCCATTAAAACACGAATTTTTCGCGGTTTAGATGAAAAATATTAAGAAAATTAATTGAATTAAACATTTTTTCGATAATCATGTATTAATACCTCAATTATATATTTACCTCCGTCCTTTCTTTACCAATTAGGTCAATTGGTAATTTGTGTAGCCAAAAAATTATCGTATTTGAATAAACCAAAACACGTAGCAGGCACTCAAAACCTGATTTAGGTGATAGTTCAGCAACAGTTGCAGTTGGGATATACTGTGTGTCCTTCAATTTTAAAAGTGCGAAATTATTAAGTTTTGGGTCTTATAACTTTTAACTTTATTTGACTCATTCATCAGTAACTTGCAAACAGTAATGATGAAATAAATTATTCTAAACAATCATGTTTGTTGCGACCAGAGAACGCCAGACAGTTCTTATTAGTTTGCCCTTCCTTCGGGTAGATGGTATTCGACGAGGTCCTACTTTAGTTGGTGCAACTTTAGGACTTGTTTGATGCTCGAACCAATTACGTTCAGCAACGGTAAGCTCTAAGACGTCTCGTGGTGTTACAGTTCAAGACTCACAATCAAATGTAATGATTGATCGTATCAGCCCTATCTAAATTTCCAATTTTGATTCTGCGCGACATCATATACATATTTGAGTTTGGATTCGTTGTTCTGAATGACAATAAGTCGATTTGACAGTTTAAAGACCTGCGTTTTTGTAAAAAACAATCGGCTCGAGTTCGCGATAACTTTTCTCGCAGCCAACAAGACGCCGATTATCTGATGCTTTGCTTAGCTGGCAGATAACATGCTCCAACGATAGGTTTAAAACATTCGTCTCCCTTTTTATGTAGTGGACAATTTAGAGATCTCCTCCACCCTTTTGTGATTTCTTCAGTAGACGAAAGTTGGCTTACAAATTCGAATATGTTTTATAAGGAGAATTAATATTGCCATATTTCAAGCCGAATATTCGTATTAGTAGTTCTCCTGAGTCCGGAGTCATTGCGAATTTCGCTGCTACGTGAGTGGTACAGTTTGCTCTTTTATTCAGATTCGATGTTGGCTCCTTGTTTGTATTGAAATCTTTGTTACTAGAGAAATGTCGTTCGCACACAAAAATGTGGTCAATTTGGTTGATCGTCACAACGTCGTTTGATTTCTTTGTGACTTTATGTGGTCATTGCAAGCATGGTTACTTAGCTGGGTGGTGCGTACCCTGCTGTTGTTTCAAACATTTTGTAATATTTTACTTAAGATGCAATCAACTTGAATACAAAGACGGTACATGGGGTTCCAATAATTACACGAGTAATTAATTTGTTGAGTTCATTTAGTAGTTTGCGTCATTCGTAAGAACCACTCTTGATTTGTACGGGTTTGTTTTCCGGTGGAGCGTGAAGTCAACAAACTAAATCTACATTTCTACGAAATCTTTTTGAGATTATAACCAGTTCGCCACCGACTCGTTTTAAACAAAGATGTGATGCAATCAGTGATACAATCACGACAATATAGCGAATTTCAAAATCAAGAATGGAGAACGGGATACAAATAATTTACTAACTTATGGAAATTTATTTTATTAATTTAAAATGTTTATAAAAATCACAATATTACTTAAAGAGCCCCTCTTTAATTTTAAATAACAAATACAATAACCGTTTTAAATTTAATAGCACCTTCAATTTTTATATGTGACAGTAAATTAAAAAATATGTATTATAAAATTATCCAAGTAGAATATGTCTTACAATTTAGATTTAACGGCATCTTTTAATTCAAAGATGGTTTTGTTTACGGGTTCTTGATTCAACGGACTCTTTAATGCCTCAATGAATAACCGTTCATACACATTCCCATCGTATGAACCGAGAGCCGATTTCAAAATACGATCATCGATATCAAATCCGTCGACAATACCGACTGCATTAACGCGAAGCTTAGCGAGTAATTCTTCTAGCCTCGATTGTAGATTTCGGGCATCATTTTCCGATATTTTTGTGAACTAGAATGGGACGTATTATTTATAAGCAACAATCAGACAGCAATAATACTTTATACTTACTCGGAATAAATCACCTTGGGCGCGAATACATGCTTCAATAGCGTATAACTCAACTAGCTGACGTAATATTTCACTTAATGCAGGTGAAAGATTTCGAACAGCTCGTTCGATCATTGTATATCCTGATTCTACTAAAAATGCACGACAATGAGCATCAGCAGCGTTCGCTAATTCAATGGATGTCTGATTGGTTGCTTCTTCGTGAGTTGCACCTGCACGTTTGCGTCTCTCGACATTATCGTAAGCAAGCCGAATTTTTTCACCCGCAACTGTTTTAAGTGCACCAATAATTCCATTTATTGATGGGTCCCATTGGGATGGTTCACGGTATTTAATCAATTGTCCAATATACGCAACAGTTGGTGTTAGTGGCTCACTTTTTAAGGCGCTACTCCATGCTTTTATCAAAAACCGTGCGGTTTGTAATAACAAAACAGTATTTTCACCTTCATACGTAATAGCGGCTGTTACGGTACCGTATGTCAATGGGAAACTGGACGACGCCAAATATCCATGTCCTCCACAAGCTAAACGACATTGTTCAACCCCGGATGAACTGTCGGCTGTTGATACAGCTTTTAGACAACATGAAATTGCATGCAACTCCGGTAATTGTTCCAAATTTCCTTTATCCAAGTCGGCCGTAAGTTGATTATATTTTTCCCATAGATCATCGGCCGTGACACGGAATATAATACTTTTCGCTAGAAGCGGGAATAATTTGTATTGCTGTGTGACGTGATCTAATACTTGTACTTCGGGTAGTCTGAAATAATAATTTGAAACGATTAAAATATGCAAATATGCGAAATATGCAAATCAACAATATAGTGTTATTTATGTGATAGGCCGGATCCAATAAATCTTTAAGGTGGAGATTGTATATTATGTTAACATTATTTATGGTATTCTTCAAGTAACCGGAATTCAAAACATGTTTATGTTAAATATTCTGCTTCTGGTGGCCATTACAAAATATTATCAGCAATTTATACTTACTCAGGATTAATTGGACTTTGTCGACGAACAGCCGAATATCTTATCGCAATAGTCACTGCTTTTGATAAATAATTTGCCATGTCACGTACAATAACGACGCGGACAAACATCATAGTACCATAGGTAAGTACGCTTGAAGGTGATTTCACGTAGGTTCCATCTTTTAATACTTGGGAGTTTCTCATTAACATATTTTTACGTGGAATACGTACATTCTTGAATCCTAAAAATCCGTTATTAACGCCATTCATACCCAATTTATTGCCAATTTCTCCGACATGGATACCTTTTAGCGGCATATGGGTCTCTTCATCACGTAGCTGAACGATGAATGGGTGAATTCCGTGACATTTTCCGCCTGTATACAATTGTGCTACTACAACCGCATAATTCACGGTTTGCCCAAGATTTCCAGGCCACCATTTATATGAAGTAAGAGTTGGACTGTTGAGTACAAATTCCTCAGTTTTTGCATCATAAGTTGCGGTAGTTTCTAATCCACGGATAAATGTGCCATGCCCAAGTTCTGTTTGGGCATACGTTCCGAGAATTTCGCCAGACCATGCACGTCCCAAGAATTCGGCTTGCTGTTCGGTGGTAGCTTGGCCAATTAAAGTCGGCAGGAACATAACAAAATGTACTCCAGTTGGATTACCAGCATCGACACAGCCGGCCCCTAGTTGTCCGCCCAACAAGGCCATATAAATATCAATTCCATCACTACCGGATGCTTGAAGTTGCTTTATTTTCCGGAATACTGCAGCCGCTTGTCTAATACTGTGCTCGTACACCTCTTTATGGGACATATAACTAATGGGAAGTGGGTCCTTGTAAATGGGATCATCGAAGAAAAATTTTTCTGAAATATAAAAAATGTATTAAAGTGAGAAATTCAATTTATCGATTTGTATCAAATAATTTATATATAATATATAAAAGCGATTGCCAAAAAATTGAGCCTTCCTTACTACCTAGTCACGGAAGACGTTGGTAGATGACACACAGTAGTTTTAACGTTAATTTTTAATTAAATTACGATATTTGTAATTATAATTATATCCATCACAAACTTAACAGAAAAAATGGGTAAAGAAATTTTCCGTTGAAAATGTATGTGCTGCTATCTGTCAAGATCTTCCGATACTCAAGCCTTACTGCAAAATTAACACCATTCATGTTAGTACAGAAATTTAAACCAATTACCATAATTGTATACTAAATAATTTATTTGATTTCTAAAGATGTTGATCTACATATGTAACGAATCGTAGTACATATCTGCATAATTCATTTTAATCGATAGACATACATACGTATAGTAGTCAAAAGGTCGCTGTTTGCGTACCCCCCTTTCGATGAAAAGAGATGTCTATAACGTTAGGAAATTGATATTGGCCTTCATACAATTTTTGAGTTTACTTTCCGCAAATTTTAAACATTATCTTGTCAGTTCAATCGAATGGCCTCCTTGGGTCGTTATTAACTTCAACTTTCTTCGTCACTTCTCTTTATTTATCATATCATATTCGTAATTCCATGAAAACATTTAATTACCGATATCTCTAAAGTTCATGCAGAACAGAAAAGAAAAATATTTTGGACTTTGTACTTTACATCTTATACACAAACTGACACAAACTATCTAAATCTATCATTTATTCCAATTTGCTGATACGTTTGGTCCACCACCCAAAACCAGCCGAGACAGTAGAATTATTTGTACGCATAATAAATCATTTACTAAATGCGAATAACTTGTTTATAGATTATCTTTTGTTGACGTATTAACGTACTTTTTTATGGGTTTCTAAAATATTTACTGGTTTTCACCTACCTCTGTCGCGACGTTCCTGAAGTTTTTCTTTGCCACCGTACCACCATTCACTGAATTCCTCCACATTAAACGTTACTTTTTTACGTTCATTTTCCAAATCTGGATTTATTTTATTTGGTATTGTTACAATTGGTTTATACATTATCAACTTGACTTATCTTGCACAAATGATAATACAACGTATAGAAACAAGTCCAGCTAATCGAAGACTGAGAAAAGTTTTTATTTACAAAAAAAATAAAGTTTAGCGAATAGAAATTCTCTTTTTATTACATATTTTGATTACGTACTGTCATCATCATCATAACATTAAAATGTCACATTATTGTTTCACAGGGTGTTCTTGCTATCATGTTTGAGTGAACGACTGAACTCAACGAAACACATGGAGACGTTTTGACAATAGGTTTGCCCCTGTGCTCGGACGTACTAGCTAGCAGTGCTTGTTTATGTATTCAGCTTTATTCAAAATAGAAAGAGTTTTACCTCATTTACATGCGACCAACATTTTTCTTCTGCAAAATGAAAGAGATATAACATTAATTTTTTGCACATGAGAGACAAGAAAAGCAATATATACCAACAAAATTTTGCAGACAATTTTTTGAGCCACTACACCGCTAAAACCACTATAAAATGAACATTTTGCCATAAAATATATTCGATCCGAGTATTTTTATGGCAACATTTTTAAAATTAACAAACAGAAATTATTTTATATTTATACATGTTAAGGATTCATAATAAAAACAGACGCCATAGAAAAAAATGTAAATTTTGCATTTGAATTAGTTAATAATAAATTAATAATTTTCCTATAAAAAAACTTTTGGCATTACTTTATATGTTTATTTCTGTTTCACATATTGAATATTTTTATATAGCGGATGCTTCTTATTTACCTGCAAAAACGTGTAGAAGAAAACAATTTTCGACATGTAAATGATGGGGCATTTATTTGTAAGTAGGACGTGTTCGATTTTTGTAATAAATAATTTCCCTGTGATAATTTTGACATTAACGAAATAATTTACTCTTCTTCAATATGTTTATTTGCTGTCTGAATTGAATGACTTTTGACAAATTGAAATAATTGTGATTGGATTTAGAATATAAGACTACTGAAGGCTAAAAAACGGCAAAATAAGTAAGCAAAATCGTTCAAATTGAGTTTGCATATTTGTTTTGACAACTACATGATAACATTGATTGTTTTTTATATGTAAAATTCTTCAACGAATAATTTGTTCCCTATTTTTATAGCTCATTTTAATAAATTAAAATGTATGTATGGCAACTTAACAAAATAAAAACAAATAATGTTTAAATCTGTGTGTATATTTGATGTTCAAATGGGATTCCGTTGGATTTTTTATTTCGAAGTTTATCTTTAAGTAATTAAGGACATTTTTATTTGGCCTTATAAACTTAATTATTATAGAAAGGATTTTTATGTGATACTACTTAATCAGTGCCAATCGGTTTCGGATAGATCTATATAATTATGTACAATTACACCGTATCGTCTGTATCGTAAATCGATCGAATATAATTTTACGTAGCTGTACGCATGAGTTTTGTGATAATTCATCTGATACATCTTGATTACGCTATTTTTGTATATCATTACTGTGGTTTTCATCCGCGTGTATTAATTTGTTATCTAATCATATTTTCCAAATCCTAAAACGTCAACAAATTGACGAATAAATAATATCAAAGATTTGACAACCAATTTAGATTTTCTTTAAGAGCAAGACAGAAAATAAGTCACTTTGGCTGTGTCCCAAACGAATACTTATTTGTGGAACCTAACGTATTCAAAACTTATTTTTAAAACTTTCACATATATTTAAATAAATTTGGGAATATGTCTGTCACAAATATCCTGTCAAACTCAAAAATGACAATAAAATTATATTTTTATGGACGAAAGAAACAGAAAATAAGTCACCTCGCCAGCATAATTATTTGAATAAGTTACAAATATGTATTCGTTCTGACTTCGTCAGACGTTTGAAGATTTTTTTTAATAATTGCATATTATAGCAAATTTGACATTAATTTTCCTCATTATTTATTGGAAGAATTGTGCTTCGTATATTTCTGATGTTTTAAATATCGTTTTATGTTATAAATGTATATTTAAAAATTAATTAAACTTATAATAAGGTCGCATTACGTGTTTTAGTTTATAAAAATCAAGATAAAAGGATTTCACCTGAAAAATTATTTCCAGTCTACCATAATAGACATTGGGGAACAGAAAATAAATATTTGGGAAGTAATGCAGGTTTCCAATTCTTTGTTTATTTATCTTTAATTTTGATAAATTGTTTTTAGTTTTAATACAGAATTTTCCATTTTTCACTATGATGTCTTTAATATGTTGATCGTATAACATTCATATAGCAAAATTTGGGTGTATGCATGAAGAATAGTTCTTTTTTTAAATAAAAAAGTGGGAACCAGGCTCAACCAGTGAACACTTAAGAGCTTAAGTTGCTCGCAGCTTGTGCCATTTCGGTTTGTGCTTTAATCACCAACATTTTAAAGGGGTCACAATTTAGTTCTAAAATTTTAGAGATCGTACCGCTCTCGTAAGTAGTCCAAACGGAGCTTACGCTCTTAAGTGTTTGCTGGTTGAGGCTTAACTTGGAATAAAAATAATAAGCGAAATAACGTAAGAGAGCGTGGGATAGAATTTAAGTATATTCAACCATACTCAAAATAAGCAAAATAAAAATAATATTCGTCTAATATTCTAAAAATAATATTCGTTCAATATTCGTCTAATTCTGCATTATTTCTGCATGTTACAATAAAAATGTCATTTACATTCGTTTGTGTTTTGTATATTATTTGGGTAACCTGCTACGTAGTGTGCGCCATTAAACTAAACAAACCTTATTTTTTCTGTACTGTATTTTGTGCCGCAGCGATTTTGCCGTTTTATACCTATGTCGTTTTGAAATACGCAATTTTGAAAAATGCAGTTTTGAAAAATGTCGTTTTGTACCTATGCCGTTTTGAAATATGCAGTTTTCAAAAATTGCGTTTTGAAAAATGCCGTTTCGAAAAATGCAGTTTTGAAAAATGCCGTTTTGTACCTATGCCGTTTTGAAACATGCAGTTTCGAAAAATGCAATTCTGAAAATGTCGTTTTGAAAAATGCCATTTTAACCCTTATGCCGTTTTGAAATATGCATTTTTGTAAAATGCAATTTTGTACCTTATGCCGTTTCGTACCTTATGCCGTTTTGAAATATGCTGTTTTGAACAATGCTGTTTTGTACCTTATGTAGTTTTTAAATATGCCGTTTTGAAAAATGCAATTTTAAATTATGCAGTTCTGAACGGATCCCCAAAACAAACAAAATTTTTTGTTGTCATATGCGAAGACGTTCACCCAATACCCATCTCCTTCAACATATTTTGGTTTTGAAAAAGGTAAAAAAGCAAGCCTGGCAGTAAAAAATCTCGTATATTTTTGTTTTTATTTTATTTGCTGTTACGGTGTAAAAAGAAGCTGCTGGTTTAATTGGAAAATTACTGAATGTAAAGTTTTCTCAAACCAATTTTCGTTTTAAATAATTCAATAACAAAATATCACGATTTATTTTTGACAATATATTATTCAATTTAACTTAAACGATGCAAAATATTTATTACAAATAATGAAATTGTTTTTTTATAGTCATGTATTTATTTCGTTTTGTACGGAATTCTCATTTATTTTTGGAGTTACATATGCCAACAAAATTATAACAATAATGGCCTATTATGTAGTGGTATTGATATAAACATTACCAATCCAATAAAAAGCGGGGGGGGGGGGGGGGGGGGGGGGGGTTGGGTAAGTCCAGAACAATTTTATGAGCCATACAAATTGTAAAAAAATGAATGGGAATTTCTTTTTCTTTGCAATAAATCTTAAATATCTTCTAAAATCTAAAAATTTACATTAACTCGAACTTCACTGTAAATATTGATATTTTAGTTTACAAACAAAAAAAATCCGACTTTGGGAACTTTTCATTTATTGATTATGAAGTTATGATAGCAACTCCCGTTTTGCCTCCATATGCACATGCTAGCCCTGTTGTATTTACCGATTTGGTTTTTTTGTGTATATTTTGTTTCACTCAAGATATTTTTATAATCCCATGCTTGCACGTAGCACTATGGCAGAAAAGTATTCTTTCTTATTCGATGTTTAACAGTTTAATAAATAAAAAGTTTCCAAATGACAATTCTTTTTGACGATAATTAATACCAAATCATCATTATTTATGGTAAACTTCGAGATAACCTACACTTCCTCCGATTTTAGAAGATATTAAAAATTTATTATAAGTAAAAAAATTATCCTATACAGTTTTTTTCGATGCACAAAATTTTTATTTTACTTACCTACACTATCTCAGTTATAACGAATATGGCTTTTCTTATATTGGCATTGACATAAATCTAACCAAATTGTACTAGATTTTCACGATAAAAATGTTTGTTTATTTTTTTTGTATTTATACGCCATTTGTCACTCGCAGCGAATCAACAAAAATTGTTCTAAATAAAAATGTTTTAATTAACTAACTTTTAATTTTATTTTAATAATTATGTTTGTATTTAATTAGTTTATGTTTCTTTTATATAAACAAAAATATATAAATAGATTGAGGTGAGTGCACGAAATTTTTACGTTCAATAGTATTTTACTGCTGCAGATGCAGTATCTGTCGCTGTACCCCCATTTAGATCAATTATTACTGTTCACCTTTTCTTGTGTTCTTTTCTGAAGGTAAACAACATCACTATTAAATAAGTCGGTCGGCGGAACGAAACATAAGTGCACGGTACATCACACACAAAAGGATCACCAAAAATCACATCACTAACGTCTAATAATGGATAAAACGCTAATTTATTGTTTGTTGTGTAATATTTTACAAATTATTGTAATTATACCAGTAACTGTGTCGGATAATGTAAGTTTAATTTCTTGGAATAATTTTTTTCACCATATGGGATGTCAGTTGTATTGATTTTACTTTGTCGTTAATGTTGTATTTGTGGTAGGTAGCATGTGTAGTGTATCAATTTGCTTATTATCAATTCGTGTATTTGAACATATGGTGAGCATGGAAAGTATATAGCTACTCGAGGTTATCATAAAAATTTAGAAAAAACATTAAGCTGTACGTACGACGTGGATTCAATTTTAAAGAACAATCTAATGTACAAAAAGCTTAAGCCAAAAAATGCATATCCTTTTTAAAACCCGGTTCTTGAGCTCGAATTAGCGAGCACCTTAATCCTTTGGCTGTCTAGACCAAGTACAATTAGACAAATAAATTTCTTTTAATTAGATGAAACTAATTTAATTAGCACGTTTCTAGCGGTCAATGTATTAATTAATAAAACTAATTATTGTTTGATTATCACTTGTAAAACAGTTAGTTTTGTTATTAAATCAATTCAACAAATTGCTCCTCTCGCTCCAGAACCTCAAATCATTGAGGCAACAAGGTAGCTATGATTACGGTGAATATTTGCAACCGGAACCAGAACTCGATCAGGTTTCAAAATACCAACAATCTCAGATTATGGCCGAACCAAAACGAAGAAAAGGTGCCCCTCGCGGCACAATAAAAGATCAGACGATTGTTCCCTTAAATGAAAGTTTCGTTGTACAGCCGTCATGGCCAGATGAAACGTTAAAAATAGGGCAAGTGGCCGCTGTAACATTAGATACGATGGGTAACGTTGTGATATTTCATCGAGGTGACCATATATGGGATTCGAAATCGTTCGACGTAGATAATACGTACGCGGATCGGGATAAAGGCCCTATTGCCGGTGATACTGTGGTGGGATATGATCGTCAGACGGGCAAAGTTAAATTTCAGTGGGGTAAAAAATTGTGAGTTGCTAAATTCGTATGGAACTTATAATCGAACAGTAATTATTGTATTTTCTATTTTGCTAGATTCTACATGCCGCACGGACTAACAATTGATAAAAACTATAATGTGTGGATAACAGATGTGGCTCTGCATCAGGTGATGAAATTTTCGTCCAGTAATGGTGTGATAAATGACACTCCTCTTCTCGTACTTGGGACAGCATTTAAACCGGGTAACACCCTAGACAAATTTTGTAAGCCTACCTCCGTGGCGATTCTATCGAATGGTGAATTCTTTGTCGCCGATGGATATTGTAATGCACGAATCATTAAGTACGACAAAAGCGGCAATAAAATTCTTAAATGGGGCGAGAATACTTTTAAAGGTGAACCAATCCCTATTGCACCAGAAAATTATTTTGCAGTTCCACATGGCCTAGCGTTAGCCGAGGAAAAAAATATACTATTTGTAGCCGACCGAGAGAATGGCCGGGTCCAAAGTTTCAATGCAACGGATGGGAAATTCCTGGCACAGTATCACTATCCAATTGTTGGTGATCGGCTATTTAGCGTTGCGTATGCTCCAATCAATGATGGACAATTATACGTGATTAACGGACCTGATACGAAAAATGCGGTTAAAGGATTTGTAATTGAATTAAAAACGGGCAATTTAATATCTAAATTTGGGCCGAATGGTGAAAATTTCTCAACTCCGCATGATATTACGGTTTCACGTGACGGCAGTGAAGTGTATGTGGCCGAGTTGTCACCGAATAAAGTATACAAATTTGTTTCGAGCGATTATGTGAATAAAACGAATGTGAATACAAAACCAACGGCAACAACGGATGGAACAGCAGGTTCCATGGGTGTTTCATTAACATCAATTAATGCGTTAGAGGCTCAATCAGCGCTACAGACTGAGACTGGGACTACGGCTTTATTTATACTGCTCACGATCGCAGTGGTAGCGCTGATAATATTTGGTTTAGTAATGCTGATATCCCGCCGAAGGAAACGAGGTATGATCCCTTACGAGGGGTTTAACTCTAATCTTAAGTACACGGCTTATACATAAATTCCTTATAATTTCGATATTATTTTAATTTTTTTTGTCTGTAATCTCATTTTTGATATACAAATATAATTTTTATTTTACATTTTATTTGGTTTTACTGTATCGGTTATTAGTTATTACTAACATAACATTTTAATTTGTCAGGTTGCATGCCATTCGGTATGCGGAATCGACGACATGCTTGGGATTTTCCAACCGTTGGGAAACCAGAAGGTTTTAAGTTAGGGAACCTATTAGATCGTAAACGAGGTTTTGAAAAATTAAATCAAGAAGCAAGCGATGAAGAACCAAACGTAACAACAAATATGCTATCAAGTCAACAGTTTGCGTAAGCAAAATTACTACTGTAAATACCACGATAAAGACACGTAACATAAGCAATTTAAGTAGTGCCATCTTTAAATAAGAACAAAATGAGAAAATAGAGCAACTCACCGCAGATGGCAGTATCATACTGATCTTGTAACACACTTAAAATTGGAACACAATCTTAATAAATTAATAAAAATTTAATTATATACATGTGCTGGCACCTATGATTGAGAACCGAATTATAAAAGCTGTAAAAGCATTGCCAAAACCTTAGATAATTTATGCATGAACCGCTAGTGTTTTGTTAAACATGTCTCATTTGATGATACCACTGTTGAGGATCATGTTTTTCCGACATATGGCCTCGCTTATTAAAGACCTCTAGTATGTGAATATTATTTATCAAAATCATATGATACCCCTAAAATATTTGTTTATCAAAAATATTTGTGTGCTATCATTTTGCGATTGTAACTACCGGTTTTTGGAGAAATGGTTACAGCGACAATATTTGAAACCTTTACTCGTGAGCAGACTCGCAAAACATGATCTAACCCTCACCGGTATTAAGAGACGTCCATGGTGAAGTTTAAAGGCCTAAGATCAACAGGAAAAATAATATTGTCGTTATTTAATGGCAAACTAATTCGATTTTTATAAAATATTCTATTTTTATGTTGTACAAATTCAGAATAAACTAATTTATTGCGTCTATTTAATTATTTTCTATTTAATGTGGCAATCAACAAGGACCTGGCAAATAAAAAATGTACAGTTTTTGAATGTATAAAATAAAAATTAATTCATTCGTTTTTATTGATTCAGTAAATAAATTTCCCCATATCAAGAAATTCACAATTTTATGCAAGTTGTAATATGATTCCGTGGCGATATATGCGGATCAAATATTGGCAGTACTTTACAAGTTGTAGAATTATTTTCTAGTATAAATAAGGCACGATCTAGTAGTATCACGGTTTCAACAAGTGGTGCAAGCATTAACCGTAGTGTATAAAATATCACAACTTTGTACCAATCGTTTAAATTTCGTATAATATCCGGCGTGATATCAGTTTCCGTAATTTGTATTTGTAGATTTACAACGGCCGTTTTGCAGTATTCAAAAAAATCCAATTTTTCATTGAACTTAATGGAGCGCAGGCCAGAATGTCGCAAATGAGGCCAGTTTGACATGATAATTTTTTCGATGGCAGCACGATACGAATGGATTCGAAGAAAATCTATATTATTGTCAATTAGTTTTTTGTGATACATTTCGTTGGCATGGCACGCAATTTCACGTGACTCATAATTTATGATACACGCATTCGGTCGTTCGTTTAAATATCGACTTAGCGGATAACCATATTGCGACAGCTTCATATAACAACAACCGACAAGATTTATAAATTTTGCTTCGGGTAAATCAAGAAAAAGCCGCATTAGAATGACGGCCAAATCGCCACACGGATGCAAACCAACAATTCCAAATTGAAATTTATCACGATTTTCAATTTGAAACGATGCAATCAAACGATCACGAAATTCGACGGGCCGCATATTTTTCGTTAGTTTAAGTGTTAAATGAATCGGTCGCGTATATTTGCAGTCAGGAATATAGTTTGCTATAAGTCTTTCTAGATTTTTGTCGATCATTTCGGCCTGCCGGTTTAATTCCTCTTGTTGCTCTAAACAAAAAATTTTCAAACCATAACCGTAGCCAAGCACTCGGGACAGATGCCCTAGACCAGCTCCAAAATCCACTATATAATCAACATTTAATTTACACGCCGTCTCATAACAAATTCGACTCATTTTATGGACTTCGTGGCGCTTCTTCTGTTTTAAATGTTTCTCAAATATAAATTTTAGTTTTGGATGCTTTAATAGGGTTGCTCCATCGTTTCGCTCCTCCTCCGGTTTCCTTGGTATATTTAGGTTTTTGATTAAACATTTTAATGTTAATATCGATAACGGTAGACATACATTGTTTGGAGTTTCGGTGCCATTCAATAAAGTGGCAAGATCTTTTGGCGAAATTTCCTTAAAAACTGCCTTCCAACTGGGTGGCAATCGGTCCCAGTGGTCGTCCACATAATAATCCTGAAAATTTGAAAAAACATTTAACCATGGATTTACACGATTTCTCTTCAAACGAAATATCTTACGAGAACATAAGAATTTAACAACCAATTAAATTGATTTATTATTAACAGAATGTTATCGAGATTTTGTTTAACTTTGTTTACTTCCATGCCATGTGTGATCTCGTGTCTACGCTGGAAATGTTAAATCCATTAAACCACCAAAAGATGAAAACAAAAATAATGTGAATTGGTTAAGATTTTGAATTTGTACATTTTTTAGTTATTAATCAAATTAAGAAATTAATTACATTTGTTCAGTTGAAATAACCACATATTCTACAAAATCCGAATATTTTTATTTCGATTGACATTTCATTGGTTGAGTGGTGCTGGTGAGTGCGTTTATAAATTTGACATAAGCATTGTAATACACTCGTTAAAATAATTGATGAAATTTGTAGGGAAATCTTTCATCAATATAAATTGCAACAGTATTTGATTTGTCAGATACTTTTTTATTCATTTTAAAAATGTCGTATAACGTGCATTCATCTTATTTTGTCCATATTTGGCTATATTAAACATATTATTTCGAATACTCGAAAGGTATTGAGCCTTTTTATGTGTTAAATTATTTTCGCTTTTCGAAAGAATGTAATATTTTTTTGGTGGGGATATTTGTGATGCATTTTGCGTCATATTTTTGTCAATTTTCGAGGTTCTTCTTTTCACTAAATATAGTATCACAATGCATCTCCAAGAAAAGTCTTATGAATTGCGACTGCTTTTTAAATTTTATTTAAAAAATGTTATGCAACTTTTAACTTTTATCTTCTGAAAAATATAATGAAATTAACCACCTTTTGTATTGATGGCAACAGTTTATTATGATTTAAACGGAACGATCTCTGGTTAACTACGATTAATAAGATTCGAAAAAGAAAATGTTGGCTAATAATAAACTTACTAGTGACAAAAACATTTTGAAATTTAAATGAAACCTGTTTCAAACCGATCGAAATAAAACAAGTTGTCAAAAACATTTTGCAATTGAATTTAAACTTTTATCAAATTCAAAGTATGTTTTTCAACAATAAATTAAACTTTTAAGTAAATCGAGTAAAAATAATTTTAATATGTTCGAGATGTTCGTCATAATTTCGAGAGGCAATGAGCACGTCGTCCAAATATACAAAACAGAAGTCAAGTTTGCGTAGTGCTGAATGCATAAGACGTTGGAACGACTGTGCTGCATTTCTAAGGCTGATAGTCATTCTACAAAATTCAAATAGGTCGGTCGGTTCAATAGGAATTTGGTGGTAGGCCTGGGCAAGGTCTATCGTTGTGAATATAGTGCAGCCCTTGAGTTGTTGTGTAAAGTCTTGGATATGTGGAATCGAATACCTTTCTAGAATTTATTTAGTGCTCAAAAGTCTCCACTCTCCATTCTTTTTGGGTACTAAGTGTAACGGGCTGGACCAAGGACTGCTACTCGGTTACAAATCCCGAGTTTCATCATGTTTTTGAATTCTGTCTTCACAATGATGAATTTATCCGGTGCTCGTTACGCGCTTCACTTCGTTTCTTCACCCCGACCTTTCTGTTTGTATTCATTGCAACAATATGTGTTGTATTTATGTCTACTACTCACATGACCTTGCATACCACATGTTGCACGACCTTGACCAAAGCGCATTGTGGTTTGTTACAGTATTTTAGAGCTGATTTTACCGTAAATTTTATAAACGTTTTCTTCTCTCATTGTTAGCGCTGCTTTCTTAGCCATTGCTATTCATTTGTAATATTCATTATTTTGTTCCAATTTTTCTTCACATAACCCCACGAGCAAACGATTCCACAATCCGCAGATAAATTTATTGTTACGATCTTTGTGTTAAATTTACAAGTATTTTACTCTTAACGTTTGCATCTTGTTGATATATTGAAACTTCGTTTCGCCAACCTGCGCTGATATGATGCGCTGAAAAGGACGCCGTCCTTCTCAAAAATTGTTTTATTAAGTTATCAATTAACTTCTCATGCGATTTGTCTTTTAGGGATAACACAACAGTTATGTTGTACAAGCATACCGATCAATACAAACGACGAAATTTAGAACTAAAGGGTGTTGATGTTGTGTGGAAATCTGGATTCAATAAATATATATGACCATGTACTCGTTTATGCCATTATGGTTGTGTTTGTTCTTAAAACTAGAATTTCTAGGGGTAGGTTATTTATAGAAGTACGGTCTCAAACTTCTAATTTTCTCAGTAAAACTAAACAAATTAGAAATATTTCTAAAAAAATAATACTTTAATACAACTAATTTACTGATGTGCTTACTGTAACAGAGTAAGCGGCCGTAATTGACTTTATTATGAATAGCTTAACAGCCTGTTCAAACAAGGCATTTGTAATCTAAAGTGCGTTTTTAGAGGTTCACTATTTTAAACTAAAATAGAACAAAGAAAATCATTTTGAATATCAGTGAAACTATATTTGTAGGATAGATAATTTTATGCCATTAATGCTTGAATATAATTTCGGCCATGTGGCCGCCGCGACTGTAATCTGGAGGTCCAATTTTTGATCACTCTTCGCCAATTGCGGCCGTAATTCGCTAATAACTCGCCAAATGTTGCGGTCCACGTGCTCAATCGTCTCTAGTTTATCGGCGTCGACAAATATCTTAACGTATCCCCAAAGAAAATAATCTTATGGAATTAGATCACATGGTCTCGGGGCCTGTTGTAATCACATATCAGCAAGATTTATGCCAGCCAATTGGGGCACAAAAAAGTTAGAAATCATGTCTCTAGACTGTTCACCGTTGACTGTAACATTCCGCCCATCAACGTTTTTGAAGACATATATTATCTTCGCCCTATAAATTATCTTCACTCCAAATCCGAAACAACTCTGTTTATAAACATACCCATTCAACCAAAAATGAGCTCCATCGCTGAGCAAAATTTAATTTGGAAAATCAACATAAACATCAATTTGAGCTCTAGCCCATTGACCGGATAGGCGGCGTGTGCGATGGCCGGATGGCTTTAATTTCTGCACATGTTGAGTTTTGTAAGCACGTAAAGCAAGATCATTAGACAAAATCTTCCATAAAGTGGATCGACACATCTCCAGTTGCTAAGAACGACGTCGAACTGATTGATGTGTGTCTTCCTCAATGCTACGCTGTACAGCGACTATCGTTGGTTCGGTACCAGTGTTCTGCAGATTAATTACGTTACATTAAGTACGCTATTATTTACTCGTAAATAATTGTGTTAATTACGCGAAATTTTTACGTTACATGGCGTAAAAAATGTAATTAGTTTGAGACATCTGCATAAAATTACTTAAATTAGTAAAATAATATGCAGATAAGCTTAGGCAATTTAAAAAATTTCGAAACATGTAAATTTCGTTACGTTTAGTTTTTGTTCAACTGACAAAAGCAGAATATTTATGTCAATATAAAACTCTCGTGTGTGTTGGCCCTTACTCGTACCAAATGTCAAAATTTGTACGTACATAAAAGGTCAAAACACATTTTGATAATTTTTTGTTAAATATATTAAAATAAAAGGTAATTAAAATAGTCTAAAATAAAAAATGCATCCAAATTGGAAAGCAATATCCACCGTATATATAAAACATCAGCCGTTTGTGACCGAAAAGGGGATAGAGCGAACTGCTGAATGTGAACAGAGAAGGCCTTCTTCAAATGCTTTGTTGAATGGTGTTGAGATTTCGAATTTTTATGAGAAAATTATAAATTTAGAACCACAAAGCCAGAAGGCGAGGAAGAAAATTGTTAATATAAAGTTTAAACCGAATGATCGTAGTAGAGTTCAAACACGCCTAAATTTTAATCAATTTTGTGCCGCGGTTATCCAGAACGACAGTGCCACCGTGGAGGAGACCTGCCGTAATGTGCCTCAAATGATAAATCAAACAGATCAGTTTAACTGGACACCCGTTATGATGGCTGCTTGTGAAGGAGCAGCCAAATCATTTGAAATATTATTAAAATATAGTTGTGATATAAATACGACCGATAGGAAAGGTAATTCTGTATACAGCCTCGCTAAAAAACGAAACCACGATCATATTCTAGAACTGCTAATGCAATACTTTAAAAGCAATACCGTACAAGAAACGGATGAAGATGTTTCTAGCGTACAAATCGATTTCTACTGTGATCTTTGCAAATATAAATTCAAGGAATCGACAAAGAAGGAACATATAACATCTACTCTGCATCAATTTAATTTGGAGCATCATAAATTTCCGGTTCGATTCGGGATTGATGAGCATAATCGTGGGTTTCAGTTGATGCTTAAACAGGGATGGAATAAAGAAAGCGGCCTCGGCCAAAAACAATGTGGAACTCTCTTTCCAGTTAAAACGCAAATACGAGAATTTCGAAGTGGTCTTGGAATTCAACAAAAAGCTAGCGAACGAGTTACCCATTTCAAACCGTACGATTTGGCCGCAATAAAACGAAATAATATACCACCCAGGGCGATGACGAAACGAGATTTAGAACGCCTTGCAAAACGCGATAGATATAATGAACAAAAAATTCGAAAATCCTTATCATAGCTCCTCTTGCATCTTTGCAGACCAAAGCAATGCCGGAAGAACCTGTTAACCGAGTAATGCAAATTCTATTGAAAACCGAGATGGTGGCAGATAAAATAACAATGAATAAACGGGAGCTGGTAAATCTGGATAAACGGCGCCAGGAGACACGCGAGGCCTTACGAAATATAGAAAACTTGTGCGAAGATAAAATCTGGATTACAATTGGTACAATGCTGGTGAAAGTAAAACGCAATAAAGCAATCGAACTTCTTAAAAAAGGTAGTAGAATTTTTCATTCGATTTAAAATTATCTACCAAACGAAAATCAAATTTTTAGACCAAGCCCAATTGGAAGTTGAAATCAACAAAATTAACAGTAATCAGAAAATTTTAGTGAATGATCTTCGTGATTTGGAACACTCGCCCAAGTTGAAAGGATTCGATCTGAAGCCGCTCAGTAAAACAGAAATATCTGCTCTCCGCAAACATTTTTAGTGTAACGTAATTTTATTAAAAATAAATTCCAATAAGAAAATTATCCCGATTCCCGCCTTTTATTTCGATCCATATAAAAATTTAACGAAGCCGCCAGTTGAACGAAAGTCTCCATTAAACATATTTGACCATACCGTTTAGTTTTTTTTTTCATATGTTTGGTTTGATAAAACACGAATGTGACAATTTTTTATATGCACACATTCACATTGTACATTTATACATATACATAATGATGGAATTTTGTTGTTTTCTTCACTAACATTGATACACTTGTTTAGTGGAGAAAAAATATGACGAAGAAAAGTTATATGATAGCCATATTTTTTCGTATTATTTCTAGAGTACCCCCCAAACTATATATACATAAAGTCATTTGCAATAAACAAAAATAAATTATATATAGATTTATTTGTACTTGTATTGTTATATACAAATTGTGTTGTTACATATTGGACATATTGGAAATAAATAAAAAAAAGTTTGAATTAATCGTGGTTTAATAAAAATCTATCGTGGTGAATAAATTAAATTCCAATTGGATATATACTTTAATTAATTTGTGTTGAGTATGTTGATTTAAATTTGAAAAACAAATTTAAAACTTAAATTTATTAATTTGATTATTTCGTTTTTGACAAAGACTAGATAAAAGTATAAAATATTTCAAGAAATTAATAAAAAAAAAACGAGTTCGCAAAAGAAGTTAATAAGAAAAAAATTGCATTAAGAAAATATTACAGACAAGTGGATATGTGTTAGTGCGTCGTTTGAGTTGAAAAAAAGTTTAATTAAAAAAAATTAAGAAAAGATCGATACAATCGAAAAAATTGGTGGATGATTAGGTGGTTTTATCTAATTTAATGTGGTTTTTGTGAAAAATTATGGAATTTCTGGAAAACTTTTTGCTAAAAAGGTAAATTATTATGCATAAAACTTTTAGTTTTTGATAATACTTGTTGCTCATTTTGGGCTTGATGAGGTTGTATATGTGTAAGTGTTCGGGTAAATGATGTATATAAAAATAGTACGTTATACGCAAAACAGCAAAATGAATGTAGCATGTTCAATGTTTGCTTATTGATAAGTTTACGAATTATAAAGGAAATAACCTCACTATCATTAAAAATGTGTGTAATGTATTTAAGAGTGTTCTTTAATTGAGGCTAATTTAAATTTGTTGTTGAACCTAACCTAAAAATTAAATTTCAATGTGTCTATTTATAAATGTTTTCTTTACCGCTCGAACCTACCTAATAGAAAAATTACGGATTTCCATACCAAACAATCCTTGGCCCTCTATCGGCAGTTTAATGAGTTAGTATTCATTTTTTTATAATTATGGGTAATCTGTTATTTAAATTTTTTCTATAATAAAAAATTAAAATATTTAAAAACAAATAAAAGTAGGCACGAGATTATGGGTTTAACTTTCTTATTGCGAAAAATATTTGAGTCTATTGTTGTTGTATAAGCTAATAACAAAATGTTAAAAGAAAATTTCGAGAAAAAGAAAAAAACTAAGCACGAGTTTTCCATAATATCTATTGAATATCAAACAACTCTATAAGAAAATGATCCCACAAAAGCTTATTGAACCTGCACACTTACCCTTACATTAGTAAAGAACACTCTTAAGACAAATTATATGGTTATTTTAAAATTCGATAAAACTACGAAACTTTATATTTGATTAAGATTAGTGGTGAACGAATTTTTAAAATTTGTATCTAGTACTGGTGATCCTCAGATTATGTCGTCGGCTTACTGCTCCAAGTTTACATACGGTCTGCTTTGGTCAGATGGGGTTTTGGATGTGGAAATTTCATCTGACCGTCGTTACATATTTAATTTATACATATATGTACAGGGGTTCCTGATATTACTCGACACGTTACTAAATACAGTAAGTTACGATCTAATGTGCTGAATAAATTTTAACAGTCGGATTAGGTAATACAAGTTTTAATAGGTTCACGACACATTTGCCTGGAAAATTGAATCATTCTTCTGATAAATATTAGCATTTCCTGAAACATTGCTGTTTGTAAATTTTGGTTGAAAATATTGTGGAAAAGGGGTCATCAAACACCTTGAAATGATATTTAATACACAGCGCAGTGTCAATTGCTGCGTTTATCCCACAGCTAAATTAACAATGCTACAAATGTCATTTTGGAATAAAATAAAATTTTTAGCTGGCTGAGCTATGAAAATGTCGCGTTTATATCGATGATACCCTTGTCATTTTTCATATATAGTAGCATTGCTAGAGTTTGCCATATAATAGCATGTCAAGTCTGAAGAATACGCCGCATGCTGTAAAACTTCCCAGCCTTAGAAGAATATAAGTTTCTTAACCCGTAAATGGTCTTTTTTCCTCCAGAGAATCACTTAATTTAATCAATTGAGCCAGGTAACGTTCAGCTGTAACAGTTTGACCAGGTTACAGAAGCTCGTAGTAAATTACTCCTTTTCAATCCCACCAGACACACAGTAACACTTTCTTGGCATGAATATTCATATTTGCAACAGCGGTTGATGGCTGGCCTGGATCAACCCATGGTTTTCTGCGTTTAGGATTATCATACAAAATCCACTTTTCATCACTCGTGATGACGTTGTACAAAAAATTCTTTCTTTTGTACCGAGAAAGCAAATTCATGCATATGTCAACTCTATGGTTTTTTATTTTTTTCAGTCAGATTATGAGGAACCTAATTTTCCTTCCTTTTATATTTTTCCCATTGCATGCAATCGAAGTGGTATTGCTTGGTGAATAACCTTAACTGTTCTGCAAGCTGTTTTTGAGTAAATACTAAAATTACTATTACGAAATCTTGTCGAAATTTATTCGACTGAACATCATGTGAGTCCTTCAACAGTAAACAGTGGTTACTGTTGAAGGACTCACATGATGTTCAGTCGAATTAATCAATTCCATAGCAAGAGCAGCATTTCATATCGACATCCATCTCTTAAAATTAATGCATACGGAACGACAGCTTGTACATGACTGAAACTTATGCCATAAAAACTGCAATTACTAAGTTACATATATCCAAAATGGCGAGCGATTTGGATGCGTTCAATTATATTTTAATGCAACCAACTTCAGAACCGAGTTTCTACTTGCACACCTACTAGCTGTGGAATAAACGTAGCAATATGTAGCAAGCTACCAATGGCAAACTACTTTTGATATAGAAAAAATGAAAATGAATAAATTCTCGTATGATCTGTATTAATCTTTCACGACCGTGACCGAACAAAATCGGAATTATTGTTTTTTTTTGTTAATTTTCTCCTTATAAAAAGTAGTTTGCGATTTTACTTGATATACTTACGTTTCTGTCCCTTGTTCGCGCAGCAGATGAATTAGTTAAAAGATCACTCTTGATATATATTTGGTTATCAAATAATCACCTAATAAATTTGAAATCACCTAATTAGACATGATGTGGAGAACATCATTCTGGGCGTTTTTTCAATACTGCAGGATGAGGAGTTGTTAAAGTTTCGGGAATTCTTTTCTATTTTTTTCATTTCCTCTGCTAATTTCCGTCAGTTTTTTTCAGAAACAAGGTAGATAGTTTGTATTACATTTCTCATTGGAACGGCGTATTTCGACATAATTCACGAGTGGGCGGAGTTAAATCTGAAAAAATAGAAAAGAGGATAGATACTATGTAATATAAGTTAATACGAATAATGCTCGAGTGGATTTGCGTTTGGAAAACTGAGTTTTAATGTTTGGTTAATAATTCACATGTGCTTTTCCTCAACCAACATTTGTATTGTAATGACAATAAATAAATGAGAGCAGTCCTAGAAATACTCGAGCTGACAAAGAAAACACAAATGTGGTAACGGAGAAAACCCCGTTTAGCTGGATATCCTTTCTCAGTAATGTTCAATATCATGGGTTGCTTATAGTGAGAATCATCGAGCTCCTCAAAATAACCATTGAAATGGGTTAAACTTTAGCTACTGCTAAAGATAACCCAGTTTCATAGATTTTTGCCACTCTCTGTTTAGTACCCCACGCGGCATTGATTCCCGCAGCTCAGTCGGGTAGAGGGATCGGTGTGGGTTTTAGGGGTACTGCAGATTGTGGCCTAGATTACCGCATTAAATAAAGATACAAAAAAAAATTGGGGGAAAGTAGGAATTGGGGTATCGGACGCCGAAGGAGTAGGTTAGCCTACCAGCCCATCGCGTGGGCAAAACTGACCGCGGTTGTATAGGTAAAATGTTTATTTAAACATTTTACCCTAATCTAACTAAACTAAAAAAAACTATCTGGCCCATAGGCCCTAATGAGGTGGTGTTAGTAAGGGGGGGGTTGATAGTGGTATGCTATCTAGGCCTGTGAAAAGAAAAGAGCCGCTTTGCGTCAACAATTTCTTTGTCACAGGCTGTCGGTAACAACCCACTATCGTTATTTAATTTGTTAATAACGCCTCCAGACCTCGAACTTACCTCACGTATCCAAGTTAAAAATCCAATTATAAATCAAAACAAAATTGCATGCAACAACACAAAAAAACAACAAAAACGGTCTATTTATTTAACAACACTTTATTTTATTTAAACACGCAAAAAACAAAAAAAATCTAATTTTATACAACCACGAAAACTTCTTGCAAAAAAAACTAAAAAAAAATTAATTGACCACACGTTGGCCTGTCCAAAAACTAACTGTCCCAAGCAAGAAAAATATCGTACCTATTTTTGAGTTTCATAGGAAATTTTTTGCGATCTCATCACAAAAATTCCTATGAAAATTGTACAGCAACGTGACATCGATTTTGCTGACTCGATACACGCGCAAGTATTTTTTTCTTCAATCCATCCGTTGAGGAAGTACGAACAACAACAACCACAATGCTTTTCAATATTTGCATTGGTCATTGTCATTCACCTAATAACTAGATCAAGTACATTTATTATGTACATAGGCAACGTAATCAAATTACGTTGATGTACATATCTGCGTTTAATTAACTGTGGCACATATGAAAAATTCTAAAGTGAATGAATCATATGATACCACTATAAATAAAGGCAAAGAAGAAATGTAGAAGGCTGGCATGACGTTTGCTTGAATGGAATGTAGTTGAAGATATTATCTTCGAGGTCATGCCGATGAGGAAATAGATTTTGTTGGGATGGGTTGATAACGGAATTAGGTTTAATTCCGTTACACCATCAACCGCAGACTCCAGCTCTTTATGGTTGGTGAATCTTTTATCACCAAGCCATTTTGTCAAGTTTTTAAAGATAATATTCCTATATCTGAAGAAAAGAAAAGACCATCGCGATAACAGATGTGAGAACTGGTACATTAAAGAACTTGATGAAACAACACTTTATTTTTCGTCAAATGCGGCAAGTTTTCTTGGTTTCATTACTGACAGGCTGCAATAAGTTTGCATAATACTCTCCGGTGATCGTTTTTCGTTCTTGAAAAAAATCAATTAAAATTTGTTTTGACTGTTAGTTCGTTTCAGGTGTAACCTAAAACATATTTTCCATCATAATGGTGTAAAACTTTCTCGATAGCATTTCAGACAGGGACTGATTTGAGCTGCATAAAGTGGAATACCTGAAATTCAGTTTTTTTTGTTTGACAGATAGTCGAATAGCACTAAACATATGTTCGTCATTTTGGTTTTAAAACCAGAACGTTTTAGATATTTTCCCGGATTGGGATGTTTAGTGATGTTTTTCTAGCAGTTGGGAATTATGGATTCCTCAAAGTGCATTCTGACGTTTGGGAATTTTTGTTATTGGAAAAAAATAATTCTATTATTTTTCTATTCTATTTTATAGCAGTTTTGACGTTAATTTTCCCCCATTATTTTTCTAGGGAATTGTGATTCGTATAAATATATATTTAAAAATAAATTGAACTTGTAATAAGGTAGCAATACGTGTTTTATTTTATAAAAATCAAGATAAATAATTCGCCTCTAAAAGTTATTCCTAGTCTACCAGAATATTTCCGAGAAATAAATATTTGGGCATTAATGTAATTTGTAATTACAGCGAAATATTTTCTCAATTTCCAATTCCCCGGGAAAGGCAGAATAGAGTCTAGACACTAATCACTCAACCGATTTCACCGACACTCGATTTCTGAGGAGATATAACTTATTCGAACTTTAGAACTTCTTCTAAATTATTCGCGTTATGGGCGAGTTAGAACTCTGATTATGCTTTTTGACATTTGATGGATATCTTTACGTCGATTTTATTTAACTGTAGAGAACAACTGTACAAAATAAAAAACTGAGAAAAATCCAGTTCGTCTTTGTAGTTTATGTATCATTGATTACAGTAATTTTATCTTGACTGTGTTTAAATGAACTGTGGAAACTTCATTGTACAAGGCTAAAACATTTACCGGACCAGTGGTGCAGTGGTTAAAGCTTCGGCACTTGGACCGGGGGAGGTATTGGGTTCGAAAACCCACCAGAGGCTGGATGCAAAGCGAATTTTCGTCACCGATTACGATCGGTGATGTTAATAAACACAACTAAGACCCTCTGTTGAAGTGCAGAATTCAGCGCCAACCCACCGTTCATGTCAATGTACAGATTGACATGGAGCTTGCAATGCGCAGGTGGTATAATGTAATAGTGTGAATGGGTGGTGTGTGCGTGAATGAAAAGGAGGGTGTTAATTGACCTTCAAAGGACATTAAATCCACTAGGCAATTAATACTTGTTTTTTATAAAAAAAAAATGTAATCATATACGACATAACTCCATTTTTGTATGGAACAATTTCGATTGATTTATTTATCCTTGATTTGTATTGAAAAGGGTAGAAGACAGCGGTGAAAAATATTGTGTACTGAGCTTCTTTAGATTCAATAAGGATAGGATCAAATTTGTTTATGATCCGATAAATTGTTTCCTATTTGTGGCGAGCTAAGATCAAAAAATGGGTTGATATTTTTTGCATACAAAAATAGCGTTATATATATATTCTGTGCCTAAACATAAAGGGCCCATTCTTGCGGCATAAAATTCCTTTTATTTTTCCCCCCATTTCCTATTCAAATAGCAAAAATAAGATAACATGCAATTTTAGATGTCAGAATCGGCCCGGTTACATGTTCGGTTACTAGGAAAATCAGACTTCCTAACTACGTCCTAGTACACTTTGAAGGACAATTTCGTAATGCAAAGTTTACATCTATTTGAACTTAAAGAAGAAGTGAATGTAAAGATGATAAACTTAACGGGCAAGCAATAGTGCAATAACTAATCGAAAAATTAAGGTTGTTGTATTTGGTAGCTATTTGTTGGACTAGTTATTGAATAAATAAATATTTAATAAAACAATGGATACGGATTTAAACTATGCAAACAATGTTGTTTAATACTTATCCCGCAAACAATTTTTATTTAACCTTAGTCAACACAGAAACTACTTGTTATAATTATTACCTGTCTGCTTACACTTAAACTAAACGAAACTGCTTATAAAATAACTAAAATATGTACTACTGACCACTGAAAATGGTATGTTTACTTCAATTAATTACAATTTCAAGTACAAACATAACCAGTTTAGAAATAATTACTCATCCATTATTACTTGATTATAATATATAAGAAATACTTCATTGATTATAAACCAGTACAATATAAGTTCAACTCGTTTTAATCATAATGCACAAACTACTAAACCACATTCTAATTAACATTCAACGAACTTACGTACGTACTCGTACGTACATGCAATTGATATTCAATCGTATTTTCACATGTTTCTGTTTTATACAACTAGTCAATGTACTAATATTAAATCAATATAAAATAACCAAAAAACAAAATACACATTTACATTCAGACATAAATTGCTTATGTTTTGTATCAAGGTCGAATATTGTTATATACACCACTATAAACTTGTACGTAATAATATTCCAATTGGTTTTATTTTATTTTACGTTACTCATGTGTATGTAAAAATATGTAAAGTACGTCGCTATGTATTAATTGTATTAAGTTAATATCATCTTGGTAAAGGATAAAAATTTGCCAAACGAATTAATTACAAAATTGGCTAAGATAATATTTAACGATCGTAATTTTATTTTAATCATTATACGCGTAATAAAATAATTTTAATCATAACTACTCGGATACAATAATTATGGTAATAATTGTCTACAATTCTACATCTATATTCTATACACGCATCATAAACGAAATTAATATTTTCATTCAAAATAAACGGATATTAATTGATATTCATAAATCTTTTGCTTTTACATTACCGTTCTTTAAAATTTGAAAAGGTAGTAAGTAAATATTGTTGCAACTGTTGCATTTTGCATATAACCAGTAAGAAAGTAATGCAGGTAATCTTAGACCATTAAATATTATGGACTGATAGTAGTGAGGTAGTTTTTTTTCTTTCCAACATCTCCGGGCGCTTCAATTGATTTTGCGGCCTTATGGTGCGTACATGACATTAGAAATAAATAGCATCACTCGCGCTTCCGCACTCAAGCCCATTCAAATTTCGTGAAATGCTTTTTGTCCATCCTACTAGTTCCGTACTACTAGTTGCAACCTGAGTGGAAATATTTTTAACTTTGTGACATATGATATGATATGATATGATATTTTGTCCAAGTCCATAGTTAATACATTCCTTTGATGACACAGCAACTGAATGACTTGGGCACATGCACTCTACTACTATTGCATTCGATTATCACTTAATCGTCCAACAATTGTATCAACCTGGGACAAGATTCGGTGACCGAACTGACTAGGTATCCTGATCCTAGGAGGTTATCTAATTCTACAGGTTAAGGATATGTTATAGGTTCTAACAATAGAAGAACTACAAGAGCAAACTGCCGTTATACAACGTACCCCAGTTCGATTTTTTCTTCTTCTATAATTACCAATCATAAGTTTTCTAACCCCCATTAAAAATTTTGACCATTCATGGTCTGTGAAAATGCGTTAGTTTGTTAGTAAGGATAAGTAACTTTCTTCTTTGGTCTCTTTTTATCACCATGAAGATGAATTAAACATAAAAAAATTTGTTTGTTTAATCCATCCTTCCAACCACGTTAAAGATGAACAGGGATAGCTTTTTATGTTTTACCTTTCTATAAACCTTTCGATGCATCCATCATTATCAGTCACAAATGACTGGAACAATCAAACAATTGCATCCAGGGGCTATCTCACGCCGTACCACACGGCTGCACCAACACCAATCAACCCGAGGGAGTCTTTTTCGTAAGTTCCACAGCATGTATATACATATGCTGGCCCCATAATTTCTAGTCCATTGTTAACTACCAAACTCCAACTTAGCCCCGTCAGACATTCTGCCGCCGTACCAATCACACCCAAACCCAACCAGGCAAAACACCTAAAACACCACTCTATTGCAAAAGGTCCTTGAAATGTGCTCACCCAATCAACAAAACTGCAAACCAAGAGATCTCTTGATTAAAAAATCTCATAAAATGCAATTCTCCCCAGAACTCCGATGTGTTAGCACAACCACAAGCAATAAAAATAATAAATATTAATTCAATTTTTAATATTCTTTTATTATTTAGGTTAAAGGGGTTTTAAACATTAAAAATCCTCCAAACAAGTAATTAAAACTAAGTTACTATATTAATTTATTAACACTATTTACAATCCTACCAACAACGCAAAATTTTACCCCGCACAACACAAATCAAATTAGAAGTCTAGAAACCTCGTACAGCAAACAACAATTCTCTCCTCCGCTACAACTACAATAGACCAAAATTAGAGGCCGGCCCCAGACTCCACCCACTACCAGTCAACGCTCCACTACTAACCACGAACACAGAAAAATCACGCCTCCTATAATGCAGATTTGAAAGTTGAAATATTTTTTACTTTGTATGGAGAAAAATCAAAAGTAACTAACTTCAGTACGATACTATGGTATTTCGCCGAACTAACTCGCAATGTCATTGTATGCACTGAGATTGTTTACTTTTACACAGATATTTTAGTTGCAAAGTGATTTTATGAAGAGAAAGAGAACAAAAAATGCTTAAAAATAAATTTAGAAATGTTCGTATCATCAATACGCTAGGACGCTAAAGACTGTAGCGAAGCCGTTTCAATCCAGATAATTTTTTAATATGAAAAAATTCGGTTCAGCTATTTTATTCTATTTTAAAGAAAGTTGGTTCATGGTTGGCTTGTAAAGGTTTTTTTTTATGTTTATTTAGCTCTAACTCCAAATTTGGTGCCATTTGCCCCAGGCCAAATTACAAATTTTGTTTTACAATTTTTTACAATTTTTACAATTTTTTTTTGCTTTTTTTATATTTTTCAACCATTCACCTTTCACTCATCGATCCCCTTTCATACTTCTATCAGATTCATTCTAATAAAATCATACACATTCTTATACACGATCATTCCCATTCGTAATAATTCTGGCAAATTCCTTGCGCTCAAGAGAACATGGGACATTTATCTGCTCTGATTAAATGCAGAGCATTTTAAAATCAAATGTTCGATGTCCTCCACAACCAAACAGCTGTCACATAATTCACACTCAATGAAATTGCGTTTCTTCAAGCATTCTTTTCAATTTCCATGATTCAGTCTCACTCGCTCCATTGTTCTTGTCATTCTAGTATCTCCCTTGAGTATCTTAAAGACCTTTCACCTGACATTTTTCAACAAACTCTCTCTCCTATTTTCTCCACAGATTCACCTGAAACATGCGAAGTACATCTCTTGCATCCATGAATTCATATTCATTTACCACCTCAATCATACAACCCCATTTTGCAAGTATATCGGCTCTTTCATTACCTTCAATCTGAAGGTGTGAAGGTATCCATTAAAGAATGGCCTCACTCCCACACGATTGAAGGTACTCATACAACATTGCAACATACACATTACCATGAGTTGGCTCACCCCTACTAATTAATCCCAATCCATTCCGGGCGTCGGAGAATAATACTATTCTCCCTTGTGTCATTGCCAACTTGATCCCTTCCATAATTCCAATCAACTCTGCATTCATTATACAGATGCTGGCATTCACTCGTAGTATTTTCTCTTTTCTTATTGATGAAATAAAAATTCCTACATCTACTCGATCATCATTCACACTAGCATCTGTATACACGTCCACATGGGCAAAATAATTAATTCGCATTTTTAAAAACTCACTCTTAACCGACAACTCATTCATCATCGCTTTTGTTGTATCACCAAACTTTAAGCACACAATTAGATTGCTCGGAGGGAATTTCGGATTTACAGGTCGAATTTTGGAATATACAGGGTTTTTAAATAAGAGAACTTCAACTTTTTTTTTGAATAAAACACAAACTGTTCGACTTTTGAACTAACTTTTTTTTTATTAACGAATTTGAACGTATACATTTAAGTATGAAACTCGATTTCTTTTGCATGACCACCGCGTGCACGTTTTACGAAGTCCAATCTTTGAACCCAATTTTCGACCACTCTTTCGCATAAATCGGCCGAAATTCCAGCAATTTCACGATCTATATTGGCTCTGAGCTCTTGCAACGTTGCCGGCTTATTGGCATAGACCAATGACTTCACATAACCCCAAAGAAAATAATCTAGAGGTGTCAAATCACACGAGCGCGGCGGCCACTGGACGGGCCCATTTCGCGAAATAACACGCTCATCGAACTTAGTCTTCAATAACGCGATTGTATCGTGTGCTGTGTGGCATGTGGCCCCGTCCTGTTGAAACCACATGTCGTCCAAGTCCATTGCATTCAATTGTGGCCAAAAAAAATCGTTTATCATATCGCGGTATCGATTTCCATTAACAGTAACGTGGCGATCGTTATCGTCGATGAAAAAATATGGCCCAATGACGCCGCCGGCATGTAATCCGCACCAAACAGTGACTTTTTCGGGATGCAACGGTGCCTCATGAATCACGTGTGGGTTGCTTCCTGCCCAGTAACGCATATTTTGCTTGTTGACAAATCCATTTAGCCTCATCGCTGAAGATGATTTTTCGGTGAAAATCTGCATCATTTTCAATTTGCTCTTGAGCCCAATTCACGAATCGGCGTCGCTTCAAATGGTCAAACGGCTTTAGTTGTTGTGTCAGCTTGATCTTATACGGATGTAGGCCAAGATCTTTACGTAAAATTCGCCACAATGATGTCATAGAAAGGCCCAATTGTTGCGAACGTCGTGTGAGCGACACATTCGCGTCTTCTTGAACTGAAGCCCTGGCGGCTGCGATTTTTTCAACACTTCGAGCACTTCTTGCTCTCGAGGGCACCGGAACATTATGTAGCGAAAACTTAGACTCAAATTTTGCCACTAAAAAATTTGCACGATTTGCAATCGCTGTTCACGTATGTAGCGTTCCATGATGAAATGTATACTAATGAAGTTTCCAAATGACAAAAGATTAATAAAAAATATGGCGTCGTTCGCCATCCCTATCGGAAAAAAGTTGAAGCGCTACTGTTGAAACACCCTATACATTAATACTTTCCAAAATCACCCGTGATCTTTGTGTCCTTTGGTAGTCCGTCCCTCTTTGGAATCTCTCTTTCATTTCATTCACCAATTTATTGTCCTTAGTCAACATTGTAAAGGGGTTTCCAATAGGAATGATACAGTTAAAAAATTAAAAAAAAACACATGAATTATTCAGTGAGACCAAATTTTTTTTTTATTTGAAAGGTTACATTATGCCATTATGTATGGAAAATAACATCATTCAAATGATCACCATGACTTCTCTGTACGTACTGCATTCTGTCAGCCCAATTTATTATCACTTTTCACATAAATTTGGCTGTATTTCATTAATAGCACGTTCAATGTTGATTTTTAATTGCTCAATTGTTGTTGGAAAGAAAGAAATCACAAGGAGTTAAATCACACGACCTGGGAGGACAATTAACTGGACAAATCTTGAGATAATTTCATCAACAAATTTTGTGTTCAATAAAACGATTGTTAAGGTAGGGCTGTGTGGCAGGTGGCACCGTATTCAAAAACCGTTCGCAGCAAATTCATTGTTTCCCTTGCAGTATGGGACCTAGCTGGAACGAAACAAGATATTTTCTAACATAGTCCTGTAACGCTCACCATTTACAGTCAATGCATTGTCATTTTCGTCTTGGAAGAAGTACGGGCCATAGATCTTGTCTGCTGATATTTCGCACCAAACTGTGCCTCTAAGTGGATGCAACGGACGCTGTTGTATCACTCTTGGGTTTTCAGTGCCCCAGATTCTAAAATTTTATTATTAACATAACCACTTAAATGGAAATGCGCTTCATCGGTCATTATAAATTTTTTCATAAAATCAGGGTCATCCGTTAATAATTTGATCAATTTTGCACAACATCTTTAGCGGATTGCATAGTCTTGCGGCATAATTTCATGTACCATTTGTATCTTGTACGGAAACAGCCATCATTTCAAAATTTCGAAATTTCCTTTGGTTTTGAATTATTGAATTTTGACTAGCAAAATAAAACTCAACAATTTTTGCTCGTCCCTCAATCGTATACATGGCTACTGAATCTCACAAACGTTGTTTCTAATACTGAAAAATAAAAAGAGAAAAAAATACAAAATAAAAAAATTATATCAAAAATACAATGTTCAGTGACGTATGCCCCACCCTGTATAATTAAACAAGCGGTAGTTCCCTACCTAATTGTTTATTTTTGATGGGATAATATTTTTTTAATATAGCGCCATAAGTGTGGCGCTATATTAAAAAAATATTATTCTTGGAATACAATTCAGAACATCGGCTTTCTGATTTATCGCTGGTAATTAAATCCAAACCAGTGTGGAAAATGACATGTTTTTGTCGCAAAGCAAGAGTTTGGTTAATTAGCTTTCAAGTGCATTCGCTAATGTTTATTCGATTTCGGAGCAGATTCGAAACCGGTTTTGTTTCAACCAAACAAAAATAGTTTTTGGTTAAGAAAAATTGTAATTTTTGAATTACAAATACCGCAGCACCTTCTGGAATCATCTATATCCTCAAAATAATATTATTTTTCCGAAGTTACAGTTAATAGACCATTTTACCGCCGTGCGGCACTTTTGTTTTTTCACGGCCTAGAAAAGTCGAGGTCCTCAAGGAGCAAGTTGCTTTAGATAATATAGAAGTATTTACGGCGTTTTTTAGCCATTAAAACATAAAGTGCGAATCTGCTCCACTCTCTTGTTTAATCAGCTGACGTAATTTTAAACCAGAATGGGAATTTCGATATTCAAACAATGTTTAATTTCGCTTAATTTCATGCGTATACCTATACGATAATTGCCACCAGATATGCATCCCATAAATTGTGATTAATTGCAGTTTTTCTTTTATCATTAATGGTAATGAGTCAATTGTTTGGTTTTTATTTCTGACAGCCATATTATGTTATATAGGCCCGCAACCACTGAAAAATGATTATTCAACTTTGTACAACATCCGGTTTTTTATGCTATTAAATTACGAAACATCTACCAAATTCAATTCTCTTTTATTCTTTTTAAATTAATTGTGTACAAATATTGTTGCAGAACAATTGTAAGTGGTTGGATTTTTTTCAACAGTAAAGTAATATGTATTCTGAACTGAAAACGAAAGCTTGGTCGATATAATTTTCTGCTGAGGTAATTTTCTTTGTCGATAGATGTGTTACGACACGTGATTAGATATCAAATTTCTGAATGGCTATTTTTTATTTTAACAAAATTTTTTTGCTTGCTTTTGACATTGAGGTATCATTATACGCAATATAGCCTTATAATTAATTATGGTTAATGTTTAATGAATGATTCACTCAACTAAATCTTGCGCAAGCGCGAGACAAACACTTGTTCCAAATATAATTCTAGTTTGCTAACCATCATAGGATGTAGGATACATTAAGGGATTGGACGTTTATCCGATTTCTATTTCTAATGTAGTAAGTAAACCTTTCTCGTCATATCAGTATATTTCACCGATAACTCACAAATGTTATTCAATTTCTGGTTTTAGCCTATACAACACCTAATTAATTTGTTGTTTACATAAGTTATTGCGGTGCCGCTGATAGCCTCATGATTGTATCAAACTATCTATGTAGGCACATTTTGTTCTAGTGCTATAAGACGCAGAGATAAATTCTTACCTTTCGTTCATTATTACCACATTCGAGGAGGGATTGATTGTGAACATAATGCTTAGGAGGTTTTACATTTATGTTTACCAATAAATCTCTCATATTTGAAGTTACTGAATCACTTCAATCGATATGTTTGATTTCTTTACACATTAAACAGCGCCGACCATCCAAGTTTACAACATACACTTAGTAGCAGTTAAATGTGGTGGTATGTTCATAATAATGCCAGGAACACACTCCTCTCGAGAATATTTTAAGTGCTCTGAAGTCGGTTGATAATGAATGTGGCTTCGATTATATACCAGCGACCGTTTTAAAACTACACGTAAATACTTTATTAACCGCTCTGCGGTACCAATTCCATCAATCTCTGAGTATTTCCTGAGTTGCATCGACTATAAAGAGGATTTTGAAAAAAAACATTATTATTTTCGAATTGGGTGTTTGATCCGGGTTTATGCCCGGCACATTCACTTCTACACTATTAATTTTATAGAATTAATCAAGATACTGATAAAGGCGATACTGATTTCAGCAAACAATTTTACTCATTTAACCAGCCATCTAACGGAGCTTGAAAGACTATGCTTTTGAATTTTCCAGTAATGGTTTACTTAGTTCGTATTTGGAAAATCAGGTTCTTTATGTTGGTTGGTTGGTTTGTTTGTATCGAGTCATCCAGCATCTCATCTCGCAGTGTTCTTAAACCGTATTTAAATCATTTAGAAAAGTTACCGTTTTTCACTTATAAATTAAATCAACTGGCCTAAAGCAGATTTAATTTGCAATGAAAATATGTTGTTGGAATTCAGGTTTGGTCAAATAAAAGAACCAAACAATTGGAATTGGCGTTTGGATTGAGAGGTATCGGGTTCGAACCCCGATTGGGGCAGGATTAGAAAGGAATTTTTAATCATTTGATTACATCTTCCATGTCAGTACTACAGGCTGACATGGAGCTATATAATGCGCAGATAGTTCTACGAAAATCAGACCTATAGCAGTACGTCCTAGATTTGACTACTGCGTTAGGTACGATGTGAAATCGTGAAAAAGTTGGGAGTGTTCGGGCCCCAGCATAGATTATAAAGATTCAAACCAAAAACGGATTGAAATTGGAATTGGCTATTTTTTCTAAGGTCTGTACTGATATGCGCCTGGTTGGAGTAAAGCTTAAAGTTTTACTTACTTAGATTGCGTACTAATATTACTGTGAAAATCGGTTAGCCTTTTACCTGACTTTTGGTATATAGCATTAGGTGCGAGCGAGGAAACAATTGTTTATTCTTTTAAGAAATACTTGAATCAAAGTTACTGTTAAGTTTTACCTGTGGTTTGCCCCGCAGTAAAGTTTTCGAATATAATAATCTTTCCACTTCAGTAAAACAAAGTATAGTAATCATGAACAATTTTGACCTCGAGATTTTTGCAGATCTACAATTCGCTATATCGCCGCAGTCGAAAACTTGTTTTTAAAAAAATCTCTATGTGTTTGTGTGTGGTTCCGGGCAGACTAAATGTCTGTAGCTTCTCTACAGCCTAGATGGATTGACTGATGAAACTTCATGCTTAAGGTTATCCATAAATTAGAAGATCCCAATGATTTTTGGCTGAAACAGGTCCACCGGATGTGGCAGCCTCTTTTAAAGGAGCTTTTACGTTTTTTGAAAATATTTTTAAAAGGTGTATGGCATTTATGAGAAAACTATTGAAAGTCCAGGCTGAATGACTATTGGGGATCAAACTTCATGCTTAACCTTTTTGTATTAATTAGAGTTTCTTTACGAAATTTGGTGGCAATTCATATCCTGGCAGTGGCAGCTCCCATGGAAGTTAAGCATTTGTAAGAAACGACAAAGAATTAAAAGATTCAAACAGATATAAAGATTAAATTTTCAACAAGAGTTAAAGTTGTTAGTTTTCTGAAATTTACGCAGGAATAATGTTTTTTGATCATACAGGATAGTGTTAACAAAAATCCGTAGGTTCAATTTTCCGCTTTAGAAATCAAGTGTGGTGTATTCGAGATCTATGTATACATTCGTGGTAAAAGAAAATCGCGTGTTAGCTGCAACATACTCACCCCTCTATTTTTATTTTTAATTTGGTTCTTATAATAAAATTGGAACTTTTTAATAAATCTTTTTAATACATAAAATTTTAGAATAAGGCTAATAATACAGATTGCTGAATATTTTGTTATGGGTTGGGGTGTGTTGAATGAACTAGCAAGTTCTTAATGCCTGATCGAATTCGTTTTATATCGAACGTTAACTGAACTGATATTGAATGGAACTGTTCCATTTCTTAAACGACTGCAGATTAAATTCGGTTTGTGTGTTATCAAAATTGAGACTCCAAAAATGAATTTTTAAATTGCGGATTAATTTTCAAAATAAACGCTAGAATTATACTCGAAAAGTTCTAAAAAACGGTTACTATCGGTTTTAGTACAGATTTTTCGACCAGTTTGCCATATAAAATTTTTGAAAAATAATTGAATTTACCGAAAAATTCACCTAAAATTTACTTTTACTCAACAATTGCTACGCAGCCTAAGTGCTAAACACAAACTTGAAGAAGCGAACCAGCGAATCAATCAGTCAGACTTCCTTATAAGAAACACTGTTCTACCAGTTGGTGGCTGAGGCCTAAAAAATGTTTATGGCCCGTCATATTTAAAACGGTAAAAACACTCAAAATTATACCAAAATATTACTAAAACTAAACTCCAAAGCGAAACTTTAATTTCTGTTGTATTGAAGTTTGTTTTATTCTTACGTTTGATTAGTCGTATTTCCTTTTATTCCCGCTTAGTATTTAGGATCAAATATTGAGATATTTATGTGCTCTCAGTCATTTGCCTTCTTTCAGCCATTTCCTTACAAATTGACTCATCAGCCGCGTGATCTTCCTTCAAATGTTCTTTATTTCAGCCATCTTCTGTTTTAAACTGCATTCGTGCGACGGAACAGTTTTTTAGTTTCAGTCTTACACTTTACTTACACTGAACTGCAAAGGGCCTTCTGGATAATCCATTTGCAATGTTGTGCAACATACCTAGCCGGTGTTCTGTATTGAAAGTGTAAGCTAATAGTTCTCTTCAGGTTACGCGACAGTTGTTGCCTGCTTTGGAGAGGGGTCGGCTATAATATGCGACAAGTCGCTCTGTGTCTTCTTGCTTGTATGATAACTCAGGAATATGTCCTCTATTGCTAGCATCTGTATCCATGGTTAATATCTCATCTGCGCCTGCGGATACGCTGAAATGGTAACGCTACATAATTCATCTATAATTCTTCAAATCCTTTTTAATGTTTCGTGTTCCAATCAAATATAGTTGACTTTTTCAGTGAGGCAATGAGAACTTCGTACAGCATCTGCGAAATTTGGCATAAATCGTCGGTAATAGGAGTATAATTCTATAGCAAATTTCTTAATTCTCTAATATCCTTTGGTGCTGGCCAATATAGTACCGCAACTAATTTGTTTGGATCCGCTCGCACATCGTTGCTTGGAACAATATGACCGAAATAGTTAACTTCTTCACTGAACAGGCTGAATTTCGTTGCACTTAAGTTCAATTCGGCGGCCTGTATACCGTGTAGCACTTGCTTAAAATTATTAAAGCGTTCATCAAATTGGTGGTCTAGTATAATGATGTCATCCAAATAAACCAGACGTATTTTCTAAATGAGGTCTCCTAGAACACGCTCCGTTAGTCTTTCAAATGTAACAGGCGCAACCGTTTCCTGCTTAAAATTCAGTTTTCTATCATCAGGATAGGTTGCTGTCTGGACAGATATCATACCAGTATTCAATTCTAATTGTCCTTCTTCGTCACAGCGATCTTTGGGATGGCGGTACACACCTGGTGGTATTGGTGGTATACACCTTAACCTTTCGTCCGCCAAGTGCTATATTTGTTTAGAATAGAATTCGTCACATTACCCCACGCTTCAGTTTATCGTCTTTGACGACTTGCTGTTTACCTCGATGTTTTCTTGTATCCGACACACATAATTGCGATCCTCTTAACAATTTTATATGGGCGTTTCCAATTGCACTTTTTCTCTGTAGATCTTTCTTTTTGCTTCATGGGATAGCATAGCCACATCAATTCACCTCGTCAAAATCACCATATGCTTTGCTTTCGCTTTGCTGATGATTTAAGTTTTTGTTTTATTCCTGGCGCTCCTGATCTTACTCGCTTCTGCGGCTTGATTAATGCGCATTATTCGTCTTAGATCTTCTACGCTGCATTTACGGCTCCTTCCCTCTGACTAAACCGTTGGTTGAACTCGGAGTTCCTGGACGCTATTTGCTACTGGCGCATCTAGTTCCTTCTCTGTCGCTCCTTTGGCCACCAACTCGACTTCGCGAGTCACCTTAAACAAACGCACTGAAATCTTCTGCTGGGCTACCCAAAAGAATCCTTCCTGTTTTTAGTAAACCAATTCGTCTCTTGGGTTATCTGGCCGTGCACTATCTTCAAGTAGTCTTTCACTTTTTGGTTTTCCTGTTTTTCATTCGAGAATCAGTCTGTCTCGCAAGATGATCATCCCATTGTTGCTTACAGTTTCGGACGTAGTAGCCTAAATTGCCACACTTGAAGCATCTCCTTAAACTTTATGTCGCTCGACTCTGCACTTGAACGACGTAATTCTTCGTGACTCCGAAAGTTTTGCGCTAGTTGCCTCAACTTCTCTCGTATGAACATCTCATCTAATTATTGTAATATACAAAACCAATATTTCATTCATGGTTTTACTTGTAATGTTGGTTCTCAAATAAAGTTTCTGACCATCGTCTTGATAGCTTTGATGAATGCGTCCACTCAACACATCTGAAGGAGCATTACCATATACTTGACGTGCCAATTTCGTTACTTCTGCTTCTAGGCCTTGCAAGCTCCCTCTGGCTCACAGTAGAAGAAAAGATTCCTGGGAAACAAAAAATCTTTTTGGCTGCTAAATCGAGGAGCATCAGTACAATCAGCTGTAGTTTAGCACAGGGTATCAGCAGTTAGTCAATTGTTAGGTTAGTCAATTGAAGCGTAAAAAATATAAAAACACTCGAACTTACTAGATTGCAAGAGGACTCAAATTCAACTTAATCTTAATGCTCAAATTATTGCAAATAAATCTTCACTCTTGTCCCGTATTTGGATGTAGGACTCCCAACTTACACTGCTACGTGCAAAGAATGAAGGTATGATTATTCGTTCTTGTATTTTTACTAAGAAAAATTAAAACATTGAGATGTATTGTCAAAATGTCTGGCTAATAGCAGCTTACCTTCTGCATGATGGAAAGACATCGCACCTCCACTGCTAAACAGAGGCAAGTTGAAATCATCCTAGGAAGTGATACTAATTTGCATCACACAATTTGTGGAAGTACATATTGGATGGAAGAAGTGAGTCACTATTTGAATTCATTACTAGTATAGGGAGGAGCATCTATGTTTATAATCATCTATAGACCAGAAGGTTTAGACATTACACTTGTTTCAGATTCATTAGGGATAATGTGGTGAATCGGAAAATATATGACGACCATTTATTTTCCGATTACGGTTATTTGCAGCTGAAGTCAAAAAACGCTATTTTCGCTATTAACCTATAGGGATACGTATAAAACCTCTTTTATCAAATCTTGATAACCTAATGGACAACCTATATTCGTATTTTTATTTTGAGAAATCCTGGGACCAACTCCAAAGTATCCTTCAAAAATACAAAAGATTTTTAGTAAAATACAAGAAAATAAAGGGTGCTGCGATTTGCGACTGCTATAAAATTTTTTTAAAAACGTACAATTATAAACTAAAAAGCGCCAGGACCAACGGCTGAAGACTTGCTGGGGTAAAATTCAGTAGTTTTAAGAGGTATCTGGGCTACGTAAGGCACTCTCTACAAGTCAAGTCCTTAACGGAATCTTTGGAATTGATGGAATAATCTCTTTCCGGGTTTGCTCCTGAACTGCTACAAAAGCCATGAACTGATAGGGCCACAGATCTCTCAAGCCAAATAATACACGCGAGGAAAATTCTGTGGGTAGTAAATAGATTTAAGCCATGTGTCAGCGTCAATCTCCCTCAGGCACTCGATATTCTTTTTTAATTCATATCATTGGACTCACAGGTGCTGCCCCTTGAAGTTACCTTTCCATTTCCGCGACTATTGCATCGTGTTTTAAGCTGAATTGCGATAAAAGAGACCGTTAGAATGGTTGAGATATATTCTAATATCTGAAATGGATATTCGCATTTTTACGGACTGTCAGGCTTCGATTGAAGCGCTAAAACCCTGTCCCTTACGGAAAATTTAAATATAGATAAGCTCACTTATCGAGTTACAACAGCGGCCTCACTAAGCAGGCACTAGCATAAATGTTGAAAAGCCACTTGCTATGTGCCTAATTGCTGTGACAACAGATGGTATAAAGTAAAATCATGTGTATTACTAGATCTACCTGGATTCTGAAAGATTTTATTGCTGCGGAGGCGTCGACAGAATTATTGCTGTTCGTCCCTTAGGGCAAACACCGTATACCTTACTTAACGTAATTACATGTAACCATCCTGGTACTACCATCCTGGTAGTTCGCAAAGATTTCTTCTTCTTCGCTAGCGCTACATCCCATGAAGGAATTTGGGACCAACAATGCTCTACCAATCTTCCAAACAACTCAATCGATAACAAGAGAGACACGCTAATCAAGAGTTTGAATGAAGGTCCTGTTTTACGCCGCCCATCCGCCGAATAGGGAGCCTCCCGCGAGGTCCTATCTTCATTGGTGTCGACTCCAGGACCCGTTTTATGGTACGATTTTCATGATTCAATTGTTCCAATTAAATAAAAGTTGTTGATCTCGACATTCGCACTTGGTTATCAATTTTCAAGGAATGCCCAAATGTGACAAGATACTCCATAATGTGTTCCTCTGGATGCTATCAAACGCCTGTGGAAAATTTATAAATAGAAAATGCACAGAGATGACCTTTCCGTAGCACTTTTCTAACACAATCCTCAGAGAAAAGTTTGATTGGTTATTGACCTGCTTGAACGAAAAACGCATTGCTAGTCGCCCAAAATGCGCTCGTTGTAAACTGATAACTTGGCAGCAACTGTGGTAGCCAACACCTTGTAACCGGCGTTTAGCAAAGCTATTCCGCGATAGTTGTTAAAATTCAGCCGGCCTATTTTCCACTTGTCTGGGATTCTCTCTGCGAACCAAGTCGATGAAACCACCTTAATTAAACATGCAGTAGAAGAGGTAACCGCCGCTGTTCTTGAGCATTTTCTTACTGGGGCTATCCCCACCAGGCGCCTTATTATTTTTCATTTTGAATATGAATCTTTGCACTTCGAAAGATGGAGTAGGTGGAGGTCCCATTTTTACATGCAATGATGTTGGCCGTTCGCTGGAGGATAACGACTCTCTGTTTAAGAGTGACGATAAATAATTTCTCCACACTGTCAGGACGGTGTTTGTGTCCATTTGTAACTATCCAGATTCTTTCAAATTGTGGTACGACTTGAATGGAAGCCGGTAGCGATTTCTTTTATATATCGGTATCTGTCTCTTAAACTGACAGTTTCGATTTGGAGCACTTGTTGTTTGTGCCATTCACGTTCCGTCCTTTTGCGACCCGAATTAAAGCTAGACAATTCTCACCCAGCCACGTCTTTCTAGGTTTTGATGTATTTATACCTAGATTCCTCGTTGATGCAGGTGCTATCGCGAATTTTATTATGTTCCACTGTTCTTCCACTTAATGGGGTTGTGGTTGGGTGTCCAGGGTTTCTGATATGCTAACTTCGAAGTAGGCCCGGGTAAGTTGATTGTTTAATGCTTCGGTAACTCCATCGTTTGATTGTCGTTTGTGGATTCGCTTACATGGGAAGTATGCGCTGGATACAATCAGATTATATAGGCGATTATAGAGAAGGTTTTGATTACAACGCTTTCGAGGTGGTCGTAGAAAGTGTCTTTATTATGTTCCGATTTTACCTCCTTTGGGACATGTACGTTCACAAGTGAAATATTGAAGTAACACGTGTGCAATCTGGGTACGCAGATCCAGTTGTTTATGGATCTAAAATTTGTTACGAATTGGCGTAAACGATTGCTGATCAAAAAACCAACTCCGAACTTGTGTCTATCGAAGTTGTTGCTTTGTGCCCGATTAGCCTAGTTTTTCGATCGAAGACTGTGTCGATTAGATATGTAAGATTACAGTATTTTGTAAAACTGATTTGGTAAGTTTTTTTGTAATTTTATTCCAAGCCTTTATGCAACACTCTGTCAAAGGCTTGTGCTTCATCCAAGAAGATACTTGAACATACTTTCTTAGTTCTTATGTACATCTTCAATTATGTTTGTAATTGTTGAATGGTTTCCTCTGAAGCCAAATTGATGTGGAGGAATAAGATTTCTTTCTTCTATTGGGTTGAGTCTCTTTAGAAGTAGTTTCTTGAATATTTTTGAAATTATTGGAAACCGATCTATACGAATTTTTACCATTAAGTGGTTTGTTGGGTTTTGCTATCATGATTATTTGTGCGACTTTCCATTGGTTTGGAACGAGTTTCAGTCTGAATACTACGTTAATTATTTGGTGTAGTTTACGTAGTCCTTTTTCAGGAAGAGCTTTTACTGGAGAAATCCTGAAGATTTATTTGTATTTAGGTTAAGATTGGTTTCCTCTTTCATTCTTGTAATGTGACAGGAGATATATTGCAGTTATATAAAATACTGGTGGTATGTTTTTCTCTGCAGTTTGTCTAGGTAGAGGCTGGAACGTGTTCTCGAGGTGAGTTGCAAACATCGCGGCTTTTTGTTTTGCATTTATAGCCCATGTTCCATTTTCATTTTTAACTGGTGGGATTTGTAGTTTAAGTCGTTTTAAGCTTTCTGTCGCTTTCAGTAAGACCACTTAGGTATTTATTAACGGATTCGTTCTTGATTTGTTTAATTAGCAACTTTAGTTTATTGGACAAACAATTTAAAGTTGTTTTATACTCTGGTGCTCGACTTCTTTGCCAGGCCTATCCTGCTTTTCGTTTTGCTACAACCAGATCGCTAACTTCCAGAGGATAAATAGCATTTCGGTGCATTTCCTTTGTACTAGAGGGTGACTAACAAATTTTTAATTGGCACCTGAAGATCAATATTATCCTCAACTAGTTTCTGGAATTTCTCCCACCAGGTTTTGTTATTAGTTAGCCAAGGTGGACTAGGTTTCTTAACAATCGTTGCACTAATTGCCATAAAAACAGGCGCGTGATTCGACATAATCCGTTCGCTGCTTTCTAGGTATGTGTAGTTTTCGTTTATGACTTTGGTTATAAAAAAGTCTATTATAATACCTATACCTGTTTCTATCCGTAAGCCAATAATTTGTTTGATCTTCAGATTGAAAATTGCATCTGTATAGTCTTCCTGCTACAAACAGCTCTTTTCGTTTTTTAGAGGTTATTCTTGATCCCCAGTAGGTATTTTTTGCATTAAAATCACCTCCGATTATGAAACTTGATCCAAATGGTTTAAATAATAATTGGGGGCAATATATTGACGATACACTATATTCTTTGTTGTTATTTATATAAACTTTAAAAGTGACTGCTTGCATAAACTGCTCTTCAATTTTAAGATCTATACGATGCTTGATCCTCCTCTTACTCCTCCTGCTGGATGAATGGCGTGGTAACAGCTATATCAATATATTTTAAGGTATGAAGTTAAAGCAAACTGAGTTTTCGATACTAGGATTATCTCTATTTATTCAGTATTAGGGAAAATGTCTAATTCTGGAATATGTTGCATTAGCACATTTGCATTCCAGGTTACTATTGTTAATGTTTTATTTGTGGCTGTTTGCATCATTTTCAATGATTCATAGATCATCAATGTGATTTCATTTAAAGAGTCTTGCTTATCGAATCTGTTGCTTAGAGCTTCTCTTGTTTCGGCAGTGGCCTTCGAAGTAATTTGTCATTACCACTTGCGAGTATAATTTTTGTTCTCCCTTCTTACTCCCTTACGGTATTAGTTCCTCTTTGGTGAAAGTTTGATTAATTTTTTCCGGTATTCCTTGAATTTGTTTTTGCGTTTTATTTCTTATTCTTTGTAGTTCTTTAGCTATTTCACATCCCCGGTAGTTGGCGGGATGTGTCTTCTTGCAATTAACACATTTTGCAATATCTTTGCTAACCGGGCATCCTTGGGCGTGATGCTTTCTGGCACATTTCACACATCTAGTCTCTTTTTGGCAATATTTCGGCGTATGATTAAAACTTTGATTTTTTGCACTGCGGAATTAGACCGCTATTTTTTCAATGGCTCTATTTGAACTCTCATGTTAAGTATTGCCTGGATATAATACACATCTTCCACTTTTTGATCGTTATTGAAAGTGAACATAAATAGGGAAGGCAGTTGATTTAATAATCCGTATATACTTCTTGCCGTGGAATACTGGTGCGTAACATATAACCAATATGCGTGATTTTATGAGGTTAATAGATAATTTTATGCCATTAATGCTTGGATATAGTTTCGGCCATGTGGCTACCGCGGCTGGCGCGTAATCAGGAGGTCCAATTTTCGATCATTCTTCGCAGCAATTGCGGCCGTACCTCGCTAATAACTGGCCGAATGTTGTGTTCCAAGTGTTCAATCGTCTCCGGTTTATCGATCATTATATTAGATCACATGATCTCGGTGGCCAATTAACAGGACCATTACGTGAAATTAGTTTTTCAAGAAAATTTTTCTTTGAGTAAATTAATTGTACCCCGCAGCGTGTGGTCTGTAACACCGTCCTGTTGGAACAACATATCAGCAAGATTTCGCCATGCCATTGGGCTACAAAAAGGTTAGAAATCATGTCTGTATACCGTCCACCGTTGATTGTAACGTCTGGATGTAATGTTGTTTCGACAAAACCTTGTGGATTATCTTCACTCCAAAAATTTTGTTTGGAAAATCAACATCAATATCGATTTGTGCTTCAGCCAATTGGCCGAATTGACGGCGTGTGCGATGGTCGGATGGCTTTAATTCGTGCAGAAGTTTAATTTTGTAAGCACGTAAACCCAGATCCTTAGATAAAATCTTCCATAAACTGGATGGACACATCTCCAGTCGCTGAGAACGACATCGAATTGATTGACTTGGGTCTTCCTTAATTCTACGCTGTACAGCGTCTATCGCTTGTTCGGTACGTATTGTTTGACGTCTTACTGGATGCGTATTATCATTTAGAGTATACGTGGTGTGAAAACGATCCATACTTAACCGAATTACCCGCTCTGATGGACGATTATGACGACCGTAAAATGGAGCGAACAGAACCATTATTTTAATAAACAATTTGAACAATTTGCAAGCGTTGCTCTGTCTATTCATTATGAAATGGCAAATCAAACTAATGACAAAGCAAATGTCAGCTGTCAAATCGTTGTCAAACAAAACAGTGTTGCCAACTTAAAGATGTGAACCTCTAAAAAATACCCTTTAGATTGCGAAGGGAATTTGTTGACACCAATTTCATATGTTCAAAACATATGACATATTTCTTTAGTCTTACGAGATCCAAAACTAGTTCAAGTTTAACTGAATAAATATTTGTTTGCGTTAAATGAGTATAGCACTAACCAATAATAAAGTTGTTTGAACCGGAGTAAAACAACCAGTTAAGTTAACAAGGTTTTCCATTTTCCATTATTTTTTGTTTAGAAGAGAAAGTTGTTAACCATTAGACGTTGAAGGCCAATCAAAACTCTTTCATTCATTCATACACACATGGAATTCGGATCCAGTACTTCTGAATCACCACAGCATTAATCGCTGCCTACTAACAACTTGTTGGTTGTTGGTACACACTAATATTTATGGTTCGTCTATGAATGATTTTTTGTAACCTTCTTTACTTTTAGCTTGTCTGCTTTGACTTTCTTATCACTTCATTTGTAGAAAATTTTTTAAGTTAAATGTAATTGAACATTAACGTTTTAATTAATCAGTACACCAACTGGTTGTTACGGCAAATACTCAATTTCTAACGTCATATCGAAATAACGCGTTCAACGCGCCGTTATTTAATATTAACACTAATACCCTCCATTGAATTGGGAATTATATCCTTTCCTAGAAGATGGATAACATCATGGAAAAATCAACAGATTTATTTACTAATTAAATTCGCTGATTCATTGTGTGTTAATTACAAAAACAACATCATAACAGTGATATAATTTGTATTTAACACTTTGAAGCTCATTTTTTGCAATCAAAACTTTTATAAAAAATTTTTCATGGTGCGCTTATAAAGCTTTCCAGGAATTACAAATCAAAATCCAATATAGTTAAATTGCGATCATTTTACTCGTATATGAGCTCACTAAGTATAGTGCGGTCATTAATCGTTCATCGTGTAAGGCCGATGTATATTTTTTTATAGTTAGGGAGTGCGTTACGTGCGATCTTTACTAATCCAACCAAATTTACGATATCGTCTCTAATCTAGGAATTCAAATATTTGCACAAATGTGCAATTATCAAATCAAATAAACAAACATTAAACACCCTACTGGTACACATAAAAAATTCAAGAAGTCAAAAAGTGTCTTCTTTTTATTTACTTTGTCGTTTTCTTCTTATAAATATTTATTTTTACGTCAATTAAAGATTTTAAACATCTACGATTGTCAAAAAATAAAAGTATGTGCCCGACTCGTACATGCTTGTATATACAATGTACATACATAATATAATTTTCTAAATAAGTACAATCATTTTCAATGAACGATAACACTTAAAACTACTAGCTATTATAACTCTTTTGAACGTCGTGAAGTAAGAAAGGCGCAATACACTGATAAAAAAAAGAATTAAATCCACTTCTTACATTTAATACATATTCATGCACACATACTAATCGTAACCAAGCATGTACATATGTATGCTGCGTGTATGTGTACATTCAAAGTAATGCGCGAATTAATAAAGAATCTATAAAATTAAAACTTAAGATAATACGTATATGAGGCTCCAATAATACCACCAACCATTTCACATACGATTTGTAAATGTGAGTTCTTGTTTCAAACAAAAAAAAAAAATTAACTCAAACTCTCGCACTTGATTAAAATGAAGCAAATACCCATGAAATATGAGAACTAAACATTGTAATCAATTTGATGATGTCATTTTATTGTATATTATAATGACATCACACACCATATTCCTAATGGTCACATTTTGTATTACATTTGATTATGTATGTGTGTATACGAGTATATAAAGAATACGATTATGCCGAGAACGTGTATATGAAGCATGCTATAATTTGTGAATGTTGGTAATGTTACCTAAACCACGCTTGTTGTTTTGGCCATGTTTTCCGAACGGAAGCATCGCACTACCAATTGTTTAAGATCAAGCGAAACAAAAATTAGGAATTGTTTCACGTGCCATCATTGATGGGTTGACTAGACATTGAATTGTTTTATTGTACCTTAACGATATATTCGATGAATCCAACACAATAGTGTGAACGAAGTTTTAATTTACAAACGCGATTATTTAAGTCACATGAATATCATTATCATCTAACATCTTCATGTATTTTATATAAATATATCGTTTGAATTTACTTTTGAACAAATATATAAATCGTACATAAATAATTTAATAAATAAATAATAAATAAAAGTGGATTATGTTGAATTGTTGAAGTTTCAGTTGAATTGTTTTTGTATCAGAATTTAATTTAATATGATAAAATTTGTAACTAAAAATTTGTAAGAGTTAAGAGCGGTCTTTACTAAAGGGTCTTTCAACAGGGACGCTGGAAATTTGTTAGGTTATAGCAGCCATGTTGTTAAAGAAATATACTATTAAAGTTAGCCGTATCTTTGCTACCCAGCCGAAAGATGGTAACGCAGATATCACTCAATATTATAATATGTCGATAATGCAGATTGTATAGATAAAAAAGCTTAACTTCAATATTCAAGCGAAAAGAGCCGGCAATACATATTTAATACATATTTAAAAGTAACAAATGAATCATCAAGATTTTGATCCGATCTGACTGTACCAATTTGATGAACGATGACCCTAAGTAGAATTTGAAATGTTCCATTTTCCATTGTTTCGACGATAAAACTGTTCACCTATCGATATTTTGCCAAATAATCAGTGTCTGTCTCACTATGAAAACTATCAAATACGACCAAAGATTTGAATTCTAAAAGGCTGAAAAAAATTATGAGTAAACATTTTATTTTCCCCATGTTTTGTCGATAATATCATTCATGATGAACAATTTTTATCGTCAGAAGATGGGAAATATAAAAATTTCACCCCTATAACTCCATCAGACTAACCCCTAACCTTTAATCAAAATCTACCTATGGTCATGGGCTATCGAATTGACCTAGTCAGATTGGTGTCCATCTGGCAAAATCTCGAACAATGGGTGATTTTATTGTCAGAAGAAGAGAAACATAAAAATTTTACCCCTATAACCTCATCAGACCTTAGGGGTGGGTCAGTCAAAATCTATTTATGATTATGGGCGATCGAATTGGCCTAGTCAGATTGGTGTCTATATGGTAAAATCTCGAATGACGAACAATTTTATCGATGAAAAATGGGGATAATCTAATTTTCACCCCTATAACCTCATCAGACTCACCGCTAACCTATGATCAAGTGCTATCGAATTAACATAGTCAGATTATTGTCCATGTTGCAAAATCTCGAATGATGGACAATTTAATCGTCAGAAGAAGGGACAAATAAAAATTTCACCCCTACAACATTATGGGTTAACGAACCGACCTAGTCAGATGGGCGTCCATCTGGAAAAATCTCGAATGATGGACGATTTTATCGTCAGAAGAAGGAAGCAATAAAAATTTCACCCCAATACCCTCATCAGACCCACCCCTAACTTATAATTAAAATCTACCTATGATCAAGTGCCATCGAATTAACATAGTCAGATTGGTGTCCATCTGGCAAAATCTCGAATGATGGACGATTTTATCATCAGAAGAAGGGAAACATAAAAATCTTACCCCCATAACCTCAACAGACTCATCTCTAACCTATAATAAAAATGTACCTATGATCATGGGCTATCGAATCGGCCTAGTCAGATTGGTGTCTATCTGGTTAAATCTCGAACTATGGACGATTTTATCGACGAAACAAGGGATAAATCACAATTTAACCCCTGTAACCTCATTAGAAACCATTATTGAAACCTATATTTAAAATCTGCCTATGGTCACGGCCCATCGAATTGACGTAGTCAGATCGGTGTACTTCTGGCATAGTCTTGAATAGATTGATGTATGTCTGGCTGGCATAGTCTTGAATTGCAAACCACTTTAACGACAATTATAAACCATTTAAAGCTTGATAATTTGTAAATTTCTTTAACGGCAATTTTCGGCTACTATACTTTCTCATGTTATTACCGCTTGTAAACCTCTTTAAATGAGACTTTTTCCAACATAATACTTTTAACGTTAAGTTATAATAAATTTTTGAAAGTTGGCCGTATTCTGCTATACACATCAAACAATAAATTAATATCGGATAAATTGAACATTGTATTTGTTGTTTGTTATGATACATATGTTTTCGGCTGATTTTGTAGTTTAGTTACTTTCGACTAGGATATTTCAATTTTATATATAGTTTGTTTAACTTTTGGCTGAAGCAGTCAAGACACTATCTGCATTATCGATTTTTTCACTTTCAGATGGCAACTTTCGGCTAACTTTAACAAGGTTAAAGAAACATCTGTCAAATTTGTTGTGAATTTGTTCAGTAGTGTATGGCAAACCTCTATGATTCCGGGCATTACGTGATTTTTATCCTCTTCATAACCATCCTGCCGAGTCGACTATTCGACAATTGGTGGCCAAATTCGAGTCAAGCGGTTCGATAAATAATTAGCCAACACCCAGTCGTTTTCCCGTCGTTCACAAGAATTTGACTATTTTGCGATTTCAACTTGCCGAATTTTGCGTCGGGATTTGGATCTGCACCCGTATAAAATCCAACTGACCCAGGAACTTATGGTAAACGACGATAGACGATAGACAACGCCGTGTGTTCGCTGATTGGGCGCGCTCTGGACCAGTTAGAAATTGATCCACATTTTGCCAATAATTGTCGAATTTGGGGCGATACCAAGCCACACGAGATTCACTAGCATCAAATGTATCCCGAAAAAGTTACTGTTTTATGCGTTTTATTTTGGTCTGACGAAACTGGCATTACAATAACCGTCAACGTCGAGCGTAACAGATCGATGTTAAGCAGCTTGTGGTCTAAACTAAATGATACAAATGCCGATGATATGTGGTTGCAAAAAGACGACGCTATATGTCACACAGCGCATGCCACGATGAACATTCTGCACGAGCGATTTAGGGCATGCTTATCTCGCGCGGCGGCGACGTGAACTGGCCATCTATATCGTGCGGTTTAACCGGGGAGCTATCGCTGTGTGAATAAACCGTAATCAATTGATGCCCTCAAAGTCAACATAACGAACATCACCCAGCCATAGGCGCTCGCAAGAATTTTTATACAATATTTTCAAATGCAATGTGTTACACCGCCTGAAAAGTTCACCGCCTGACACATAGATGGTGCCACAAATGTAAAACCGATATGATTTTTAATTTCTACTATCTTTCAAATGATATCTGTTAACATTTCATGACATTTAGATTATTAAGTTTACAAGTTACAATTGATTTAGTGACGCTACTTTTGTTTACTTGAAAAAAAAAAATGGAAAACAAGTGTTATCTGGACTCTGCACCAGCAAAATCAAGGCATCATTGACTGATATGCTGAATTTAAACGTGGTCGTACAACCTCCGACGATGCACCACGCTTTGGGTGTCCGAAATGAGGCTGTGACTCCAGAAAACATTACAAAATCCACGAAATTGTTTTGAAAGACCGTAAAGTGAAGTTGCGTAAAATAGCTGACATTTTAAAGATATCAATGGAACGTGTTGATGAGAAAGCTGTGGTAGAAGTAGCTACTTCCTTTGCTGACAATGGATCAAAAACGATAACGCGTCGATAATTCGGTGCGCTGTTTGGAGCTGTTTAAGCGCAATAAAAAGATTTTTTTATACGGTATGTGACAATGGATGAAACATGGATCCACCACTATACACCAGAGTCAAATCGGCAATCACCTGATTGACGCGAGGCCGGTAAACTTCGTCCGAAGCGACCAAAAGCACAACAGTTGGCTAGAAAGGTTAAGGCGTTTGTATCTTGGGATGCACATGGTATGATATTCGTTGACTACCTTGAGGAAGGAAAAAAGATCAATAGCTAATATTATATCCTGTTATTGGTGCATTTGAAGGAAGAAACCGCTAAAAAACAGCCTCTAACGGAGAAGAAAAAATGCTCTATCACCAAGATAGTGCACCATGTCACAAGTCGATCGCAACAATGGCAAAATAGCTTGAATTCCAGATTTGGCCCCAACGATTATTATTTGTTTGCAGACCTCAAAAAGAAAGCGCCAGGGAAAGAGATTTGGCTCCCATAAAGTGATTGCCGAAACTTTTAAAGACAAAAATAAATCGACAAAGACAAAAAATGCATCAAAATGTTAGAGAGGCGTTGGACTGATTCAATCGCTCTAGAAGGAAATTAGGTTGATGAATAAAATGTATTTTTCCTAAAAGAATTATGTTCTTTGTTACATCGGGAACTGTTCAGGCGATGTGTTATTTTTGTAAAAAAAATTAGAGTCTTTTCAATTCAATTATATCTTAGAATATCTAAAAAACATACAGTTCAATCATAAAAATTCAACTTTTAACCCTTTCAAGGCAGGTCTTTAAATTTCACAATTTTTTTCTAGTTCGAAAAATTCTCACGTCATCGGCAAATATGAGCACGTTTGAATTTTTGATTATCTCGGTTATTCGGCCTATGAAAACAATAAAAATTCAGGGGTGTGATGCTTGGGTCAAAATATTTGTCTGAACAGCGATATGCTCGAATAAAGTGAGTTTTAAACTGTGTGTTATTCCGAAGAAAGAAACTGCAATCCCCTCTTTTCTAACTCTACGAAGAGTACTTAACGATCTCTTAACCGTACAAGAGGTTGCTGGAGGTGTGAGAGCCAGGTAATGGCCAAGGAAACGCCAAGGAAAGAAAGTCAAATTTTCGAATTCTTTTATTGGCTTATCCTTCCAATAAGCAAACGAAACTAAAGCATCTGCAGACAAATTTTCTACATCGCATTCAGTTTCTTCTGAAAATCATTCACACAAAGATCGATTTTTCTGGATCTTTGTTAATCGAGGTAATTTTATTTCAGTCTTTATTTGTTGAACACATTTCTCAACATGTTCGTTCCATGGTGTTTCGCAAATTTTCTTCGCAATGGTGTGGATTAATTGTCTTGATGTGATTAATATGCTTTTTAGCTGAGAATAGGTTTTGCTCTGGTCCGTGAAGGATATTTACAGCTGGTTCGAGTAAACTTGAGTAACGTGCCATAATATGTAAACAAATAATAAAACTGACGAGATGCATACATAATTTGATATAACTTTTTAAGAAGAAATTAAAAAATAGGTGTTCAATTTATTCCATTACTTTAACTCCAATCAACGTGTTTTGAATATTTTGGCATTTTTCGGGGTTTTGCCCCTAAATTGCAGGGACATTTTTTTTTTAAAATTACGTCATACATGTACTTAAAATGAAACAATAAGCCAACTTCTTTCAGAAGTTTTGTAATTTTAGCAAAAAAAGACTCCAATTTGCAATCAAATATGTTTGCTCAATTTTTTTTCCCAGCACTGTATAAGTATTCAAAGGAACGTACCAAAATTAAAAGGTACGTACCGCAATTTCTTGTGCGGAAAAATGGACCAAATTTGATACAATTGTATCAAAGTGGTAACACTGATGGCATTAATAGCACTAGTTGCATAATCTATTGTTAAGATTTTTTTTGGCATACATACAATGTTTACGACTTTTCTAGTCACAGAAAAACAAAAAGGCCATTTACTCACAATATATCTACCACAAAAAGTATAAAAATTCGCTCCCTCCATTTTTAACCCCAGGATTCTGGTGTAAAGATACACAAATCCGTACAAAAATGAGCACTTTCTTAGGTCTCTTTTTGGCAGCTTTGTTTCGTACTGATAAAAAGTTGGTCTACTCATCAGGTTGCAATAACCAAACTGCAAAAAATCAACTTTTGCTTTATACCTATAGTACTATAGGCAGACGAACTAGCTAGGTACGGTACGACTCTCTAGATGCTGCCGGAAAGGGCAGCGCTCAAATTGGCGCTCGGGAGAAAGGCAATCGCCTTGACAAATGAGAGGTGGACCGACACTCTCACGTGCAGGGTAGCAAAGCAGGTTTGGCCAAAACTGGACTTGAAGCGCTCCAAGGCACTCATATCCCTGGGGAAACGGGACTTAAGTTTGGTCGTAGGGATACTGACAGGACACTGCCTTTTTGGGGAACATGTGAGAAGGCTGGGTCTACAGACGAATTACTTTTGTAGAAGTTGTATGGACGAAGAGGAGGAAGAGTCTTTAGATCACTTCCTATGCTCGTGTCCAGCTCTATCATACAGAAGGCATAAATACTTAGGTGTGTACGGGATGAACAGCCTTTCGGAACTCGCGCACTGGGGAGTGCGAGATATTTTACGCTACATAAGTAGCTCTGGATGGTGTTAACGGGGGTAAAGGGAAAATAGGATCCTGTGGTATCACAAGGGGCCGCTATTGGCCTAAGTGTGCGGAAGCAGCCACTCTAACCTAACCTAACCTAACCTATAGTACAAAACAAGAACTTATAGATTTGGCGAATTATATCATCAAATCAGTAGATATATTGTGAGTAAATGGGCTCTTTGTTTTTTATAACTAGAAAAGTCGTAAACATTGTAAAAATAATATTTTGTCCGAAAAGCCGAAAAAAATCTTAAATAAATCGTTGTATGCTTGTATTATATAGAGCGGTTCTACCCTCATAATTCCCTTAGGCGTTTAAACCTAGCACCAACTATCAAAGATAAATCCACATACAATGGTTTTACTCTTTTGGCATTTGAACAAGAACTATTTGTTCATTAAAGATTAGTTGGACTTAAACCCAACACTTCAAAGTCCTTGGCGCATATAGCTTTGTTTACTGCTAGTATCTTGAAGTAACGCGAATATAATCATTGAACTTTGCGTGTCGACACTGAGAGTTATGTCACATAATACAAGCAGAAAGGACATTATTCGATTTTTATACGGAAAATTTTTATTGTCCTTGATTTGTATTGAATAGGGTAGAATATAGTGGTAAAAAATTATTCGCTGCATTTTTTTTACATTCAATAAGCGTAGTCAAATTTTTTTTTGGTCCGCTTAGTACCGTATATATTTACTTTATGGTTATGTCCCAAAAACTATTGAACCACTTATTTTAGAATACTTGTATCAATCATTACAATGTTTCCAAATTTTTAAAATTCACCTTTTTGTAATTTAATACAGTGCGCATTTAATTTCAAAGCATTGATTTTTGAACGTATGTAAGTGTGAGTAGAAGGAAACAATTGTATTATTTCCTCCAAACATTTCCAAAGTAAATCTGTTGATTAGATTGTTAATGATTTGACCTCACAAAACACGGTCAACTTAAAATTATATCTGTAACGCCATTCTTAAATTTATCAATCATCAATATATTGTGACTCCTGTGAGTGCGAGCTGTTAGATATATTTGTATTAAGGTGTGTAAGTGTTATTGCAACCGAGCGTAAACGATTGGTGTATAAACACTGTCAAAACTAATTATAGTATGGCTCTAGCTATAAATATATTTTCTATAAAAAATGTGATTGTTTTATTTTTATAAATCATTTATTAAGGTAAATATTATAAGCGACACGTTATGAATTAATAATTTTCAGTTTGACGAAATTTGTGGTCTAATAAAATATTTATTATTGAAATTGATTTATACGCACAAGCATTTTTGGAAGAAATGGCCTTCATCTAGGACTTCTTGTGTAAATAAGTAAAATTGTGATGGAAAATGAATTATAATAAATCCTAGGTATTTGTACGATGAGTAACGGTACTTCCATTTCTTCCGGATTATTTTGATTGGAATATTTTTCAAGGTTACTTTTAACGCGTGTACGTACCCTACAACAAAACTAATTTTAGATAAGATATAATTTACTCGTGGCGTACGCACGCAGGTACCTTAATTTAGCATATGTGAGTAATAAATTGGTTGTAACGTGTCGTTAAAATTTGGATATAATTATTGAAAATCGTATTGGTGAGAATTCGTTTAATTTAGGGCCTTATAGTTTGGTGGGGTGGCAGGCGAAATATGATTTAAATGCCTAAAACAACCAATAAAATAAATCGTTTAGCAGTTAAAAAGTCACACAAGCATATACAAAATATGGAGGACACAGGAAATTAGAGTTTTCCACGCAAATTAATAGTTGGTTAATTGTTTGCTTGAATGACGATTACAAATTGTTAAGGACATCATAGTTTATCGACTTTTCAACGTACATGCCACCTATTCCAACCTTGCTTCCAGCTATGTCAAAAAATTCCAATGTTCATTATCACGGTTACTTGTTTTTCCATAAAGCATGCACAATATATTGTCGATTTTCGTTCGTGCGACTACCCTAGTTATGACTTAATTTTGAACAGTTGTTAGCTCCATAACGATCATGTTTTATTTTTTCATATTTATAATTTCTTTTATATACGCATAATCAAAATAATTGATTTATTTGTTAAATAATTAGAATAACAATAGAACAACCATAGACCAAATACAAAAAAAAAATCTTTCCAACGTTAAATAAATATTTAACCATTATCAAGCAATAAAGGAATACCATTGCTGTTGGTAGATTAGAATAGACCCATTTCGATACATAATAAAGTTTATTTGGTTATTAATGTACGCTAGAATCGTAAATAATAGGAGGTTGGTGCAAATATTATCAGCCTCCCAATGAAGGAGACCTGTTTATCACTATTCTTCACAAATGAAACACATTACACTTTAAATTCTTGTGCATATTTAAAAAAAATACAGATCAACGTCTTTAGCATTTTTACTGTACACGTTAGGGTGGAAATCTTAATGCCCTATAGATATTGTATTGAGATTCGATAAAACTATCAATGATAGAATAATAAAATTAAATTTTGTTTATACCCACAAGCAAGATTCCTCTGTGTATAGCTTACGAGGTATATAAATGAGAACGTTGCACTAAAGAAAATAATTTCGTCCTATTCCAATGTACATTTTCAATAGTCGTATATTTCCTGTTTCAACGAAAACGTTTGTGTTTTGAAGCACAAGAAGCTTTTAAAATGGAAAAATATCGTACGTTGAAAGTAGGAAAACTCGGTGGAACACAAAGGAAAACAAATATTAATAGAAGGAAATGGTGGAGAAATTGAAATTGGAAAAGGTTTATAAAGGGTGGCCCATCTAGCGTTTACAATTTCAATTACTGGTTATTTCGAGTGTGGCAACACTTACGTCATTCGTGGTATGGCAGAAAATTGTTTAATGTTTGACATTTAGGAAATGGGTCGCTTGAACAAAGTTGGGAAATATTGAAAACTTATTTTCAAAGTGGTGAGTGTTCTACCCAAAATGTTCAGTAGAAATGAAATGTCTACAAGACAGTTTGTGGATCAATTTGTGAAACGAGTTCGTGAAACTGGATTGTTATTGGATACAGCGCATACAGCCGAGAACATTGCACCTGTTGTTCTCGCGCCTCGGAGGCTACGTCAACAAGCACAATTGATGCATTTGCACAACGAGTGACTGTTTGGTGTGGGTTTTGAACCGGTGGCATCATTGGTCCATTTTTTCGAAAATGAGCAAGGAGCCGCCCCTACAGTAATGGGGAGCATTACCGAGCCATGATAACGAGTTTTTTGTTACCCAGAATTCAAGAGGAGGACACACACGACATTTGGTTTAACTCAGCGATTTAACTCAGTTGGACTTTTTTTGTCGGGAGCTATTAAGGATAAGTGTTACGCTAACTATCCAAGACTTGAACGAACAAATCGAAGTTGCCATTGATGAGATAGGATCCCATACAATCGAAAATGTTCTGAACAATTGGGTTGAGAGTATTGTAAAGCCAGCCGTGAAAGTCATTTGACTGAAATTGTGTTCCATACTTAATGGCAATGTATACTTTTTCTAATACAGCAAACCGCTTTGAAAAATATTCCTTCGTCTTTGAATTAAAGCGAAATTAAATTACAAACGTTAGATGGGCCATCCGTTATTTACCGATGTGAAGTTACTAAAAAATATAACAAAAAAACAAATTATATATGTGTTAGTACCACTCAATATTAAATTCTTATTAGAATAAATTGGGCGTGATTTATTTCACTGTAAAATTATTCTCCGAATCAAGTATATTTAAAAATTAAAATTTTTAAAATAAAATTTATTCAAAAATACAAAATATTAATGAAATATAAAAATTATTTAAAAAGATAAGCAAATTAAAAGCAAATGTGAATTAGTTAACAAATAAATAAAAATAAAAGCTTTAACAAAAAAAATATCAGAATTGTTTATTGAAATTTTTCGATCAAAATAATGTGTATTTTATAAATCTGGGCCAATAATAAGCCACATCCAGAGATTAGGGCAAGATACCACTACATAGTTTGAATTGGCCTTTCTCTAAAGAACATTTTCCGGTATAACGTTTTTCCTAGCGGAGAAAATGTAACTGTGTTAATAGAAATTTTCCACCGTAACAAGCCAATAACAAGCCCAGACTGATAAAAAACTTAAGAGTCATGGTAGAAAATTGCTATTGACAAGATTGCATTTTCTCCGCTAGGAAAAACCTTATACCGGAAAATGTTCTCTATCGGTTTGCCAATTCAAACTATATAGTGGTATCTTGCCCTAATCTCTGGAAGTTGCTTGTTATTAGCCCAGGTTGATAAAATACTCAAAATTTACGGTGGAAAATTGCTATTAACTATGTTGTATTTTCTCCGCTAAGAAAAATCCTTTACCGGAAAATCTTCTCTATAGATAGGCCAATTCAACCTATAAAGTGGTATCTTGCCCTAATCCCTGGAAGTGGCTTCTTGTTGGCCGAGATTGATAAAATACTCAATATTTTGAGTGAAAATTTCCAATAAACATATTTGATATTTTTCTTGTTAAAGCTTTATTCATTTGTTAAATTTTTAATTTTTTTTAAGTTATTTAAATATTTCTTTAATATCTTTTGTATTTATTTTCCTTTTTAAAGTTTTCACTAATTTGCATTTATAAAATATTAACAGCGCAAATCACCAGCACTAAAACAATTCAATATGGCGGCTATTGGAATCTATTTGAATCCAATAAGACTTATGTCTCCGCCATGTTTTCCAATTGGAACCGCATACGTGTTATTTTTTGTTAGAAACTTCACGGGCTCCGTTATTTGTGAGTAAATTTCGGTGTAAGTTGGCTACATTTTTTTCAAAATTTTCAAAATATGTATTCAGTATTAGTTGATCGAAAATTAAAATTAGTAGAAAAAATATTTTAAATACGGCAGGAAGGGCAAAAATCGATGCCTACTACTTGGAGAGATTTTCCAATTGTGCTATAGCTCGTAAAATCGAGCATGCTGTGCGAAATGGAAGCAACTACCAAGGAAGATCGGCGACAGTTCTGACGCCGCAAGATACAAAAAAAAAACCATAGGCTATCTTCCAATCGAGGGCTGATTGGAAGATAGCCTATGATTTTTCTTGTATCTTGCGGCGTCTCAGAACCAAGAAAATTAGAACGGTAGTTGGGTTTAATGCCAGCAAATCAACATTTCGTACAGCAATTTTAAGTGTTTTAGTTTTAAAATTTAAAAAATTAAAAAAAGCACCACTAAACTCTATACGCAATCATCAAAGATTGGGATTCGCCAAGTAGCACATGGCTTGGTATGCACATCCGCAAACAATGAATAATAATTGGGAAAAAGATGTTTTTTCGGACCAGAAATCAGTTGTTCGCTTATATGGACCACATTACTATAATTTAATTTTCATGACATTCGCAAAGAAGAACAATTTTTGACTCGTCATCATGCCAGAAAAGTAATTTTATATTGGGACGCTATTAAATTGAATTTTGTTTCCAATAAAATGACTAGAAATTCATGTAAGGATATGATTCAATTAGCTTTTCCAGAAATTCAGGAGCTATTTGGGCCTTTTCCAATTGGATAATGCCCCCATACATAATGCCCGTGCTGTAAAGTCGTGAAATGCTAGTCCCCTGATTTAAATATCATCGAAAACGTTTGGAGCTGGCTCACTCACACTGTTTATGAAGGCGGCAAACAATACGAATCCAACAGCTGATTGCGGGAATTGAAGCTGCCTGGGTAGATATTTCGTTGCATTACTTAAAATCTTTATATGATTCTCTCAAAGACAGGATATTTGAAGTAATTTTAAAGAATGAGGGTAGTACACTTTACTAAAAATAGCTAGAGAGATTAAACAATTTTTTAAATTTATATTTTCATTATATTTCTAAGTTGCGTCTATTCAACTGAAGCAAAAAAATAACATTAAATTTGAATTTATTTTAAAAAAAATTGAAAGGCAAGTTAATTTGCTTTCTCAGAATAATTATCGATTATGGATTTATTGAGTCTTCTCAATAAAAATATTTTCTTGGCTCCGCGAGAGCACGTCCACCAATAAATCTCAAATTGCAAGTGCGTCTTTTCATAAAATTGCAGGTGAGTGAAACATATTCATCCCTACATTTTTTACTAGCTGTTATAATCTAAAATCATTGAATTTTGGATGGAGATTATGTAACTAACCATGTCCTACCCACCTTATGAAGCGCGCGTACAAAAATAGATTCGTCTGTAAGTGTTATAATGTAAATCCAATCATTTTATTATTTCAAATTAATATTTCCCTGTTTTTTATTTGATTGAGTAAAAGAAGTACATATACGAGTGCATAAGTGCAAACGAAGAGAAGTAGTATGTGTATGGTACTCCCAAATAGAGTAAGTCCAGTTTTAATTGTCTTGCAACACAATCTGATATGAAGATCGTACCGCAATGTACCGAGGGTTGTCATAATCACATCTATCACATTACATTGCACAGCATAAATAATATAACACATGCCAACATTTTTCATTTCATCTTCCCTTTGTTAGCTATACCCTTTAGCTAAGCCCACGTGGGTTTAACTTTAAACTTTTTTGCATTTCACGTGTTTCTGCCACTTTTTGTCGATTGTTTCTTGTTTGGAGCTCATTACCAAAACATGTAAAAGCACACGTTTCATGCCGCATGTTGCAATATTTGCGATATTTTTTTGGTAACTTTTTTAAAATTACATACTTATGTGCGATCTAAGGCATCATATACCATACAAATCCAACACAACACTTTGTTGCTGGTTAGTGGTTACACCTTATTCTTAATAAAATGATAGTAATTTGGTTGACTAAATGACATAATATTTTATTTATGTGTTGGTAACTAGTTTGGTCTGAAAATTTTAACTATATAGCACTAAATTAAAATTTGGTCCTATATACGATACCCTTTGTACTCGTAAGTATGTCAAAAGGTCCTCTTACCAAACCTTACTAACAATTTATATTTCGGTACTACTTGGATTCTGATCTAAAGTTGCTGATAAAAAGTGGTATGAGGTATTCATGGGTAGATGGTACTCAATACTACTGTTTGATGGTACTTTAAAGCGAAACACTTCATTAAAGGCTTTTACTCTAACAAAAAATATGTAATAGTACAGGGTGTCCATCCGAAAGGTTTACATTTTTACACCATTTATGCGAATATTAATATTGACAGTTCATACTTGACAATCGTGAAGTACACACGTGGCAAATTAACCATGGAAAATATTCGATGGAACAACGCGTTTTAATAGTGCGCGTTTTTTTATACAAATCAGTCATCAACTACATTAACATTAAGAAAATTATGTGTAAGTTTCGGAAGGAATATGGTGGCTTCAGAGCTTACAATTTACCGGATTATAAAAGAATTTGAAAAAAAGAGGGACTGTGGCAAATAAGCCAAATTGTATGCAACAACGTTTAGTCAGAACACAAAAAAATATTGCTGCTGTACGTGAAAGTGTACGAGATAATCCAATGACATCATTCAGCACCGTGCGCAAGAACTTGGACTTCGAAGATCAACGCTAACCAAAACTTAGATTTATTCCCGTATACCATTCAATTAACACAAGAGCTGCACCAAGAAATCATTTGCGGCGCCGTACGTATGCAAATCAGATGCTGTTGCTTTACAATGATAATCTGGATGTTTTCGGAAAATTAATTATGAGTGAACAAACAAAACAGCCGGTTTTGGGCAGTAGAGAATCCACTAATAATTCATCAATCATCATTACATCCCTTGAAAGTGACAGTGTCTAGAGAAACCATGGAATTATTACCAGAAATGTTTCCACAACAGTTAATTTCGAAATCTGATGTTGTGGATTGGTCTCTACGATCACTCATTGGCTGTTTATGCCAATAAACTAGATACTATTGCACAACTTAAAAGGAATATTAAAGAAGAAATTAACACGATACGGGGTGAAATGTGTGAAATAGTGATGGAAAATGTAATAAGAGCCCACAAGTGTAAGGCCAAGAGAGGCAGAGATTTGGCAGATATTGTTTTTCTTACATAATTCCAAACATCTGTAAAAACTAAATCTATTTTGTTTTATTTATAAAAATTTATAGGCCAAAAAAGTAGTAAACCTTTCGGGTGGGTGGACACCCTGTGTATCTAAAGTATCTTTAAAATAGTGAGAACGAATTTTTGGTGAAACGAACAGTTCGTTTACACGTAGTTGGAGATTTTTTTTAATTTAAAAAATAAGAAAGTATTAATTGTCCAGTGGATTTAATGTCCCTTGAAGGTCAATTAATACCCCACTTTTCATTCACGTACAAACCACCCATTCACACAATTACAGTATACCACTTGCACATTGCAAGCTCCATGTCAACCTGTACACTAACATGGACGGTGGGTCGGCGCTGAATTCTGCACTCCAACAGCGGGTCCTAGTTGTGTTTATTAACATCACCGATCGTAATCGATGATGAATATTTGCTTTGCATTCACCGTCTGGTGGGATTCGAACCCGGTACCTCCCGGTCTAAGTGCCAAAGCTTTAACCACTACACCACTTGTCCGGTAAAAACCTGCAATTACCTGCAGAATATGCTAATCCGAATGTGTTAATCTGGCTTTAGCACACTTACTATGACACTACGAACAGTCGACTATATTTTTCGGCAATTCTTCTTAAGCATTTTTAAATTAAATATGATCAATAGACATGAATTCTTTAGTGATCACTAGAAATCACCAAAGCAGTTGAATTAATCGTACTTAGCATTAAACTAAAGTCATAGAACAATTTCATCTTTCTTGATAGGCGCGATTATCGTATATTTCGTTTAAGTTTATGTAATTTTGTAATTAGTAAAACATTCACTCAATTATCAGATGCGCAACTAAATTCCCGGTTTTCACACATAGATGGTGCTAGCGACATATGTCTAGTTGTCATTTATGTCAGAAGTTGTGTTTTGTTCATAGCGTGGAGAGTGCCCGGCCAGAAATAAAATTTACGTAGTTCTCGTATCCAGAGTTTTTAAATTGGTATATCTGTTAATTTCTCCTTAGGTTTGGGCTCAAGTCGAATGTAAATTTTCCCGTTGTTAATTTTCACTACTCTTCTGGCGTTAAATTGTAAACTTACAGCCTTGAAGCTTTAAGCTCCATTGCGCTAATCTTCCGCTGAGATCTCTGCGAAACGAACCGTTTGAGGCTCGCATGGTCTGTTAACAGCGTGAATTTGTGACCCTCGATATAAGGCGGGAACTTTTTAATCGCCAGAACTGCTACTAAATATTTGCGTTCCGTAGCCGAGTAATGACGTTGGACCTTGTTTAACTTTTACGGTGTGTATGCTCATTGTTTTCTGTATCAAGTTGGTAGAGTACGGCTCCTACACCTTCCGTATTATCGTCGTAACGTATGGAACTGGAGCGACGGAAGTCAACAATTTTGTAAGAACCGCAAATACCTCTTGTGATCTTTCTGTTTAAATAAACGTTTCTTTTTCAAGACGGTCGGTTTGGTGGCGAGATTATAGAAACAATTAGGATAAACCTGCGGTACCATCCTGCCATACCCAAGAGACGCCGAGTTTGCCTAACACTTTTAGGGGATGGTAAATTAACAACAGCTTCAATTTTTTCAGCGATCGGTCGCAGCCACATTTCGCCCAGCAGTTAACCCAAATAATGTATCTCCCTCATAGCGAAATGTTGTTTTTCAATGTTAAACGTTAGTCCGCCGTCCGTAGTAAGTCTGCGGCCAACTCTAAGAATTAAAAGAGATCCTTCAATGTGGCGGTGATTATCATCAGATCATCGAAATAGACGAATACACTGTCATGGAGTTCGTTCAAACGGCATCTTTTTGAATTGATAGAGCGGCCGCCCTGGTAAAGTAAAGGCTGTCTTTTCACGTGACGTCTTCATAATGGAATTTGCCAGAAGGCATTTTTAAGGTCCAGTCCAGTAATGCATTTTATCTCCGGTAGTCTGCCGAGTTATTCGTCTATGATTGGGATCGAATCTGCGTCTTTTTCTGTCGTTCGATTATTCGTTTTAATTCTTTTGACTCTCACTCACTTAGCTTATGAGCATTACAATTTGGTAGGTTTGAGATAAAATTGCGTCAATTTTCATTTTTGGAAATATATCGAATTCCTCTCAGAAACCATTTGCTAAATAGATAAACGATTGTGGACTCGGTACTATGCAGAATTTAATAGTCTCAGCTTTGTCACCAAATTTTGTATTGTTATCCGAGAGAAACTTTAACAAACCATTACCTAGAACACTCACAGTTGCTGCTGTTCTTTGTGTTGGGTGTCTTTTTGACGTACTTTCTTATGATAGGTTCTCAGCCCCATTGACGTAGACGTCCCAAAAGCTTTATATTTCTCTGAATTAATACTAGAGGAAGATTGATGAACACAAATTCAAATTTCACAAGAAATTCTTGAGATACCATTGATACAGACATCTAGATATTCAGAAATTCAAATGGACGAACAAAATTGGGTGTTTGTATGTTTTTGCGGGAGCAGTAAAGTTCCCTGAGAAGAAGAAACGCCGAGAAAAGTTGTTTCGGGCCTAGGTCATGTTTTGTAAATTTTTTCGCCTATCTGCTTCTATTTTTATTTCAGAGAATTGAAAAGCTTTTAGGATGTGTACATTAAGAGGGTCGAGTACCTCGTAACTGTAAAAAATATAAAATTACGTTACAATGTTAACTGAAACACGTGTTAACTGAAATACGTAGTTTTGAGAACAACTACCATCCCGGCGCTGGGACGTCTTGAAAAGCAACAATTTTGTTATCACCACTCTAGATAAAAATCAACCGTTTTGGCGCTGGTGGTAAATTATCCATTTATCATTAAATATCATTGAGAAATTCTTGAAGAAAATAGCTACTTAAGACTTACTTACAAAAACTAATTTTTAAACGAAATCCGGCATCCGGTACCCATATTTAAAATGCATATACTGTAAAAATAATCACTAAAAATCACATCATTCTATTACCCATTACGACTAAATCGCGTAGGTGGCTTTATGTATTACTCGTGGTTATCGCATAATGCAGTACTTTGTGCCGCAGTTACCATGTTCAGACAACCAACCACTATATGTGTTGCTTAAAATTTTTATAGCATGGCTTTGGACACTGTTAAAAATCTGGGCGCATCTCAACTAGAAAACAATATTGTGTACATGATCAAATGCTGGTCTACGTATGTAAAGTTATCCCCAGATTCTATTCCCGAAATTAAAATAAAATTAAAAATAATTTTTAAATTGGCTCATAAATTTGTGAGATTATGATAATTTGGCTATAAGACGGACAACACTAATCTCATATTTATTAAAATACAAAAAATCGTTCCGTTGCAACCTAGTGAAATCAGGCTCCGAACAAAATATTTACAAGTAATTCAGTTTTGACCACATATCACATTTTAATTTAACATTTAAAAAATATTAATTTGTCGGATCAGTCTATATGGTTTTGAGACGGCCAGAACCGTATCTCACGTTTGGCAGAATATGAACAAAATCGTGACGTTCCAACCTAGCGAAATTAGGCTCCGCACAAAATATTTACATGTAATTCAGTTTTGGCCACAAATAACATTTTATTTTGACAAGAAGCACACACGTTTTAAATTCAGAATCAAATATTTGTTTAACGAACCGACACACTAATTGGTCTTAATTCAAATCTGCAGTGACAAGAGAGTTCTCATTAAGCATCCCACTTAAAACGAAATCTGAGATTGATGAAGCAGTACAACACCTAACGAAGACATTAGAGCAAGCAGCGAAATATGCTACATGCAACAACTCTACTAAAGTAAAAATGCGCTAAGCGTCACAGAACAGCTCTTAAAGAGCAAACGCATACTGCGCAGGCAATGGCAGTTACTTAGGTCACCTGGACTTAAAACAAAATTAAATAAAGCTATCAAAAACCTGAAAGCAGCACTAACAAAAGAACATGATGAGGGGAGGGGATTCAATATTATCTAAGTAAACTTCCAGCATCAAAAGCAACAGATTACTCACTGTGGAAAGCCACAAAAAACCTGAAACGACCTACGCAATCATATCCTCCGATTCGCCTTCCCGAAGGAAACTGGGCAAGCAGCGATGTAGAGAAAGGAAATGTATTCGCTCAACATTTAGTTAAAGTATTTACTCCGAACGAAAGTAATGGACACTCGAAGAAGTTGAAGCTTCAGAATTTCAACTAATTAAATATAAATGGCGCGAAGTAAAAACAATGATCAGTGAACATACGAGTATAAACCCCAAAAACATACATTTTCAATGCTGTAATGAAACTGGGTATTTTCCTGAAACTTGGAAAATTTCACAGATCATAATGATACATAAACCAGGCAAAGATGAAACAAAAGTAGACTCGTATCGTCCAATCAGTTTACTGCCAACTCTGTCAAAGCTCTTTGAACAAATGCTTCTTGAAAAACTTAAACCAATTCTGCAAGAGCAAATTATTGTACCGGATCACCAGTTTGGATTTAGAGAAAATCATGGAACCATAGAACAAGTACATATGATCGTATCATAAATCAGAAACTCATTTGAATAAAAAATTACTGCTCTGCAGCATTCTTAGACATCGCCCAGGCTTTCGATAAAGTACGGCATGAAGGCCCAGTTACCATCAAATTGTCATGCGATCATTAAAAATTACCTGCTAAACCGGATATTCTTGGTGAATAGTACATCTTCCAATTTAAATGAAATACGGGCAGGAGTTCCACAAGGCAGTGTACTGGGTAGTGTTATATTTAATTTACACAGCGGACCTTCCTACTTCAAATTATATAACAGTTTCAACATTTGCAGAGGATACAACATTATTAGCGACACATGAAAACCCTCAAATAGCATCAAGAGTCCTGCAAGAACACTTAGAAGAAATCGCTAAGTGGCTTTCAAAATGGAGAATAAAAGTAAACGAGCAGAAATCAGCACACGTTACATTCATTCTCTGTACACAAACCTATTCTCCAGTGAAGTTAAATAACATCAATGGTAGAAGCATATCGAAACAAAGTGACAACAAATCAATATCAAAAGTGATCAAATAAATTGGTTAATCGGAAAACATTCTAAATTAACTCTAGACTGTAAAGTCTTGTTGTATAAAATGGTACTAAAACCAATCTGGATCTTACGGAATACAATTGTGGGGCTTAGCCTGTGCCTCAAATATAATAAAATTGCAACGTGTACAATCAAAAATACTACGAAGAATGGTAAACGCACCTAGGTACATACGTAACACAAACATACACCGTGATCTCAGCAGCAGAAAATACAAAACTAAGTTAGAACAACATCCCGACACATTAGTTCGGGAAATAATAGGTAGGGAAAAAAGTTCATAGCCTTTTTCTCGGTAGATGGCTTTACATACATATATCGCAGTAACCGTTGATCGTATCGGGCAATTCTTATATGTGTTTGAAAGGTCACATTTTAACTTGTACTTTGACATACAAAACATTAAAATCGGTGAAGTGAATAAAAAGTTACAACATTTTCGATATATTTTACAATTTTATTACGTTTTATTACGACAAAGGTAAAAACGCGGCTCAGGCTTGCGAATAAATTTGTGCTGTTTATGGAAAAGGTGCTTTATCAAAATCAGCAGTAAAGAAATGGTTCAACCGCTTTCGTTCTGGAAATATGGATGCCAAAGATGCACCTCACTCTGGCCGACCAACCACTGGAAAAGTCGATGAAATCATGCAGAAAATTAAAGAATACCGGCATATAAGCAGCCATGCAATTGGTAAAGAACTAAATATTAATCACAAAACAGTTTTAAACCATTTGAAAATGGCTGGATACAAAAAAAAAATCTTGACGTTTGGGTACCACATGAATTAACAGTTAAAAATTTAATGAACCGGATTTCTATCTGCGATACGCTGCTGAAACGGAACGAAATCGATCCATTTTTTAAGCGAATGATTACTGGTGATGAAAAGTGGATAAGATACGACAACGTTGTGCGAAAAAGATCATGCATGAAACGATGTGAAGCTTCCCAAACGGTATCAAAGCCAGCATTGTCGCCAAGAAAGAAAGGTAATGCTGTGTGTTTGGTGGAATTGGAAAGGAATCGTGCATTATGAGGTGCTGCCACCGGGCCAAACTATTGATTCTAATCTTTACTGTCAGCAACTAACGCGTTTAAGGCAAGCAATTCAGTTAAAACGTCCAGAATTGATCAGCAGAAAAGGCATTGTGTTCCATCATGATACCGCTAGACCACACACATCATTGATGACCCGGCAGCAACTGAGAGAGCTTGGCTGGAAAGTTTTGATTCACCCATCATATAGTCCTGACCTTGCACCATCGGACTACCATTTGTTCCCGTCCATGCAGAAGTTCCACAGTGATGGGATCATGGCTCTACCCGAAAAACGGCAAACGGTCATCGATCAAAATGGCACATATTTGGTTTAATAAAGTTCATTTAAAATAAGAAAATTCTTTTCTCCACCAACTTTTTCCCTAACCCTTTATTATGGAGGCCTAAATATCAGCGCCTTAAAAGAAAAGATTCCTTAGATCTAGCTAACTTAAAATCTAGCTAGACTTAAAATTTTTTTCGTTTAATTAGCTTGTAAGATTTGAAAACAACTTGTGAGTTTCCCAAGATAGAAAAAATTCAAGAATAAAACGAAAGGGAGATATAAAAAAAAAATTCACTTGTAAAAAATATTAATTTGTAGGATCAGAACTGCTATATGGGTTTGAGACGGCCAGACTCATATCTCACTTTTGGCAAAATATGAACAATATCGTACCGTTGCAACCTAGCGAAATTAGGCCCCGAGCAAAATATTTGCATGTCAAATTAAAATGTTATTTTTGGTCAAAAATGAATTATATGTAAATATTTTGGTCGGAGCCTAATTTCGCTAGCTTGCAACGGTACGATTTTTTCGTATTTTGCTAAATGTGAGACATTAGTTTGTCCGTCTTATAACCAAATTTCCATTATTTTACTTCATTTGATTAAATTATCACATTTAATTTATAGCTTTCATATATAATTGTGTTAGTGTTGCCTGATTAAATTTTTTGTAATTTCGGGGATATAATCCGGGGATAATTTTACATACGTTGCTGGTTTTATATCTTTTGAAATCTTGATGTAATTTTACCTTTAGAATTTTTGAGGAGTTTCTTCGATACTGATTTCACAAATGCAACAATATAATAATCCATTCTTGATTATTGATTTGAACCAAATAGTTCAAAGCGTGTCAGAGTGTGTCAGGATAATTTATCAGCAATGAGATGTAATGGGACAATTTAATTTAAATTATATCGTATACATTTGTACTCTTCAACTATAGAGTTCAGAATTAATGTGCTCACCATCACAATTGACATCACTGAAGCATTGAAACATTATTATAAAACTGTTGGTGATCACCACATGTTGACGTTTCAAACGCGTAAAACCTGTTTCGGAAATAACATTCTCAGTGTTATGACGCCTCCCTAAATACCAAATTATTTAGTTCCCCCGTACAAAGATTATTTTAATGTTGGGCTGACGACTTAATGACATATTATTTTGTAGGCAGTAATGCGCTCACTACTATGTTCATAAGAAAGGTGTCATTGCAAGGATACCTTTTCATAAATATTGCTCTCACAAATAGGCTGTGTACTTGGATTACACTTGGAAACGCATTTTAACAGCGACCACATTAGCAATTAAGTAACCTTGAGATGCTGACAAAATTTATATATTCCTCAACTAATTTTCGTATATCTATTCATCATTATACAATCTTTTCACATAATACAAACAAAATATTAAGGCCGTCGAATGATCTCAACCTACGCTTTAGGGGTCACAGAGCACCTCTATTCATTTTTATCCAATTTCCAATGTCAGATATGTATATTTGTTGACAACAACAAACACGTTTAATCTCTCCCTCTCATTCAATAAAGTATGTAAGATATTCTAATTTCACCTTCAAGAAATTACACTCCAACTCACTAGTCTAATATTATAATAGTGGCTCGATTATACTACAAACTCCGTTACACATATATTAGTCGTCATGTCATCATGATGTTTATGTTTTACGTTTTAAAAATTTATTTATAAGTCTCGTGACTCGTGTAATATCAAATTCCATTCAACTTCCAATATGCAAACAATAATTGTATTCTTTGCCAATTTTTTTATTATCGCACACACGAAATACTCGTACCTATCTATCTGCTTGTACTTATATGAATTGCACTATCTCAACACTAAACATACACATAGATAAGTATAGTACCCGAAAAATTTATTAAACTACAAAACATAATAATTATGTAAGAAATAGAATAAATGAGAGCCCCACAAACAAAAACATTAAGTCTCAATCCCCACATGTATTGTCGACTTCGATAATAGACTACTAATAAAGCTGAAAATTGTGTGATAACTGCGTATGTATGTAGATAAAAAAAAACTATCAACAAAACTATACTAACAACTCTTCGTTCGGCATTTTATTTTATATTATCATAATAATGAATTTTATTACAATCAAATTAGAATGTGTGTTGTGTTGTTAAAAGCTGTGAACTGTAATAATATCAGTAGTTAGTAGCAAGTAGTTAAGTCAACTTACTAATATCGCATATACAAAAGATTTCATCGTTGTGTGCACATAATTTGGTTGTGTGTGAATAGCGCGCTTTGATTTTCATATGTGTAGAGAACGAAACGAAAAGAAATGTCATGCATACTGCAAAAGTGTTTGCTTTGCCGTAATTGATTGGGAGCTTAGTTGATGATATCATCAAGAAAAGTTTAAAGCAATTAAATGGGTTACGCTATAAGCTAATTTATCACTGTTAATTTATTTATTCGTAAATATTGGCAAAAAACCACAACTATTTCTAAATGTTTAGCAAGAGTTAGTCGTATAAATGGCGTACAAAATAGTTTGTTAGTCGCGTAAAATGTACTACAGCGAGGCCTGTTATTTTCCCTGTATCTCTATCCTAAAATGTATATTCCCGTTAAGTATGTCCTAAAGTTACAAAAACAAAAATTAGGACAAAATTCACGTTTCTGTACAAATTTGTGTTTGTCCGTTTTACGGATTAACCATTAAACTTAGTAAGAAACACTTCACTTCAGTTTGCATGGCAAAAAACACTTCGTTGCTGCCCACCCAACTCGGTCAATCGGCGTGTTATGGGAGAATATAGAGAATTTTAGGTAAAAAACTCTAATAATTATAAATCTTTTATCTCAAGAATGGTGCGAGATAGGGAAAAATTTCGAGTTTAGTGGTGATCGTGAATGACCTTGACCATATTTAGCTGTTTTTAAATTAGAAGGTTACTTTTGAGTGTACCTGTTCGTCGATCGGTGGGCGCGCTACAACCAAACGCGAAACTACGGGCTTCGGAAAGCTTTTTCTTCTTCTGATCCTAATCTTCATTCGAGCAAAACGCACGAATAAATCACATATAAATTATACAATAAAATCGTGTTTCGTTGTATATTATCATTTCGCAATCCTCTTCGAGCCGGATGGTTCGTGTCGTGCCGCAAAAAAGCAACCTCGTAATTACAGAAATTGGTTGTGGTTCATAATTCGGTGGTGCAATAACAACTTGCGTCAAGCAAGCGTCCATGTAATGGATCCTGGAAAGAGCAGTGAGAAATTGAAAGGAGCTCACAATTAATAAACAAGGAATAAATGACAAATGTACGACTTTTGGATGCAGACCAACCACCAGACCGAGCCCGTGCGCAATGATGAGGAACTCGAGGGAGAATACGCTCAAGCGGAAGATGACGACGTCGTCGTAATCTTAATTTTTAAAACCACAAAGAGACAATTATCAGCCACGGGCGAGAACGCACAATATTGATTTATTGATGATTGATTGATTGGACTGTAGGACCAAGTACTGGACAAGTGTCCCGGATAACGCCGGGCCTATTCCTACAGCCTGTTTACACATAACAATAGAATGGATAGGAACGGTTTTTTTGGGACAGAACAACCCAGTTTCAGACACCTAGCGATCGTACGGCACAACACAATTCTAATCTACTTCTAATCTACTAGAGGAAGGATAAAGGCTTAATAGGTTTAATGGATAATGATGGTAATGGTCATCAACAATTGCTTCCCTAAATCAGCAACCTGAGAACAAAATATTATTATTTCACGTACATCTGAAAATTTCCTGAAATTTAATTCTGCATTAATAAATTCCGGCTACCTTAACAAAATTGATTGATTGAATGTTACAGGCACCTAGATAAAGTCGATAGTTAGCAACACAATTCTAATCTACACAATCAACAATTAATATTTCAAAGAAATATTATTTCACAAGCATCTGCAGATTTCCTGAAATTTAATTCTAAATTAATATTTTCCGGCTTCCTAAATAATTTTGATTCTAATTGATCAGGAGCTTCCGGGTGACACCGGGTCCACCGTACACTCTTTTTTACATATAACAAAACCGAAGGATTGGATAGGTTAATTAAGTGGAAAAGAATCGGCCCGGTTACAGACACCTAGATATTCTTTAATCCAGCAACCTAACGAAAAATGTTATTATTTCATATGTATCCGGAAATTTTCTGAGATTTTATTTTATATTAATATTTTCGGCTTTCTAAAGAAAATTGATTGATTGAATTGTCCCGGAAGATAGAACAATTATTTTTGTTTCTTTTTGGATATAAATATTCAGCAATAAGCATCCTAAAAAAAATTAAAATTATAATTAAAAAATTTATTACCAATTAAGTTGCAGCAAATTTCCTGAAACAAAACGTCATTACTATGAGTCAAATTCTACTTGAACAAAACAAATGCAATATTATGACCAGTATTAACTAGACCAACTTGCCTATCCTAAGACAAAACAAACCAAAACAGAAGAAATCGAATCCAGAAACAACCAAGTACTGTAGCACTCATATTAAAGTAGGAAAGGAACGCACGAGTCCTCCATCCTCACTGGATAGAATCACTGTAAACCCACCCCAAGCCAATATAAATTATTTGTGAAGAAAAAAAATCAAATGAAATCTGGTTCCAGCAATCTGAAATCAACTAGGTAATACATAAATAATGGATGCTTAGCACAGTTCCAGAATCCCAACACACAAACAAACTGAACTGAACTGAAGAATTAAACAAAACTATCCAATTGACTTTTCAATGCCTGGATTACAAAATAAATGATAAAGTAAACATCAAAATAAGACATTCGAAAACAATCTATGGTCGTCAACCATTGTATATATCAACAAATTTACAACAGTGTTAAATAAATGATAAATTATAAAATGGAGAACCAGCAGATCCAACCCAGAACAAGCCAACCAGAACCCCCACCAATTCACAGTCCCCCTCCCAAACAACCTACAAAATAAGTTATTTAAAGAAACGTCACAATCCTCGAAAATCTATCTAAACACATCAAAATTCTATTTTCAATTAGAAAGCATTACGGCTTCAAAGATCCCCTTTAATCAAAAATCATCACCAGAACCAAATAAATTAGCCCAATTACCAAGAAACACGTGAGACACCGACAACTCCAAATCGCTAATCAAACCAAAATAAAAATATAACAATTTATTACACAAACGCTGAATAATTGGATGAAGGAACATCACCAAAATACCTCTCCGAAAATCTACGAAATCAAACCGTGGAAGAAACCACCTCTACAAACAATCGTAGTAAAATGTACCAAGAGAATTGTGCAACGCACATCCAGGAGCACTCGATACTCGCTCCTCTACAGCAAAAAACCAAAGAAACTGCAACACCTAAAATTACTTCCGAAACGATCGCAACAGACGACATGAATCTTCCCCCCATTCAACAAAACCCACGCTTCACAAAGCCGTGGTGAATCCATGACAGATCACAAACGAAGCATTGCAACCCTAGAGCCCAAAAACTTAGCGTACGACCGATCATACCAAAACTCCCAAAATGATTCAGCCCCCGCCAAATCTACGGCAAACTCCAACAAAAATATCCGAAACATTCAGCAAAGAAACCAATTTGGACATACAAATTCAACTTTTAGGCAATGATTCAATACAAAACTGCAAATCCGCCATCATACACTAACAATTGAGAACTACATCAAGTCCTAAACAAAAGAACTCAAAACAGCTAAAAATACCTTATAAATACAGGTAACAACAGAAGACACATGAACATAACCCTCCGCAAGTTGAGAAACACAACGTTCATCGAACAACCACCACAAACCGCAGACACCGACCCATTACTCACCATGAACGAAACCCATTCAAATCACTTCAAATATCAAAAGAAGATTCACTGCAATACGTCAAAACCTAATCCAGTTTTCAGCCACGGGCGAGAACCCACAATATACCCCCACTAGCGCACGCACGGCAGTCGTTCGATACAAAGCTGCCTCGAATCAAGCTTCCAGTCTTCGACTGGCGAATAGATTGCATTAAAGGCGAATTTAATTGGAGACTCGTCGTTGTTGCTTAAGTCTGTGAGCATCATCAACGATAATTACGAGAAGGCATGGCGCATTCTCCGAGATCGATATAACTATCGTCGATTCATCATCGACAGTCATCGCGATACCATTAACCCGAGCACTGTTTCCATCACACCAGGATCTCATTGATTTCCTGGATGGCAATAACTGAAGATGATTTCCATGGCGAGGATGTAATAGAATTCATCGTAGTCACACAAAGAAGCACCGTCATCATCGTACTCGTCCCACACTCAAGCGCAATGCAAACCTGACACATAATCAAATCGTTCGCCTGTCGTCACTTCGGACTCTCATATCTTATACGACTCAGTGATGTACTGCTCGCCACAACAATCGCTATTGTATCGCACTCAAACCAAGACTTTATCGTTCGAGCTCTGCTGGATTTCGAATCCCAGGTCAGCTTCATATCTCTGATGTCTTTGGGATCTTTCAAAAGGAGGGTTGCAATTTGGTTAGATCCTCTTCGGCAGGGTGGAGCATAAGACAACCAATCAACTGTTTAGTTTAACAGCAACTTTCGAAGATTATGACACCATCGGCAACACTCTCAGGTCATTTTGGGAAATTGGGGATGTTTGTTTATCTCGAGAATTAACACACGATGAGTCAGAATGCGAACGGCACTGCGAATCGACTCACCATCGCAACGATGACCGAAGATATACAGTTTTCCAGCCATAAATTTATAATTTATCACTATTTTTCCATATACAACATGAAACGTCGGTTTTCCAGGAACGATCAACTTCTTTCTGAATACAACAAGTTGAATACAACTCGCCGGACCATTCGTGCTATTCCCTTTAACGGTGTGATGCAAGACAAACTGCGCATGGTGTTTGGTGCATCGCACATAATATCAACCGACTTATCGCTCAACCAGAAGCTTCGCATTGGTCCCAACCTTCAACAGAACATCTTTAAAATACTAACCCGTTTCCACAAACATAAATTCGTTATCGTTGCAGATATCAAGCAGATGTATCGATAACATCAAGGCCAACTTGAGCTAAATTTGGACGATTCAGTCAAAACACTTGGAGTACATTAATCTCCTTCAGTCGACTGTTTCTGATTCAACATAAGCTCAACATCGTATATTCGTGCACCAACCAAACGAACGATATTGTTGTAGTCATCTAAGATATTCGATCCATTCAGCTGAGTATCTCCTACCACACTCTTTACCAAAATCATACTTCAAGAATTGTGGGTCCTCAAGAATTGTGGGAATGAAGCGAGCCCAAAATCAATAGCTCAAAGATGGCATACTTCAGAATGAATCGCTGGATAACTCATTTAACAAATCGCAGCAATCTTCAACTTCACGAGTGCAGCGACGCCTCTTAAAAAATCAAAGATCAAAATCACGATTTACCACCGGTTCAGATGTACGTATGGACCGGCTCGCAAGTGGTATTTGGTTATTTGCGCAGCTCGCCTAATCGCTATAAGACGTTTGTGGCCAATTGGAATTAAAATTATGTCGATACCAAGCATAGTCCCGTAGAAACTGACGATATGAAAGTACTACGAGTCGGAGGGTGGCTCAATATTTATCAAACTACAGGGTGGCTGACACGAAGTGTTACCAAAACAAAACGCCACAGAATTTTTATTTTTTGATGAATTTTATTGACTCAAAGTAAAAAATGTTCACAAATATTTAAATTTTCGAATTGCATTAGCAGTTTTCGATGTCCACTCTTAGCCGCGATTATGGCCTTCAAACAAAGCTATTGAATGCAGCACGAAAGTAGCTCTGCGGTATTTTGGCCCATTCTGGGCGAGGTGCTTGCGCTTAAGATGATCGACACTTTGGTATTTTTTTGTCCCAACCTTGCTCTTCAAAATACCCCAACGAGAAATTTTGCGGATTTGCATCCGGTGAATTTGGTGGCCATTAGGCAGTAGAAATTAACCGCGGAACGTTGTTTCTCAGCCAATCTTGATTAACGCGCGCTTTATGACTCGGCGCCGAGCCCTGTTGAAATGTCCAGGGTCTGCGGCCGAAATGTTTTTGTGTCCAACGCTTCAACGCTCCCTCCAACACATGACCCCGATAAATTTGAGCATTTATCTTAATGCCACGGTCCAAAGAAACGAACGGTGAACGGCTTTCGGTCGTTACGGCGGCCCAAACCATCACCATCGGCGGCGCTTGGTTTCGAGTGGCAATCCGTTGGTCCAAATTTTCAGTAGAACGGCCGGGCAAGTAAATCCGGTCGTTTTGCTTGTTCACATATTGCTCAATAACGAACGGTGGCTCATCGGAGAAAACCAAATTTGACAAATCGCCGCTTTCGTGCAAGTGTAACAACTCCTTTGCTCTTTCCACTCTGACTTTTTTCTGAGCATCGGTGAGACCATGCGTTTTATGGAATTTCAAGGCCTTTAGTCCAAGATGATCTTTCAATATGTGTTGCATCCGTTCGAGCGAAATGTTCGCCTCCCGGCCCATTTTTCGGCCGCTACGGCGCGGATTTCGAGCCAATTTGGCCTTCACCTTCCGAATGATATCCGGCGATGTTGCAGTGCGTTTCGATCCACCACCATGGCGTTTTGCAATGCTGCCCGTATCGTTATAACGATTTATGGTGCGATACACAAACATTTTATTCACATGCAGATGTGAAGAACTGGTTAACTGGTTAACAATCTGCGGCTTTGGTTTTCCAGCCAAATATAGAGCAATCACACTATTACGCTTGAATTCCATTGCGGATAACTTTTTTTCTGAATATTTCCCACTAAAATGCTTTTGTACGCTTGTAAACAATGGAATGAACTGTCATTAGTGTAAATTTGAGCGCTCTGTCATCACTGGTAACACTTCGTGTCAGTCACCCGGTATATATTTCCATTTTCGTATGCTTAACTTCGAAAGTCTTACATTTGGAGCTGGTGTCCGAGATCACCACGAAGGCAACACCCAGAACCTATACAGCGATTGTGCAACCAACTTTGTTGGAGCCGATCGTCAATTGGCATTTCTGCATCAACATAGAACAAGAGACGTAGATCATGAGATCGCTACATTTTTGACTCAGGATGGTATTACGTGGAACTTCATTTCTCTTGTTTCGCTGTATTTCGGCGGGTTGTGGGAAGCAGGGGTAAAATTGGTGAAGCATCATTTACACCACATCTTGGGTAAAACTTTACTCACGTTCGAGGAATTGACACTGCTATGCGAGATCAAAGCGTGCCTAAACTCGTGACCACTCTGTCTCTAGTCGAAAGACCCTGATGACTGTATGATGCTCACTTCAGTAGAGGCACTTATCACGGCATACCGTCTCAACCGTTACCAGCTACTGCAGAGAATGTATCACAGCTTCTGGAAAATTTGTTCATGTATGATGGCGCAAGTAATCACGAAAAGTTTATCTGACGTTTTTCTATCTAATACGAGTATGCATAGTACAGTTTTATTTAAATAAATTAATTTTTATTGTTACTTGAAATCTTGTGTGTTGTGATGTTATTTACGATGACGAGAGTATGATTTTGGTTGTTAAACAATTTTCAACCATATGTATACATTTTACTAAACTATGCTGTTAAATAGATCATCTCCGGCATTTCACTCATCTCCATTATCGATTAAACTATTAATTCACATAATTGTAAAAAACTGACAAGGTCCAAGATTTGCATAAATGTTGTATTAATAAAATATCCGAAAGTTGTTCTCCAATTAACCATAACATAAAGGTTTATATAGTATAAACTCGATATCATTTCCAATATGTCACACACGTCAAAAACTCATATCCAATGTCACAATTTATCAAGTCGACTAATCTTACATTAACAAAAAATCATGTAACCAATTTAATTACCTGTGAACTACAAAATGAAATCAGCGAAATTATAACAAAATGTTTTTTCTCCAACTTATTTCTGTGTGCGGACTTTCTTCTTCCGCAACAACCACAAAATTGTTAACCTAAATGAGTTCCAGTTTTGCAGTTGACAGAAAATCTATCACATATTTTTGTTTTTTATATATTTTTTTTTGGGTTGGTGGTGGTGCCACAATAAAACATTTTTTTTTGCTCAATCCACTTAAATAAAATCATTGATTTTTGTAATTTTTTTTTAGTTTCGGAATTGTATTTTACCAAAACTTGTCTGACCTTTTTATATAACACGTATACGTATGTTGTACTCCAACTAAACCAAAAACAACACAAAGTTGAAAACAAGTTGATAATGGTAAATTGCAATACTTAAATAATTGTATAAGAAGAAAAACATTTTCTTTAAAAAGTTTTTTTGCAGATTATCGTTTGGTGATCTAAATTGACATCTAAAATACATTAGTCATCCGCGTAATAGAATAGTGGCCGGTTTGCATTTAATTGTAACGTAGGAATTTTTATCGCTGCATAGTGGCTTAAATTATATGTAGTTAAAGGTAATTTTTATTGCAGATCGCGAAATTGAAATCTCATTCGCGTAATTATGCGTTACAATAAATAAAAATAAAGGTAGGTACTGTACAATGCACGAAAAACAGGTTTACTTTAAATCACTGCGAATAGCTCGTTTGCGTATGCAATGGGTATGAGTGTGTAACGTACGAGTTTGTAATTTATAAGAACGCATATTAAATCCAACAAAAGACAAGGACTTTGAGCAGCAATCAATTTAGTATTACTATTAGCAGGTAACTGCAATTTAGATCAAAATTATGAATTAGGTGAATCACACATTACATAATTTATCAAAATTGTAATTTGTAATCACTCGAAACAAACAAACAAAACGGTGGGATCAATCTTGTTCCGCGAATTTTTTTTTATAGTGCCACTAAACTCGACCTTCATCACTATACCGCTGATGATGATGAAATTTCTATGTGACAAAAATCCCTTGATTATTGTTAAATCGATAAATTTTAATCGCGATTCTATTTAATTAAAACAAATTTTTTTGTTCAGCATTTTTTTTAATCATTTTATTTTTTGTATTATTGATAAATTAATTATAAATCATTTTCAGTTGCTCATCACTTGCTATGTGATTTATAAATGTCGGTTACTATTTTTTATACCGTGAAATGTCCGTCGGTCATATAATCGGAGATGGCATTATTTGATTGGTGGTAGTTAATCTCTCACGCCTACGAATATTTCATGTAGGGGTTAATTATTAATATTGAAATTATTCATTAATTGGATTTGATGTGTAATACGAGTTTATAATCACGTATCACGTAATTTAACTTTAGGAGGTTTTAATTATTTAACCAGCACATCAGAGGCCATTGCAATACAATATTAGAACTTCTCTTTATATAAGGTCGTTTGTTAAATCAGAAGGTCTGTCCAACAACTGGATGATTAATTTAATTTAATTTGAGAAATCAATTTTCTAAAAGTGAGGATGAATATCTTGATTTAAGTGAGCTCGTATATAAATTTCTAAAAACCTTTGTCTCTCTGTGTACTGTGCATGGCTGTTGATTTTCTCTCTCGCTCCAGATCAGTTTTCCTAAATTTAAGCGGAAATGACGATTTTTGACAAAAGCTACTTTTAAACAAAAATTCGGCTCCTAAGCTCCTGACGGATTGATTGTTCGGGATACTTCATTCTTAACCTTTTTTCATAAATTGGGAGATGCCAGTGATTTTTGATAGAGATCGGTATTGGAAGTAGCTGCTTTCAATAACTCCGATTTTTGTAAATATTTTGAAAAGTGTATCATTTGCGAATAATGACTAAGCACAAAATGCTTCTAAATTAATTTTGCAACAACACAAAGCATCCAGATCAGTTCTCTAAATTTTAAACGGAAATGACGATTTTGACAAAAAAACTGTTTTTGAATAACAATTCGGCCTCCATATATCCCAGATTTATTGATCGGGGTGAAACATCAAGCATTTTCCATAAATTAGAAGATCGCAAGAATTTTTGGCTGAAATCGGTCCACCAGAATGGGCAGCTTCCATAGGACTTTTTGAAATGTATTTTGAAAAGTATATCATTTAAGAGAAAAACGACTGAGAACTAACAGTTTTCGAAATTTAAGGAGGACCATTAACTAACAGGTGGATTTTTACCAACCAAAACCCCGTGGAACTATCACTAGACATTACTTTCGGGAGGCAGGCACTCAGCAAAGACACTCAGTACACTTCTACCCCTCGACGGTTATAGCGCTGATGGATAATCGAACCTTTTCCTTTCAAGCATCCTTCTAAGCTGTTGCACAAAGTCGCAAATTTAACGTTTTCTTTAATATATTGTCAGAAGTAACATGGTTTATAATACTTCTCCCTTTCTTCTTCAGTAGCGGGTCCGTTAAGAATTGAGAAAGATAGTAGTTGGCTTCCTCATATCTCCGATCCATCCAAACTTTAACTTGAGGAATCAAGTGATGTGTCCGTCGGCCTTTGCATGTCTGGGTCCAGCTGGTTTGCCATCACATCGCTGCAACGTTCTTCAAACAGCTTTTTACGCTCTTTAGATAGCAGATCCAATGGTAGCATTCCTGCGATTACACTCACTGCATAGTATCCATATGATCTTTAAAATTTAATGTGCTATGAATCGCCTACATCCAGAGTTACGGTCTCCTTTATCTCCCTGCTAAAGATTAGTATAGATTGTAAACCCGCCTACTGCAATCAGCGGTGGATCGGGCGAACGGTTTCGTTACGGATCCGAATTACTATTCCTTGTGTTTAGCCACCACTACGATCACGTTATCATCTGCTTCTTCCGCAATATGTAGCCTTAAAACGCTATCATTCGTGTTGTTCCACAGTAGCGGGTCCAGCACAGATCTGTGTGGTACACCACCCGTAATAGCGTATTCCACTGTACCACCGTACGTATACTTTTTACCTCTCTTCCATCTACTTCCGGCGACCGCATTTTGGGTAATTTCTTTCAAAAAGTTAATGGCACCATTTGTTGAATGTCCTTTTCTGAAGTCATACGGACGCTTGGCTAAGTCATCGGACCATACAATTGCCTCCTTTAATATAGTAGAAATGAT